>LR738715.1:597691697-597803294 GCA_902687465.1 Secale cereale | reverse complement strand
CGCAAGGTAGGTACTGGAACGCTGATTTTTTATATAATTTTTCTGGATTTTTCCTGACAGTTCTCGTAATGTGAAAACCTGAAATACAAAAACAGCCGAAAACAGAAACCGGCACTGGGGTGCACTGGATTAGTAGGTTAGTCCAAATATGATCAAAAGTGTATGGAAGTGTATAAATATCATAGCAATATCATCCAAAAGTGGCATGGAGCAAGCAGAAATTATAGATACGTTTTGGACGTATCAGCCCGCAGCCCCGCCACTGCCGCGCTCCAGCGCCGCCCCGCTGTGGCCTCGCCGCCGCCGGCGGGGGCAGCTGGCCTCGCCGTTCCTACGGCCGAGCGCCCAGCGCCCGCTCGGCCTTCGCCCGCTGGCCACAGTGCCCGATGGGCGGTCTCGTGTCCGTCGCCCAGAACCCAGCACCCGCTAAGGCGCTCGACCAATGACCAGTGGGGCCTCGACCCTGTGAACAAAAGAAATATATAACAAAAATAATTAAAAATATTAATAAATAATAAGAGGTTTAATTAATTAATTAATTAATTGCTTAATTAACTTAATTAATTATGTTTAGAATAACCTAAACACTAATTAACTTAATTAACTATTAATTATCTAAACAGTCGATGACAGGTGGGACCCACTGGTCAGGTTGACCAGTCAACCATGCTGATGTCAGCATGATGTCATGTTGATGTCATAAATCCTTTTTCGAATTAATTTAATTAATATTAAATTCTAGAAATTAATAAAAACTGTAGAAAATCATATCTTTTAAACCGTATTTCGGATGAAAATACTTTGTACATGAAAGTTGATCAGAACGACGAGACGAATCCGAAAACGCGGTCCGTTTGTCCGCCACACACCTCTATCATACCGAACCTGCAACTTTCCCCCTTCGTTTCATCAGTCCGAAAACGCGAAACACCGGGAATACTTTCTCAGATGTTTTCCCCTTCGCCAGTATCACTTAGTACCGTGTTAGGTAACACCTAGCACCGCGTATTGCCTTGTTATATTATGTGATGCTATTGTCTGCTCTGTTATTTATTTGTTTCACCTTCGTTGCTTCTTTTCGGTAGACTCCGATACCGCGATAGACCCCGAGACAATTGATGCTTCGGTGTTCGACTACGGCCACGCTTCCGAAGATTCCTTTTGTCTGCAGAGCTTCCAGGCAAGCCCCCCCCCCCCTTGATCACCAGATATCGCCCATTCTCTTCTCTCTTATTCTTGCATTAGATTTGCTACTGTTGTTGATTCGGTAGCTCCTATTCTGTTGCATAGCCTGTCATTGTTGCTACAATTGTTGATACCTTTACCGGCTATCCTAATACTTAGTATAGGATGCTAGTATTCCATCAGTGGCCCTACATTCTTGTCCGTCTGCCATGCCATACTATCGGGCCGTGATCACTCGGGTGGTGATCACGGGTATATATTATGCTATTATGACACATGATGATGATTCGGATATGGGGGCTGAAGGGGCAGGTGGTTCCACCCAGGTAGTGGTGGGCCTGGGTTCCCGATAGTCCCCTGATGGTTACTTTGTGGCGGAGCGACATGGCGGGTTGCGACCACCTAGGAGACAGGTGGGCCTGGCCCTGGTCGTTGTCCGTGGTTATTTCATAATAACATGCTTATCTAGATCTTGGTATTTGATCTGAGTCTGGCCATTTGGTCTATACGCACTAACCAGCTACGTGGGAATAGTTATGGGCACTCGACGTCATGGTATCAGCCGAAGCCTTCTTGACGTCAGCGACTTAGCGGCGCGCGCCGGGTTGGACCGCGTAACGCAACTTCCTTAGTAATGGAGGTTGCTACGTCTGCTCACCGGCCGCCCTCGCAACGTGCAGGTGTGCACTGGGCGATGGGCCCAGACCCCCGTGCGCTTAGAGTTTAGACCGGCGTGCTCACCTCTCTGTTGTGCTTAGGTAGGGTTGCGACGTGTTGATCTTCCGAGGCCGGGCATGACCCTGGAAAGTATGTCCGGTCAAATGGGATCAAGCGTGCTGGGTTATGTGGTGCACCCCTGCAAGGAAGTTAATCTATTCGAATAGTCGTGTCCCTCAGTAAAAGGACGACCCGGAGTTGTACTCTGACCTCATGACAACTAGAACTGGATACTTAATAAAACACACCCAGACAAGTTCCAGATACAACCCGGTGATCGCTTTCTCACAGGGCGACGAGGGGAGGATCACCGGGTAGGATTATGCTATACGATGTTACTTGGTGAACTCTTCAGCTACTCAAGACGGAGGCTGCCAGAAGCTTTGATACTTGTTACTTTTCCATCTTCTCTCTTCTACTGCTGCAAGATGGAGGTGGCCAGAAGCGTAGTCTTCGATTGGATTAGCTATCCCCCTCTTATTCTGGCATTCTGCAGTTTAACCCACATATATTACCCCCCCCCCTTTACACAGATACCATTGCATATGTAGTGTAGATCCTTGCTTGCGAGTACTTTGGATGAGTACTCATGGTTGCTTTGCTCCCCCTTTTCCCCCTTCTTTCTTCTTTCTGGTTGATGCAACCAGATCGGTGGAGTCCAGGAGCCAGAGGATCCCGATGATGTTTCTACATGGAGTTCGGCTTCGAGGAGTAGTTAGGAGGTCCCAGGCAGGAGGCCTTGCCTTTTCGATCGTTGTTACTTTTGTGCTAGCCTTCTTAAGGCAACTTGTTTAACATATGTCCGTACTCAGATATTTTTGCTTCCGCTGACTCTTGTGTATTCGAGCCCTCGAGGCCCGTGGCTTGTAATATAAAGCTTGTATTATTTTAATTTGTGTCTAGAGTTGTGTTGTCATATCTTCCAGTGAGTCCCTGATCTTGGTCGTACACATTTGCATGCATGATTAGTGTACGGTCAAATCGGGGGCGTCACAAGTTGGTATCAGAGCCGACTGCCTGTAGGAATCCCCCTTTCCAACTCCTTGGCCGAAGTTGAGTCTAGTCGTTGAAAAACTTTTTACTAACTTGGTTGTGTGGCTTACGGGCCCACGTCGCCATTGGGTGGTATTAGGCTCTTTTATTCCTCGTCTATACTCTGGGACTATGATCTCTCTTCTATTCTGGTTAAAAGATTTTATTAACTCTGACTCTAGGTTCTCGCAACTATTTCTCCCGGAGAGCCCTCATTACGGAAGATCACCTGCTTCGTCAGAAGATTCTGAGGATATCCCTCGATATTTCCCCGAGATCCTTGTGCTCATCTGATGTCTACGCACGCTTCTACTCTTGTAGACTATGTTGGGCCTCCAAGCGTAGAGGTTTGTAGGATAGTAGCAATTTCCCTCAAGTGGATGACCTAAGGTTTATCGAACTCAGGGAAGTAGAGGTTGAAGATGGTCTCTCTCAAGCAACCCTGCAACTAAGATACAAGAAGTCTCTTGTGTCCCCAACACACCTAATACACTTGTCAGATGTATAGGTGCACTAGTTCGGCGAAGAGATGTTAAATGGCAAGTGATATGGATGGCAAAACAAGGTAATACAAATATGTAATAAAAAGTGCAGCAAGCAAACAAGTAGTAAACGTGAGCACAAACGGTATTGCAATGGTGGAAACAAGGCCTAAGGTTCATACTTTCACTAGTGGCAACTCCCAACAACATTAACATAATCGAATCACATGATATTTCCCATAAAACATGCAAAGGGGACACACTCGGAGATCATTCCTTCGTGGTCAAGAGAGGACGAGAATTATGTAGGGCTACAAAAGCACAGCTCAAAGTTCGTAGTTCTCAATCTAAGGATTTCCCAATGTCACCGCGGCCATCCAAAGAGAGTCCCACAATCACCATAACATATCTAAAGGATAGTCAAAGACAAGCACCAAGAGACTCTCAATCTTCAATCAACACACAAGAAAGGAAATCACTCATGAAAATATTGTTCTAATCCATGTCCAATAGATCGCTCTCACCTTGGTCTCGGGGATTATACTAGATAAAGACAAGTGAGTACATCAATCCAACACATAGAGGAAGGGAAACACCCTAGATTAACATAGCCTATGATCACAACGAAGATCACATCATGGGAGAGAGAGTTGACCACATAGCTACTGGTAAGAACCTCAGCCCCGAGGAGAAACTACTCCCGCATCATGGAGGTAGGAAGCAACGTCGATGGAGATGAATCCGGGGGCACTTCCCCGTTCCGGCAGGGTGCCAGCGCAGGAATTCTGGTCCCCCGAAGCTTGATGGAGATGGCGGCGGAGATCGGAATCGCGTCTGGAGAAAAGGGGTGCGGAATCAGGATTTCCTCAACACGCTTTAAATATATGCCAAAGGGGGGCATCGGAGGTGCCTCGGGGGGCCCAGGCGCCCCCCCCCCCCCCCGGCGCGGCCCGGGGGGGCCGCGCCCACAGGCCGCCTGGAGCCCCTGTGCCCCCCCCCAGGCTGCCCTTCGGACGCAGTGTTGTTTCCGGATCGCTGATTTTTTATATAATTTTTCTGGATTTTTCTGGGCAGTTCTCGAAACGTGAAAACCTGAAATACAAAAACAGCCGAAAACAGAAACTGGCACTGGGGTGCACTGGATTAGTAAGTTAGTCCAAATATGATCAAAAGTGTATGGAAGTGTATGAATATCATAGCAATATCACCCAAAAGTGGCATGGAGCAAGCAGAAATTATAGATACGTTTTGGATGTATCAACATCCCCAAGCTTAATTCCTGCTCGTCCTCGAGTAGGTAAATGATAACAAGAATAATTTATGTGGTGACATGCTATTAACCATATAAGACTTTCTCATAGTCATATGACAAAAGCTTACTGAGACAATGATTCTAAAGTAATTAAGTTGCCTCAAGGGAAAACCACAAATGACTGAAAGTTTTACAGCATTAAACTGAAACATCGAAAAGATTTGCAATGAACATGATGTGCAAATATGATAAATTGATATCTAGCTTGCCCCATTTAGTGATGCAAAACATAAATGCAGGGGCACCTTCAAGGTTTAAGTGATGACTAGATACAATCATTTCAGAATAAAAGATATCACAATCATGCAAAAGACAATGCTACTTTGGGACAATGCACATTACACTCAGAATGACAATCATGCTCTCAGTAGTTGGTGCTTCAACATAAAAGTAAAAGAATGGTTAAGTGCTAAAGCTTTTTATTTTGAAAACATGGAAGCAATTGTGTCAATGGTAGTAGTACTTCATATGTGTCATGCATAAAACATCCTATAAGTTGCAAGCCTCATGCATCGAATACTAATAGTGCTCGCTCCTTGTCCTAATTAGCTCGGATTCCCATGGGTTATCATTGCATTGCATATGTTTCAACCAAGTGTCACAAAGGGGTACCTCTATGCCACCTGTACAAGGGTCCAAGTAGATAAATCGCATTTGATTTCTCGTTTTTGATAGATCTCAACTTGAGGACATCCATACCGGGACAACATAGAAAATAGATGATGGACTCCTCTTTAATGCATAAGCATATTCTCATGAGAGATTGAGGATTAAGGTCCAAGCTAAAACTTCCACCATGATGCATGGCTTTTGTTGGCGGCCCAATGTTCTTCTCTAACAATATGCATATTAATTCAACCCACGGTAAATCACCCTTACTTCAGACAAGACGAACATGCATAGCAACTCACATGATATTCAACAAAAGTGTGACAGTTGATGGCGTCCCCAGAAACATGGTTACCGCTCAGCAAGCAACTTATAAGAAATAAGATACATAAGCAACATATTCTTTACCACAATAGTTTTTAGGCTACTTTCCCATGAGCTATGTATTGCATGGTTAGTTTGCTTAGTACAGGTGGAGGTTAGCAAAAGACTGGGAGCGACCAACTAAGAGAGCAATGACGGTCATAATCATGCAGAGCGACAAAGCAATATTGAATCAGGCATGGTAGTTATATCGCTACGCAGAAATAAAAGATCATCAAGGCTTGACAGACTTTCTTTACAGTCTTGAATATGCGTGAGCATACGCCAAGTCAATCAAAATAAATTCTCGAAGGAAGATATTACTAAACCATACCATATCATAGGCAAACAAACCAAGTTGGTACTCCAATAACACATTGGGAACCCCCCAGCTATTTGAGATTAACCAAAAGAAAACCTGAACTACTAAGCACCATCATGAAAGTAGCATCTTTATCATAGACACATTAACCCATGCAACGGAAGAAAACTCTCTTAATAAGGCGAGCATGGTAATTAAAGAGAGTTCAAGCAACCAACTAAATAAAAGCTCTTGAAAAGATAAGCATGAATACTAAGAGCAGAGTATGATAGTAGCTATTAAAAGACAAAGAACACACACAGCATAGATAGACATGAAAATTCTATGTAATGTTCTAGGTAGAGGTGGAGCGTGTTTCTCTCCCACATAAAGGAATGCTGAGTTCCGATTCGTTATGAAAAACTAAAAAGAAAACTAAAAGCAAGACGCTCCAAGCATAGCACATTACACATGAAGTGATAAAAATATAGCGAAACGAAAGACGAACTGATAGTGTTGATGGAGAAGGGGATGCACGGGGGGCATCCCCAAGCTTAGACGCTTGAGTCTCCTTGAATATTTCTTGGGGGTGCACGGGGGCATCCCCAAGCTTGAGCGCTTGACACTCCTGAATCTTTTTATCATCTTCCCTCGCACACTTGAAAACTCCCTTCATACATAACTCATCATAATCTGATTAGCGAGGTTAGTACCCTTAATAAAATAATTATACCTTGCTGGAAATAAGGATATTCTTGAAGTTCTACTGTTTCTCAAGATTGCCAAAAGGTTTTTGCAAAGAAAAAGCAAGTTCTTGATTTGCAAAGTGAAGGTAAGGCAAAACAGGACAGAATCTGTGAAAAACAGAACAGAAGGCAGTAATTGATCTGTTCGGGATACTTATGCAACTCAAATCAAAAAACGCAGAACTGACGCACGAAAGAAAATTATATAGAGAACGCTGTTGAAAAAATTCAGACCAAAACGATGATCTGGTGATTTTATACGAATTTTTCTATCCAAGGACAGAATCTGTTACCTGGACAGCACCTCACAACTTTTGAACTTTCTAGCAATCGGAGGCTATACTTGGCACAAATATGAAAAGCAAAGATACAATGATGATGCTACAGCAGTAAACAACATCAAGACACAACAAAAGCAAAAAAATTATTCATGTGGGCTGCCTCCCAAAAGCGCTTTCTTTTATGCCTTTAAGCTAGGCATAGGACTTTAATGATTCTCTTGTAGGAATAAGAATTGAAGAACAAAAGAGAGCATCAAGAAGCAAATACTAAACACATTTAAGCCTAAACATGTTTCCTATGCATAGGAATATTGTAATAGAATAATTCATTGAAGCACAAAGCAATAAGCATAGGAAGACAAAACAAGTGCAGCTTCAAAACCTTCAACATAAAGAGAGGGAACTTCTTATTATTAAGATATTTAGAACCAAGCCTCCCTCTCTCATTATAAGTTTCAGTGGCATCATGGATGAACTCAACAATATAAGCATCACATAAAGCATTGTTACCATGATCCACATGCAAAAAGGTACTCTCACTCCCCACATAAGCATAAATTTTCTCATTGGTAATAGTGGGAGTAGGACTATCATAAACAACTTGAATACTATAGATTAGTTGTATATCAAGAGGGTGGTGTTCAACAAGGGAGTAATTCCCTTCATGATTATGACAAGTTTCATAAGGATAATTTCTCCTTATGTCATAGGTACCTTTATAATCACTATAGATTGGAGTTATAACATCATCATGGTAGAGAAGAGCATTATCATTGGTAGCAACTATATTTGTAAACATGTTATCTTTATTCTTACTAGCAAGAGAATTATCAATTATCACATCACTAGTGGGGATAGGATTTGCAATCCTATCATCCCCAAGCTTAGAGCTTCCCATATCTTCACTTTCAGAGTTGGTAACAAAAAGATTTTCAAGATCATAAGTAGCATTATCATCATTTTCCCAATCACAATAAGTAACATGCATATCATAATCAAAATCATCTTCAATAGTACCTACGGACGTATCATCAAGATGATAATTAAGGCAATAAACTTCACCTTCTTCTTTAAACTTACAACTGTTAGGATAAAAGTTGATAGGAGGAATATGCTCAGGCCAGGTTGATGCCCATTCTTCTTCCTTCTTGCTCCTCCTCCTCCTCCTCTTATTTTTCTTCTTCTTCACCTTAGGAGGGGGTGGTTGGAGATGAAGCTTCTCCACATATCCTGGTTTATCATTAGAAACAATAGGGGAAACTTGGGAGAAACTCTCCTTTTTATTAGCATAAATATAAGAGACATTTTTATACTTTGGTAAAGTTCCCTACTTTATAATCTTACTTATGTAATCATTTTCATGGCAATTAACAACACAATAGAGATGGCAATTTTGCAAAGTGTTTTTTATTCCTATGGCATTATCATCCAGCCAAGAAGTCTTTTCTGATAACTCTTCACACATCAAAAATAACATAAGCTCATCATAAAGATCAGAGGTGATCATGTCATCACACAACCGGTTAACAGCTATGTTTTGAAAGTTCATGCATTGAAAATTAAAGTGACCCTCTGTACGGCAAAGTTCACAAGTGAAAGGATAAAGGTCACACAATTCTCTAGCAATTTCATTTAAATCTTTGACCCAAGTGATTGTTCTTTCATGCTTATGTTGCTTACAATACTTCTCTTCTTCAATCATAGGCCTTTCACAAGGTCTATCCACTCCACAAAAATTAACATGCTTATATAAAACTTCATTTTTAGGAATTGGATCATGCATGTTGCAATCATCATGAACAATTTCATTTTCTTTGCAAGTCTCTTTAAAAGGTTTATGATACTTGATCCAATCCTCCTTAGGCATATTAAGATGTGAAGCAAAAGATTTGAGGAAATCAACAAGGAGTTGAGAATCAAGCCCAAACTTAGCACTAAACTTATTAAAACTTGTAGTTTCAACAAAGGACTTAATGCAGTCATACTCATAAATTATACCTGACTCTTTACCTTTGTCGATCTCCCAATCTTCAGTGTTGCGTTGAATTCTTTCAAGGAGTTCCCATTTAGCATCAATCTTTTTGTTTGTGAAAGAACCCATAGAGGAAGCATCGAGTAAATCTTTATCCTGTCGAGAGAGCCTCGCATAGAAGTTAGTAATAATAATATCTTTGGGGAGCCCATGGTTAGGACATTTTAGTGTTAACGTTTTCAGTCTCCCCCAAGCTTGAGCTATGCTCTCTCCGTCATGAGGATAAAAATTATAAACATAATTCCTATTCTCATGGACATCATGAAGAGGATAAAACTTGGAGTGAAAGAGAGACTGGATCTCTTCCCACTCCAGCAGGTGAGAGTCATTTAGTAGCCTATACCATTCCAATGCTTTTCCTTTCAGTGACAAGGCAAATAATTTCCTCATGACAAACTCCCTCGATACACCTGCAAGCTTAAATAATGAACATAGTTGTGATAGATATAGCAAGTGTTCACCGGGATGTCTGTCTGCATAACGATTAGCCAAAACATAATTGATAATACCAGTCGGTATTTTATAGGGCACAATTTCAGTAGGAGGAGGAGCAACCACGACAGGTGTGGGGTGTCCTCCCGCAAGCAACGATCCAATAACAAGGTTTTCCATAAGCATAACTAGTGAAATAATAAAAAAACAAGAAACAAAAAGATTTAATTGCAAGATCTAAAGATATACCTTCAAGCGCTCACCTCCCCGGCAACGGCGCCAGAAATAGCTTGATGTCTACGCACGCTTCTACTCTTGTAGACTATGTTGGGCCTCCAAGCGCAGAGGTTTGTAGGACAGTAGCAATTTCCCTCAAGTGGATGACCTAAGGTTTATCGAACTCAGGGAAGTAGAGGTTGAAGATGGTCTCTCTCAAGCAACCCTGCAACTAAGATACAAGAAGTCTCTTGTGTCCCCAACACACCTAATACACTTGTCAGATGTATAGGTGCACTAGTTCGGCGAAGAGATGTTAAATGGCAAGTGATATGGATGGCAAAACAAGGTAATACAAATATGTAATAAAAAGTGCAGCAAGCAAACAAGTAGTAAACGTGAGCACAAACGGTATTGCAATGGTGGAAACAAGGCCTAAGATTCATACTTTCACTAGTGGCAACTCCCAACAACATTAACATAATCGAATCACATGATATTTCCCATAAAACATGCAAAGGGGACACACTCGGAGATCATTCCTTCGTGGTCAAGAGAGGACGAGAATTATGTAGGGCTACAAAAGCACACCTCAAAGTTCGTAGTTCTCGATCTAAGGATTTCCCAATGTCACCGCGGTCATCCAAAGAGAGTCCCACAATCACCATAACATATCTAAACGATAGTCAAAGACAAGCACCAAGAGACTCTCAATCTTCAATCAACACACAAGAAAGGAAATCACTCATGAAAATATTGTTCTAATCCATGTCCAATAGACCGCTGTCACCTTGGTCTCGGGGATTATACTAGATAAAGACAAGTGAGTACATCAATCCAATACATAGAGGAAGGGGAAACACCCTAGATTAACATAGCCTATGATCACAACGAAGATCACATCATGGGAGAGAGAGTTGACCACATAGCTACTGGTAAGAACATCAGCCCCGAGGAGGAACTACTCCCGCATCATGGAGGGAGGAAGCAACATCGATGGAGATGAATCCGGGGGCACTTCCCCGTCCCGGCAGGGTGCCGGCGCAGGAATTATGGTCCCCCGAAGCTTGATGGAGATGGCGGCGGAGATCGGAATCGCGTCTGGAGAAAAGGGGTGCGGAATCAGGGTTTCCTCGACACGCTTTATATATATGCCAAAGGGGGGCATCGGAGGTGCCTCGGGGGGCCCAGGCGCCCCCCCCCCCCCCCGGTGCGGCCCAGGGGGGGGCCGCGCCCACAGGCCGCGTGGAGCCCCTGTGGCCCCCCAGGCTGCCCTTCGGACGCAGTGTTGTTTCCGGATCGCTGATTTTTTATATAATTTTTCTGGATTTTTCTGGGCAGTTCTCGAAACGTGAAAACCTGAAATACAAAAACAGCCGAAAACAGAAACTGGCACTGGGGTGCACTGGATTAGTAAGTTAGTCCAAATATGATCAAAAGTGTATGGAAGTGTATGAATATCATAGCAATATCACCCAAAAGTGGCATGGAGCAAGCAGAAATTATAGATACGTTTTGGACGTATCATCATCGCCTTTGCAATTCTCTGCCACCGATATATCCCTACGGATATCTGCATGCACTTGTCATTCTCATGATCATTCCTCGTCGCTCTTGTCGTTACAAGATGCCTCGAAATATTCTCCGTTGTCCCGAGAATCCTTTGATTTTACAGTCTTGCAGTTTTATTTCGCATGAAAACCCTTACGTTTATTTCCTCACATTTATCGAGGATCCGTTTTTCTCAATTGTTCATGTGTCTCACAAAATTCTTCAGAATACTTTTCGATCTTTCAAAAACCCTATGCAGCCTGATACTCTTGAAATTCTTGCCTGCTTGCATTATGGTTAATTCCATATGACTAGTAGTCTTCGTTAACATCCATTGTCTTAGCCATTTTTGAGCCTATTGATTCAATGTGTGCGTATGCACACAGTCATCAGGTTATCCTTTTTAAAATTATATTTCCGGCTCAGACGTCATTCCGGACATGAGTTGGTTCTTGGCAATTCAAACCTTTATTGATTGTCCAACTAAGTGTTTTCAACTTATCCATCCTTGATCAAAGCGTCTGCTTCTAATCCTTCGTTTTGAAAACCGTAATTCCTTTCTATTTAAGCATCAGACTAATCAGGTGATTATTGAATCTGATGCCTCTGCATTCTTTCTTCCTCTGAGTGAGTACAGATACTCACATCAGCTCCGTTGTGGATCGCCCGATCCGTTATTGGATGGTTATCCGATAGTGTCCTTCATATTCAATCACCTGGTGAGTTCTTCCCCTGATACATAATGCCATTGGTAAATTGTATCCTCTGCTTTGACAAACATGCTCTACTTTTGAGCTGTGATATTTACTTTTGAAACTTGTGGTATATGTTACTAAGATACCCGATGGGTTGAACCTATGCCTTCCCGTAATCCGTGAGAACCCGAAAGATTTCACAAGTCATACTCTTTCGGTGTTCTACGAAATAAAATTCCAACACTACAGTTTTATTAAAGCGAGAGGTGAATGAAATGATATGCATTAAAGAAGTGGGAGTCGACCTTGAACTTTGTGTTCATGCCCATGAAATTGATGTAGACCGTCTCGGGAGCTTCTTGCAAAATGATTATCCAGCTGTATGATTCTTTCGGTATTCTTGAATTGATTCCTTACAGTTATGTTTCCGACTATGTTGTCCTGATCTGATATATCTGTTGGGAATTCATTCCAGTGCCTCGCCTATTTTTTGCAAGGTTGAAGTATCTACTGTCATAGGTCAATGACCCAGTTCTACTTATATCATTTTCTACCTTCGAGTATTACGACCTCGTATCTCAAAGATGTCTTACCATTGCACCACATCTTACTAACTTTGTTGGAGTAATGTCTTTCCTTGTCGTAATCACTCTACGGGTTCTGGGTTGTTGTCAACCGAGGACACCGATTAGTGAAATTATTCCGCACTACAAATCAGATACCCCTAGTATTTTTACTGGGAAATTTTTAAACTCAATCTGGTCTATTCCTAGACTATCGGCTGCATCCTGGTCTTGCTATCTTTGACTGTGCTGCCTTGTCCTTCTCTGGTGCACAAATTCTTCAGTGTGTGAGCACGACTTACGTCGAGCTTTCAACATCATGTTGCTTGTCTTGGAAGGCAACTTCGGTTCCGAGTTTGCATCTTATATATTTATCCTATAACTTGCCACTTCATCATTCCCATGCTTATTGCCGTTGTTGTTGATTTCATCCTCTTGAAACCTCCCGGCAAATGTGTCGGATCACCTTCAACACTTGACTTCTTCCGAGATGTCAACTGTGTTCATGGTGAGGAATACTCTCCTTGCCCTTGATGGTTTTTATTATCATCGGCAACCCCCTTGACTTCCTTTCATCGCGGACTTGTCCACTTTATGAATATAACTTGCTCTCCAGCTAGTGTTGTGTTCTGCATTGAAGTACTACTGTCTTTTATGTCGAGATTGTTGTGGGGATTGCTCCACCTCTTAGATATTCTCGGTATGATGATACTTCTCACCATCACCATTCTTACTTGGTCCCCGTGTTTTTTTAACCGGGATACCAATATGCTAACGATGCTGCTTGAGTTATGCACTTCTAGCAACCCTATTGCTTTGAAGTTAACGATCAATATTTTGTTCTTAGACTGTTGGTTATTGAATCGTCACTCTAACATTGATCTTGCTGCCTAAGGTCATATTTCAGGCACACCTTTCAACTAATGATTAATGGTGTATGTTTTTCTCGAGCATACAACATTATATCATTTGAATTGACAATTGTCATTTTCTTGTTCACATTATTATGGAAATCCATTCGTTTGGAATTCTCGATGAATTGTCGCTGAGCCCATCAGCCACCTCCTCATCCTATCATTGGCTTAATGATGAACTATTGTTTTGGGAACCCGCTCCCATAGTTCATTTCCCGAGAATCTTGCAATGGCATTTCGTCGATTTGTGATGCACCTTTTCTTCTCGAACATCCCGAGTCTGAGGTATCATGACACCAATCGGATCTGAATCTCGGTCAGATATGGTGGTTGGGACAACTTTCCAGGAGTTATAATGTTGGTCCTTTGATGACCCGGTAATATGATGTCATGCCTAGCACCCCTGGCTGGAGGACCTATCATTATAATTTTCTTTTGCAAGGATAATCATTCTTCCAGGAGGAAATTATAAGACTTATTATATAAGTTGTTCCTGATGAATCCTTTGTGTATCTAAGTCCGACCTTTGCTTCAAGACCATGCCAATGCTATCTCGAAGCATGCCTACGGCACTCCGATTTTCAGCAAGAGCATTTGAAGCCCAATGCTAAATGTTTCTTGGTCAATTATCCGAACACCGTTGTATGGTAACATCTGGATTAATCCTCGCCTCTTTATCTGAATGTTTGGGTACATGCTCTCCTACCCTGTATGCCATGTTCTTCTTCTCCATGGGAAGGATATACTCCTAATAATTGTGTGTAATCACAATTTTCCTTTCCATTTGTTTGTTTAACCTTTCCTTGATCTACATGATCTAAGCAGTAATAATTCTCTGCTTATGTAAACACCTCGTTGTACAACTCTGTCAGTAAGACCTTGTTTCTATTGTTGATAACATTCCGGTAACCACCGATGGATGAGAACTTTGCCTATTGGTCCGCTTCGTTTCAATAAGCGGGAAAATGGTTCTCTTCGTTCCCTGTCCTTGGTACCGACATTGTTGCTGACATAGCTGACAAGCTATCCACTCACATGCCTCCCTGTCGCGGTTGTGCAAGATGTCACCACCCTTCCTACTTTCAACCCACATGGTGGGCCTATAACCCACAGGTCCACTGGATCGAAACCTGACTCTTCTTTACAACCCGGATTCTAATGCCTCCTTTGCACTTGGCTTCGTATGTGATTCGTGAGCTAAATTCTATACCATTATTCATCTTGGAATCAAGCACCATGTTATTCTCGTTATGCATTGCCCCCATTCCAGCTTTTGTCTAGGCATCGAATGATTGCCTACACATTTGAAACTTTGGTACCATTGTATATTGCACTCAACGAATTCACTGAAATACAACTCGTGGGATACCTCGTGTATTTTCCATTGAGTTCACCGTCCGATGCCCAGCCTTGTGGAGATGCGTTCTTCCGGAGTTTCCCCCCTGGTCGCGTTCATAGGACGATGAAGATCACGAAGAAAGGATGACGACTTGATCATGATGACTTGAAGCAGAGAAATGAAGACATCAACGAAAGGAATCAAACTCGTTGAAAGGGCAGCCAAGTCCGAGAAGACTCGTTAGGTTTTCGCTACCAGCACTTTTCCCCCTTACGCCACCGCTTAAATCTCGGGACGAGATTTCTTATAGTGGAGGAGAATTGTGACGCCCGGATAGGTAAGCTACAGTAACCCTCTACTAATGACGACACGTCACCACAATTACTGTTGATAATCTCATGTTAGTTCGAAACTGGTTTGAATTCAAATTCAAATTTCAGTCCAAGATTAAAATTTTCAAATGCCAAAACTAAAATGTTCAATGTGTTGAAAATATTCCATAACTATTTACGATGGAGAAACCACACTTTTTATAAAGTAGTTGAACACACTAAACAAATAAAATAGAGGCAGGAACAAATATTCAAATACCTTCTAAATAATAAAATTGTATAAAGTATTATGATGGCACCAAACTTTTGTGGTACTGAGCTAAATTGTAACATTAAGTTAGGGGATGACTTATATTCTGTAAAATTGAATACACTAGAAAATAAAATAAGTAGAAAAGAAAATTTTAGAAAATAAAACATAAAAGGAGAAGAAAAGAACCCCCTCCCCACTGGGCCAAATGGCCCAGCTGATCGAAGTTGGCCCAGCCAGACGGCCCAGTCGTCCTAAGCCTATATGGCCTCCACACCCCCAAACCCTAGCCACCGACAGCCACTCCCCCCCCACTCCCTCGTCTCTCATCCCCCCTCCCCCGATCCAAATCTGGATCGGGACGAAGCCACGCCAACCGCTACGCCACCTCGCCCAAACGCAGTTCGCCGGTGCCACCTCGTCGGGGCCTCTTCGCCGTCACCATCACCACCAGTTGGCGTCGACCACCGCCACCGCACGAGGAACTGCACACGCCTGACGCTGCCCTACCGTCGCTGTACCGCCCGTCTTCGTCCTCCTCCACGACCGGCCTCCTCACGCCTCACCGCCCTCTTCTCAGCAAACGTCGGTGAGGCCCCCGGCATCCTTTCCCCATCGCCCCGCTCTCACCGCGACCCTGCCACGCCCGTGATAGCGCCTGCGCACGCCCGCCTCTGGACCGCGCCCGTAGTGCCGCATCACAGCGCCCGCGGCCCGGAGCTCGGCGCTCGCTCCAGCCAGCCGCAGAACCTGCCCCGCCCCTCATGGAGAAAGCCCGCGGCCGTCGTCGCCTCGAGCCCAGCCTCTTTCTCCTTCCTTCGCCCCCTCACCAGCGCTCGCCGCAGCCACCGCATCATCGCCCGCGGCCCGACTCCCTCTGTCGGCAGCCCCACCTGCCTACACCGCCCCTCTTGCGTGACCCCGCCGTCCTCTGGTGCAGACCGGCCCTCGGTCGGCCTCGTCGGTGCCGTTCCCGGCCAGCCATGCCGCGGCCCCGGCCGTCGCCCGACGACGGCACCCGTTGGCGCCGTCCGATGCAGCCGCGCCGGCCCGCCCCATGCTTTGGCGCCCGCAGCCCCGCCACTGCCGCGCTCCAGCGCCGCCCCGTTGTGGCCTCGCCGCCGCCGGCGGGGGCAGCTGGCCTCGCCGTTCCTACGGCCGAGCGCCTAGCGCCCGCTCGGCCTTCGCCCGCTGGCCACAGCGCCCGATGGGCGGTCTCGCGTCCGTCGCCCAAAACCCAGCACCCGCTAAGGCGCTCGGCCAATGACCAGTGGGGCCTCGACCCTGTAAACAAAAATATATAATAAAAATAATTAAAAATATTAATAAATAATAAGAGGTTTAATTAATTAATTAATTAATTATGTTTAGAATAACCTAAACACTAATTAACTTAATTAACTGTTAATTATCTAAACAGTCGATGACAGGTGGGACCCACTGGTCAGGTTGACCAGTCAACCATGCTGACGTCAGCATGATGTCATGCTGGTGTCATAAATCCTTTTTCGAATTAATTTAATTAATATTAAATTCTAGAAATTAATAAAAACTTTAAAAAATCATATCTTTTAAACCGTATTTCGGATGAAAATACTTTGTACATGAAAGTTGCTCAAAACGACGAGACGAATCTGAAAACGCGGTCCGTTTGTCCGCCACACACCTTTATCATACCGAACCTGCAACTTTCCCCCTCTGTTTCATTAGTCCGAAAACGTGAAACACCGGGAATACTTTCTCGGATGTTTTCCCCTTCGCCAGTATCACTTAGTACCGCGTTAGGTCACACCTAGCACCGCGTATTGCCTTGTTATATTATGTGATGCTATTGTCTGCTCTGTTATTTATTTGTTTCCCCTTCGTTGCTTCTTTTCGGTAGACTCCGATACCGCGATAGACCCCGAGACAATTGATGCTTCAGTGTTCGACTACGACCACGCTTCCGAAGATTCCTTTTGTCTGCAGAGCTTCCAGGCAAGCCCCCACCCCCTTGATCACCAGATATCACCCATTCTCTTCTCTCTTATTCTTGCATTAGATTTGCTACTGTTGTTGATTCGGTAGCTCCTATTCTGTTGCATAGCCTGTCATTGTTGCTACAACTGTTGATACCTTTACCGGCTATCCTAATACTTAGTATAGGATGCTAGTATTCCATCAGTGGCCCTACATTCTTGTCCGTCTGCCATGCCATACTATCGGGCCGTGATCACTCGGGTGGTGATCACGGGTATATATTATGCTATTATGACACATGATGATGATTCGGATATGGGGGCTAAAGGGGCAGGTGGTTCCACCCAGGTAGTGGTGGGCCTGGGTTCCCGACAGTCCCCTAATGGTTACTTTGTGGCGGAGCGACAGGGTGGGTTGCGACCACCTAGGAGACAGGTGGGCCTGGCCCTGGTCGTTGTCCGTGGTTATTTCATAATAACACGCTTATCGAGATCTTGGTATTTGATCTGAGTCTGGCCATTTGGTCTATACGCACTAACCAGCTACATGGGAATAGTTATGGGCACTCGACGTCGTGGTATCAGCCGAAGCCTTCTTGACGTCAGCGACTTAGCGGCGCGCGTCGGGTTGGACCGCGTAACGCAACTTCCTTAGTAATGGAGGTTGCTAGGTCTGCTCACCGGCCGCCCTCGCAACATGCAGGTGTGCACTGGGCGATGGGCCCAGACCCTCGTGCGCTTAGGGTTTAGACCGGCGTGCTGACCTCTCTGTTGTGCTTAGGTAGGGCTGCGACGTGTTGATATTCCGAGGCCGGGCATGACCCTGGAAAGTATGTCCGGCCAAATGGGATCAAGCGTGCTGGGTTATGTGGTGCACCCCTGCAGAGAAGTTAATCTATTCGAATAGCCGTGTCCCTCGGTAAAAGGACGACCCGGAGTTGTACTGTGACCTCATGACAATTAGAACTGGATACTTAATAAAACACACCCAGACAAGTTCCAGATACAACCCGGTGATCGCTTTCTCACAGGGCGACGAGGGGAGGATCACCGGGTAGGATTATGCTATACGATATTACTTGGTGAACTCTTCAGCTACTCAAGACGGAGGCTGCCAGAAGATTTGATACTTGTTACTTTTCCATCTTCGCTCTTCTACTGCTGCAAGATGGAGGTGGCCAGAAGCGTAGTCTTCGATTGGATTAGCTATCCCCCTCTTATTCTGGCATTCTGCAGTTTAACCCACATATATTACCCCCCACCCCTTTACACAGATACCATTGCATATGTAGTGTAGATCCTTGCTTGCGAGTACTTTGGATGAGTACTCACGGTTGCTTTGCTCCCCCTTTTCCCCCTTCTTTCTTCTTTCTGGTTGATGCAACCAGATCGGTGGAGTCCAGGAGCCATAGGATCCCGATGATGTTTCTACATAGAGTTCGGCTTCGAGGAGTAGTTAGGAGGTCCCAGGCAGGAGGCCTTGCCTTTTCGATCGTTGTTACTTTTGTGCTAGCCTTCTTAAGGCAACTTGTTTAACATATGTCTGTACTCAGATATTTTTGCTTCCGCTGACTCTTGTGTATTCGAGCTTATGTATTCGAGCCCTCGAGGCCCGTGGCTTGTAATATAAAGCTTGTATTATTTTAATTTGTGTCTAGAGTTGTGTTGTCATATCTTCCAGTGAGTCCCTGATCTTGGTCGTACACATTTGCGTGCATGATTAGTGTACGGTCAAATCGGGGGCGTCACACTTTTGGACTTGCTTTCTTGGGAATCAAAACGATGAACGTACGATTTATCTCCTCTGGTGAGTCCTCTCCATTAAGCACTCTGATGATCATGCCAGGTATCTCATCACCACAAAGGTCCCAATGTTTCTGGAAGAAATGCGCCAGGAAGCCGTCCGGTCCCGGTGCCTTTGTAGGAAACATTTGGAGAGGACTCAAAGTACGGAGCTCTTGCCGCACCAAACCAAAAGTACTGCGACCCCATCGTGCCAAAGTACGTGGAACCGGGTGTAGCTTCATTGCTAGATCATCGATTGTCCCAGCTGGGCGCTCAGTTTGCCACGCCTCTTCCACAACTCCACTGAAATGATTGTCCATCTCCCACATACACTCATATCTAAAAGGTTTTTTCAAAGTATGCCGCATGTTACTTGCTTCTAGCTGAGTTGACAGAACAATTGGGCTGTGATCTGATTTTGCTGTAGTCAAATGTTCAACTGATGCAAAAGGAAATCTCAATGACCAACTCGGGGTGGCTAGGGCCCGATCTAGGCGCACCCTACATAACTCCCCTCCAGTGATTCTTTTCTCAAACGTCCAGTCTAGACCTTTGTAACCCAGATCAGTGAGTCCGCAAATATCAACGGCATCTCTGAATCCCGCGATCTGGGCACTGTCGCGAGTGTTTGGGCCTATCTGCTCCTTCGGGCGGAGCACCTCGTTAAAGTCTCCAATGCATAGCCATGGTGATGTACTTTCACAACGCAACCGTTTCATTGTGTCCCATGTTTTGTATTTCAAACTTCTATTAGCTTCGCCATAAAAACATGATAAGCGCCATTGCTCCTCACCCGGTTGTCAAATAACCGAGTCAATATGATACTGTGAAAAATTCTTTATTTCCAGGTTTTTATTATCCTTCCAGAAGACATATAGACCGCCACTTCGGCCACTACTTGGAACAGCATACCTACTAGTAAAACCTAAGGAAACCGCCAAACCTTCCACTTGGTCCTTTGTAAGATGGGTCTCAACAATACATAGGATCGACGACGCACAAGCCTCCACAAGATCGCGGAGCTCACGAACTGTCGCAGGGTCGCCAATCCCACGGCATTTCCAGCACATGGTCCTCATTGGAAATTCGTTGCCGAATGTAGCAAAAACCTACGATGCTTGCAGCAAAAAAGGCATCGTCTCCGTCGCGGGTCGCGGCTCGATTGTGATGGATGTAGCAAAACGTGATGTCGGCTGTAGCAAAAGGCGACGCTGGTTGTAGCAAAACCACGACGCCGGTTGTGTGTTGTAGCAAAACGTGACGCCGATTGTAGCAAAATGATATGCCGGTTGTAGCAAAATGTTATGCCGGTTGAAACATGTAGCAAAAACTATGACATTAGTTTTTTGCATCTCACAAGTTTTCTGTTGAGTTTTGTGTTGTGAAGTTTTCAAGTTTTGGTTAAAGATTTGATGAACTACGGAATAAGAAGTGGAAAGAGCCTAAGCTTGGGGATTCCCAAGGCACCTCAAGGTAATATTCAAGGACAACCAAGCATTTAAGCTTGGGATGCCCCGGATGGCATCCCCTCTTTTGTCTTCAATCCATCGGTAAATTTACTTGATGCTATATTTTTATTCACCATATGATATGTGTTTTGCTTGGAGCATCTTGTATGATAAGAGCCTTTGATTTTTACTTTGCCACAATCCTCCTTGTTGTACACACCTTTTGAGAGGGACACACATTTATTGTGAATTTATTAGAATACTTTATGTGCTTCACTTATATCTTTTGAGCTAGCTAGTTGCTCTAGTGCTTCACTTATATCTTTTTGAGCACGAAGGTGATGTTATTTTGTAGAAATTGATGAACTCTCATGCTTCATTTATATTATTTTGATAGTCTAAAAACAGCATGGTAATTTTCTTAGGTTGTGAATTTAGTCCTAATATGATGGGCATCCAAGGGGGGTATAATAAAAACTTTCATAAAAAGCATCGAATATATGAGAAGTTTGTTTCCTTGCAATTGTTTTGAGATATGAAGATGGTAATATTAGAGTCATGCTAGTAGTAAATTGTGAAATAGTAAGAATACTTTTGTTAAGGTTTGTGATTCTCGTCGCATATGCACGTATGGTCTTCTAGTTATGTGATGAAGTTGGAGCGTAATATATTCTTGTTTGTCTTCCTTTGTGTGAAAATCGGGAGCACGCGGTGGTTAACTCCTAGCAACCTCTCCCCTAGGAGCATGTGAGGTGGTACTTTGCTTCGACGGCTAATAAACTTTTTGCAATAAGTATGTGGGTTCTTTATGACTAATGATGAGTTCATGGATTATACACACTCTCACCCTTCCACCTTTGCTAGCCACTCAGGTACCGTGCAACTTTTGCCGGTGCATTAAAGCCACCTTATACCATTCCTCAAAACAGCCACAATACCCCTATTATGGCATTTTCATAGCCATTTCGAGATATATTGCCATGTAACTCCACCGTTCTGTCATTATGAGTTTTTGCCTTGAATTGTAATTTTTGAGTTGTAAGTAAATAAAAGTGTGATGATCATCATTATTAGAGCATTGCCCCATGTGAGGTTTATAAAATTAAAGAGGCCAAAAGAGCCCAAATAAAAAAAGCCAAAGTGCCCAAAAATAAAAAAAGAGAAAAAATAATAAAGGAGAGAGAAAGAGAGAAGGGAAAATGTTACTATCCTTTTCCACACTTGTGCTTCAAAGTATCACCATATTCTTCATGATAGAGAGTCTCCTATGTTGTCACTTCCATATATTACCAGTGGGAATTTTTCATTATAGAACTTGGCTTGTATATTCCAACAATGAGCTTCCTCAAATTGCCTAGGTCTTCATGAGCAAGCAAGTTGGATGCACACCCACTTAGTTTTCTTTTGAGCTTTCATACACTTATAGCTCTAGTGCATCCGTTACATGGCAATCTCTACTCACTCACATTGATATCAATTGATGGACATCTCTATAGTCCATTAATTTGCCTAGTTGATGTGATAATTTCTCCCTTCTTTAGTCTACTACCACCTTCTGTTCCACCTATTGTGTTATATACATGGCTCACGCTCATGTATTGCATGAAGAGTTGAAAACGCTTAAGTACAAAAAAATTATGAACCAATTTATTGGCTGACATCGGGGTAGTACATGATTTATACTTTGTGTTGAGAAGAGGGAGCATAACAAGACTATATGATTTTGTAGGAATAACTTTCATTAGCCATGTTATTTTGAAGTTTAATGATTTGCTTGTTAGTATGCTTGAAGTATTATTGCTTTTGTGTCAATTTTAAACTTTTGTTTTGAATCATATGGATCTGAACATTCATGCCAAAATAAGAATAATTACATTGATAAATATGTTAGGTAGCATTCCACATCAAAAATTCTATTTTTATCATTTACCTACTCGAGAACGAGCATGAATTAAGCTTGGGGATGCTTGATACGTCTCCAACGTATCTATAATTTTTTTATTGTTCCATGCTATTATATTATCTACTTTGGATGTTTTATATGCATTAATATGCTATTTTATATCATTTTTGGGACTAACCTATTAACCTAGTGCTCAATGCCCGTTTCTGTTTTTTCCTTGTATTTGGCTTTTATAGAAAAGGAATATCAAACGGAGTCCAAACGGAATAAAACTTTACGGTGATTTTTCTTGGACCAGAAGAAACCTAGGAAGCTTCGGGAGGAGACTAGAAGACCCACGAGGAGGCCACAATCCCTAGGTACGCGCCCCAGGGGAGGGCGCCCCCTAGGCTTGTGGGCCCCTTGGGGGTCTCCTAACCCTAATTCCAGCTCTATAAATACTCAAATATTCCCCATACACCAGAGGGGATGCCAAAAATATTTTTTCATCGCCGCAAGCTTCTGTTCTCGTGAGATCTCATCTTGGGGCCTTTTACGATACTCCGTCGGAGGGGGATTCGATCACGGAGGCATCTACATCAACCTTGTTGCCCTTCCGATGATGTGTGCGTAGTTTACCACAGACCTACGGGTCCATAGCTAGTAGCTAGATGGCTTCTTCTCTCTTTGATCTTCAATACAATGTTTCCCCGATGTTCTTGGAGATCTATTCGATGTAATCTTCTTTTGCGGTGTGTTTTTCGAGACCCGATGAATTGTGGATTTATAATCTGATTATCTATGAATATTATTTGAGTCTTCTCTGAACTCTTTTATGCATTGTGAAGATAGCTTTGCATTTCTCCCAGATCTATCAATTTGGTTTGGCCAACTAGGTCGGTTTTTCTTGCAATGGAAGAAGTGCTTTGTGATGGGTTCAATCTTGCGGTGTCCTCACCCAGTGACAGAAAGGGCAGCGAGGCACGTATTGTGTTGTTGCCATTAAGGATAACAAGATGGGGTTTATGTCATATTGCTTGAGTATATCCCTCTACATCATGTCATGTTGCTTAAAGCATTGCTCTGTTCTTATGAACTTAATACACTAGATGCAGGCAAGAGTCGATTGATGTGTGGAGTAATAGTAGTAGAGGCAAAATTGTTTTGGTCTACTTGTCACGGACGTGATGCCTATATTGATGATCATTGCCTTAGATGTTGTCATAACTTTGCGCTTTTCTATCAATTGCTCAACAGTAACTTTTTTACCCACCTTATGCTTTCTTCGAGAGAGAAGCCTCTAGTGAAACCTGTGGCCCCGGGATCTATTCCTTATCATATATTTTCGGATCTATAAAACCAAAAATCCAAAAATATCTTGTTGTAATTTATTTGTGTTTACTTTATTTTGCCTTTTACTTATATTGTAAATCTATCTCTATCAGATCTCACTCTTGCTAGTTACCGTGAAGGGATTGACAACCCCTTTTTCGCGTTGTGTGCAAGTGTTTGTTAGTTTGTGCAGGTGCATCTATTGGGGACTTGCTTGTGCCTCCTACTGGATTGATACCTTGGTTCTTAACCGAGGGAAATACTTATCTCTACTTTGCTGCATCACCCTTTTCTCTTCAAGGGAAAAATCAACGCAAGCTCAAGAAGTAGCAAGGCAGAAGGAGACCACCAAGGCCAAGGCGGCACACCATGCCAAGGAGTAGGCTCGCGCCATTCGTCGCCTCTTCGGCTACATCTCATCAGCATCAGACAATGGCATAATCAGTACGGAGGACGACGACGATCCTCCCGCCATGGACGCATACACGTAGGAGATTGACCATCGCACTGGTGACCGCAAGAGCAAAGGCCTGGCCAAGAAATGGTGATCTCCATCTCGTCATTGTCTAGGTCTATGTTTAATCTAGTTTAATCCGGTGAACTATGGCTTTTGGGGCAATTAAGCGTGTCTGCTGAACTATGCCCAACTCTATCTTTGTTTCTCGTCCGAGGTATTGTGATGTTGATCTACGTTGTTGCATGCATTTATGGATTTGGGTGCGGGCATATGTGGACTACGATTGTGGGCAGAAACTTGTTCTGTCACTGCTAGTGGGTGTGTCCGGACGTGTCCGCAGACGTATAGGTGTCCCGGAATGGTCAGCGCCTCTTTAGAGCGTTAGTGCCGCATTCATGTTGGGCTAGAGCGGAGGCGACCTCTCACTGGCGCTGGCCCACAGAGCGATCCCACACTGCTTCCCGATGCACGCGACTGCTCCGCGTTCACGACACCACGTCCGTCGTTTGTCCATCTGTCGTCCACATTAATGACATGCGATTGTCGAGGAACCTACTCCGGAGCCACCCGTTTGTCCGCCTACCGCGGATCATTGCCATTCGCCCACTATATAAACACCAACCCGGGACATACCCGCAGCCATCCTCCTCCGGTCACTTTCTCCTCTCCGTACCACTTCCACCATGGCCTCCTCGTGCTCCAAAACTCTCTAGGATAGACTGTCACCATAGCAGAAGAAGGAGCTGGTTGACATTGCTGTCGGCCGGAAGGCCGACAGACAGGCGGAGGCCAACGACATTACTACGGAGGACGCAACAGAGGATGAGCCGGCGCCGCCTATGCATTGCAGCATGACCATCGGTGAGGCTCGCGCCCATTATATGGACATGATGCGAGAGGAGCGGGGAGGAGCAGTTCCGGGAGGTGTAGGATGACACGGCCTGCAACCTCCAGCTCCTCAAGGAGCACCAACAGGCAGAGGAGCAACTCGCCGCAAGTAGGGCGATCGCGCCGGACACAAACGTGGTAGAACAGGCGACACTCCTCGAGTCCTCCCGCTTTGCCCGTGAGATCCGATCAGACGGAACTTGAGACCGCCTACAAGGAGTTCAATGAGGCGGCGGACGAGGTGTCCGGCAAGAGCGATGACGAGGAGGACATCGCTGGCTCTGCCAAGGCCGCGCCCTTCCGCGACGACCACGAAACCGACATGTTCGCGGGCGCCGCCGACAACGAGGAAGAGTAGTGCATGGTAGATCGCCGCCGCTCGGGTCCCAAGAAGGCCATCGCTCCTCCCCTTCCGTTGAAGCCAAGCTTGGTTGACTGAACATCGACGGCCGACAGCCGCTTGATGGCGACGTGGAAATGGACATCTTCACTTCCAGGGGCTCCAGAGACGTAGCTGGAGAGCGCCGAGACGAAAGTAGAGAAGGCAAAGGCAATAGCCGAAACTTCAGTTCTCACGGCTCATGACCGGACATGGGGGGCGGCGCATGTGATCATTTAGAGTAGGTTTTGTCCGGTTTGTATGGAAAATGTAATGAATTTCGTCCCATTTATATGAAAAATGTTCGAAATGCAATGAACTTCGTTCGTTTTTTATGAAAATCCGTCATGTTTGCACAAATTTTGTCAAGTTAGTTCTAATAGTTGTTGAAATGTATGCGGGTAGATGCTCTAAGGGCTTCTTCAAGGCGGACCCGTAAACTACCCGCAACCGTCCGGACCGCAGAAGCCATCCAACGCCGACGTGTATTGCTCTGCGAGGCGGTCCAGACGCGATTTCTTTCACAAATTGGAGACAAAAGTGTGGGAGGCTTGCGAGAATCCGGACACCCGAAACGTAGGACTCCACACCCCCGGCCCATCCAATCCCCCTCCCGGTCCCATTTCCTTCCACTCCGCCCCTTCTCCCCCCTGCTTTGCATCCGCACCCTCCACCTCCGCCCCCACTGTTGTTTGTCTCCGGCCGCCACAGAGGCATTGCGGGACGTCCGCAACCAGCACCGACATGCCCGCTCGCCGTTCTGGCAGAGCTTCCCGACGTGGAGTCGTTTGTACCCAGGTACACTCCGCCCCTGTCGACGACCTTCATGGAAGACACCACGCCTGGCATGTGTTCGCTCAAATGTCGTTGATCTTATTTTCAAATGTTATGTCATTTTTTAGAGTACAAAGAATGGTGAGCGACTCGATCATGGAGGATGAGTTGTTGTGCGATGTGTGACTGGTCGTATGCACGGATTTCATAGGCAGGACCAAAGGGCCGCCCTTCTGGTAGCAAGTGCATGAAAAGTTTCACGCAGGAAAGCACATTGCGCCTTACGACGTGGCCCTTGTCCACGGACTGGTCCCCCGTTCGCTGACGAATGCAGGAGGTTTTTTGCAGGTAGCCGTTGGAGATGCTGCATAGTGTACCAATTATTTTCTTTCTTTTTTGATAAGGTATTCTTTTCACTTTACTTGGCAATTACAGTACTCTGTTCGGAAATAAAGACGAGACGCTTTCCTGTTCATCAAGGCTGTGGCTGTGCATTTGCCTCCACCCGGCTGTGGGGTGGACGGAGTTGAGCGCGCTCGCGCACCACCGGAGGTATGCTCTTGATTCCGCTCGCCTCTCCTCGTTGATTCTCTCGACATTTCTTTTCCGAATTTGCTTCTCTGCGTTCCTCTTCTTCCTGCCGTCCCAAATCTTGTCCCAAGCTGCGGATTTACGGCTTGTGTTTCTTCATTTTCGTTGCTGCAGCCCCCCTGCACACCACCTGTTCGACGAAACGCCTCTGAGCTCTGACCCCGTGGCGGAGGCGTCGGGCGACGGGAGCATGGAAGACAAGTTCAGCGCCCTCCCGGACGAGCTCCTCATCCATGTTCTCTCCCATCTGCGCTCACGCGAAGCTGTGCAGACATGCGTGCTGGCACGGCGCTGGCGATACCTCTGGCGGTGGGTGTCCTGCATCGACGTGTCTTTCCAGGAATTTGAGGACAGGGTTGCTGCAAACAACTTGGAGCGTGAGGACACGTTCAAGATGTTTGTGAACCATTTGCTGATTCTCCGTGAACCTGTAGACCTGGAGGAGTTCCGGCTGGAGTACAGCTTGGCGGACGGGGTCGGCGGCGTGGACTTCAGTGCTAACTCTGTTCATGCCAACCTATGGATCCGCCATGCGTTACTGTACAAGGCTCAGACTGTCAAGATAGGCAATCAGAACGAACTTCTGCAGCTTCTTCCCTTGGTATTCACTTCAACGTACTTGAAAAGACTGCACATTACCAATGCTCTACTCATCCGAGGTTTCTTTGACCGCCTCCGAAAAGGCTGCCCAGCATTGGAATATCTCTTCCTATCGACCTGCGACATTAAGGACCTTGACATTTTCTCCGACACACTCAAGGTTTTGATCCTCTCTGATACTAATGCATTCTCATCTGAGCATGACGCCCATGTCTCTATTTCTTCTCCAAGCCTCATTTCTCTGTCCGTCAAAGAGTGTCCTTCCGGGGCCAGGCTACCTATACTAAAGAACATGTCATCACTAGAGACTGCGTCAGTATTGCTTTCAGAAGGAGATATCACAACTTGTGATGCTGATGGTATCAGGCAGTTTCTTGGGGGCCTCTCTGGTGTTAGAAGTTTGGATTTCTATTATGGGGATACACAGGTATGCTTCTTGGTTTTTTGTAGATTACATTGATCTTGAGATATTTATCCAGACTAAAATCTGCAACCTAAGCATGTTTTTTTTCTTCTTCTGCCTTAGCCCTTCACAATTATACTAGTAGACGATTCGATACATAGCATAAGTGCAAATCAAACCTCTTGATAGGATGACCAGTGCTGTCTGGTCTCCACTCATTCCATTTCATATGCTCATTTGTTGATTCATCAAATTGTTGACCAGTGTATCTTAGTTTTCTCACAATATAAAACTAGTACAATAACTGAGTTATAATGTAGCTTCAGCATATACAAATGTGAAGGGCCTCAGCAATTGCTGAAACCATTATTGCTAACTCCTACAAACAGATTGGACCAATGCAACAGATTATCATGTGAAGCAACCATGATGTTTTAATCACGTGTGCTCCATGGCTCTATCGAGGAACAAAAATAAGTACTCCCTCTGTAAACAAATATAAGAGCGTTTAGATCACTAAAGTAGTGATCTAAACGCTCTTATATTTCTGTACGGAGGGAGTATATCATTCTCTAATATGGTTATTTTGTTAACATGATCTCTGTTTGTGCTGTGAATTTTTTTTTTCATATCCAATTTGCTCCAAAGCTATAGTTCTAAGATTTTCAACGGCAACCAATCAGAAACGTAACCACGTTTTGTTAACTCCCTCCTTATATTTTTGGCATGTTTGGTTGAAGCAGAAGAAAGAAATTGAAGAATATGGCATGGGTTTATGTTGTGTCTTAACATTTGAATCATTTGCAGCTGGAGGTGAAAAATAATCACGGATGGTGCCCAACATTCAACAATCTTACAAACCTGACTCTTGATAGTTGGTGCCTGCATGCGGACTTATATGCGCTGATAGTCTTCCTTCAGAACTCACCTAATCTGAACAAGCTAACTCTTAAACTAAACGAGGTATATACCGTCTTCTCCATTGCATTTATCCTTCAATGAAAGTTTGTGCATGCACAGTATAGATAAAACTGTTCTCTTTTAATTTCCAGCCACGATATCACAACGGGGTTGTATCTGCAATCATCGGCGAGCTGGAGGATAGATCGTTTACATGTGAACAGCTTGAGATTGTTGAAATCATATGCTCGGTGGGAGATGAGCTGCTACTTGGGGTGAATCAGTTTTTGCTAGAAGAAAGCGGCATAAGGCCTGATCAGATACGTGTCAGTCACCAGAACTAAGACCGATGGAGGCATCCGATTGTTTCAGGTCCCACTACAGTTGAAATTACATGGAATCACTCATTGGCATGTCACATGGCAGGCAAACATTGCTTCCCCTTGGATCTATATTCGCTCGCTCTGGTTTAGTTGGAATGACATAGCATGCGTGTTTGCTGCCCTTGTCTTTTTCACACAGTAGAATCCTATAGTGTTGGTTTTGAACTATGTTCTGCTGACGGTCAACCAAAAGAAACACATGGCCATCTTCCCATGTGATGTCATACTTCGTCTGGGAGAAGATTACACTATATTTCACATGCATGCACATGGCTCAAAATTGCCATTGGCAAGTTTTTTCATGGATGTGTGATGTTATTGATCTGAGTTGCATGGCTGATGACTGCAGAAAACTTGATGTTGCCTTTTCTGCTGTTTCTGAAAGAAAATGCTTCTTCTCGTGTCAATCTTTGTAGTGCTACCTTGTGTGCAGCTCAACTTTATGTGATATTCGTGTTAATCATGCACCCTTAGATTGCGCTTCATATGTACTCCCTCCGTCCCACGATATAAGACGTTTTTTGACATTACATGGTCAAAAAAAGTCTTACATTATAAGATGAATTACAATATATTGTGCACACGTATAGTAAGGCCGCGTTCGGATTCCTCCGGCTCGCCGGAGCGGAGCGGCCTTTAATCAACTCCAGAGGACTGCCGAACAGCTAATTTTTTTTAAATAATACATTTTATTTAGTAAATTTCATAACTAGTACGTGGCTAGGCGTATTTTCAAAAATATGACCCAATCGGCCAGCAGCAGGCCGACTAGGCCTAGTCGGCCTGCTGCTGGCCGATTAGGACCTTATCGGCCTGCTGCTAGCCGATAGGCCTGTCGGCCACAAGCTCTCCAGCAGTCGGCCTTGCTGCTGGCCGACAGGACCTTATTGGCCTGCTGCTGGCCGATAGGACCTTATTGGCCTGCTGCTGGCCGACAGGACCCTATTGGCTACTGCATGCATAAGGTCCTATCGGCCAGCAGCAGGCCAATAAGGTCCTGTCGGCCAGCAGCAGGCCAATAGGGTCCTGTCGGCCAGCAGCAAGGCCGACTGCTGTGGCGGACAGGCCTATCGGCTAGCAGCAGACCGATAAGGTCCTAATCGGCCAGCAGCAGGCCGACTAGGCCTAGTCGGCCTGCTGCTGACCGATTGGGTCATATTTTTGAAAATACGCCTAGCCACGTACTAGTTATGAAATTTACTAAATAAAATGTATTATTTAAAAAAAATTAGCTGCCGAACAGGCCTTAAGTCAACCTTTTCTTTTTTAAACATTTAAGTCAACCTTTTCTAGTAAGAAGCAAAAAACCATCGTCCGTGCAAGTATGGAAGAGATAAAGAACAAGCCTACCGTCTTCAGTTCACAGAAAACGTCAATGGCTTAGATTTTCTGTATTCCAAATAAATGGCAATAGTTCATTGAAAGTCGCATCCAGTCGAGTCGTTTGTGTTGTGTTCTGCTACTCTGCTCGTGATGTTGCACACGATTTTCTTTCATCTGTCTCTATACGTGTCACTCCACTCAAAGGTCAAGGTCTAAGCGCTTCAACGTCGACCCGCAAATTTCTTCCCGCATCCGTTCGTGAACTGATCCTGCATACATTACAAACACTTTTATGAATCAACAGATGAATTTCGTACAAACATGATGAATTTCATCAAAATTCGGACATGATGTATATAAAAAGGCCGTATTTCGACCGTTTAACTAAAAACTTATTAAAAAAAACTAAACTCTATACCAGACGACCACCTCGTATGCGTGGCTGCCCTGTCCCCTCGCACCACCGTCGTCGTCGTCCCTCCAGCGGCGCAAGGCTTTCAGAGGGCCGCGGCAGCCTTGTCCGGTTGCTGCCTGCTGCTCGCGGCGTAGCCGCTCCGCCTCCTACTTCGCGGCCCGAAGTGCCGCCGCGACCAGTGCCGACGACGCGGGAGGGGCCCTGGCGGCGGCCTTGCCCTTGCCGGTATCGGAAGCCTCGCTAGGAGATCACTCCTCGCCGCGATCTCGCTGTCGAGGCGGCGACGACGTCTGGCGTCCGTCTCATTGGTGGTGACGGAACGATCGAGGGCCCACGTGGCGGCGAGGGCCGGGTCATTGAGGACCCATTTCAGCGCCTCGTCGGTCTTGGCGAACGAGGAGCGGTGGGCGGCGTTGCGCCGGCTGTACCGCACCGACAGACGCGACGCTCGCTCCTCCTCGGAGACGACGACCCTCAATCCCAAGGAGCCGCCGACACCGCGGCCTCCGAGGTAAATGGAGGATGCGGCCGCGTGCCTTCCTTATGGCCGCCGGCAGCTCCTCGATAGCTTGGCGACGAGTCGGGACCGCTAATGCGCGTGTATCGGCTGTGCACCGGTGGCGACATGGGCTCATCCTTCCCGCGTTGTCCAATCTGGACGTCGCGCCCGGAGTTGCGCGGAAGATGGGGAGCGGGCTCCTCCTTGACCCGCCGAGGTGGGGACATCGGCTCCGGCTTGACGCGATAGTATGGCGGGGACGGTGGCTCCTCCTTCACCAGCGTCGACGATGGTGGTGCCAGGCCCATCTGACGGAGCGAACGCTTCGTTATTATCTCCATCTGACGGACAAATTCTTATTTCGTCAGAGGCGCGACCGCTGCTTTGGCTGCTGGTCCTCCTCGCCGTCGGAGGAGAGGACAATCTCCTCCTTGGCGGATGAGGCGGTCATCGTGGACACCGAGGGGGGCGGAGAGCGTGGGCGTCAGCGCCAAGATCCACGCGAGGATGAACTACCACCGCCACCGCCTGCCGGCAAGGACCACCACGACGTCGGCATCGCCATTGTGTGAGGACAGGCTCGGAGAGGAGGAGGGGATCGGAGAGATGGAGATGTAGATATGCATCGCTGGAGCATGGCTTATATAGTCGCGACCAGGTCAGACGAACAGGCGATCATCTCACTTCAATGCAGCGCAGCGACCAGAGTTGATTCCTCTGGAAGATGCGCCTGCATTGAAGCGGCGGCTGCCAAGAGGTCGCGTCGGTCAGCATCGCCCTCTCGCTGGTCACATTGTGCGACATCAACGCAGGCCGCTGCGTGCTCTCGGCGGCATGAATGCGGCGCCGTTAGGCGTGCATCAGAAGGAAAAACGCAGTAGGGGCGGGGGTGGGTGGTTTTGGGTGGGCCATGACGGTCAGAATGTGACGCGGCAGCAGTCCGGACTCCTCGAAAGCCCATGTCTCCGTTTTGTGAGAGAAAGTACGTCCGGACAGCACCGCGGACCGAGTTGGATGGCTTGTGCAGTCCGTATGTGGGCGGTTTGAGGGTCGCCGTTGAGATGCCCTAACATGACCAGTGTCGGTGTCGAAACCGCAGTTCTTGGGTAGGGGGGCCCAAGCTGTGAGTCTAAGGATCGATGGTAACAAGAGACACTGGGACACGATGTTTACCCAGGTTCGGGCCCTCTTAATGGAGATAAAACCCTACTTCCAGCTTAATTGATCTTGATGAATATGAGGATTACAAGAGTTGATCTACCTCGAGATCGTAATGGCTAAACCATAGCTGTCTAGCCTATGATTGTTCTGTTGGCCTTCATGGACTAAATCCTCCGATTTATATACACACTGGAGGGGGCCTAGGGTTGTACAGAGTTGACTTGCGGAGGAAGGAAACATTACACCTGGGCATCGAATTTTCCTTTCTACATACATAGGAGTCCTACCCTGACACGGGGATGATCTTCTGCTTTATGCCCCCGGCCCATCAGTCCGGCCCACAACAAGTAGTCCGGACACTCGAGGACCCCTAAATACAGGACTTCCTCAACCAGCTGCTTAACTTTGAATAAGACGCTCACCTTAGAGTCTTGTACCCCGCTTTATTGATCATCTAGCATTTTCCTCCTCTCCAAGAAATACTCCCAGGCGATTAGGATTTCCCCGTCCCCGTCAGCGCCGCTATTGGTCTTCTCCACCTTCGACAACATTTGGGCCATGGAGGCGCGGGGGACCTCGGCCCCTCTCCGACAAGAGGGACCCTACGCCAGTTCTTGTTCGGTCCAACTTCTTGGTTGGGGCTGTGTGGCGGCAGCGGTGTCTCTTTTTTGTTGAGTCTAATTACTCTTATAAAGGATGCTGGAGTACATGCCTCTTGAGGGGATTCGCGGGCGAGAGGGCCTCCGCGCCTTCCGACCACCTCATGTGGGCCTCTCGAGAGCTCTTCGCGTACACTGATTTGTCCGGACGGCGCACACCCGGGCCGCCGGCGTCGGGGGGAGCATGACGGGTGGACCACGGGCGTTCTCGAGGAAGGCGTAAACCGTAGTATACGTGTTCTTTTCACTTTACTCGGCAATTACAGTGCTCTCTTTGCAAATAAAGACTAAGAGCATCCCCACTCATTTGTCGCCCCTAGCGCACCCGCCGCCGCTTTTTTCGCCCTTCGCCTAACGCTTTTTTGGCCCTGGGGGCGATCTACTTCCCAGCCACGCCCTCAGGTTTCGCCCCCAAGGCGCATATAAATTCGAACTCGGCGTTTCCTGCTACCAAAAAGACGCCGCAAGTTCGGCGATCAACACTGCCACAGTTCGGCGATCACCATGCCACAGTTCGGTGATCAATAAAGTTTGGTGTTCAAAAAATAAAGGACACACATCATCAAACGGCAGCATTGTCCTTCGGCGTCGGACTGGTTGCAGTCGGTGTGCGTGGGCTAGGCGGCGTCGGCGCGGCTTTTGTATTGGGCGTCGTGGAGGTATCATCGCTTGGGCTTGGCGGCGGCATAGGGATCGGCGTGGGAGTGGGTGCGGGCATCGACGACATCTGGTTCAGGATGAGGCCGCGCTCCGCCAAGTACCACGCCTTGACCTGCTCGTTCACGGTCGACATGTCCGCCCCCATCAGGAATGCCAGGTTTGTGTTCCTCTTCTTCGCGGCGACGTTGGTCCAGAGTAGGTCTAGCTTGACGACGCTGTTTGTCATCAACACCGACCACCGCGCTTCGGATTTCTCTTCCCTCTGGGCGGGATGGCTCTTGGCGTCGGCGATGCACTGATCGATGGACGCGTGCAGGAGCTCGGTAGCCGGTGTGGCGTCCTTGGCCGCCTTGGCCCGTTTGTTGCCGTCCGGGCGCCCATCCGTCGCGCCCGGCGTGGGCGCGTCGGGCTTGTACGTCTCCTTGGCCTTGGCGAGGGTGCGCCGGACGTCCGCCCACTTCTCGCACTTCTCGATCCGAGCGAACACATGAAGGTACTTGAACTCTTGGTCGGTGGTGCTGTCCTGGTGGTACATGGCAAACATTCGAACCATCTGCGCCAAAAAACAAGTCGGCGACGCACATGGCAAAAAGGAGCGGGGGCTGGCGTCTGTGCATACCTGGCCTTCGACGTTGGCGCCGCTTTCCGGGTGAGCCGCGACCTCCTCGACAATCCCATGCCATTTGTTGCAGGCCATTTGGATGAGCACCCAATGGTTCGACATGGGCTTCGAGGCGCGCTGCATGTGGATGGTGGCGAAGTAGGGGTCGACCAACTTGCGCTCGTCGTAGTCCGTCTTGATGCGCTCCCAATACGTGTCAGCGCTCTGTTTTGTGCCAGTGATCGGGTCGAGGCAGACGATCTTCCATGCTTCGGCGACGCACTCGTCTTCTTTGGACATCCACTTGACACGTGGCTCACCGGTCCTGACCCCCCGCTTCTTCTTTTTCCCTTTGCTCGCCGGAGCAGGCGCCGGCTCCTCCTCCACTTCTTCTTCCTCCCCCCCTCCTCGCCGTAGTCGAGCTCGTCGTCCATCTCGCCGGCGAGGTCTGTGTCATCTTGCGCCTGGAACCCAGGGAAGGCGGCGACCGCGGCCGAGCCACTCGTGATGATGTCGTCCATGCCGGCTTCGGTCGTGTCGGTGTTGGTGAAATGCGACGATGATACGTCTCCAACGTATCTATAATTTTGGATTGTTCCGTGCTATTATATTATCTTTCTAGGATGTTTTATGGGCTTTTATATACACTTTTATATGATTTTTGGGACTAACCTATTAACCCAAAGCCCAGTGCCAGTTTCTGTTTTGCTCCTGTTTTAGGGTATCGCCGGGGGGGGGGGACCAGAAGATCCACGGGGCTTCCCAAGAGGGTAGGGGCGCGCCCCCCCACCTCCCTGGGCGCGAGCCCTGCCTCGTGGACAGCCCGGAGACCCCCTTTACTTGGCCCCGACTCCAACACCTCCTATATATACAGAAACCTCCAGAAAATAACCTAGATCGGGAGTTCCGCCGCCGCAAGCCTCTATTGCCACCGAAAACCAATCTAGACCCGTTCTGGCACCCTTCTGGAGGGGGGAATTCCTCTCTGGTGGCCATCTTCATCATCCCGGCATATACCTTCCTCAAAACGGCCACCATACCTACCTATCATGGCATTTTCATAGCCATTCCGAGATATATTGCCATGAAACTTTCCACCGTCCCGTTTATTATGACACACTTCATCATTGTCATATTGCCATGCATGATCATGTAGTTGACATCGTATTTGTGGCTAGGCCACCATGCATAATTTTTCATACATGTCACTCTTGATTCATTGCACATCCCGGTACACTGCCGGAGGCATTCATATAGAGTCATACCTTGTTCTAGTATCGAGTTGTAATATCGAGTTTTAAATCAATGCAAGTGTGATGATCATCATTATTAGAGCATTGTCCCAAAGAAAAAAAAGAAAAAAAAAGGAAAAAAGAAAAGGCCAAAGAAAAAGAAAGGCCCAAAAAAAAGAAAAAAAGAGAAAAAAAAGGGACAATGCTACTATCTTTTTCACACTTGTGCTTCAAAGTAGCACCATGATCTTAATGATAGCGAGTCTCTTGTTTAGTCACTTTCATATACTAGTGGGAAATTTAATTATAGAACTTGGCTTGTATATTCCAACGATGGGCTTCCTCAAACGGCCTAGGTCTTTGTGAGCAAGCAGGTTGGATGCACACCCACTTAGTTTCTTTTTGTTGAGATTTCATACATTTATAGCTCTAGTGCATCCATTGCATGGCAATCCCTACTCAGTCACATTGATATCTATTGATGGGCATCTCCATAGCCCATTGATACGCCTAGTTAGTGTGAGACCATCTTCCTCTTTTGTCTTCTCCACAACCACCATTTTATTCCACCCATAGTGCTATGTCCATGGCTCACGCTCATATATTGCGTGAAAGTTGAAAGAGTTTGAAAAAATTAAAGTATGAAACAAGTGCTTGGCTGAAACCGGGGTTGTGCATGATTGGAGTATTTTGTGTGACGAAGATGGAGCATAGCCTAACTATATGATTTTGTAGGGATGAACTTTCTTTGGCCATGTTATTTTGAGAAGACATGATTGCTTTGTTAGTATGCTTGAAGTATTATTATTCTTATGTCAATATAGACTTTTATCTTGAATCTTTCGGATCTGAACATTCATGCCACAATAAAGAAAATTACATTGAGAATTATGTTAGGTAGCATTACACATCAAAATTTCTGTTTTTATCATTTACCTACTCGAGGACGAGCAGGAATTAAGCTTGGGGATGTTTGATACGTCTCCAACGTATCTAATTTTTTTGATTGTTCCATGCTATTATATTATCTTTATAGGATGTTTTATGAGCTTTTATATACACTTTTATATGATTTTTGGGAATAACCTATTAACCCAGAGCCCAGTGCCAGTTTCTGTTTTCTCATGTTTTAGGGTATCGCAGAAAAGGAATATCAAACGGAGCCCAATTGACCTGAAACTCAACGGAGGTTATTTTTGGACCAGAAGAAGCCCAGGAAGTGCCGGAAGGGGGGCAGAAGATCCACGGGCTGCCCATGAGGGTAGGGGGCACGCCCCCTACCTCGTGGACAGCCCGGAGTGTTGGGAACGTAGTATTTTCAAAATTTTCCTACGATCACGCAAGATCTATCTACTAGATGCATAGCAACGAGAGGGCAGAGTGTGTCTACGTACCCTCGTAGACCGGGAGCGGAAGCGTCAAGTGACGCGGTTGATGTAGTCGAACTTCTTCGCGATCCAACCGATCAAGCATCGAACGTACGGCACCTCCGCGTTCAGCACACGTTCAGCTTGATGACGTCCCACGAGCTCTTGATCCAGTTGAGCTTCACGGGAGATTTTTCTCAGCACGACGGCGTGGTGACAAATATGATGTATCTACCGGCGCAGGGCTTCGCCTAAGCACTTCAACGGTATGACCGAGGTGTGTTTCTGTGGAGGGGGGCACCGCACACGTCTAAAACAATCCAACTTGTGTGTCTTTGGGTGCCCCCCTGCCCCCGTATATAAAGGAGCAAGGGGAGGGGCCGGCCAGCCCTTCTATGGCGCGCGAGGGAGGCAATCCTACTAGGAATAGGATTGCAATCCTATTCCTAGTAGGAGTCCACCAAGAAGGAAAAGGGGGAAAGGAAGGAGAGGGAGAGTTGCCCCCCCCCCCAATCCTAGTCCAACTAGGATTCCCTGGTGGGGCGCCGGCCAGCCTCTATGGGCTGTCTCTCTTCTTTCCTCAAGGCCCACTATGGACCATACCCCCTCGTCGGGGGTTCCGGTAACCCCCTCCGGCAATTCGGTTAAATCCGAAACTTTTCCGGAACACTTCCGGTGTCCGAATATAGTCGTCCAATATATCAATCTTTATGTCTCGGACATTCCGAGACTCCTCGTCATGTCCGTGATCTCATCCGGGACTCTGAAATACCTTTGGTACATCAAAACTCATAAACTCATAATACCGATCGTCATCAAACGTTAAGCGTGCGGACCCTACGGGTTCGAGAACTATGTAGACATGACCGAGACTCATCTCCGGTCAATAACCAATAGCGAAACCTGGATGCTCATATTGGCTCCCACATATTCTACGAAGAAATTTATCGGCCAAACCGCATAACAACATACGTTGTTCCTTTTGTCATCGGTATGTTACTTGCCCGAGATTCGATCGTCGGTATCTCTATACCTAGTTCAATCTCGTTAACGGCAAGTCTCTTTACTCGTTCCGTAATACATCATCTCATGACTAACTTATTAGTCTTTTGCTTGCAAGGCTTATTATGATGTGTATTACCGAGAGGGCCCAGAGATACCTCTCCGACACTCGGAGTGACAAATCCTAGTCTTGATCTATGCCAACACCACGAACACTTTTGGAGACACCTGTAGAGCATCTTTATGATCACCCAGTTACATTGTGACGTTTGATAGCACACAAGGTGTTCCTACGGTATTCGGGAGTTGCATAATCTCATAGTCATAGGAACATGTATAAGTCATGAAGAAAGCAATAGCAGTAAAACTAAACGATCATAGTGCTGGGTCTTGTCCATCACATCATTCTCCTAATGATGTGATCCCGTTGATCAAATGACAACTCATGTCTATGATTAGGAAACATAACCATCTTTGATCAATGAGCTAGTCTAGTAGAGGCATACTAGGGACACTCTGTTTTGTCTATGTATTGACACATGTACTAAGTTTCCGGTTAATACAATTCTAGCATGAATAATAAACATTTATCATGATATAAGGAAATATAAATAACAACTTTATTATTGCCTCTAGGACATATTTCCTTCAGTCTCCCACTTGCACTAGAGTCAATAATCTAGCTCACATCGCCATGTGATTTAATACCGATAGTTCACATCGTTATGTGAATAACACCCATAGTTCACATCGCCATGTGACCAACACCCAAAGGGTTTACTAGAGTCAATAATCTAGTTCACATCGCTATGTGATTAATACCCAAGAGTAATAAGGTGTGATCATATTTTGCTTGTGAGAGAAGTTTAGTCAACGGGTGTGTCACATTCAGATCCGTATGTATTTCGCAAATTTCTATGTCTACAATGCTCTGCATGGAGCTACTCTAGCTAATTGCTCCCACTTTCAATACGCATCCAGATTGATACTTAGAGTCATCTGGATTTAGTGTCAAAGCTTGCATCGGTGTAACCCTTTACGACGAACTCTTTATCACCTCCATAATCGAGAAACATTTCCTTAGTCATCCAGTTACTAACGATAATTTTGACCGCTGTACAGTGATCTACTCCTGGATCACTATTATACCCCCTTGACAAACTCATGGCAAGGTACACAACATGTTTGGTACACAGCATGGCATACTTTATAGAACCTATGGCTGAGGCATAGGGAATGACTTTCATTCTCTCTATATTTTTCTGCCGTGGTCTGGCTTTGAGTCTTACTCAACTTCACACCTTACAAGTCAGGAAAGAACTCCTTCTTTGACTGATCCATTTTGAACTACTTCAAAATCTTATCAAGGTATGTACTCATCGAAAGTCTTATCAAGTGTCTTGATCAATCTCTATAGATCTTGATGCCCAATATGTAAGCAGCTTCACTAAGGCCTTTCTTTGAAAAACTCCTTTCAAACACTCCTTTATGCTTTCCAGAAAATTCTACATCATTTCCGATTGACAATATGTCATTCACATATACTTATCAAAAAGATTGTAGTGCTCCCACTCACTTCTTGTAAATACAGGCTTCACCGCAAGTCTGTATAAATCTATATGCTTTGATCAACTTATCAAAGCGTATATTCCAACTCCGAGATGCTTGCACCATTCCATAGATGGATCGCTGGAGCTTGCACATTTTGTTAGCACCTTTAGGATTGACAAAACCTTCTGGTTGCATCATATACAAGTCTTCTTTAATAAATCCATTAAAGAATGCAGTTTTGTTATCCATTTGCCGAATTTCATAAAATGCGGCAATTGCTAACATGATTCGGACAGATTTAAGCATCGCTACGGGTGAGAAACTCTCATCGTAGTCAACTCCTTGAACTTGTTGAAAAACTTTCGCAACAAGTCGAGCTTTGTAAACAGTAACATCACCGTCAGCGTCAGTCTTCCTCTTGAAGATCCATTTATTTTCGATGGCTCGCCGATCATCGGGCAAGTCAACCAAAGTCCACACTTTGTTCTCATACATGGATCCCATCTCAGATTTCATGGCCTCAAGCCATTTTGCGGAATCTGGGCTCATCATCGCTTCCTCATAGTTCGCAGGCTCATCATGGTCTAGTAACATGACTTCCAGAACTGGGTTGCCATACCACTCTGGTGCGGAACGTACTCTGGTTGATCTACGATGTTCAACATAAACTTGATCTGAAGTTTCATGATCATCATCATTAGCTTCCTCACTAATTGGTGTAGGAATCACTGGAACTAGTTTCTGTGATGTTCCACTTTCCAATTCGGGAGAAGGTACAATTACCTCATCAAGTTCTACTTTCCTCCCACTCACTTATTTCGAGAGAAACTCCTTCTCTTGAAATGATCCACTCTTAGCAACAAAGATCTTGCCTTCAGATCTATGATAGAAGGTGTACCCAACAGTTTCTTTTGGGTATCCTATGAAGATTTACTTCTCCGATTTGGGTTCGAGCTTATCATGTTGAAACTTTTTCACATAAGCATCATAGTCCCAAACTTAAAGAAATGACAGCTTAGGTTTCTCGTCAAACCACAGTTCATACGGGGTCATCTCCACGGATTTAGATGTTGCCCTATTTAATGTGAATGTAGCTGTCTCTAATGCATAACCCCAAAAGCGATAGTGGTAGATCGGTAAGAGACATCATCGATCGCACCATATCCAATAAAGTACGGTTATGACATTCGGACACACCATTACACTGTGGTGTTCCAGGTGGCGTGAGTAGTGAAACTATTTCACATTGTTTTTACTGAAGGCCAAACTCGCTAACTCAAATATTTTACCTCTACGATCATATCGTAGAAACTCTTATTTTCTGTTACGATGATTCTCCACTTCACTCTGAAATTCTTTGAACTTTTCAAATGTTTCAGACTTGTGCTTCATTAAGTAGATATACCCATATCTGCTCAAATCATCAGTGAAGGTCAGAAAATAATGATACCCGCCGCGAGCTTCAACACTCATTGGTCCGCATACATCAGTATGTATGATTTCCAACAACTCTGTTGCTCGCTCCACAGTTCCGGAGAACGGAGTTTTAGTCATCTTGCCCATGAGGCATGGTTCGCAAGCACCAAGTGATTCATAATCAAGTGATTCCAAAAGTCCATCACTATGGAGTTTCTTCATGCGCTTTACACCAATATGACCTAAACGGCAGTGCCACAAATAAGTTGCACTATCATTATTAACCTTGCATCTTTTGGCTTCAATATTATGAATATGTGTATCACACGATCGAGATCCAACAAACCATTTTCATTGGGTGTATGACCATAGAAGGTTTTATTCATGTAAACAGAACAACAATTATTCTCTAACTTACATGAATAACCGTATTGCAATAAATATGATCAAATCATATTCATGCTCAACACAAACACCAAATAACACTTATTTAGGTTTAACACTAATCCCGAAAGTATAGGGAGTGTGCGATGATGATCATATCAATCTTGGAACTACTTCCAATACACATCGTCACTTCATCCTTTAACTAGTTTATGTTCATTATGCAACTCCCATTTCGAGTTACTACTCTTTAGCAACTAAACCAATATCAAATACCGAGGGGTTGCTATGAACACTAGTAAAATACACATCAATAATCTGTATATCAAATATACCTTTGTTCACTTTGCCATCCTTCTTATCCATCAAGTATCTAGGGCAGTTCCACTTCTAGTGACCATTTCCTTTGCAGTAGAAGCACTTAGTTTCAGGCTTGAGTTTAGCTTTGGGTTTCTTCACGGGAGTGACAACTTGCTTGTCATTCTTCTTGAAGTTCCCTTTCTATCCTTTTGCCCTTTACTTGAAACAAGTGGTCTCGTTAACCATCAACACTTGATGTTGTTTCTTGATTTCTACCTTCGCCGATTTCAGCATCGCGAAGAGCTCGGGAATTACTTTCGTCATCCCTTGCATATTATAGTTCATCACGAAGTTCTACTAACTTGGTGATAGTGTCTAGAGAACTTTGTCAATTACTATCTTATCTGGAAGATTAACTCCCACTTGATTCAAGCAATTGTAGTACCCACACAATCTGAGCATATGCTCACTGGTTGAGCTATTCTCCTCCATCTTGTAGGCAAAGTACTGTCAGAGGTCTCATACCTCTCGACACGGGCATGAGTATGAAATACTAATTTCAACTCTTGGAACATCTTATATGCTCCGTGGTGTTCAAAAACAGTTTTGAAGTCCCGGTTCTAAGCCGTAAAGCATGGTGCACTAAACTATCAAGTAGTCATCATACCGAGCTTTTGTCAAAACATTCATAACGTCTGCATCTGCTCCTGCAATAGGTCCGTAACCTAGCGGTGCATTAAGGACATAATTCTTATGTGCAACAATGAGGATAATCCTCAGATCACGAAACAATTCCGCATCATTGCTACTAACATCTTTTAACTTAGTTTTCTCTAGGAACAAATAAACAATAAACGGGAGCAACATCGCTAGCTATTGATCTACAACATATATATGCTAATACTACCAGGACTAAGTTCATGATAAATTAAAGTTCAATTTAATCATAAAGAATTCCCACTTAGATAGACATCCCTCCGGTCATCTAAATGATCACATGATCCAAATCAACTAAACCATGTCCGATCATCACGTGAGATGGAGTAGTTTCAATGGTGAACATCTTATGTTGATCATATCTACTATATGATTCACGCTCAACCTTTCGGTTTCCAGTGTTCCGAGGCCATATCTGCATATGCTAGGCTCGTCAAGTTTAACCCGAGTATTCTGCGTGTGCAAAACTGGCTTACACCCGTTTTATTTGAACGTAGAGCTTATCACACCCGATCATCACATGGTGTCTCGGCACGACGAACTTTCGCGACGGTGCATACTCAGGGAGAACATTTATACCTTGAAATTTAGTAAGGGATCATCTTATAATGCTACTGTCGTTCTAAGCAAAATAAGAAGCATAATAAGATAAACATCACATGCAATCAAAATATGTGACATGATATGACCATCATCATCTTGTGCTTTTGATCTCCATCTCCAAAGCACCGTCATGATCAGCTTCGTCACCGGCGCGACACCTTGATCTCCATCGTAGCATCGTTGTCGTCTCGCCAACTATTGCTTCTATGACTATCGCTACCGCTTAGTGATAAAGTAAAGCAATTACATGGCGATTGCATTTCATACAATAAAGCGACAACCATATGGCTCCTGCCAGTTGCCGATAACTTTACAAAACATGATCATCTCATACAAAACCGTATATCTCATCATGTCTTGACCATATCACATCACAACATGCCCTGCAAAAACAAGTTAGACGTCCTCTACTTTGTTGTTGCAAGTTTTACGTGGCTGCTATGGGCTTACCAAGAACCGTTCTTACCTACGCATACAAAAACCACAACGACGTTTCGTCAAGTATGTGCTGTTTTAACCTTCACAAGGACCGGGCGTAGCCACACTTGATTCAGCTAAAGTGAGAGAGACAGACACCCGCCAGTCACCTTTAAGCAACGAGTGCTCATAACGGTGAAACCAGTCTCGCGTAAGCGTACGCGTAATGTCAGTCCGGGCCGCTTCATCTCACAATACCGCCGAAGCAAAGTATGACATGCTGGTAAGCAGTATGACTAGTATCGCTCACAACTCATTGTGTTCTACTCGTGCATATCATCTGCGCATAGACCTGGCTCATGATGCCACTGTTGGGGAACGTAGTATTTTCAAAATTTTCCTACGATCACGCAAAATCTATCTACTAGATGCATAGCAACGAGAGGGGAGAGTGTGTCTACGTACCCTCGTAGACCGAGAGCGGAAGCGTCAAGTGACGCGGTTGATGTAGTCGAACTTCTTCGCGATCCAACCGATCAAGCACCGAACGTACGACACCTCCGCGTTCAGCACACGTTCAGCTTGATGACGTCCCACGAGCTCTTGATCCAGTTGAGCTTCACGGGAGAGTTTCATCAGCACGACGGCGTGGTGACAGATATGATGTATCTACCGGCGTAGGGCTTCGCCTAAGCACTGCAACGGTATGACCGAGGTGTGTGTGTGTGGAGGGGGGCACCGCACACGGCTAAAACAATTCAACTTCTGTGTCTTTGGGTGCCCCCCTGCCCCCGTATATAAAGGAGCAAGGGGAGGGGCCGGCCAGCCCTTCTATGGCGCACGAGGGAGGCAATCCTACTAGGAATAGGATTGCAATCCTATTCCTAGTAGGAGTCCACCAAGAAGGAAAAGGAGGAAAGGAAGGAGAGGGAGAGGTGGCGCCCCCCCCCAATCCTAGTCCAACTAGGATTCCCTGGTGGGGCGCCGGCCAGCCTCTATGGGCTGTCTCTCTTCTTTCCTCAAGGCCCACTATGGACCATACCCCCTCGTGGGGGGTTTCGGTAACCCCCTCCGGCAATCCGGTTAAATCCGAAACTTTTCCGGAACACTTCCGGTGTCCGAATATAGTCGTCCAATATATCAATCTTTATGTCTCGGACATTCCGAGACTCCTCGTCATGTCCGTGATCTCATCCGGGACTCCGAACTACCTTTGGTACATCAAAACTCATAAACACATAATACCGATCGTCATCAAACGTTAAGCGTGCGGACCCTACGGGTTCGAGAACTATGTAGACATGACCGAGACTCATCTCCGGTCAATAACCAATAGCGGAACCTGGATGCTCATATTGGCTCCCACATATTCTACGAAGATCTTTATCGGTCAAACCGCATAACAACATATGTTGTTCCTTTTGTCATCGGTATGTTACTTGCCCGAGATTTGATCGTCGGTATCTCTATACCTAGTTCAATCTCGTTACCGGCAAGTCTCTTTACTCGTTCCGTAATACATCATCTCGTGACTAATTTATTAGTCTTTTGCTTGCAAGGCTTATTATGATGTGTATTACCGAGAGGGCCCAGAGATACCTCTCCGACACTCGGAGTGACAAATCCTAGTCTTGATCTATGCCAACACCACGAACACTTTCGGAGACACCTGTAGAGCATCTTTATGATCACCCAGTTACGTTGTGACATTTGATAGAACACAAGGTGTTCCTACGGTATTCGGGAGTTGCATAATCTCATAGTCATAGGAACATGTATAAGTCATGAAGAAAGCAATAACTGTAAAACTAAACGATCATAGTGCTAAGCTAACGGATGGGTCTTGTCCATCACATCATTCTCCTAATGATGTGATCCCGTTGATCAAATGACAACTCATGTCTATGGTTAGGAAATATAACCATCTTTGATCACTGAGCTAGTCTAGTAGAGGCATACTAGGGACACTCTGTTTTGTCTATGTATTCACACATGTACTAAGTTTCCGGTTAATACAATTCTAGCATGAATAATAAACATTTATCACGATATAAGGAAATATAAATAACAACTTTATTATTGCCTCTAGGGCATATTTCCTTCACGGAGACCCCTTTTACTTGGCCCTGACTCGAACACCTCCTATATATACAGAAACCTCCGAAAAATAACCTAGATCGGGAGTTCCGCCGCCGCAAGCCTCTGTTGCCACCGAAAACCAATTTAGATCCGTTCTGGCACCCTGCCGGAGGGGGAAATCCCTCTCCGATGGCCATCTTCATCATCCCGGCGCTCTCCATGATGAAGAGGGAGTAGTCCACCCTCGGGGCTGAGGGTATGTACCAGTAGCTATGTTGGGGAACGTTGCATGGGAAACAAAAAATTTTCCTACCGTTCACCAAGATCAATCTAGTAGATGCAACTACGAGGAAGGAGTGTGATCTACGTACCCTTGTAGATCGCTAAGCGGAAGCGTTATGAACGCGGATGATGGAGTCGTACTCGTCGCGATTCAGATCGCCGAAGACCTAGCACCGAAGCAACGGTGCCTCCGCGTTCTTCACACGTACGGCTCGGGGACGTCTCCTCCTTCTTGATCCAGCAAGGGGTGGAGGAGAGGTTGATGGAGAACCGGCAGCACGACGGCGTGGTGGTGATGGTGGAGAAGAACTCCAGCAGGGCTTCGCCTAAGCACCGCGGGAGAAGAAGATATGACGGGAGAGGGAGGGCAGCACCGAGGCACGAACTGTGTTGGCTGCCCTCCCTTTGCCCCACTATATATAGGGGGGGTGGAGAGGCTAGGGCGCCCTAGGGTTTCCCCCTAGGGGCCGGCGGCCAGGGCAAGGGGAGGGGGGCGTCGGCCAGGGCAGGGGGAGGCGCCCAGGCCCTAGGGTTTCCCCCCTAGGTGCCTTGCCCCCCAAGTCCCAAGGGGTGCGGCCAGCCCTAGGGGGTCCCACCCCCTTAGCCGCATGGGGAGAGGGCCCAGGGGGGGCGCACAGCCCCCTGAGGGCTGTGGTGTCCCCCCTTGTGGCCCAATAGGCCCAGAACACCTTCCGGACCCCCCGAAAACCTTCCCGGTACTCCGCCGATTTCCCGATGCTCCCCGGAACACTTCCGGTACTCCGAAACCTTTCATCCTATATATCAATCTTCGTCTCCGGACCATTCCGGAGACCCTCGTCATGTCCGGGATCTCATCCGGGACTCCGAACAACCTTCGGTAACCATGCACTCTTCTCACTAACAACCCTAGCGTCACCGAACGTTAAGTGTGTAGACCCTGCGGGTTCGGAAACCATGTAGACATGACCGAGACACTCCTAGGTCAATAACCAATAGCGGGATCTGGATACCCATATTGGCTCCTACATGTTTCTCGATGATCTCATCGGATGAACCACGATGTCAAGGATTCAGGCAATCCCGTATACAGTTCCCTTTGTCTCGTCGGTATGTTACTTGCCCGAGATTCGATCGTCGGTATCTCTATACCTAGTTCAATCTCGTTACCGGCAAGTCTCTTTACTCGTTACCGTAATACATAATCCCGTGACCAACTACTTAGTCACTTTGAGCTCATTGAGATGACGTATCACCGAGTGGGCCCGGAGATACCTCTCCGTCACACGGAGTGACAAATCCCAGTCTCGATCCATGTCAACTCAACAGACACCCTCGGAGATACCTGTAGAGTACCTTTATAGTCACCCAGTTACGTTGCGACGTTTGGCACACACAAAGCACTCCTACGGTGTCAGTGAGTTACATGATCTCATGGTCATAGGAACTTTATACTTGACATGCAGAAAACTATAGCGATAACTGACACGATCAAAAGCTATGTTAACGTTTGGGTCTCGTCCATCACATCATTCTCCTAATGATGTGATCCCGTTATCAAATGACAACTCATGTCTTATGACCTGGAAACCGCGGTCATCTTTGATTAACGAGCTAGTCCTGTAGAGGCACACTAGGGACACAAAGTCTGTCTATTCATCCACACGTGTATCTGAGTTTCCAATCAATACAGTTATAGCATGGATAATAAACGATTATCATGAACAAGGAAATATAATAATAACTCTTTTATTATTGCCTCTAGGGCATATTTCCAACAGTACTGTTGGGGAACGTTGCATGGGAAACAAAAATTTTTCCTACCGTTCACCAAGATCAATCTAGTAGATGCAACTACGAGGAAGGAGTGTGATCTACGTACCCTTGTAGATCGCTAAGCGGAAGCGTTATGAACGCGGATGATGGAGTCGTACTCGTCGCGATTCAGATCGCCGAAGACCTAGCACCGAAGCAACGGTGCCTCCGCGTTCTTCACACGTACGGCTCGGGGACGTCTCCTCCTTCTTGATCCAGCAAGGGGTGGAGGAGAGGTTGATGGAGAACCGGCAGCACGACGGCGTGGTGGTGATGGTGGAGAAGAACTCCAGCAGGGCTTCGCCTAAGCACCGCGGGAGAAGAAGATATGACGGGAGAGGGAGGGCAGCACCGAGGCACGAACTGTGTTGGCTGCCCTCCCTTTGCCCCACTATATATAGGGGGGGTGGAGAGGCTAGGGCGCCCTAGGGTTTCCCCCTAGGGGCCGGCGGCCAGGGCAAGGGGAGGGGGGCGGCGGCCAGGGCAGGGGGAGGCGCCCAGGCCCTAGGGTTTCCCCCCTAGGTGCCTTGCCCCCCAAGCCCTAAGGGGTGCGGCCAGCCCTAGGGGGTCCCACCCCCTTAGCCGCATGGGGAGAGGGCCCAGGGGGGGCGCACAGCCCCTTGAGGGCTGTGGTGTCCCCCCTTGTGGCCCAATAGGCCCAGAACACCTTCCGGACCCCCCGAAAACCTTCCCGGTACTCCGCCGATTTCCCGATGCTCCCCGGAACACTTCCGGTACTCCGAAACCTTTCATCCTATATATCAATCTTCGTCTCCGGACCATTCCGGAGACCCTCATCATGTCCGGGATCTCATCCGGGACTCCGAACAACCTTCGGTAACCATGCACTCTTCTCACTAACAACCCTAGCGTCACCGAACGTTAAGTGTGTAGACCCTGCGGGTTCGGAAACCATGTAGACATGACCGAGACACTCCCAGGTCAATAACCAATAGCGGGATCTGGATACCCATATTGGCTCCTACATGTTTCTCGATGATCTCATCGGATGAACCACGATGTCAAGGATTCAGGCAATCCCGTATACAGTTCCCTTTGTCTCGTCGGTATGTTACTTGCCCGAGATTCGATCGTCGGTATCTCTATACCTAGTTCAATCTCGTTACCGGCAAGTCTCTTTACTCGTTACCGTAATACATAATCCCGTGACCAACTACTTAGTCACTTTGAGCTCATTGAGATGACGTATTATCGAGTGGGCCCGGAGATACCTCTCCGTCATACGGAGTGACAAATCCCAGTCTCGATCCATGTCAACTCAACAGACACCTTCGGAGATACCTGTAGAGTACCTTTATAGTCACCCAGTTACGTTGTGACGTTTGGCACACACAAAGCACTCCTACGGTGTCAGTGAGTTACATGATCTCATGGTCATAGGAACTTATACTTGACATGCAGAAAACTATAGCGATAACTGACACGATCAAAAGCTATGTTTACGTTTGGGTCTCGTCCATCACATCATTCTCCTAATGATGTGATCCCGTTATCAAATGACAACCCATGTCTATGACCTGGAAACCGCGGTCATCTTTGATCAACGAGCTAGTCCTGTAGAGGCTCACTAGGGACACAAAGTCTGTCTATTCATCCACACGTGTATTTGAGTTTCCAATCAATACAGTTATAGCATGGACAATAAACGATTATCATGAACAAGGAAATATAATAATAACTCTTTTATTATTGCCTCTAGGGCATATTTCCAACAGTCTCCCACTTGCACTAGAGTCAATAATCTAGTATTACAAGGTAATGAATCTAACACCCATAGAGTCTTGGTGTTGATCGTGCTTAGCCCGTGGAAGAGGCTTAGTCAACGGATCTGCAACATTCAAATCCGTGTGTACTTTGCAAATGTTTATGTCCTCCTCCTTGACCGAATCGCGGATGGAATTGAAGCGTCGCTTTATGTGTCTGGTCCTCTTGTGAAACCTTGGTTCCTTGGCTAGAGCAATGGCACCAGTGTTGTCACAGAACAGAGTCATTGGGTTCAGTGCACTAGGCACAACTCCAAGATCTGTCATGAACTCCTTCATCCAGACACCTTCCTTAGCCGCCTCCGAGGCAGCTATATACTCCGCTTCACATGTAGAATCAGCTACCACGCTCTGCTTGGAACTGCACCAGCTTACTGCTCCCCCGTTGAGAATATATACGTATCCGGTTTGATACTTGGAGTCATCCGGATCAGTGTCAAAGCTTGCATCGACGTAACCCTTTACGACGAGCTCTTGATCACCTCCATAAACGAGAAACATATCCTTAGTCCTTTTCAGGTACTTTAGGATATTCTTGACCGCTGTCCAGTGATCCATACCAGGATTACTTTGAAACCTTCCGGCCATACTTATGGCAAGGCTGACATCTGGTCTTGTGCACAGCATTGCATACATGATAGAGCCTATGGCTGAAGCATAGGGGACGACACTCATCTTTTCTCTATCATCCGCAGTCACTGGGCATTGAGTCTTTACTCAACTTTGTACCTTGTAATACCGGCAAGAACCCCTTCTTGGATTGATCCATTTTGAACTTCTTCAAAACTTTATCAAGGTACGTGCTTTGTGAAAGTCCTATCAAGCGTCTTGATCTATCTCTATAGATCTTGATGCCCAATATGTAAGCAGCTTCACCGAGATCTTTCATCGAAAAACTCTTGTTCAAATACCCCTTCACGCTATCCAAAAATTCTATATTGTTTCCAATCAGCAATATGTCATCCACATATAATATTAGAAACGCTATAGAGCTCCCACTCACTTTCTTGTAAATACAAGCTTCATTGTAAACTTGTATAAACCCAAATGCTTTGATCACCTCATCAAAGCGAAGATTCCAACTCCGAGATGCTTGCACCAGCCCATAAATGGAACGCTGGAGCTTGCATACTTTGTCAGCATTCTCTGGATCGACAAAACCTTCTGGTTGCATCATATACAACTCTTCCTTAAGAAAACCGTTAAGGAACGCTGTTTTGACATCCATCTGCCAAATTTCATAATCGAAAAATGCAGCTATTGCTAACATGATTCGGACGGATTTAAGCATCGCTACGGGTGAGAAAGTCTCATCGTAGTCAATCCCTTGAACTTGTGAAAATCCTTTGCCACAAGTCGAGCTTTATACACGGTGACATTACCGTCAGCGTCCGTCTTCCTCTTAAAAATCCATTTATTCTGAATGGCCTTCCGCCCTTCAGGCAATACTTCCAAAGTCCATACTTTGTTTTCATACATGGATCCCATCTCGGATTTCATGGCCTCTAACCATTTGTCGGAATCTGGGCCCACCATCGCTTCTCCATAGCTCGTAGGTTCACCGTTGTCTAACAACATGACCTCCAAGACAGGGTTACCATACCACTCAGGTGCAGTGCGTACCCTTGTCGACCTACGAGGTTCGGTAGTAACTTGATCGGAAGCTTCTTGATCATCATCATTGGCTTCCTCTTCAACCTCTGCAGGCTCCACAAAAACATCTTTCTGTGCTGCGCTACTTTCTGGTTGAAGCAGAGGTTCAATAACCTCATCAAGTTCTACCTTCCTCCCACTCAATTCTTTCGAGAGAAACTCTTTCTCGAGAAAGGACCCGTTCTTAGCGACAAACACTTTGCCCTCGGATCTGAGACAGAAGGTGTACCCAACTGTTTCTTTTGGGTATCCTATGAAGACACATTTGTCTGCTTTGGGTTCGAGCTTTTCTGGCTGAAGCCTTTTGACATAAGCATCGCAACCCCAAACCTTGAGAAAAGACAACTTAGGTTTCTTACCAAACCACAGTTCATACGGTGTTGTCTCAACGGACTTAGATGGAGCCCTATTTAAAGTGAATGCAGCTGTCTCTAACGCATATCCCCAAAACGATAGTGGCAAGTCGGCAAGAGACATCATAGAACGTACCATATCTAATAGGGTTCGATTACGCCGTTCGGACACACCATTACGCTGTGGTGTTCCAGGTGGTGTCAACTGTGAAACAATTCCACATTTTCTTAAGTGATCACCAAACTCATAACTCAGATATTCTCCCCCTCGATCAGATCGTAGGAACTTGATCTTCTTGTTACGATGATTTTCAACTTCACTCTGAAATTGCTTGAACTTTTCAAAAGTTTCAGACTTATGCTTCATCAAGTAAATATATCCATATCTACTTAAGTCGTCAGTGAAGGTGAGAAAATAACGATATCCACCGCGCGCCGTTACACTCATCGGACCGCACACATCAGTATGTATGATTTCCAATAAGTCACTTGCCCGTTCCATTGTCCCTGAAAACGGGGTCCTTGTCATCTTGCCCATGAGGCACGGCTCGCACGTGTCAAGTGATTCAAAATCAAGAGACTCCAAAAGTCCATCAGCATGGAGCTTCCTCATGCGTTTCACGCCGATATGACCGAGACGGCAGTGCCACAAGAAGGTGGTATTATCATTATCTACTCTACATCTTTTGGCATCAATGTTATGAACATGTGTATCATCACTATCGAGATTCAATAAGAATAAACCCCTAACTTCGGGTGCATGACCATAAAAGATATTACTCATATAAATAGAACAACCATTATTCTCTGACTTAAATGAGTAACCGTCTCGCAATAAACAAGATCCAGATATAATGTTCATGCTTAACGCAGGCACTAAATAACAATTATTCAGGTTCATAACTAATCCCGATGGTAATCGAAGAGCGAGCGTGCCGACGGCGATCACATCAACCTTGGAACCATTTCCCACGCGCATCGTCACTTCGTCCTTCGCCAGCCTCCGTTTATTCCGCAGTTCCTGTTTAGAGTTGCAAATGTGAGCAACCGAACCGGTATCAAATACCCAGGCACTACAACGAGAGTTGGTAAGGTACACATCAATAACATGTATATCATATATACCTTTGTTTTTGTTGGCCCCCTTCTTGTCCGCCAGATACTTGGGGCAGTTCCGCTTCCAGTGGCCATTCCCCTTGCAATAGAAACACTCAGTCTCTGGCTTGGGCCCAGCCTTGGGTTTCTTCACTGGATTAGCAACTGCTTTGCCACCCTTCTTAGAGTTACCCTTCTTGCCCTTGCCATTCTTCTTGAAACTGGTGGTCTTATTGACCATCAACACTTGATACTCCTTCTGGATGTCTGCCTCAGCGACTTTCAGCATCGAAAACAGCTCGGCGATGGTTTTATTCATCCCTTGCATGTTGTACTGCTGGACGAAGCTCTTGTAGCTTGGAGGGAGTGACTGGAGAATTCTGTCAATGATAGCCTCATCCGGGAACACAAGTCCCAGATCAGCTATGCGGGTATAGTACCCAGACATCTTCAGTAAGTGCTCACTGACAGACGAATTCTCCTCCATCTTGCAAGCGAAGAATTTATCGGTGGTCTCATACCTCTCGATCTTAGCATTCTTCTCAAAGATGAATTTCAACTCCGTGTACATCTCATATGCACCATGACGTTCAAAACGCCTTTGGAGTCCTCCTTCCAAGCCGTACAACATGGCACATTGTACTATCGAATAGTCATCCGAACGCGTCTGCCAGATGTTCATATCGTCCGCAGAGGCTCCAGGAGCGGGGGGTTGACCTAGCGGTGCATTTAGGACATAAACCTTTTGGGCAGCTGTGAGGATGATCCTCAGATTGCGGAGCCAGTCCACAAAGTTGCTCCCATCATCTTTCAGTTTAGCTTTCTCTAGGAACGCATTAAAATTCAGGGGAACTCCTGCGCGAGCCATCTACAACATAAATTCGCAAAGACATTTTAGACTATTGTTCATGATAAGTGAGTTATTACCTAATCAAATTAATTATAACTCCCACTCAAATTGACATCCCTCCGGTCATTCGAGCGTGACATGATCCAAATTCACCAACCCAAGTCCGATCATCACGTGAGATGAGGTGGTGTCAATGGTGAACATCAACATGCTGATCATATCTACTATATGACTCATGCTCGACCTTTCGGTCCTCCGTGTTCCGAGGCCATGTCTGTACATGCTAGGCTCGTCAAGTCTAACCCGAGTGTTCTGCACGTGCAAAACTGGCTTGCACCCGTTGTATGCGAACGTAGAGTCTATCACACCCGATCATCACGTGGTGCTTCGAAACGACGAACCTTCGCAACGGCGCACACTCGGGGGGAACACAATTTTATCTTGAAATTTTAGTGAAGGATCACCTTATAATGCTACCGTCGTCCTAAGCAAAATAAGATGCATAAAAGGATTAACATCACATGCAAATCATAAGTGACATGATATGGCCATCAACTCGTGCTTTTGATCTCCATCTCCAAAGCACAGGCATGATCTCCATCGTCACCGGCGCCACACCATGATCTCCATCATCATGATCTCCATCATCGTGTTGCCATCGGGGTTGTCGGCGCCCCACCATGCTCTTACTACTATTGCTACCGTTTAGCGATAAAGTAAAGCATTACAAAGCGCTTAATGATTGACACGCAGGTCATACAAAAAATAAAGACAACCCTATGGCTCCTGCCGGTTGCCGTATGCATCGACATGCAAGTCGATGTTAACTATTACAACATGATCATCTCATACATCAAAATATATTTCATCATGTCATTGGCCATATCATATCACATACATACCCTGCAAAAACAAGTTAGACGTCCTCTAATTTGTTGTTGCATGTTTTACGTGGCTGCTATGGGTATCTAGCAAGAACGCTTCTTACCTACGCAAAACCACAACGGTGATATTCAAGTTGCTATTTAACCTTCTACAAGGACCGCCTTGTTCTATTCCGATTCAACTAAGATAGGAGAGACAGACACCCGCCAGCCATCTTATGCAACAAAAGTCACATGTCTGTCGATGGAACCGGTCTCATGTACGTGGACATGTAAAGTTGGTTCGGGCCGCTTCATCCTATAATACCGCTGAATCAAGAAAGACTAAGGAGGGCAGCAATTTAAACATCAACGCCACAAACTTCTTTGTGTTCTACTCGAGAAAGCATCTACGCAAGATCCTAGCTCATGATGCCACTGTTGGGGAACGTTGCATGGGAAACAAAAATTTTCCTACCGTTCACCAAGATCAATCTAGTAGAAGCAACTACGAGAGGGGAGTGTGATCTACGTACCCTTGTAGATCGCTAAGCGGAAGCGTTATGAACGCGGATGATGGAGTCGTACTCGTCGCGATTCAGATCGCCGAAGACCTAGCACCGAAGCAACGGTGCCTCCGCGTTCTTCACACGTACGGCTCGGGGACGTCTCCTCCTTCTTGATCCAGCAAGGGGTGGAGGAGAGGTTGATGGAGAACCGGCAGCACGACGGCGTGGTGGTGATGGTGGAGAAGAACTCCAGCAGAGCTTCGCCTAAGCACTGCGGGAGGAGAAGATATGACGGGAGAGGGAGGGCAGCACCGAGGCACAAACTGTGTTGACTGCCCTCCCTTTGCCCCACTATATATAGGGGGGGTGGAGAGGCTAGGGCGCCCTAGGGTTTCCCCCTAGGGGCCGGCGGCCAGGGCAAGGGGAGGGGGCGGCGGCCAGGGCAGGGGGAGGCGCCCAGGCCCTAGGGTTTCCCCCCTAGGTGCCTTGCCCCCCAAGCCCAAAGGGTGCGGCCAGCCCTAGGGGGTCCCACCCCCTTAGCCGCATGGGGAGAGGGCCCAGGGGGGGGGCGCACAGCCCCCTGAGGGCTGTGGTGTCCCCCCTTGTGGCCCAATCGGCCCAGAACACCTTCCGGACCCCCCGAAAACCTTCCCGGTACTCCGCCGATTTCCCGATGCTCCCCGGAACACTTCCGGTACTCCGAAACCTTTCATCCTATATATCAATCTTCGTCTCCGGACCATTCCGGAGACCCTCGTCATGTCCGGGATCTCATCCAGGACTCCGAACAACCTTCGGTAACCATGCACTCTTCTCACTAACAACCCTAGCGTCACCGAACGTTAAGTGTGTAGACCCTGCGGGTTCGGAAACCATGTAGACATGACCGAGACACTCCCAGGTCAATAACCAATAGCGGGATCTGGATACCCATATTGGCTCCTACATGTTTCTCGATGATCTCATCGGATGAACCACGATGTCAAGGATTCAGGCAATCCCGTATACAGTTCCCTTTGTCTCGTCGGTATGTTACTTGCCCGAGATTCGATCGTCGGTATCTCTATACCCAGTTCAATCTCGTTACCGGCAAGTCTCTTTACTCGTTACCGTAATACATAATCCCGTGACCAACTACTTAGTCACTTTGAGCTCATTGAGATGACGTATTACCGAGTGGGCCCGGAGATACCTCTCCGTCACACGGAGTGACAAATCCCAGTCTCGATCCATGTCAACTCAACAGACACCCTCGGAGATACCTGTAGAGTACCTTTATAGTCACCCAGTTACGTTGCGACGTTTGGCACACACAAAGCACTCCTACGGTGTCAGTGAGTTACATGATCTCATGGTCATAGGAACTTATACTTGACATGCAGAAAACTATAGCGATAACTGACACGATCAAAAGCTATGTTAACGTTTGGGTCTCGTCCATCACATCATTCTCCTAATGATGTGATCCCGTTATCAAATGACAACTCATGTCTTATGACCTGGAAACCGCGGTCATCTTTGATCAACGAGCTAGTCCTGTAGAGGCACACTAGGGACACAAAGTCTGTCTATTCATCCACACGTGTATCTGAGTTTCCAATCAATACAGTTATAGCATGGATAATAAACGATTATCATGAACAAGGAAATATAATAATAACTCTTTTATTATTGCCTCTAGGGCATATTTCCAACAAGCTATGTGTTTGATCTCTCTCTCTCTCTCTCTCTCTCTCTCTCTCGTGTTCTTGAGATGGCACAATCTTGATGTATCACGAGATTTGCTATTATAGTTGGATCTTATGATGTTTCTCCCCCTCTACTCTCTTGTGATAAATTGAGTTTTCCCTTTGAAGTTATCTTATCGGATTGAGTCTTTAAGGATTTGAGACCAGTTGATGTATGTCTTGCGTGGGATACCTGTGCTGACAATGGGGTATTCTATCGATTCACTTGATGTATGTTTTGGTGATCAACTTGCCGGTTCCGTGACCTTGGGAATCTATGCATAGGGGTTGTCACACGTTTTCGTCTTGACTCTCCGGTAGAAAATTTGGAGCACTCTTTGAAGTACTTTGTGTTGGTTGAATAGATGAATCTGAGATTGTGTGATGCATATCGTATAATCATGCCCACAGATACTTGAGGTGACAATGGAGTATCTAGGTGACATTAGGGTTTTGGTTGATTTGTGTCTTAAGGTGTTATTCTAGTACAAACTCTATGATAGATCGAACGGAAAGAATAGCTTCATGTTATTTTACTACGGACTCTTGAATAGATCGATTAGAAAGAATAACTTTGAGGTGGTTTCATACCCTACCATAATCTCTTCGTTTGTTCTTCTCTATTAGTTACTTTGGAGTGACTCTTTGTTGCATGTTGAGGGATAGTTATATGATCCAGTTATGTTATTATTGTTGAGAGAACTTGCACTAGTGAAAGTATGAACCCTAGGTCTTGTTTCCTATCATTGCAACACCGTTTATGCTCACTTTTACCACTTGCTACCTTGCTGTCTTTATATTTTCAGTTTACAAAAATCTATTTCTACCATCCATATTGCACTTGTATCATCATCTCTTCGCCGAACTAGTGCACCTATACAATTTATCATTGTATTGGGTGTGTTGGGGACACAAGAGACTCTTTGTTATTTCGTTGCAGGGTTGTTTGAGAGAGACCATCTTCATCCTACGCCTCCCACGGATTGATAAACCTTAGGCCACCCACTTGAGGGAAATTTGGTACTGTCCTACAAACCTCTGCACTTGGAGGCCCAACAACGTCTACAAGAATAAGGTTGCGTAGTAGACATCAGACGACGAGGCTTGCGAGAAGGGCAGGGCACCACGACGCAGAGGAGGCGTCGGCGAGACGACGTACGTCGACGGCGAGTAGGTGTACGAGGGGTACTGGACGCCGGCAAACGCAGGCGAGGGCGTACTGGCCGTGCGAAAATGTGATGTTGGGGTTGAATCCGCCATGCACATCGTTGTCGGCGTAGGTAGGCGAGGGCGTGCACCCCCAAGGCTGTGGCGACGTCGAGAAGCTGGCCGGCGACCCGACGCTCTGCTCGCTCTAGGCAGCTTGCGGGCCGCCGAGTGGGTACAACATACCCGCGCGAGACACCTCTGCCTGCTCCGCCGCAGCCGACGCCATGGTCGTCGCGGACGCGGCCGCATCCCGGGCCCTCTTGGCGTTGAGCCTGTTCCGTCGGTCGGTGGTAACAGCTTCGCGGCGCAGAATCTTCGCCCTCCAGTCCGCGTTCGTCATGCCTGGTGGTTTGGCCGGCGACGTCCTCGGCTTCCTCTGCTTCGGCTGGGTGGCATCGGTCGCGGCGGCGACGCGAGGGGCCGAATATTTCTTCGGCGGCATGGCCGGATGGCGCGAGAAGAGGGACAGGAGGGGGGAATGAGGGGGGGGGGTGGGGCGGGGAACGACGGGAAAAAGGGCCGCCTCTCGCCGATAGAGCAGACCCACTCGCCTTTTCGCTTCGGCTGACGCCCCCAGACGGCCCCCGGGGCTTGGGTTCAGCTAGGGTTCGCCGGCTGTTGTTTTGGTTCAAACCGGTGATAATTAGGTCTTGGGGCATGTTGAGGACGCGAGTGGAGATGCTCTTGGACCGTTGGACGCTTGACGACGCTTGCTGTATCAAGGCTGTGTGGGGCATTAGCCTCCACCCGGATTTGGGGTGGGACAGAGTTGAGCGCACTCGCGCACCACCGGAGGCATGCCCTCGACCCCTTTCATCACCCCTCGTTGATTCTCTCGACATTTCTTTCGTGATATTTGTTTCTCTGCGTTCCTCTTCTTCGTGCCGTCCCAAATCTTGTCCCGAGCTGCCGATTCACGGCTTGTATTTGTTCATTTCCGTTGGTGCAGCCTCCCTGCACACATCCTGTTCGACGAAACGCCTCCGAGCTCTGACCCCGTGGCGGAGGCGTCGGGCGACGGGAGCATGGAAGACAAGATCAGCGCCCTCCCGGACGAGCTCCTCATCCATGTTCTCTCCCACCTGCGCTCACGCGAAGCTGTGCACACATGCGTGCTGGCACGGCGCTGGCGAGACCTCTGGCAGTGGGTGCCCTGCATCAACGTGTCTTTCAAGGAATTCGTGGACATGGCGGATGAAGATGATGATGAAGACGACTTTGAGTTCAAGAGGTTCGTGAACCGTTTGCTGATGCTCCGTAGACCCGTTGACCTGGAGGTGTTCCGGCTCGAGTACTGGTTGCCCACCGACGGCGACTACCCTGAAGATGACTCCGCCGATGCTAACCTATGGATCGCCCATGTGTTACAGTACAAGGCTCAGGCTGTCAAGGTTGTCACTCAGAACGAATATTTGCAGCTCGCACCTGCGGTATTCACTTCAGCGTACCTGAAAAGACTGCACATCTGCAATGCTTATCTGATGCAAGGTTTCTTTAAGCACCTCCAAATGGGCTGCCCAGTATTGGAGTATCTATTGCTATCGAACACCAACATTCATGACCTTGATATTTTCTCCAATACACTGAAGGCTTTGACCCTCGCTGATGATGTTATGTTCTCATTTAACAATGGTGACCAGGCTTCTATCTCTGCTCCAAACCTCACTTCTCTGTCCATCGAATGGGGTCCTTCCGCGGCCAGGCTACCTGTACTAAAGAACATGACATCTCTAGAGACGGCGTCAGTAGTACTTTTATGGGGGTCAATCAGATATTGTGATGCGGATGGTATCAAGCAGTTTCTTGGAGGCCTCTCTCATGTTAGAAGTTTGAACTTCTGTTATGGCGTTAAAAAGGTGAGCTTCTTGGTTTGAAACACCTATCTATGACGCCTCCTTTTTTTTTGGTAGATCACATTTCTCCAGATATTAATCTACACTATAATCTGCGACCTAAGCACAATTTTGTCTGTATTATTAAACTGGAGGAGTCATTCCATTTCATATGCTCATTTGTTAATTCATCAAATTGTTGACCAGTGTATCTTAGTTTTCTCATAATATCTAGTACGATAACTGAGTTATAATGTAGCTTCAGCATATACTAATGTGAAGGGCCTCAGCAATTGCTGAAACCATTATTGCTAACTCCTACAAACAGATTGGACCAATGCAACAGATTATCATATGAAGCAACCATGATGTTTTAATAACATGTGCTCCATGGCTCTATTGAGGAGCAAAAATAAGTAGAGTATATCATTGTCTAATATGGTTATTTTGTTAACATGATCTCTGTTTGTGCTGTGATTTTTTTTTTTCGTATCCAATTTGCTCCAAAGCTATAGTTCTAAGATTTTCAACGGTAACCAATCAGAAACATAATCACATTTTGTTAACTCCCTCCTTATAATTTTGGCAAGTTTGGTTTAAGCAAAAAAAAGAAATTGAAGAATATAGCATGGTTTTTTGTCGTGTCTTAACATTTGAGTCATTTGCAGCTGGAGGTGAAAAATAATCACGGATGGTGCCCAACATTCAACAATCTTACAAACCTGACTCTTGATAGTTGGTGCCTGCATGCGGACTTCTATGCGCTGATAGTCTTCCTTCGGAACTCACCTAATCTGAAGAAGCTAACTCTTAAACTAAACGAGGTATATACCGTCTTCTCCATTGCATTTATCCTTCAATGAAAGTTTGTGCATGCATAGTATAGATAAAACTGTTCTCTTTTAATTGCCAGCCACGATATCACAACGGGGTTGTATCTGCAATCATCGGCGAGCTGGAGGATAGATCATTTACATGTAAACAGCTTGAGATTGTTGAAATCATGTGCTCGGAGGGAGATGAGCTGCTACTTGGGGTGAATCAGTTTTTGCTAGAAGAAAGCGGCATAAGGCCTGATCAGATACGTGTCAGTCACCAGAACTAAGACCGGTGCGAGGCATCCGATTGTTTCAGGTCCCACTACAGTTGAAATTACATGGAATCACTCATTGGCATGTCACATGGCAGACAAACATTGCTTCCCCTTGGATCTATATTCGCTCACTCTGGTTTAGTTGGAATGACATAGCATGCGTGTTTGCTGCCCTTGTCTTTTTCACACAGTAGAATCCTATAGTGTCGGTTTTGAACTATGTTCTGCTGACGGTGAACCAAAAGAAACACATGGCCATCTTCCCATGTGATGTCATACTTCGTCTGGGAGAAGATTACACTATATTTGACATACATGCACATGGCTCAAAATCGCCATTGGCAAGTTTTTTCATGGATGTGTGATGTTATTGATCTGAGTTGCATGGCTGATGACTGAGGAAAACTTGATGTTGCCTTTTCTGCTGTTTCTGAAAGAAAATGCTTCTTCTCGTGTCAATCTTTGTAGTGCTACCTTGTGTGCAGCTCAACTTTATGTGATATTCGTGTTAATCATGCACCCTTAGATTGCGCTTCATATGTACTCCCTCCGTCCCACGATGTAAGACGTCTTACATTATAAGATGGAGGGAGTAAAACACAGTATTCCCTTTGTTCGGTTAGATCCGTGTACAATATATTGTGCACATGTATAGTAAGGCCGCGTTCGGATTCCCTCGGCTCCGCTCCGATCCAGTTATAAAAGGCTGCTCTGTGTGCTTTGCTCCGCGAAGGACTGTCGAACAGGCCTTAAGTCAACCTTTTCTAGTAAAAAGCAAAAATCATCATCCGTGCAAGTATGGAAGAGATAAAGAACAAGCCTACCGTCTTCAGTTCACAGAAAACGTCAATGGCTTAGATTTTCTGTATTCCCAAATAAATGGCAATAGTTCATTGAAAGTGCTGTTGCACACAATTTTGCTAGTGATGTTGCACATAATTTTCTTTCATTTGTCTTTATACGTGTTACTCCACTCAAGGGTCAAGGTCTAAGCGCATCTTCAACGACGACCCGTAAATTTCCTTCCGCATCCGTTTGTGGATGGTTCCGCATACATTTCAAACACTTTTATGAATCAACCGGATGAATTTCGTACAAACATGATGAATTTTATTAAAATTCGGACATAATGTATATAAAAGGCTGTATTTCGACCGTTTAACTAAAAACTTATTAAAAAAACTAAACTCTATACCAGACGACCTCCTCGTACGCGCGGCTGCCCTGTCCCTTGGCACCATCGTCGTCGTCGTCCCTCCAGTGGCGCAAGGCTTTCGGAGGGCTGCGGCAGCCTTGTCCGGTTGCTGCCTGCTGCTCGCGGTGTAGCCGCTCCGCCTCCTACTTCGCGGCCCGGAGTGCCGCCGCGACCAGTGCCGACAGCGCGGGAGGGGCCCTAGCGGGCCTTGCCCTTGCCGGCATCCGAAGCCTTGCTAGGAGACCACTCCTCGCCACGATCTCGCTGTCGAGGCGGCGGCGACGTCTGGCGTCCGTCTCATTGGTGGTGACGGAACGGTCGAGGGCCCACGCGGCGGCGAGGTCCGAGTCATTGAGGACCCATTTCAGCGCCTCATCGATCTTGGCGAACGAGGAGCCGGCCGTACCGCATCGGTAGATGCGCCGCTCGCTCCTCCTCGGAGATGACGACCCTCAACCCCAAGGAGCCGCCGACACCGCGGTCTCCGAGGTAAATGGAGGATGCGGCCGCGTGCCTTCCTTATGGCTGCCGGCAGCTCCTCGACAGCTTGGCGGCGAGTCGGGCCCGCTAATGCGCGTGTATCGGCTGTGCACCGGTGGCGACGCATGCTCGTCCTTCACGCGCTGTCCAATCTGGACGCCGCGCCCGGAGCTGCGCGGAAGGTGGGGAGCGGGCTCCTCCTTGACCCGTCGAGGTGGGACATCGGCTCCGGCTTGACGCGATAGTGTGGCGGGGACGGTGGCTCCTCCTTCACCAGCGTCGACGATGATGGTGCCAGGCCCATCTGACGGAGTGAACACTTCGTTATTATCTCCATCTGACGGACGAATTCTTATTTCGTTAGAGGCGCGACCGCTGCTTTGGCTGCTAGTCCTCCTCGCCGCCGGAGGAGAGGACACTCTCCTCCTTGGCGAATGAGGCGGTCGTTGTGGACGCCGAGGGGGCCGGAGAGAATGGGCGTCAGCACCAAGATCCACCCGAGGATGAACTACCACCGCCACCGCCTGCCGGCAAGGACCACCACGACTTCGGCATCGCCACTGTAGGAGGACGGGCTCGGAGAGGAGGTGGCGATCAGAGAGAAGGAGATGTAGATGTGCATCGCTGGAGCATGGCTTATATAGTCGCGACCAGGTCAGACAAATAGGCAGTCATCTCACTTCAATGCGGCGCAACGGCTAGAGTTGGTTCCTCGGGAAGATGCACCTACATTGAAGCGGCGGTTGCCCAGAGGTCACGTCGGCCAGCATCGCCCTCTTGCTGGTCACATTGCGCGACATCAACGCCGGCCGCTGCATGCTCTGGGGCGGCATGAATGCGGCACTGTTAGGCGTGCATCAGAAGGAAAAGCGCAGTAGGGGCGGGGTGGGTGGTTCTGGGTGGGCCAGGGCGGTCAGAAGCTGACGCAACAGCGGTCCGGACTCCTAGAAAGCCCTTGTCTCCATTTTGCGAGAGAAAGTACATCCGGACCGCGCTGCGAACCGAGTTGGATGGCTTGTGCAGTCTGTATGCGGGTGATTTGAGGGTCGCCGTTGAGATGCCCTAACATGACCAGCTGTTTAACTTTGAATAAGACGCTGACTGTAGAGTTTTTCCTCCTCTCCAAGAAAGACTCCCAGGCGACTAGGATTTCCCTGTCCCCGTCAGCGCCGCTGTTGGTCTTCTCCACCTTCAACGCATTTGGGCCATGGAGGTGCAGAGGACCTCGGCCCCTCGCCGACAGGAGGGACCCTACTCCAGTACTTGTTCGGTCCAACTTCTTGGTTGGGGCTGCGTGGCGGTAGCGGTGTCTCTTTTGTGTTGAGTCTAATTACTCTTATAAAGGATGCTGGAGTACCCGCCACTTGAGGGGATTCACGGGCGAGAGGGCCCTCCGCGCCTTCCGGCCACCTCATGTGGGCCTCTCGGGAGCTCTTCGCGTACTCTGATGCCTCAGTCAAACTACCATTAGCAACCTTGACGATCGCAGGAAAAGAACTCTCGTGAACCTGGACCGAAGGTGCCACATCTGGTGACTCAAAAAACATCAGCTCCTGGCAGCACACACCAGAGAGAGTACAGACTGGCTTTGGACCCGCAAGCAAGGGATAGTCGCTAGACGTATGCTGAGACCTGCAACAATAATTACAAAGTTCCGTAGTGCACTCTGCCACAAAGTGACTAGTCTCGCCACATCTATAGCAAGGTAGCCTTTTCTTCTTAATGGCCCACTTAGATAGCTTTTCACCATTGCGCTTATCCACGGCCTTGTCGGTACCACCTTCGGCCGCCTTCGCCTTCGGAATGCTAACCGCAGCCAGAGCCCTTACTGTGTCCACTGCCACTTGAGGAAGCGTTGGAGGAGGAGCCTGCCCGGCCGCGAGAGGCACACTCGCGTCACCGACCACCGGCGCCGTAGGAGGCCTAGTTCGGGGAGGTCGACGCCCTCCTCCTCTCCTGCCGCGAAACGCACGATGAGCTCCACGCTGAGGACGGTTAGTAGGCCCAGCAACCCCCTCAACGAAAGAACCAGGAGGCCCCTGAAATTCACGCCCCTGTCCATTGCCGTTGTTCCATCCGTGACCTCGACCACCGCCTGAGGAAGAGCCACGGTGCTGCCCATCACCGTAAGCATTGTATCCGTCATCTCCCCAAGCACCATACCGATTAAACCAAGCATCGCTGTTGGAAAAATCAGAATCATTGTGCGATGCATAACCGCCACGACCCCCGCCATTAGCGCCTCCACGCCCGGCGAAAGGAGCACCGCCTCGTCCGCCGTTAAAGAGGCGTCCAGCAGCTTGGGCACCGCCCCGCATGGACTGATGCGTCTCGCCCCGCCCGGCAGGCTGGCCGACCGGCGCAGCGGCCTGCAAGTCCGCCCCGGCTGCGGGTGCAGCAGGTTTGGCCGGCGGCGGCTGCCCCCTGCCCGTCATATCGATCGTGTTCACAGCGTGTGCAGGAGCCCTACCCGATGCAGAGATCTGCCTCGCACGCCCCAGGCCAAGCGACGCCAACGTAGGTCGCCAGGAGTGCCGAGCCCTAGGTAACGAGCGAACCGGACGATCGAGTACGGGGGCTAGTAGTCGATCTCTCTCGATCGCTACCTGGGCCTCTTGCCCAGCCACCGTACTCTCCCATCCCAAAGAACCTAATCCCGGCCCAAGAAAAAATTCGAACGCCTCGACCGCGTCGCCCGGATCTCGATCGGTGTCTGCGCCTGCAGCACCGCCGCCGGCGGCTGCGTTCTTCTCTGGCGACCTTTGACAACCGTCCAAGAGCCAAAAAAAATCACTAAGGGTAAGAGATGGAAGACGTACCTTAGGTAGAGGACCCTTCCAAGGCCGGATCGCCGTCGGGGCCGTCCGGCGGTGAACCACTCGCCGGAGTACTTCCGCTTTGTCCGTCTTGGCCAGCCCGACCCAGGCATGATCCTCCATGGGAACGATGCCATCCACAAAATCGGCGACTTCCTCCTCCGAGTATCTGGCCCCAAGCACCTCGCAGACTTTGTTGAATGTATGATATGTCAAAATGATCGTGGTGATGTGCTCTACACTTTGTTCCATTGTGCCTCATCGGAAGGCTATAATCTTATTCTTTTGATCATTCAATTATAGCTCATCATCCTTTCTTGTTACCGGAGTTCTTCATGGTGGTTCTCCATCATTTAATTCATTCTTCAAGCGTTCAACTAATTCTTCCGGAGCAGCTCAAGCATTCTTATTCTTTTGCCTCTCGAGTGCAAATAATTCTCCGTATTATTTTGAAGTGGAGTTTTGCATTCTTCGCTATTCCCAGCTCATCAATATTTTGGTTGCGGCATAATTCACCTCAAGTCTTGAGATGTTTTAATAAGCCCACATCAAGCTTATTCTTTTGTTGTTGATTTTCTCAACAACTCCGTTCAAGTCTTTCTCGTAAAGATGCTCTTTTTCAAATTCATTCGTGATGGAAGTTGTCATTTTCTATTCCGTTCGTTTCATCAACTCTTCCGATTCTCCCGGAGGCATTGTGTTGTTGCTCTCGTCGAGTATCGTTTCATCTTTTCAAGTTCTTGCTCCATTCCATTCATGTTCAATCCGTGTGCTATTTCTTTCAGTTTCAGCAGGAGTGCTGCCCGAATTCCTTCGTGAAGATTTCTTTTCTATCTCGCTCCAGTTCTTTATAGCTTCAGGCCTATTCGGATGCTACGTGGGCTAGTGATCCTTCGGATCGCCGTTCACTTTCTGCTTACTGTGTTTTTCTTGGTGGTTCTCTCATTGCCTGGAAGACGAAGAAACAGCTTGCAGTTGCCCGTTCGAGTGCCGAGGCTGAGTTGAGAGCAATGGCTCTTTTGACGGCAGAGGTGACTTGGTTACGGTGGTTACTTCAGGGCTTTTGGTTGCGTTGGCTAGTGCATGAAGCTTAACATGATATCAGAGCTAAGGTCTTGAGTTCAAATCCTAGTTTTCGCAATTTATTAAAAAATTGCTGGTAGCCCCCCTTTGTGTCCACGTAGAGGCCTCTTGAGTCATACGTGAGTTTCGCGCGCCGTCGCTCTCTTCCGGTTGCACGTGTTGACTTGTCTTCCCCGTCACACGTGAGAGGGGGTGTTACAGTATATGTGGATTGCACTAGCCCTTTCCATCAGTTCGGAGTTTGATTGGCACTGTCTACCACCAAGAGGAAGGTCCGGTGGGATTTTACTTGGGGTTAAATGCGAATCACTGGAAGTGAGGAGCGTCGTTATGGGTGACTTCGCGGTTAAATTTAGAGTTCGGTCGAAGGTGGATGGTTTGATTGGGCGCTGGTGGCGGTCTATAGGGCCGCGCAGCCCGAACTAAAGCCGGAGTTTCTGGCTGATTTAGTCCGTATTTGTGGGAACGAGCAGCTCCCTCTCTTGGTTGGGGGAGATTTTAACATTATTCGTCGACGGGAGGAAAAAAATAATGATAACTTTGACGGCAGATGGTCGTTTATGTTCACCACTATTATTGAAAGCTTGGACCTTCGCGAGATTGAACTTTCAGGAAGGAAATTTACTCTGGCTAACAATCTTCCTATACCGACTTTTGAGAAGTTGGATCGAGTGCTTGCGAGTGTCGAATGGGAACAGAAGTACCCGTTAGTGACGGTCCAAGCACTCTCGCGCGGAATATCGGATCACACCCCTCTACTAGTAGATTCGGGGGAAGCTACGCATATCGTGAACCGACGTCCTTTCTCGTTTGAAATGGCGTGGTTCGAACGAGAAGGGTTTGTCGATTTGGTGGCCAGAGAATGGGGGAAAGATGTAGGAGGACGATCCAACATCGATCGATGGCAAAATAAAATTAGACACCTGCGACAGTTCCTCAGGGGGTGGGCAAAACATATGAAGGGATTTATAAGGCTGAAAAGGAAAGGCTCCTTTTACTTATCCAAAATCTCGACATTAAAGCAGAGTGTGTTATCTTGGATGCTAGTGAGATGGAAACTAAGAGGGAAGCAGAGTTAAAATTAAAAGATTTGCTGCGTGAGGAGGAATTGAAGTGGGCCTTGCGGGCTAAAGTGCGTAAAGTAGTTGATGGAGATAATAACACACAATTCTTTCACATGATTGCGAATGGCAAACATCGAAAGAATTTTTTTTCCAACTAGAGCAAGATGAAGGGACGATTGTGGGACAGGAAAACCTTAAGATTTATATTACCAACTACTATAAACAATTGTTCGGGCCTCCTGGGGATAATTTTGTTTTTTTGGATGAGTCCAGGATACATGATGTACCTCAGCTTGTCAGCGAGGAGAACGAGATATTGACTGCTCCTTTCATGGAGAAAGAAGTATTCGATGCCATCTCACAAATGAAAAACAATAAAGCTCCAGGCCCGGATGGCTTCCTGGTGGAGTTTTATAAAAAAATGCTGGCATATCATCAAGGGAGACCTGCTTCCGATGTTCCAGGATTTCTTCTTGGGTCATTTGCAGGTGTTTCACTTGAATTTTGGAACGATTACGTTGCTTCCTAAGAAAACATAGGCTGTTAGAATTGAGCAATTCAGGCCGATCTGTCTTCTTAATGTCAGCTTTAAGATTTTCACGAAAGTTGGGACTAACAGGCTTACACAAATTGCACATTCAGTGGTGCATCCCTCCCAATCTGCATTCATGCCAGACAGAAACATCCTAGAAGGAGTAGTGGTACTACATGAAACGCTACATGAAATTCATACAAAAAAACTAGACGGGGTAGTTTTTAAGGTGGATTTTGAGAAAGCTTATGACAAGGTGAAATGGCCTTTCCTGCAGCAGGCGCTGCGCATGAAAGGTTTCGATCCAACTTGGAGAGATCGGATTGACTCGTTAACGCAAAAAGGGAGTGTTGGTGTTAAAGTCAATGACGATATAGGGCATTATTTTCAAACTCATAAAGGTTTGCGACAAGGGGATCCGATGTCGCCTATCTTATTCAATATTGTCATAGATATGTTGACAATCCTCATAGGGAGGGCAAAGGAGGCTGGGCAAGTAAGGGGCCTGGTTCCGCATTTAGTTGATGGGGGTGTATCCATTCTGCAGTATGCTGATGATACCATCTTATTCATGGAGCATGATTTGGCAAAAGCTAGGAACATGAAACTAGTGTTATGTTTGTTTGAGCAACTATCGGGGTTAAAGATTAATTTCCACAAAAGTGAATTGTTCTGCTTTGGGAGAGCTAAAGAAGAACAACAAGCTTACAAAGAATTGTTTGGCTGCGATTTGGGATCTCTGCCATTCACATATCCGGGCATACCGATTCACCACCGCAAGCTCACAAAACAAAGAATGGAAGAGTATTGAAGATCGATTTGAGAAGAAACTAAGCTGCTGGAAGGGTAAGCTTATGTCATACGGAGGACGATTAATTCTTATTATTTCGGTCCTAACCAGTATGCCTATGTTTTTATTGTCTTTCTTCGAAGTCCCGGTTGGAGTACGGAAAAGGCTTGACTTTTATCGATCTCGGTTCTTTTGGCAGAGCGATGAATCCAAAAGAAAGTATAGATTATCTAAGTGGGATATTATTTGCAGACCGAAAGACCAAGGGGGTCTTGGTATTGAGAACTTAGAGGTGAAGAATATATGTCTACTGAGCAAATGGCTATTCAAGTTATCTTGTGAGTCGAATGCAACCTGGGCACAGATTCTTCGCAATAAGTACCTTCACACAAAAACTTTGTCCCAGGTGATGGTAAGACCGACTGACTCGCCTTTTTGGAAGGGACTTATGAGGGTGAAACCACTCTTCTTCAATAGGGTAAAATTCCTAATTGGAGATGGTACTACCACTCGATTCTGGGAGGATACATGGCTAGGGGAGGCACCTCTGGCGATTCAATATCCATCACTTTATAGTATTGTTCAACGAAGAGACGCTTATGTTGCAACGGTACTTCATTCTACCCCGCTCAATATCCAGTTTAGAAGGACGGTAGTGGGAGATCGGTGGGAAGCTTGGTTGCATCTAGTGAGGTGGCTGATGGATGTCCAACTTTCCCAACGTCCGGACCAGCTGCGCTGGAGACTAACTAAAAATGGGGTGTTCTCAGTAAAATCCATGTATATGGATGTTATCAACACTAGTGTGATTCCTAGCTCGAAACACGTGTGGAAAGTTAAGCCTCTAAAAATCAAAGTGTTTATGTGGTTTGTACATAAACGAGTTATTTTAACTAAAGATAACTTGGCAAAAAGGAACTGGACAGGGTCTAAAAGATGTAATTTCTGTGATCATGATGAATCTATTAGACACCTCTTCCTTGATTGCCCTTTAGCCAAGATCCTATGAAGGTCGGTACAAATAGCCTTTAATATCAATCCACCAAGTTCGATTGGCATGATCTTTGGGGCATGGTTACATGGGATTGATGTAGTAACTGCGAGACATATCCGAGTGGGAGTATGTGCTTTACTATGGGCAATTTGGAATTGCAGAAATGATCTGGTTTTTAACAGAACAACAAACATTCACTTTTTGCAGGTTATTTTCAGGGCCACTACTCTTATCCGTATGTGGTCGCTACTCACTCAGACGGAGGCCAGGGAGCTTTTGGTTACTGCGTCTACCCGCTGGGAGACGGTAGCACGGGATATCTACAACCGGTTTGGATGGCGATCATGTAATATGATAGGTGTTTAGTAGCCTATCTATCTTTTGCCTGCCGGCTGTGGCGGTCCGATTCCTTTTTTTATTCTCAGATTCTGTAAGACTTATGTTGGATTGTTCCTTTTGGTTAATAAGATGGCCGTATGCATCATTTTGATGCAGAGGCCGGGGCTAAAGCTCCTTTTCTAAAAAAAAACCTAGTCTAAAGAAGCTAACTCTTGAACTATACCAGGTATATGGTCTTCTACGTAGCATCTATCCTTCAATGAATGTTGGTGCATTTACTGTAAAGATAAAACTGTTCCTTTTTATTTGCCAGCCTGAATATCAAACGCAGGATATACCTACAATCACTGGCAAGCTGGAGGATAGATCATTTACATGTGAGCAGCTTGAGATTGTTGAAATCATATGCTCGGAGGGAAACGACCTGCTACCTGGGGTGAATCAGTTTTTGCTTGATAGTGGCATAAGGCCTGATCAGATACGTGTCAGTTACGAGGACTAAGGCCGATGGATGCATTTGATGGTTCAGGTCCCACTACAGTCTACAGGTGAAATTACATGGAATCACACATTGGCATGTCATCGCAGGCAAACATTATTTCCTCTTGGATGTATATTAGCTCGCTCTGGTTTGGTTGGAATGAACATAGCATGCGTGTTTGCTGCCCTTTTCTTTTTCACACATTAGAATCCTAGTGATGGTTTTGAAGCATGTTCTACTGACGGTGAACCAAAAGAAACCATATCACTTAGACGTGTCATTATTCTTCTGGTAGAACACTACACTACATGAGAATTGCCTGTTCTGGTTGGAGTTTATATGGCTCCATATCTCCGGCGACACTTTTCTTGTAACTATTCTGTTAGCTCATTCGGATTTTGTGATGTTATTGATCTGAGATGCATTGCTGATGGCTGTGTTGTTCCTTTCTCTGCTGTTTCTGAAACAAAAATGCTTCCTGTCATGTCATCTTTGAACTGCGCACCTTATGTGCAGCTCAACTTCGTATGATATTCCTGTAAATCACGCACCCTTGAATTGCACTTCATTTGTAAACATGGTATTCCCTTCATTTGGTTACATACATAGATGCATACATTACTGATATAAGCCAGCCTTTTCTAAAAAGGAAATACAGTACTCCCTCCGTCCCAAAATTCTTGTCTTAAATTTTTCTAGATACGGATGTATCTAATACTAAAGTGTAACTAGATACATTCGTATTTGGACAAATATAAGACAAGAATTTTGGGACGGAGGGAGTACATATTTAATGCATACTACAAAACGTCAATGGCTCGGATTTTCTGTTTTTCAAATATAAATGCAATAGTTCAGCAGAAAGTCACGTATACATCATATCCAGTCGAGGCACATACTTAAGATAAATGTACTTACGGTCCTACAAATAAAATGAATGCTTTTAGCCACTAATTAGTACTACGTACTACATATACTTGAAAAAAATAATCCGCCGCGGCTGGTCTTGTGACATCGTTAAACGGCCTGAAGCCCACACAGTTGGCCGCGGTACTTCTCCGCGTCGGCGCCAAGCTTCTCCTTCAACGTCTCGAAAGCCAGAAGCGCCAGGGTGCTACCTGTGCCGGCGGGCGTCGACTTCGGCTCATCGGGCTGCACCACGCCCAGCTGCTTCACGATGTACCTCAGCGCGCCGACGCAGCTCCTGTCGTGCTGCCTCGCCAGCAGCTTCACGTCGTACACGGATGACCCGAGGAGCAGCCGCACCATCTTCACGAAGGCGTCCCCGTCGCCCGGAAGCTTCTTGCCGGACATCATGGCCGCGAAGTAGCCGACGTGGTACGCGCCGGCGAACGTCGCCCACGACGCCCGGGCCTTGAGCAGGCCGGAGGCCTGCAACATCCAGCGGAGCTCGTACCCGCGGATGCCGGACTTGGGGAGCCGGCCCAAGTCGACCCCGCAGCGGGCCAGGTAGGCGATGGAGTCGGGGTCCCTCGCGTCGAAGGCCGAGGCGACGTCGAACTCGCCCAGGTTGAACTCCCACGCGAACCGCCGACCGTCGGCGGTGCGGATGGCGAGCCCCACCTGGAGTGGCTTCAGGAGGTCCACGTTGGCCCGGATCACCTGGTACCGCTCCTCGGCGGTCATGTCGTAGTGGCTCTTCCGGCCGTCGCCGCGGACCACGCAGCCCGGGTACTGCACGTTCAGCGCGACGTGCGTGGCGTCCGGCGCGATCTGGGAGAAGACGTCAGACTCGGCCTTGAAGTTGTCGGCCCAGACCGACCGGACGGCGGCGGCGCCGTCGTCCATGGCGGCGGACGGGACTTGGTGCTGCGGCGGCGTCCCTGATCTCCCGATTCGGCGCGGTGGCAGCCCTACGATAGAACTAGAGGAGGTCCCTTTGGGTGCTGCGACTTTCTCTGGAGGCCTGCTTGTGTTGAACCGAATATATATACACGCAGGGCTGCGGACTGTTTCCGAATTCAGGTTGAGTGTCGATCGTAGGTGCAGCATTTCGACTCGGATTTGACTTCTCGGCTGGATCGGAGATGCGAGCGTGTTCCCTATTATCCAGTCACCTGGACGCCGGGTCCGTACCGTACTGGTTTTCAACAGTGTCAGCGTTTTGCAGCAAAGTCCAAAGCCTATTCGCGAATCAACCGAGCAGTATATAGGTCCCTCTCATTTTAGGTAAATGAACCCGCAGTCCTCGTCATAAGCAGCCCGAACCGGTACGGGCGAAGTCACACCCGCACGACCCTTCCTGCATCCTGCGGTCATACCCGGCCCCACCTCACTGCGCGTCACCGGCCACCCCCTGCCGCCGAGCGTCGCCCCCGCGTGTCGTGGTTCTAAGTCTGACAATACGAATAGGGGGTACGTAGGAGGAGGCAAGGTCCTATCTACGATGAGATTGTACGCAAGATGTTTACGAGTTCAGGCCCTTATCGGAGGAAGTAAAAGCCCTACGTCTCGGTGCCCTAAGGCAGTCGACTGGAATGTATATGGGTGTTTGAGTTACATGGGTGCGAACCCTTGTACTGGAGGAGGGGATGGCTTATATAGAGTTCGCCAGGTCCCCAGCCATCCTCACGTTACAAATTGTTCAATGTACGTAAAGGTAGGGCGTTACTGATAACGCCTGCAATAAAGAGTGGTAAATGCATTCATTGTCATAGAATGAATGCTAGACTGTTGCTGTCCTAAGGGACCTTTGACCTTCAGGGGTCGAGTGTCTTTGGATGGTCGTGTGAAGTTGAGTCATCTGAACGAGGGTGTGTAGTCGAGTGGAATGTACTCTTGGGCCGTATCAGCCGACTGTACATGTTGCCTTCGAGTTGTCCTTTGAGCTTCTGGGGTAGTGACCTTGGGTGGGGTACCTGGGTCAGGCCCGTGACCCTACCCTAGGTCTATAACATCATCAGTAGCCCCCGAATGGATTGAGATTCGGGTGGAGGAGAGTGTTGAAGTTGGCCTTGGCTCGGGTTTCATGCCCCTGCAGAGATCTTCTTTGAGCTTGCGGACCATGCTGACTCTTCAACCTCGACTTGGTCGCCTTAATCGATTCAAGAACCACCGAGTGCACTTGTTTGTGTTGACCGTCGACTGAACTTTGTGCGCGATTCCAAGCACCTGTGGGGCGCGCAGTTTTCGGCGGGATTGGTTGCTCTCTGGTCTAAAGATTCTGCGGGATTTCAAAATTTGGGGAAGCGCGCGGGACGGGTCGTGCCGCGGCAATCGGATCAGATATGCTCGGAACGCCTCGATCTCCGCGCCGCCTTTTTCGCCACGTATCGTGTGCGCGCCTGTTGCGGGATTTGACGGGATAGCTCGGGGCCACCAGTCAGTCACTCGACCGCTGCGCTATAAGTGCGCACTGCGGCCGAGGCGGAGGCACTGTGCGCCCATTCCTTGCTTCTTCTTCCTCCGCTCCTCCACCGCGCTCATGCTCTCGACCTTCCGCCGCTCGGTCCGCACCGGCTCGCCTTCCATGGGTAAGGACAAGACGGCGGCTCTGGAGCGCTCGAAGAAGACGGCGGCGATGGGGAAAGGGAAGAGATCCCACCGAGGGGGATCGTCGTCGAGGTCCGGGCTCCCGCCTGGCTGGATCCAGGGGACTGGATCAGGTCCACGATGACGCCGGAGGACATGGAGGAGTTGGCGGAGGAGGGCCTGATCGCCCGCGACTCCTGGCGGCTGCAGGAGGGCGAGCTCGAGCTCCAACCGTGGGAGGGCGAGTGCATTCTCCTCGCGACTCACGTCGACCGAGGTTTTTCTTTGCCCCCGCATCCTTTCTTCCGCACTTTCCTGGCTTATTACGGCGCCCAGCTGCACCACTTCTCTCCCAACACCATCACCTACTTGGCCACATTCGTTTCGATGTGCGAGAACTTCCTTGGTTGCCGACCGCACTGGGGCTTGTTCAAGCATATCTTCACTTGTCGTTCCCAAATCATCAAGAAAGCGAATCCGAGTGACGAGAAGACGCACGTCATCCAGATGTGTGGCAAACTGGGTATCCAGCTCAGGGGTAGGAGCACCTTTCCTGCCATGACCCTCCGTGAGTCGGTCCGGGGTTAGCAACCGACTTGGTTCTATTGTAGGGACATTCCCACTCCTGGTCAGCCGACTGGGCTTCCTCCATTTTCCTTGGGTCAAGTCAACCAGCCACCAGCGTTGCTCGTGAGTCGTGCTGAGACGGTACAGGTAGACATGCTGGTGGAGCGGGTGGGTCAGCTGGTCCGTGATCGGGTCACGGGGATGGATCTGCTCGAGGTGTTCCTCATGAGGAGGATCCAACCCCTCCAAGCCCGGGACCATCCAATGTGGATGTACTCTGGCGCCGGCGACACGTCTCGGGTCCATCCTGAGGAAGCTGTCGCGCGGACGGTGGGGCAGTGCCTAAAGTGCATCACGGGGAATAAGGACAACCCTCGGGGGATCGGAAGAGTTCGCCCATTCGACGCAAACCACCAACCAGACAAGGTTCGGCCTCGGCTTCCGAGTGAATCTTATGCATTCCTACTTGCGGACGTCTGATGAATCCGACTGATGTATGATTGTTCTCCCTTTCTGCAGATCTATACCGAAATGTTCTCGGTGCCCAATGGCGAGCAGGTCCAAGAGGGAGAAGAAGGCGTAGGCGAGGCTTCCGACTGGAAGTCTGACGACGAGACTGAGGAGGAGAGCAAGGGTTCCAGCAGCGGGGAGGAGGTCGAGTCACCTCCCAGCGGCGAAAAGCGCTCCAAGGATAAACACGACCCAGAGGCCACGCGCACCAGGGCGGGCCCCTCCTGATCCCTGATACGTCTCCGCCGTATCTATAATTTTTGATTGTTCCATGCCAATATTCTACAACTTTCATATACTTTTGGCAACTTTTTATACTATTTTTTGGGACTAACATATTGATCCAGTGCCCAGTGCCAATTCATGTTTGTTGCATGTTTTTTGTTTCGCAGAATATCCATATCAAACGGAGTCCAAACAGAATAAAAACGGACGGAGATTTTTTTTTGGAATATATGTGAATTTTGGGAAGCGGAACCAACATGAGACGATGCCCGGGTGGGCCACAAGGCAGGGGCGTGCCCTGGGCCCTCGAGGCCACACCGTAAGGCGGTTGATGCCCTTCTGTCGCCGCAAGAAAGCTAATATTCGAATAAAAATTGTGTCAAAAAATCAGCCCAATCGGAGTTACGGATCTCCAGGAATTTAAGAAACGGTGAAGGCCAGAATCTGGGAACGCAGAAATAGAGAGAGACAGAAAGACAGATCCCATCTCGGAGGGGCTCTCGCCCCTCCGCTGCCATGGAGGCCATGGACCAGAGGGGAAACCCTTCTCCCACCTAGGGAGAAGGTCAAGGAAGAAGAAGAAGGAGGGGGGCTCTCTCCCCCTCACTTCCGATGGCACCAGAGTGCCACCGGGGCCATCATCGTGTGACGGCGATCTACACCAACACGTCTGTCATCTTCACCAACATCTCCATCACCTTCCCCCATCTATCTACAGCGGTCCACTCTCCCGCAACCCGTTGTACCCTCTACTTGAACATGGTGCTTTATTCTTCATATTATTATCCAAATATGTGTTGCCATCCTATGATGTCTGAGTAGATTATCGTTGTCCTATCGGTGATTGGTGAATTGCTATGATTGATTTAAATTGCTTGTGGTTATGTTGCTGTCCTTTGGTGCCCATCATATGAGCGCGCACGTGGATCACACCAGGGTTAGTTGTATGTTGATAGGACTACGTATTGGAGGGCAAGAGTGACAGAAGCTTCAACCTAGCGTAGAAATTGATGCATACGGGATTGAAGGGGGACCAAAAATATCGTAATGCTATGGTTGGGTTTTACCTTAATGAACGTTAGTAGTTGCGGATGCTTGCTAATAGTTCCAATCATAAGTGCATAGAATTCCAAGTAAGGGATGACATGCTAGCAGTGGCCTCTCCCACATAAAACTTGCTATCGGTCTAGTAATGTAGTCAATTGCTTAGGGGCAATTTCGCAACTCCTACCACCACTTTTCCACACTCGCCAACACTAACTTTATTGTTTCTTTATTTTAACAGACCCTAGTTTTATTTGTGTGCTATTTTTATTCTTGCAAACCTATCCCACAAAAACTACAAAGTACTTCTAGTTTCATACTTGTTCTAGGTAAAGTAAACGTCAAGCGTGCGTAGAGTTGTATCGGTGGTCGATAGAACTTGAGGGAATATTTGTTCTGCCTTTAGCTCCTCGTTGGGTTTGACACTCTTACTTATTGAAAGAGGCTACAACTGATCCCCTACACTTGTGGGTTATCAAGACCTTTTTCTGGCGCCGTTGCCGGGGAGCAATAGCGTGGGGGTGAATATTCTCGTGTGTGCTTGTTTGCTTTATCACTAAGTAGATTTTATTTGCTGTTCTAAGTTGTTCTCTATATTTAGTTATGGATATGGAACACAAAATACCAAAAAACTTAGGTGTACTTGCTACTCATGGAGATGGGGAACCTCCTAAAACCCTCGATGCTCATTATGTGAAAGATATTATCTACTACTTTGATAATCCTGAGAAAACCCCATTCAACTATGTAATGGGAGTAACGTTGGATCAACGTGAATACTTTAGGGATTATCGCTTGACACAAAAAGAGAAACTGTTATGGGACCAAATTCATTTGTTGCATTGGTATGCTCGGCAACTATGCTTGAGATATGATTATACTTGTTGCTCTAGGATGAAGGCTCCACACCTTCCCTTTTCATGCAAATTTAATGATAATGAAACCTTAGCTTCTTATGCTAATGGTATATATGATTATTATGATGTGGAACAAATAGAAGAATTCGTTGCTTTTAAGGGTGCTTATGAAATTGAATCTCTGTTTAAAAAGAATGATGCTTTTGATGATGATGTTTCTAGGCCTGAAAATCTTGCTATATTGAAATATTGCTATTTGAATTATGAATGTAACTCCAATATTGATGCGTTTATTGAGAAAGTCTCCGCTGTCCAAGAAGAGACTAATATTTTGTAGGAGTCTATGGAAGAAGAAATTAATGACATTGTGAGTTCATTGGATGAAAAAGATGATTAGGAGAGTGAAGAACAAAAGGAGGAAGAGCGGATTAGCTATCCGTGCCCACCTTCTAATGAGAGTAACTCTTCAACTCATACATTGTTTAATTTCCCTTCGTGCTTACCGAAGGTTGAATGCTATGATGGTTGCTATGACCCCGTTGATTCTTTTGAAATATCCCTTTTTGATGATGCTTGCTATGCTTGTGGCCAAGATGCCAATATGAATTATGCTTATAGAGATGAACTTGCTATAGTTCCATATGTAAAACATGAGATTGTTGCTATTGCACCCACACATGATAGTCCTATTATCTTTTTGAATTCTCCAAACTACACTATATCGGAGAAGTTTGCACTTATTAAGGATTATATTGATGGGTTGCCTTTTTCCGTTACACATGATGATTTTGATGAATATAATATGCATGTGCTTGCTGCTCTTACTTGTAATTATTATGAGAGAGGAACTACATCTCCGCCTCTCTATGTTTCCAACACGATAAAATTGCAAGAAACTGTTTATACTATGCATTGGCCTTTACTTGATGTGCATGAATTGTTCTTTTATGACATGCCGATGCATAGGAAGAGAGTTAGACTTCGTTGTTGCATGATATATATCACTTTTTGCTCACTACTAAATGCCAAATCATTGTTAATTAAAATTGGCTTTGATATAACTTGGGGTCCGGGTGGATCCATTACTTGAGCACTGTATGCCTAGCTTAATGGCTTTAAAGAAAGCACTGCCAGGGAGACAACCCGGAAGTTTTAGAGAGTCATTTATTTCTGTTGTGTGCTTTTATAAAGTTTAAAAACAAAATAAAAAATAAACACAGGAACCCAAAACTTTTCAAAAAGAAAAGTGAAAGTGATATAGACGAGCATTGTGAAAGTGGGGGACGTCCTTGAACTTTGTTCATGCCCATGGAAACTTTGTGAATCTTAATTACAGAAACTTTTCAACAAAAATAATTATCCCCTTGTACAATTCCATTGTATTATAAAAATAATGTGCCAAGGTTTGCCTTTAGGATGTTAACAATGCTTGTTGGTTTGTGCGGTGCAGGACAGAAACTTTAGCTGTAGTGCGCGATTTTACATTTTTTGCTGGAACGTCAAATGGTTATGAAACTTTTTTCACTGTATTTATATTCAAATTGTTTATTTTTCCTAATTTTGGCAGAATTTTTAAAGTATTAGAAGTATGGTGAATGTGCAGATTATTATACACTGTTCTGTTTTAGACAGATTCTGTTTTTGATGCATAGTTTGCTTGTTTTGATGAAACTATCAATTTCTATCAGTGGATTAAGCCACGGAAAAGTTATATTACAGTATCTACAATGCAAAAACAAAATATGAATTGGTTTGCAACAGTACTTAGAGTAGTGATTTGCTTTATTATACTAACGGATCTTATCAAGTTTTCTGTTGAAGTTTTGTGTGGATGAAGTGTTCGAAGATCGAGGAGGTCTCGGTGTGAGGAGAAGAAGGAGAGGCAAGAACTCAAGCTTGGGGATGCCCAAGGCACCCCAAGTAAATATTCAAGGAGACTCAAGCGTCTAAGCTTGGGGATGCCCCAGAAGGCATCCCCTCTTTCTTCAACAAGTATCGGTATGTTTTCGGATTCGTTTCATTCATGTGATATGTGCAGATCTTGGAGCGTCATTTGCATTTAGTTTTCACCTTTTATTTTATGCACCATGCTGGTATGAGATAGTCCTTGGTTGATTTATAGAATGCTCTTTGCACTTCACTTATATCTTTTGAGTATGGCTTTATAGAATGCTTCATGTGCTTCACTTATATCATTTGAAGTTTGGATTGCCTGTTTCTCTTCACATAGAAAACCGCCATTTGTAGAATGCGCTTTTGCTTCACTTATAATTGTTAGAGCGCGGGCATAACTTTTGTAGAAATAATTTAAACTCTCTTGCTTCACTTATATCTATTTAGAGAGTTGACAGGAATTGGTCATTCACATGGTTAGTCATAAAATCCTACATAAACTTTTAGATCGCTGAATATGATATGTTTGATTCCTTGCAACAGTTTTGCGATATAGAGATGCTAATATGTGGGAGGAACTAGTGAATGATTATGGTTTAGTAAAAATATTGGTGTTAAGGTTTGTGATTCCCGAAGCATGCACGTATGGTCTCCTAACTATGTAACCAAATTGGCGCACATTGTATTTTGATTGTTTATCTTTGCGTGAAGGTCGGGGGCGCGCGATGGTTAACTCCTACCAACCTCCTCCCTATGAGCATGCATCATAGTATTTTTGCTTCGAGGGCTAATAGATTTTTCGCAATAAGTACGTGAGTTCTTTATGACTAATGTTGAGTCCATGGATTATACGCACTCTCACCCTTCCACCATTGCTAGCCTCTCTTGTACCACGCAACTTTCGCCGGTACCATACACCCACCATATACCTTCCTCAAAACAGCCGCCATACCTACCTATCATGGCATTTGCATAGCCATTTCGAGATATATTGCCATGTAACTCCATCATTCCGTTTATTATGACACGCACCATCATTGTCATATTGCCTTGCATGATCGTAAGATAGCTAGCATGATGTTTCCATGGCTTGTCCGTTTTTTGATGTCATTGCTACGCTAGATCATTGCACATCCCGGTACACCGCCAAAGGCATTCATATAGAGTCATATTTTTGTTCTAGCATCGAGTTGTAATATCGAGTTGTAAGTAAATAGAAGTGTGATGATCATCATTATTAGAGCATTGTCCCTTGAAAAAAAGAAAAAAAGGCAAAAAAAGGAGAAAGCCAAAAAAAAGAAAAAAGAAAGGCCAAATAAAAAAAGGAAGGCCCAAAAAAAAGAAAAAAACAAAAAAACAAAAAAGGGGGACAATGCTACTATCTTTTTCCACACTTGTGCTTCATCATAGCACCATGTTCTTCATGATAGAGAGTCTCCTATGTCGTCACTTTCATATACTAGTGGGAATTTTTCGTTATAGAACTTGGCTTATATATTCCAACGATGGGCTTCCTCAAATGCCCTAGGTCTTCATGAGCAAGCAAGTTGATGCACACCCACTAGTTTTCTTTTGAGCTTTCATACACTTATAGCTCTAGTGCATCCATTACATGGCAATCCCTACTCACTCACATTGATATCTATTGATGGGCCTCTCCATAGCCCATTGATACGCCTAGTCGATGTGAGACTTTCTCCCTACTTTTGTCTACTACCACCTTCTATTCCACCCATAGTGCTATATCCATGGCTCACGCTCATGTATTGCATGAATAATTGAAAAGGTTCGAAAAAGTAAAGTATGAAAACAATTGCTTGGCTGACACCGGGATGGGCATGAGGGGTACCTTGTGTTAAGAAAAGGGAAGCATAAAAGACCATATGATTTTGTAGGGATAACCTTCTTTAGCATTGATATTTTGAAAGACTTGATTGTTTGTTAGGATGCCCGAGTATTAAATTCTTCTATGTTAAATGATAGACTATTGCTTTGAATCACTCGTGTCTTAATATTCATGCCATGATTAGATTACATGATTAAGATTATGCTAGGTAGCATTCCACATCAAAAATTATCTTTTTTATCATTTACCTACTCGAGGACGAGCAGGAATTAAGCTTGGGGATGCTGATACGTTTCCGTCGTATCTATAATTTTTGATTGTTCCATGCCAATATTCTACAACTTTCATATACTTTTGGCAACTTTTTATACTATTTTTTGGGACTAACATATTGATCCAGTGCCCAGTGCCAGTTCCTGTTTGTTGCATGTTTTTTGTTTCGCAGAATATCCATATCAAACAGAGTACCAACGGAATAAAAACGGACGAAGATTTTTTTTGGAATATATGTGGATTTTAGGAAGCGGAACCAACATGAGACGATGCCCGGGTGGGCCACGAGGCAGGGGGCGCGCCCTGGGCCCTCATGGCCACACCGTAAGGCGGTTGATGCCCTTCTTTCGCCGCAAGAAAGCTAATATCCGGATAAAAGTCGTGTCAAAAAATCAGCCCAATCGGAGTTACGTATCTCCGGGAATTTAAGAAACGGTGGAAGGCCAAAATCTGGGAACGCAGAAACAGAGAGAGACAGAGAGGCAGATCCAATCTCGGAGGGGCTCTCACCCCTCCGCCGCCATGGAGGCCATGGACCAGAGGGGGAACCCTTCTCCCACCTAGGGAGAAGGTCAAGGAAGAAGAAGAAGGAGGGGGGCTCTCTCCCCCTCGCTTCCGGTGGCACCGGAGTGCCACCGGGGCCATCATCGTGTGACGACGATCTACACCAACACCTCCGTCATCTTCACCAACATCTCCATCACCTTCCCCCATCTATCTATAGTGGTCCACTCTCCCGCAACCCGCTGTACCCTCTATTTGAACATGGTGCTTTATGCTTCATATTATTATCCAATGATGTGTGAGTAGATTATCGTTGTCCTATCGGTGATTGGTGAATTGCTATGATTGATTTAAATTGCTTGTGGTTATGTTACTGTCCTTTGGTGCCCATCATATGAGCGCGCGCGTGGATCACACCATAGGGTTAGTTGTATGTTGATAGGACTACGTATTGGAGGGCGAGAGTGACAGAAGCTTCAACTTAGCGTAGAAATTGATGCATACGGGATTGAAGGGGGACCAATATATCATAATGCTATGGTTGGGTTTTACCTTAATGAACGTCAGTAGTCGCGGATGCTTGATAATAGTTCCAATCATAAGTGCATAGAATTCCAAGTAAGGGATGACATGCTAGCAGTGGCCTCTCCCGCATAAAACTTGTCGTCGATCTAGTAACGTAGTCAATTGCTTAGGGGCAATTTCGCAACTCCTGCCACCAGTTTTCCACACTCACTATCACTAACTTTATTGTTTCTTTATCTTAACAACCCCTAGTTTTATTTGCGTGCTCTTTATATTCTTGCAAACCTATCCCACAAAAACTACAAAGTACTTCTAGTTTCATACTTGTTCTAGGTAAAGTAAACGTCAAGCGTGCGTAGAGTTGTATCGGTGGTCGATAGAACTTGAGGGAATATTTGTTCTGCCTTTAGCTCCTCGTTGGGTTTGACACTCTTACTTATCGAAAGAGGCTACAACTGATCCCCTACACTTGTGGGTTATCACTCCCAAGTGCATAAACGGACTCGCACGTCCACTCCAGATCCGACTGAAAAGGCACCAAAGCAGCCCAAGGTCACTGCTGTCAAACCCCGGAAGGCCTTGCCGAAGATCAAAGTGGACGTCCCGATCGCCTCCACGTAAGTGCAACTCTGCTTCGGTTTCTTTCCTTTTGGAGATCAACTTTGCTCCTATCGACTCACTTTCTGCGAAATCTTCAGCGCTGCTGCTTCTGCGACCTCGATGGATGTTGACAAGGGCCGTGATGACAAGGAGACTGCTGACGCCACCACCTCCCGCGCAGGTGCCGATTCTCGACCGAGCTCTGTCTTTTACCCGTTTGGATTGTCAGTCGACTGAATTCTTTGATTGTCTTCTGAAGGACCATGCAATGTCATTGAGCTTCCTGACGACGACGACGAGGAGGAGCGCGCGGAGGTGACTCAACGTGGTACAAGAAGGAGGGGTCAGAAGACACCCTCCGGCACTGAGGCCCAACAACAGGGAGACGTGGCCCGGATCACGGTCTCCTTTGCCGTCCCTGTGTCGACTGTTCGTCCCTCTTCGTCGACTATCCCATCTGCTGACCCTGTGGTACTCCATCGTCCGTTCTCTTCACCACCCATCACGTCCCGGAGGACCCCGTGAATGCGGCCCAGGAGGCCGTTCGTTAGGCGGGCTTGATGATGGAGCGGACGAAGGCAGCGTATGAGGCTAGCATGGCTGCCTACAATGCCAGCTCGGCTCTTAGAACCAATGTCCAGGTCCGTCTTTTCCGACTGTTTTGCTTCGTTGTTGCAATCTTTGATGTGAAAATTGCTGCTTTGTTTGTAAGATGATGTTACACCCACTGGGTGTTTGTTCTTGTAACCCAATCAGTCTTGAGTAGATTGGACTAGTGGGGGCACGAGCCCAGTGCACCCACTAGGTGTAGTCCCCGAGGCCACGGTCGACTGAAGTCAGTCGGCTGTGGTCTTTAGAATGTGTCTTGTTCATTTGTTTTGAACCCTTCTCACTCGCGCTGGACTGATCCGGCCGAATGGAACCTGTGGGGGTACGCTGAGTGCACCCACTGGGTGTAGTCCACGAGACCGTGGTCGACTGCTGGCAGTCGGCCATGGTCTGAGAACGAAATTTATCAATCTCTCTTTTTTTTGGGCTCGGGCAGGACTGATCTGACCGAGTGAGAATCAGTGGGGGCTCGCTCAGTGCATCCACTGGGTGTAGTCCCCGAGACTACTGTTGAGTAGTTCACTCAGCTGTAGTCTTAGAATTCTGCCTTGTTGTGTCGATGCAGAAGTCTTGCGAGTTCGGAGCCAAGTTCACGGATCTTGAGAAGAAGCAGGTCCAGCTCAATCTTGACTTGCAGCTGGCCAGGGATCACTTGAAGAAGTCCTAGGACGAAGCGTCTGGTAATTAAAGCGAATAGCTTGTCGACTGATCTTCGGCGAATATGCCGTGTGAATCCTTATGTTCACCTGTCTAGTAATTTCTCTTGTAGATCAACTGAGGGCAGCCGTGGAGCAGAAGGATCTTGACCTGGCACCAGCGCAGCAGAGGGCGCAGGAAAGAACTGAACTGGCAGAACAAAAGTTGGCTTCGGTCAGCACGCTTGAGGTAGAGATCGCCAGGCCGAAGGACTCTCTCGGCGCGGCCAACCAGGAGGTGACTCGACTGAAGGGAGACAAGACTGCCATGGACGAGAAATATGGGGGCCTTTTCCAGAAGAAGAACGAGTTGGAGGCTTATCTGAGTGATCTCACCAAGAAGTGGTACCTTGTGCTTGAAGGTATGCCTCTTTCTCTTCGACTGAATCAGGATGGTCGACTCATAACTTGCTCGTTAATTCGTTGTGTTCTCTCTTGTGTAGAATTCTGCCGCAACTTCGAGGAGGAAACCGGGCGAGTCAAGCCTGGTCTGGACCCCGCCAACTGTATTTTCAAGGATGAAGCTGCTATGAACATCTTGAGGTTGGAGTCTCGCCTTACCAGCGCCACGGGCTACCTCGGTCGACTGAAGGCAGTGATGTCTCGGATCGACACTGCACTCTAGAGGGGAGTCGTGCAAGAGAACGACCTCGAGTCTCTGATGACTCAACTCAATGAGATCCCTGGTCGAGTGCAAGAGTGGAAGAAATCATCTGCCCGCTGTGGAGCCGACGTGGCACTGTCTCTGGTTCGGGTGCATTGCAAGGAGGTGAAGGAGAAGAGGCTGGCCGCACTCAAGGTCGCTGATACGTCTCCAACGTATCTACTTTTCCAAACCCTTTGGCCCTTGTTTTGGACTCTAACTTGCATGATTTGAATGGAACTAACCTGGACTGACGTTGTTTTCAGCAGAATTGCCATGGTGTTGTTTTTGTGCAGAAATAAAAATTTCTCGGAATGACCTGAAAATCCACGGAGAATTATTTCGGAAAATATAAAAAATACCTGCAAGAAGATCCAGACCAGGGGGCCCACACCCTGTCCATGAGGATGGGGGGCGCGCCCCCTGCCTCGTGGCCCCCCTGGTGCTCCACCGACGTATCCCCAGATCCTATATATTCACTTTCGGGGAGAAAAATATCACAGAGGAAGAATTATCGCGTTTTACGATACGGTGCCGCCGCCAAGCCCTAATCTCTCTTGGGAGGGCTGATCTAGAGTCCGTTCGGGGCTCCGGAGAGTGGAGATCGTCGCCATCGTCATCATCAACCTTCCTCCATCACCAATTCCATGATGCTCACCGCCGTGCTTGATTAATTCCATCGTAGGCTTGCTGGACGGTGATGGGTTGGATGGGATCTATCATGTAATCGAGTTAGTTTTGTTAGGGTTTGATCCCTAGTATCCACTATGTTCTAAGATTGATGTTGCTATGACTTTGCTATGCTTAATGCTTGTCACTAGGGCCCGCGTGCCATGATTTAAGATCTGAACCTATTATGTTTTCATGAATATATGTGTGTTCTTGATCCTATCTTGCAAGTCTATAGTCACCTACTATGTGTTATGATCCGGCAACCCCGAAGTGACAATAATCGGGACCATTCCCGGTGATGACCATAGTTTGAGGAGTTCATGTATTCACTATGTGTTAATGCTTTGGTCCGGTACTCTATTAAAAGGAGGCCTTAATATCCCTTAGTTTCCAATAGGACCCCACTGCCGCGGGAGGGTAAGACAAAAGATTTCATGCAAGTTCTTTTCCATAAGCACGTATGACTATATTCGGGATACATGCCTACATTGCATTGATGAACTGGAGCTAGTTCTGTGTCACCCTAGGTTATAACTTCTACATGATGAATTGCATCCAACATAATTTCCCATCACCGATCCAATGCCTACGAGCTTTTCACATATTTCTTGTTGCTTATTTACTTTTCTGTTGCTACTATTACAAAAGACTACAAAAACACTACCGTTACTTATATTGCTGCTACCGCCACTATCATATTACTTTGCTACTAAACTATCTTGCTGCAGATACTAAGTTTCCAGGTGTGGTTGAATTGACAACTCAGCTGCTAATACTTAAGAGTATTCTTTGGCTCCCCTTGTTTTGAATCAATAAATTTGGGCTGAATACTTTATCCTCAAAAACTGTTGCGATCCCCTACACTTGTGGGTTATCAAGACTACTTTCTGGCGCCGTTGCCGGGGAACATAGCTCTATTCTTTAAGTCACTTGGGATTTATATCTGTTGATCACTATGAAGAATTTGAAGGACTCAAAAACCAAGATCTTACCCTCAACTACGAGGGGAGGTAAGGAACTGGCATCTAGCTCTGCACTTGATTCTCCTTCTGTTATGGGTAAATTTGCGACACCTACTCATGCTATTGAATCTCATATGTCGTATGTTCTTGATGATGCCACTTCTTCTATGTATGATGAAACTACTTCTATGCCTGATAATGTGCCACTAGGTGAATGAAAGTGCGTTATATCGACTAGAGGGGGGTGAATAGGCGATTTTTGTGAATTCTTCACTGATGAGTTTTCTGTTGAGGAAATTCCTTAGTGAAGAACTACTTGCAGCGGAATAAGTACTCAGAAGTAAACATAACAGAATACAAGCATGGTCATCATGAATAAATGAAGACAAACACAGAGTACAGAAAGCGTAATCACAGGATAACACAGAACGAAGACAAACAGACTAAAGAAATTGAACTGAGGAAATTGAGAAAGTCTTCAGTCAAAGTCTTCAAACATATATGAACAAGCACACAACACAGATATGAGGAAATGAAAGAGTTGAGGAAATAGAACCAGTAAGCTTGGTGAAGACAATGATTTGTTAGACCAGTTTCCAACTGTTGTCTCAGTTGTACATCTGGTTAGGGCGGCTAGGTATTTAAACCTGAGGACACACAGTCCCAGACACCCAGTCAAGGACACACAGTCCAAGACATCAAGTCCTCACCGTATTCCGCTTGAGCTAAGGTCACACAGACCTCGCCCAATCACTCGTGGTATGTCTTCAGGTGACTTCCGAACCTTCACAGACTAGGTCACTCGGCGATCCACAATTCCTCTTGGATGCTCTAGACCATGACGCCTAACCGTCTGGAAGAAGCATAGTCTTCAAAGGTAACAAGCGTAGGATCCATGCAGGATCAATCTCTTCGGTGATGCTCAATCACTTTTGGGTTTGAAGGTACTGGGTTTAGTTTTGGGTTTTTCCTCACTTGATGATTTTCGCTCAAAGTCCTCGGAGGATGGGTTGCTCTTATGACAAGTGTCAGTTTCTCGCAGAGCAGCCAACCAGCTAGTGGTTGTAGGGGGCGGTTATTTATAGCCTAGGGAGCATCCCGACATGATAAGACATAAATGCCCTTTAATGATATGGCCGTTAGGTAGGTAGATATTTTGGGACAGCTGGCGTGTAGCACAACAACGGTCGAAAATTTGAGTATCAAATTCCTCAGGGCTATCATGTTCCTCACTGTGTAGGTAATCCGCACTGCCGAATTCCTAATTCTTCAGTCAGAACAAATTCCTCAGAGACCAGAAGAACTTCGTCTCTGTCACTGAAGAGTATGACTGAACTATATGAGATTTCCAGTGGCTTCACTCGAAGGGATTGGTAGGTGTAGGATTTTGAGTTGACCATCACATGGAAATTTTTCCTTAGTATTTCCTCGACCCCCTTTAACAGTACGGTGTTTCCTATGACTCAAGAAAGAGAAAATGAAACTATAAAAACAGAAGTCTTCACGCTTCATGTTCCTCAAATGAATACCAATTCTTCAGGGTCACATCAATTTCTTCACTTTCAAAGTCTTCAGAAATCCAAAGTCTTCAGTTGAAGAACTTAATTTTTAGGGGTCGACTTTCCCTGCAATTATCAAACTCCTCATAGACTTATAGACCTGTGTACACTCATAAACACATTAGTCCATTAACCTGTAAGTCTTCAATACACCAAAATCACTAAGGGGCACTAGATGCACTTACAACCTCCCCCTTTTTGGTGATTGATGATAATATAGGTTAAGTTTTCAACGGGGATAAACATATGAAGTGTAATTACTGATATTGAGGAATTTGAGTGCAAGATATAGAAGAACTCCCCCTGAAGTTGTGCACAGTGAGGAATTTGCTTTTGAAGCAATGCACTCTTGAAGAGTAGAATCATGGAGATCTCCCCATATATCTTGTAATTCATACACGCATTTGACATATAATACGAAGAATTTGAAATGCATGATGAAATATGGTGACTGATGTAATTCATCATGCGTGCATACCATTAATGAGGAATAAGCATGCAAAAACACCAAAGCAAATGTATCAGGTGACCATAGAGTTTAAGTTTACAATTTGATCCACAAAGTCATCAGAAGAACGAGAGTTGTAACTTAGCAAAGAAAACGCCCATATATATAGACCCACTTGAAGACTAACTCAAATTTCCCCCCCTTTGTCATCGAATGACCAAAAGGATCGAAACTGAGGACTAACGCCCCTGAAGAATCTCAAGATGATGACGCAGCGCCAGCGTTGTTGGGGTCGATGGTTGAAGTAGGGCCTGCCGCAGTGTCGTCCAGGTCTTCATACTCGTTGGTCCCGCGAGATGAAGAATAGGAGCTGGCCACCAAGGGAGGAACCTTGACCTTCTTGTATTTCTTCGGAGGAGGAGCAGACTAGTCAAAGTCATCCTTGAGACCCATTTTCTTCAGATCTTCTTCACCATAGAGATGAGACAGAACAGCCCAGGTGCGGTTGAGGGTTTCATGAAGGTAGTAGTGGTTCTTCTTCACTGCATTATGTGTGGAGGTCATGTTGTGAAGAATTGAACCAAACTGATGCTTGACCCATTTGTGGTTGCGATCAACCTTCTGATGAAGACCGAGGAGAAGCTCACAACCAATCATCACCCTGGGAGCTGTGCCTTGAGGATTTTGCTTGGGAGCGTTGGCGGCAGAGTCATGAGTGGTAGATTCATCATTGGTGGAATAAGATGTAGCTTTGCGAAATTGACCATCCAATGGACGAGTGCCTTCATCAAAAATAGCAGTGGCCTTGCCCTTGTCATCAGCTGATGAAAATGTCCATTTGAGGACTTCAATTGGGGGCAAGTAGCTGCAATGATTGAGAGTGTCAGCTTTGTAATTCACTGAAGACCTTGTCCTGATGAATCTCATAATCCATGGAGCATAAGGCTTCAGGTTGAAAGGGGATAGTGCAACATTTGCCATTGTCCTCATGAAGAAATCATGGAAGTTGACGAGAACTCCACAGATGATGTTGAATAGCAGATTCTTCATGATGCCAACGACTTCTTCATCATTCGAGTCGTGGCCCTTGATTGGACTCAAAGTCTGTGTCAGAATGCGATAGACAGTCCTTGGCAGAAACAACAATTCCTTCACGAGGAATTTGGTCCGTGGAGCTTGTCCTGGCTTCAGAGGCTTCATGAGCACTTGCATGTAGTGATTAGTGAGTTCAGTTTCTTCATACATGCAATGTGCTGCTTCATTTGGAGGACTGAGGGGCAGAGCCTGAAGCAATTCAGAGGCTGGAGCTTTGTAATGAGTGTTTTCAGACATCCAGTCCAGCACCCATGAATTTATGTCTTCAGAATTGCCAGTGATGTGCAGGGTTGCATAAAATTGAAGAATCAGTTCTTCATTCCAATCGCATATATCTGTGCAAAAACCCAGAAGTCCAGCGTCGTGAAGAACAAAGGACCGACACAAAACACGGCAGAGACTCCATATCCACGTGAGGAATATGCTGATGATCGAAGACTTTATCTTTGTTGTAAAGCACCAAGGAATAGAAATTCGCCTGACTGGCAGTCCAGAAACACCTCTTCCTTATGCGAGCAGAGTCATAGGGATTGAAATCAGTGAAGAACACATGCTCGCCGATGAAATCAGCCTTCTTGAAAGATTGCTTCCTTGAGAAAGGATCCTTTGGCTTCGGTTGAGGATTATATGTCAATTACATCACTACCTCTGGATTTGCAATCTCAGGTTCTTCAGTCTGAGAAATTTATGGTTCCTCTTCAGTAGCAGTCTTCATCGATTCAGCAGCAGCAGCAGTTTCTTCAGCATTTGTGGCTGGAATGTCTTTATGAACAGACTGTGTGGGATGAGTTCCCTCAGAGCCCAATGGAACGGTTGGTGCTGGTGAATGAGGAATTTGTTGGAGTGGCGTGAACAAAGGGGAGTTGGGATGCTGATTATCCCAGAATTCATCAGTCATCAATGGAGTGGCATTCCCAATGTCCATGTCAGAGTCTTGTTCTTCCATTTCTTCAACGCCGGCCTCTTCAGCAGTAAACTGAGGCATAGGCGAGGAGATGATTGGGGTTGAAGGGATAGCATCCACTTCAATTTCTTCATCCGTCTGCTCTGAGGAAGCAGCAGAGGGAATGTCTTCATCCGATTCACTTGGAATCACATAATCTTCACCAAAAGGAACAAGGTCCTTTGATGGCATAGATGAAATGGGAACAACATCAATTGGATTCTCACCTGAGCTTGTCAATGGCTTCATTTTCTTCGGAGCAGAAGAATCTGAAGAAGCGGATGCCTTCCTTTTCTTCACAGCCGCACACTCTGCACCCTTTATCTTCTTCACATCTAATGCAGATGGAAGGATTGGAGTTGGAGTAGGCGCAGGAGCAGCAGAGGAATCTGGTTCATTTTCCTCAGATACAACTGATGCAGTTGTTCTGAGTTCTTCAGGCACAGCCTTGGGAGCTTCAGCTGGCCTGACATTTTCTTCAGGCGCAACACTAGAGGTTGCCCTAGCAATTTCTTCAGTGGCTGGAGTGGAGTCATCAGCCCTGGGATGTTCTGCAGCAGCCTGATGTTCTTCAGCGGTGCTGGCATGTCCTTCAGGAGACTGAGCAGATGCTTCAGCCTGAGGAATTTCAATGTGCGTCTTCCGAGCAGCACTTGAAGAAAAACTTTTGGTCAGATTTACAAATCTGACTTTGGCGCCCAACCAGTCAGCACGATATGCTTCAAATTCATCATTGAGTGCTTTGATTTCGCCATGAATCTTGACTAGCTCTTAAGTTGTCATGTTGACAACATTTTTCTTCAGGAAGCGCTCCTTCTTGTACTGCGCTTTCTTGGTCTGCCTGGCCTGTTCGAACTTCCATTTTTCTGCGCCTATGAAGGCAGTCAGCATATGACTTTGGCCAGGAGTCAGGTTGAAGTCAGGCATTGGAGTGTTTGGGTCCTTATGCCAGAGATCAGTGAAATCAAGGATCACCTTGGGATCCAACAACAGCGGTACTACGCTTCCTTTGGCTCTAGCGGCCTTTTCTTGCATGTCTCTGATGATTTGAACTAGTTCTTCATCATCAGCTTCGTCATCAGACGTCACTTGGAAAGCAACTTGTTTCTTATGAGGACTTGGGCGAGAACATCGTCCATCAGTTGTCTTTTTCTTCAGCAGCGAGGGAACAGCTGAGGAACTTGGTATTGCTGAGGAACTTGGTGTAGCTGAGGAACTTGCAGAGGCTCCTGAGGCAATGGATATGCCTGCAGTCCACTGACATGTGACAAGATGCACTGGAGCAGAAGACTTTGTTGCAGCATCTGAAGACTTTTGCGGAGGTGCCGAGGACTTTGGAGGAGCAGGAGCAGTCTGAGGAATTTGCCGTGAGGGCTTTGAAGAAACTGGCCATGAGGGCATTGCTGAGGAAGAAGCACTTGGTTTGTGAGCAGGCTTCTTATCCATGGCCTTCTTAGTCTTGGAAGCAGAAGCCTCAGCAGAGGCAGCAGCAGCAGTATAATCTTCATTGAATTTCCTCACTGCTTCTTTTGCTTGTCTGGTCAACTTGGCCTGGCGCTTAGCCCATTCTTCAGGAAAGTCCTCACCACGTTTAATGCTAGTGGGATCAGCAACTTGGCCATGTGCCAGCGGAGGTCTTGGGCAGGGAGGATTTAGTGCGAATTTCTTCATTTATGTAGGAGTGACATATCTGTACTCCCTCCACTCACGTGCCCATCTCCTCTCTATTCGTTGTATGCACACTTTGCACTGATTCTTGTCCTCTTTTCCGAATTTTGCCTCATCAGGAGTGCAATAATCAACATAAATGTCTTCAGGTAGTTCAAAAGCAGTGTTGACCTCTAGCTTCTTTCCTCCTTTCTGTGGCTTCTTTCCGTCAGCCATTTTCTTCAGATGAGGAATTTGAACAATCGAATTCTCTGAAGAAGTATGCAACTTTTCTTCAAGGAACGCTGCAAATGAGTTAAGTTGATGAGAACCTAGTGATTCAGCAGCGGACATGAGTACCTATGAACAGAGTATAGTTGCGAGGAATTTGGAGAGGTCATATGCGTTCTCAGAAGGTTTTTGTAAAAAGAACAAGTTTGAGGAATTTGACCAGATGAGTCTTGAAGAATTTGACTAAGCGTTCTTTGTTTCCAGAGTTGTATAGATTGAAAAATCCACACAATTGAGGAATCCTGAAGAAAATCATAGCTTAGAGAAATCAAATCAAGAACAGATGATATGTGAGGTGTTTAGTGTGTGAAGATTTGATGAAGAAAACACCTTTTGAGAATTTTGAAGAAAACGTTTGAATCAAAGAGGGCAGTAAAAGTAACTTTTAATTACCCTGGATGAAGAACACGACGAACTGTGGGATGGAGAAGTGAATTTCATCGGTGCAGATCTTCCATGCCCTAACTTGGCAGAGTAAGATAGCTAAGGAGGCGGAGCGAAGAAATCTGCGGCCGGCGCGAGTACGACGGCGACGAGGTCGAGGCAGTGAAGCTCTTCCTCACCGGCGACGATGGAGTAGCGGCGGCGCTAGAGTTGGAGAAGCTCGAGCGGGAGAGTGAGAATGAGCGGAGTAAAAAGTGAAGTGAGGGAAGGGGAGGGGTATTTATAGCTGAGGTGAAAAACCGTTTGCCCGAAGAAATAGGACGAACGTGCCCCTGACCCTTCTCATTCGCACGACATGTGTCACCCACGTTCTGTGTAGTGGAGATCATGTGAGATCGTGGGTGAGTAGATAAGTATTGTCGTGGGATGCGGAAAGATTTGAGCGGCAAAACCATTTTTTTGGAAAGGATAAGTTTTAACGTTGTGTTCGCAATTTTTTCAGCTGACAAGGACACAATGAAGATTTTGAACAAGTTTCAAATAGAACGCATATGAAGAATTTGTGAATGGAATGGGTTGAGTTTAACATAGAGGGGGAAGGGTCGATCACATTCACTTAGCAGAAAAAGCAACGTGAAGAATTAGCAATAAGTGAATGCTGTAGAGGACATGAACTCATATATATATATAGCCAATGAAGAAAAGAGACGGAAACATTGAATACAATGCAAAGTTGAAGAATATGAACAACTGAGGAATTTCAAAAACTCAAATTGAAGATTTTCAACTTTTGTGGTGGCGTGACCCACCGTATAAGACTGATGATTTCAGACACCGCGTACAATTGTCGTAGGGTTCTGAGAATCAAATTCTTCATTAATTTCTTCACACTTAGAGCGTTATTTTTCATTGATTGAAGAAAAACAAATTCTTCATGTGTTGCACATCTAAGTCATCAATTTTGCATAAGTGTTAGGATGAGTGTCCAATTTAAAGAACACTCAAAGATTCTAAGATATTTAGCTCACACCGCAACTTGCTAAATCTCTTCTCATCCAAGGGCTTTGTGAAGATATCGGCTAGCTATTCTTCAGTCTTCACATGTTCAATAGAAATGTCGCCCTTCAACACATGATCACGAAGAAAATGATGACGAATCTGAATGTGCTTTGTCTTCGAGTGCTGAACTGGGTTGTGAGCAATCTTGATGGCACTCTCATTGTCACATAGTAGAGGCACATTCTTAACGTTGACACCATAGTCCTTGATAGTTTGCTTCATCCATAACAATTGAGCACAACAAGATCCAGCAGCAATATACTCAGCTTCAGTAGTAGATAGTGATACACAGTTCTGTTTCTTCGAGGACCAACAGACCAAAGATCTTTCGAGGAAATGACATGTACCAGACGTTGATTTGCGGTCCACACGATCACCGGCATAGTCAGAGTCTGAATATCCAATGAGATCAAAAGCCGAGCCCTTGGGGTACCATAATCCAATTGTTGGTGTGTGAGCTAGATATCGAAGAATATGTTTCACAACCTTATGGTGTGATTCCTTCGGTGCAGCTTGAAATTGGGCACATATGCAAACAGTAAGCATTATACCTAGCCTAGATGCACATAGGTACAACAGAGAACCAATCATGGAGCGGTATACCTTATGATCAAAGTCAATACCAGTTTCATCAGTGCACAGATGGCCATTTGTGGGCATAGGAATTTTGACGCCTTTGCAATCGTGCATTCCGAATTTTCTCAGTACATCTTTGAGGTATTTCTCCTGAGATATGAATATGCCATTGTGTTGTTGACGAATTTGAAGACCTAAGAAGAATTTCAACTCTCCCATCATAGACATTTGATATTCTGTGTGTAGCCTTGAGCTACAAGCCGTGCCTTATTCCTTATCACAAGGCCATTTTCATCTTGCTTGTTGCGGTAGATCCACTTTGTGCCGATGATATTATGCTTGTGAGGATCTGGACGTTTGACCAGTTTCCAGACATTGTTGAGTTCAATCTGGTGTAATTCTTCTTGCATAGCTTGAATCCATTCAGGCTCCAGAAATGCTTCATCTACCTTAGTGGGCTCTGTGATAGAGACAAAAGCAAAGTGCCCACAAAAGTTAGATAAATGTGAAGCTTTTGAGCGTGTGAGAGGACCTGGTATATTGATGTCGCTGATGATTTTCTCAATCTGCACTTCTTTCGCAACACGAGGATGAGCTGGTTGTCGTCGAGGAATTTGATCAGCATTTTCTTTAGCACCATTTTCTTCAGCATTTTCCTTAGGTGCATCAGCTCGACGTTCTTTAGGTTCTGGAATGAATTCTTCAGCAGATTCTTCGGTAGGAATGACATCCTCAGTAGCCTTGAATTTGATTGTTTCCTCAGGTGCTGGTTCATCTATCACAGTAGGTAGGTGCTCTCTTTGCGAGCCGTTAGTTTCATCGAACCGCACATCTACAGTTTCAACAACCTTGTGAAGAACGTTGTTGAAGACTCTGTAGGTGTACGAGTCCTTTCCGTAACCAAGCATAAACCCTTCATGTGCTTTCGATGCAAATTTTGAGTTGTGATGAGGATCTCTAATCCAACATTTAGCACCGAAGACTTTGAAATAACTCACATTGGGTTTCTTGTCAGTGAGAAGTTCATAGGCAGTCTTCTTGAAGAATTTGTGAAGATATACTCTGTTGATGATGTGGCACGCAGTATCAATAGCGTCAATCCAGAAACGACGAGGCGTTTTGTATTCATCAAGCATAGTGCGAGCCATCTCAGCAAGAGTCCTGTTCTTGCGCTCCACGACGCCATTTTGATGAGGAGTATAAGGAGAAGATAACTCATTGTGACGCCCGGTTAGTTAAGCTACAGTAACCCTCTGCTAATGACGACACATCAACGCAATTACTGTTGATAAACTCGTGTTGGTTCAAACCAATTCCAATTTCAAATTCAAAATAAAGTCAAACATTAAAAGTTTTCAGATGTCAAAACAAAAATGTTCTCAATGTGAAAGATAAATCAAAAGTAACCACAGTAGAGATGCCACACCTCTGTAAAGTATTTAAATGCACCATAGTAACTAAAACCACGACAAAAACTGTTATTTAAATACTTTTAAATAATAATTAATTATGCAACTATTTTATTTAGGTGCCAAAGTTATTGTGGCAGAGTTATATCTAGTACTACAAATTTGGTTGTTGATTATATATTTTACAAACAAAATTAAGTTGGGAAATAAAATAAAAACAGTGAAAGAATAATAAACAAAATAGAACAAAAACAAAAGCAAAATAAAAACAGAACAGAGAAAGGTCCCCCTCCCTACTGGGCCACGGCCCAGCAGGCCACCGGGCCGCCAGACTAGCCCACCAGCCGCGCCCATATCCCCCACTACCCGGAAACCCTAACTCCCGACCGCACACCCCCCCACTCCCCACGCCGCTCTCTCCCCCTTCTCGATCCAATCTGGATCGGGGGAACGAACCCACGACGCCATCCCTGTCGCCCCGCACGACCCCCTCGCTCCCTCTCGTTCTCCATCGTCGCCAAGCACCATGCGCCCGATCTCTTGTCGCGTCGGAGCCACACCTCGCCCGCGCGACCGCACCCGAGGAACCGTCGCCCGCCGTCGTCCCCAGCGCCGTCGTCGACCACCGCCGCCGCACGAGGACCTGAAGCCGCCTGACGCTGCACCGCCGTCGCCGCGTCCTCGTCCTCCTCCCCGTCGGACTGCGCCCGCCTCCCCGACGTCGCGACGACGCCTCGTCCCCGTCCTCCTCCACAACGGTCGCACCCGAGCCTCGCCGCCCCGCTTCTCTCCAACGCCGGTGAGGCCACCTCCGGCCTACACTCCCTCCTTCCTTCCTCGCGCTACCCCGCTCCGGTCGCCGCTTCCCTGCCACTGGCCTCGTCCCGACCGTCCCGACCGTCCCGCCCGTCACCTACGCGCATGCCCCGCCGCCTGGCTTCGCCTGCTCCGGTCGCCGCCTGCTTCTGCCGCGCGCGAGCAACTGCCCAAGCTCGCTGTCACTACGCCCCCATCGCCGCACCGCGCGCGCTGCGGCCCCGCCCCCCGCTCTCCTGGCCGCACCCGCCGGCGGCCAACCAACTCCGGCCCTTCCCCGCCGCCGGCCGGGGCCTCGCCCTCCGCTGCCGCCCCCAGCATGGGGCGCTGAGGCCGTCGGTGCCCCATGGTGCCGGCGAGGCCACGACCTCGCCCTCGTTGGCGCACGCCCAGTACCCGCACGCCCAGTGCCCGTTTCGCCCAAACCCACTAAGGCCACTAGGGCCAATGACAGGGGGGGCCCGCCCCAGAACGTTTAATAAAAAAAATACATATATATATAAATAATAATAAATAATTAAAGTTTTAATTAATTAATTAATTAATTGCTTAATTATCTTAATTAATTCTGTTAGAATAACCTAATCACTAATTAGCGTAATTAACTGTTAATTAACTAATCTGTCAATGACATACGGGCCCCACACGTCAGTTTGACTGGTCAACGGTCAGAGTTAACCGCTGACGTCACGATGATGTCATGCTGATGTCATAAATCCTTTTTCGAACTAATTTAATTAATATTAAATTCCATAAATTAATAAAAACTTTAGAAAATCATATCTTTTAAACCGTAACTCGGATGAAAATAATTTATATATGAAAGTTGCTCAGAATTTCGAGACGCATCCGAATACACAGACCGTTCGTCAACCACACGTCCCTAGCATACTGAACCCGCAACTTTCCCCCTCCGTTTCATCCCCCCAAAAACGCGAAACACCGGGAATACTTCCCCAGATGTTTCCTCCCTTCATCGGTATCACCTCCTACCGCGTTAGGTCACACGTAGCACCACGTATTGCCTTGTTATATTTTGTGATGCTATTGTTTGCTCTGTTATTTATTTGTTTCCCCTTCGTTGCTTCTTTTCGGTAGACTCCGATACCGTGATAGACCCCAAGACCCTTGATGCTTCGGTGTTCGACAACGGCTACGCTTTCGAAGATTCCTTTCGTCTACAGAGCTTCCAAGCAAGCCCCCCCCCCTTGACCACCAGATATCCCCCTTTCTCTTCTCTATTATTCTTGCATTAGAATTGCTACTGTTGATGTTTCGATAATCATATTCTGCTGCATAGCCTGTCATTGTTGCTACAACTGTTGATACCTTTACCTGCTATCCTAATGCTTAGTATAGGATGCTAGTATTCCATCAGTGGCCCTACATTTTTGTCCGCCTGCCATGCTATTCTATCGGGCCGTGATCACTCGGGTGGTGATCACGGGTATATACTATATACATACTTTACATGATACATGTTGTGACTAAAGTCGGGTCGGCTCATTGAGTACCCGCAAGTGATTCCGATGTAGGGGCTGAAAGGACAGGTGGCTCCATCCAGGCAGTGGTGGGCCTGAGTTCCCGACGGCCCCTGAGTGGATCTTTGTGGCGGAGCGACAGGGGCAGGTTGAGACACCCAGTCGAGAGGTGGCCTGACCCTGGTCGTTGTCCGCGGTGATTTTCATAATAACACGCTTAACGAGTTTGGATATTTGATCCGAGTCTGGCCATTGGCCTATACACACTAACCAGCTGCGTGGGAATAGTTATGGGCTCTCGACGTCGTGGTATCAGCCGAAGCCTTCTTAACGTCAGCGACTGAGCGGCGCGCGCCGGGTTGGACCGCGTAACGTAACTTCCTTAGTAATGGAGGTTTCTAGGTCTGCTCACCGGCCGCCCTCGCAACGTGCAGGTGTGCATTGGGCGATGGGCCTAGACCCCTGTGTGCTTAGGACTTAGACCGACGTGCTGACCTCTCTGTTGCGCTTAGGTAGGGCTGCAACATGTTGATCTTCCGAGGCCGGGCATGACCCTGGAAAGTGTGTCCGGCCAAATGGGATCAAGCGTGCTGGGTTATGTGGTGCACCCCTGCAGGGAAGTTAATCTATTCGAATAGCCGTGTCCCTCGGTAAAAGGACGACCCGGAGTTGTACTCCGACCTCATGACAACTAGAACCGGATACTTAATAAAACACACCCAGATAAGTTCCAGATATAACTCGGTGGTTGCTCTCTCACAGGGTGATGTGCGGGAGAAATCGCCGAGTAGGATTATGCTATTCGTTGTTACTTGGTGATCTTACCTTCTACTCCCTTCTACTGCTGCAAGACGGAGCCTGCAGAAGCGAGGATACTTGTTACTTTCCAGCTACCCTCATCTTCTGCTGCAAGATGGAGGTTACGAGAAGCGTAGTCTTCGATTGGATTAGTTATCCCCCTCTTATTCTGGCATTCTGCAGTTCAGTCCACAAATATTACCTCCCTTACACAGATACCATTGCATATGTAGTGTAGATCCTTGCTTGCGAGTACTTTGGATGAGTACTCACGGTTGCTTTCTCCCCCTTTTTCCCCTTTTGTCCCTTCTTCTCGGATGATGCAACCAGATGGTGGAGTCCAGGACCCAGATGATCCCGAGGATGTTTCTACATGGAGTTCGGCTTCGAGGAGTAGTTTGGAGGTCCCAGGCAGGAGGCCTTGCCTTTTCGATCATTGCTATATTTGTGCTAGCCTTCTTAAGGCAAACTTGTTTAACTTTATGTCTGTACTCAGATATTATTGCTTCCGCTGACTCTTGTGTATTCGAGCTTTTGTATTCGAGCCCTCGAGGCCCCTGGTGTCGGTGTACTAAAGTAGGGGTACCTTAGTATCCCGACTTGTGCACGGGCAGTAGCAGCGCCCCGTGGTCTGGCTCACCACGCGCCCGCCAAGGCCCGCTTCAGACCCCTTTTAAGCCATTCAAGAACAAAGTATCCAAGTTAGAAGACAAGACCCCGGCAAGAGGAGCTTGCCGGGAAGGCCGCACCAGGCTCAAAGTCATCATTCCAGCACAAGACCCTAGCAAGAGGAGCTTGCCAGGAAGGCCAAAAGAACGGCACTTCAAGGAAGATTATCGCGGTGCATCATGCGCCCCGACAGGACCCGGAGAGCGGCAAGCTTCCGGGCCCGGCAAGGTTGCGACCCCGGCAAGGTGCTTGCCGGTGAGGCTTATGCTGTGTGCCTGCGCTCCAGCTCATCTGGCCACGCGTCGCCCTGGGGCCCTTCCAGGGGCACGTGGCGGATGGCTGTGCAGCCTGGGGTACACGGTGGCGAGCTGCGGTGACAAGGCTATCGCCGTGGCGAACGGAGACGCATGGACGGGCGCTTTTGGGGTGACGGCGACGGGAATTCAATGCCCTTGTCCCCCACCGTCAAAGTTAGGTGAAGACCACTGTTCATACATTGTTCAAACACTGTTACAACCACCACCAGTTTTACATTTTTACCCTCCTCTACGTTGACACCTGTCGGTGACCCCTTTGAGCTATAAAAGGAGGCCCATGCACAACGTAGAGGGGGTTCGATCCCAGAAACTCGCTCACTCCCTCGCTCGGTGTAGCTGGTACTGTAGATCTTCAAGCTCCCGAGCCCAAGAACTAAATACAATCAAAGCAGGAGTAGGGTTTTATGCGTCATCGCGGCCCGAACCTGGGTAAACTGCCCGCGTGTGCTCCTCGATCCGCTCTCCGTGCTCCCTCCGCTCCCTTACCGCAACGTAGAAGGGGCTCCGGTCCAATAGGTGCTCGTGGGAGGACAGTTTCCCCCGACATCTTTGGCGCGCCAGGTAGGGGGGCGTCGAGGTTGTGCGAACCAGATCCGGCGCTCACGCGGACGCACTCTTCATCAACCTCTCCACCTTCGTCAACTTCATCGGATACGTCAACATGCCTCCGAAGAAGAAAGCTTCGGAGGTCGGAGGCCCGTCCGCGTCGATCCCACCACCACCAGAACTGACGGTTGGTGGAGGAGACGCTGGCGGAAGGGTGGACGCCGGTGGGGAAACTCATGGCGCCACCAAGTCCAAGGACAAGACGGACGACCGGGCGAAATCCAAAGCCTCGGTGTCCGTGCACGCACCCCGTCCCTCTCAGGAGGTGCTGGGCCAGCAGCGACGCAGTACCCACGGTACCATTCGTTCGCTGGGACAAGCCCAAACCGGTGGGTCGCGGGACACTTAGGGCCAGCGCGCTGGTACGAGCAAGGCGCGGTCGCCGGGGCGAGACCCTGCTCCTTCTAACCCCGTTAGAAGTCCGAGCATATCTCGCTCCTTGCACCGATCGCCACCGTTTCCCTCCTCTCGAGCAGAAGCCCTGGCCAGGGCTCAGCTGCTCCTCGATTTCCCTCCAGCGGCAGACAAGGCCGAAGACTGGAGGGCTACGATCCAGAGCCTCATCGCCTTCGCCAACAACGACACGCCGCAGCAACCGGCAACATCACGCCCACGGCAAGTCGACCAAGCGAAGGCCGATGGAGACAAGACCGCCGGGGGTGCAACTACCGTGCACTCCCCACCGCGGAAGCAGAAATCGCCGCCCCGCCGGATCAACGTCGATGACGACTCCACGACATCGTCGGATCCACGGGCTCGCCGCGATCAGCGCCAAGTCCTCGATGACAGGCGACAAGAGGACGCTCGAACCCGCATCGAGCGTCGACGAGAAGCCCGAAGACAATCTGATCAGCGCGCTGGGACCGCTGTCGACATGCACGCGCCCGGTGAACCAGGCGACTTGCCGTACGCGGCAGGCTGCCCTGCGTTCACCCGAGAGCTGCGGCAAGTCCAATGGCCCAGCATGAAGAACTTTAAGCCCAACGTACCCGAGAAGTACGACGCCAAGACCCATCCCTCGGAGTTCCTCAGCATCTACACCATCGCGGTGCAGGCTGCCGGGGGACGCGACGAGAAGATCCTAGCCAACTACTTCCCGCTCGTGCTTAAGCCAAACGTCAGGTCTTGGCTTATGCACTTGCCGGAGAACTCCATCTCTTCATGGGCGGATTTGTGCCACCAGTTTGTCGGCGCCTTCACGGGCGGCCACAAGCCTCACGGCCAGGAGAGTGATCTCCATATCCTCGCCCAGAAGGAGGGAGAGTCCCTGCGCAAATACATCCAAAGGTTCAGCCGCGTTCAGCACAACATTCCCGATGTCCACCCTGCCGCGGTTATTAGCGCGTTCCATCAGAACGTGCGTAACCGCCGGATGAGGGAGGAGATGGCGATGACCAAGATCCGGGACGTCAGCGAGCTTTACGCTCTGGCTGACAAATGTGCACGCGCTGAAGAGGGGAGGAGACTCCCCGGAGAGGATACCGGCGCAGGAGGAAGTGACAGCGAAGATGCCGCCCCGGCAAGGAAAGGCCGACGGCGGAACAAGAAGAAGAAGAACAAGGAGGTACTGGTTGTCGAGCAGTCCGGCAAGGAGGCTGCCGCCAAGAAGACACCGGCTGGTGGCTCCGGCAAGGAGCCCGCCCCAGTAGCGGCAGCCGACAAGCAGGACGGCTCCGACAAGCAGTACTGTAAGATCCACCGCACCAAGGGCCACGATCTCCAGAACTGCAAGAGGGTAGAGTACCTCGTAGAACAGCAGAAGGCTGAATACGAACGTCACGACAAGGAGAAGGCCCAAGGAGGCGGAGGAGAGCCAAGCAAGAAGCGGCCGTTCAATGGCCGGGGAGGACGCCGCGACAAGGCCAAGCAGCGGCAAGGAGACAGACCTCCCCGGGGCTGCAACAAGGATGAAGACGAAGACGACGATGAGGATATGGATGAAGGAGACAACAGCAAGCAGGAGTTCCAGAAGGCCACAGAAGTCCTGTGCGTCGATGGAGGTGCCTCTCTGCACACTTCCCACCGCCAACTCAAGCAATGGGTGCGGGAAGTGAATGCAGCTGAGCCACCCGTCGAGTCACGCAGGCTGCTGAAATGGTCTGGCACGCCCATCATCTTCGACCTTAAGGACCACCCTGACCGCACAACTGCGGTCAGGTGTTTGCCGATGTTGGTTTCACCAACTATCCGCAACCTCAAGGTCACCAAGATGCTGGTTGACGGCGGGGCCGGCCTCAACTTGATCTCCTCCGCTGTGATCAAGAAACTGCAGATCCCCGACAGCGAGCTCGAGGAAACCGGGACGTTCCAAGGAATCAACCCGGGAAGGAGCAAGCCGAAGGGGAAGATCACGCTGCCAGTGACCTTTGGTGGAGAGCTCAACTTCATGACGGAAAGGATCACGTTCGACGTTGCCGATATCCCATTGCCATACAATGGGATACTTGGCCGTCCTGCGCTCGCCAAGTTCATGGCAGCTTCCCACTATGCGTACAACATGCTCAAGATGCCGGGGCCGATAAGCGTCATCTCTGTCCCCGGCGACAAGAAGGATGCGCTTGTCTGCGCCGACAAGATCTACCGGGATGCAGCAGCCGCGACAGACAGCAAAACACTTGCCGCTGAAGCTCCCGGGGGGAAGACCAAGACCAAGTACGGCAAGAGCTCTGGGGCCCACTCCGGCAAACGCACCTCTTCGGAGTGCTGCGCTGCCGTCGAGGACACACCATCGAGCTCCACCGGCAAGTGTAAGAAAGGAATGGTAGCTCCACCGGCAACCAAGAAGGTGTCCGCCAAGGAGGACGACACTGGTGGTACCTTCACCATCAGTGCTACGCGCGACCCTAAATAGGAATGCGCACTCGTTGCCTTCCTGCGGGCGAATGTCGATGTGTTTGCATGGCAACCATCTGACATCCCCGGCGTTCCCAGGAAGGTAATTGAGCACAAGCTTGCTATTTGTCCTCATGCGCGGCCTGTCAAGCAGAAGGTCAGGAAACAAGCAGTGGAGCGCCAAGAGTTCATCGCCGAAGAAATCAAGAAGTTGGAAGCAGCAGGCCTGGTTAGAGGTGTACTACATCCCACGTGGTTGGCCAATCCAGTTGTCGTGCGCAAGGCTAATGGGAAGTGGAGACTTTGTATAGACTTCACTGATGTGAATAAAGCTTGTCCTAAGGATCCATTTCCCTTGCCACGCATTGACCAGATTGTTGACTCCACTGCCGGATGTGAGTTGCTTTCATTTCTTGATGCATACTCCGGATACCACCAGATATTCATGGCCAAGGAAGATGAAGAGAAGACCGCGTTCATTACTCCATGTGGCACATATTGCTTTATACGCATGCCCTTTGGATTGAAGAATGTGGGCTCAACGTTTGCAAGGGTGGTGCACACTGCTTTTGAGCCACAGATACACAAGAATGTAGAAGCCTACATGGACGACATAGTGGTCAAGAGCAAGAGCAAGACTACCCTAGTTCAGGATCTAGAAGAAACCTTTGAGAATCTGCGCAAGATACAACTCAAGTTGAACCCCGAGAAGTGCGTTTTCGGAGTCCCCTCCGGCAAGCTCCTCGGGTTCTTTGTGTCACAGAGGGGGATTGAAGCCAATCCCGACAAGATGAAAGCCATCGAGCAGATCGAAGCCCCGAAGCGCGTCAAGGACGTAAGGAGACTTGCTGGTTGTGTGGCTGCCCTCAGCAGGTTCATTTCAAAGTCTGCAGAACGCGCCCTGCCTTTCTTCAAAATCTTGAAAAAGGCGGGTCCTATGAAATGGACTCCAGAAGCGGAGGCAGCGCTGCAGGACTTGAAAGGGTACCTGTCCTCCACTCCAATACTTGTCGCACCTAGGCCACAAGAGAAGTTGCTGCTGTACCTAGCGGCAACCAATCAAGTGGTTAGTGCTGCGTTAGTAGCGGAGAGGGAGGCAGATGAGGAATCCACATCCCCGGCAAGCGCATCCAGCGACAAGAAGGGGGCTTCCCCGACAAGCTCTGGCCCCGACGAGGACAAGTCTGCGCAGGAACAAGGAGAAGTGCGAAAGAAGATGGTACAGCGCCCAGTTTATTTTGTGAGTTCCCTCCTGCAGGGGGCTAGGTCAAGATACTCTGGGCTGCAAAAGTTGCTTTTAGGCCTCCTCATGGCCTCAAGAAAGCTGCGCCATTACTTCCAAGCACACGAGATAACAGTGGTCACCCGCTTTCCGTTGAAGAGGATATTGCAGAATCCAGAAGCAACAGGCAGGATCGTCGAGTGGGCACTGGAGCTGTCAAGCTTTGGTCTCAAGTTTGAGAGTACCTCAACTATCCAGAGCAGAGCTTTGGCAGAATTCATAGCAGAATGGACTCCAACATCAGATGAAGAAGCGCCAGAAACAAACATCCCCGTCCAAGAAGCAAGCAAGGAGTGGATAATGTACTTCGATGGTGCCTTCTCGCTGCAAGGCGCCGGCGCTGGCGTGTTACTCATAGCGCCCACCGGAGAGCACCTCAAGTATGTTGTTCAAGTGCACTTTCCCAAGGAGCAAGCGACAAACAATACTGCCGAGTATGAAGGTTTGCTTGCCGGTCTCAGAATTGCGGCTGAACTTGGGATCAAGAAGTTGATTGTGCGGGGAGACTCACAGTTGGTGGTCCGACAAGTAAAGAAGAGGTACCAGAGCCCTCTGATGGAAGCTTATGTCGATGAAGTGAGGAAGCTTGAAGAACACTTTGAAGGCCTACAGATGGAGCACGTTCCAAGAGCTCAGAATGATATCGCAGACGGCCTCTCAAAGTGTGCTGCAATGAAGTTACCTGTGGAACCAGGGGTCTTCGTGCTCAAGCTAACTCAACCATCCGTTACACCATCAGTTGGGCAGAACAAGAAGAGGAAGCTGATCTCTGACGACTACTTGCCGGCGGATCTTCCCGAGACCGCCGCCAAGGTCCCCAGGATCAGCAACCAAAATGCTGAGGAACAGTCTGCTCCTGCGGACCCAAGGGTCTGTACAGTTGAAGCAGGCGTTCCCGACAAGCCTTGCCCCGGCAGGCTTGCCGGGGAACACTCAGCTCCGGCAGAGCCACAGGTTCTTGTCGTAGAAGCTGAGGTTCCCGCAGTAGCCCTGATGCCTTTTGTCCGTGTTGTCGAGCCTCAAGCTCCGGCATGGGCGCAGCAAATCGTCCGTTTTCTTCAAACTGGAGAACTCCCCGAAGAACCAGAAGAGATAGAGAGGATTACCAGGCAGTCAAGTATGTACCAGTTTATTGGAAATGAACTGTACAGAAGAAGACTCAACGGTGTCAGGTTGAAGTGCATTTCCCGGGAAGATGGACAGAAGCTGTTGGCAGAAGTACACGGAGGCATATGTGGTCACCACATTGGCGCAAGAGCACTTGCCGGGAAGGCATTCCGGCAAGGTTTCTTTTGGCCAGAAGCCCTCCAAGATCCAACTGCACAAGTAACCAAGTGTGAAGCGTGCCAGTTCCATGCGAAGCAGATTCACCAGCCAGCTCAAGCTCTCCAGACGATCCCTTTGTCCTGGCCCTTCTCGGTCTGGGGGCTCGATATCCTCGGCCCCTTTCCCCGCGCAGTCGGGGGCTTTGAGTACTTGTACGTTGCAATCGACAAGTTCACAAAGTGGCCAGAAGTGGAACCGGTGAGAAAGGTGACGACACAGTCAGCAGTGAAGTTCTTCAGGTCAATTGTTTGCCGTTTCGGAATCCCTAACAGGATCATTACCGACAACGGCACACAGTTCACATGTCGCACCTTCATACAATACGTCCAAGACCTTGGCGCCAAGGTCTGCTTTGCTTCCGTTGCTCACCCAAGGAGCAATGGTCAAGCAGAGAGGGCCAATGCTGAAGTGCTGCGAGGGCTCAAGACAAGAACCTTCGACAGGCTGCAGAAGTGTGGAAGAAACTGGATAGAAGAGTTGCCGGCGGCTCTTTGGTCAATCAGAACGACACCAAATCGAGCAACCGGACAGACACCCTTTGCTCTTGTCTATGGAGCAGAGGCAGTTCTCCCCACGGAACTCGTATACGGGTCTCCTCGAGTGCTCGCTTACGACGAGCTCGAGCAAGAGCAACTGCGGCAAGATGATGCATTGCTCCTCGAGGAGGACCGTCTCCACGCTGCTGTACGAGCTGCTCGATACCAGCAAGCCTCGCGTCGCTATCATAGCCGCAAGGTCAAGGCCAGGAGTCTCGAGGAAGGCGACCTTGTTGTTCGGCGTGTTCAGTCCGCCAAGAATTTCAACAAGTTGACGCCGAAGTGGGAAGGCCCTTATCGGGTGAGACAAGTCACAAGGCCCGGCGCTGTCCGCCTTGAGACCGAAGAAGGCATACCGGTGAGTAACTCCTGGAACATCGAGCATCTTCGCAAGTTTCACCCGTGAGGCGCGGTTGCCGTGATCCGCTCCGGAAACCACCTTTTGTACAAGTCTTGCCGCTGTTGCATGTAAACCTTTGTACAAAGCCGGGCGCAGATCCCGTGCATCAGTAAAACTTTTGTGCTTCGCACCATTTGTCATTTTCATGCCTTTCTTTCTTGCTTGCATGCATCATCTGACATTTTGTGCAGCACACATCCCCGGTAAGCAGTAACAAGCCGCAAGGCTCCATATTTGTATTTCTTCCTCTTTTGCCTTTCCCTCTGAAGCAGAAGAAGTGTTCCTCGCGCACAAGTTTGCCGGGGGGGAAGGAGATAGAAGTATGGACCAAGTGCTGTTCAAGAAAAGCTAAGCCTTGCCGGGAAGCAAACAACCCATAAAAGCTAAGTTACCAAAGTTTGGGCATTCAAATTTTTAAAATTTTAGTTGTCTTCCTTGAACAACCACACTTTGTATGGAAAACCTGTGCGCAGAGGAACCTACCCGCGGCTAGCCGCGCCCTTATTTTGTTTCGAGCACGCTCAACGGCTTAGGTGAGCTGCGACAAGTGTCGCGCCCTTACTTCGTTTTCGAGTTCGCTCAGCAATCTAAGTGTGCTGCGACTAGCTGCGGCAAGGTTTCTTGCCGGCAAAGGCATTGCGAGCAGGCTGCTAAGAGTCCTGCACTCAGCGCTCGCGGCAAGGGTCCCTTTGCCGGCAAGTTCCCTGAAAGCGTAGGGCGGAAAGCATACAAAGTGAAGGGACTAAAGCAAGGGAGATAACACTGCATTGATTACCCGGAACAAAAGTATATATTACAGAGATAACTTGCCGCTGTTCGAAACAACTACTGCCTATGGCTTGATTAACAGCGGCGAGGGAAGCAAGGTGCCTAGTCTCTTCGGTCTCCGTCGATCCTCTGGATCTTGCCCACCTTGGCGACGATGTGGGCGACTTGGGCCTTCAACGCCTCCTGGTCAGCTTCGGGCGGCAGGGTCCGGAGGACGTTGACAAGGTTGATCCCAGGGTTGCGGTAGACGATCTTCGACAACACCCGCTCCATGGTACCTGTGCAGAGCCGGCGCGCCTCGTCAGCCAGCTGCACGGGGATCTCCTCTCGTAACCGCGCAAGAGCCGGCGCCACCCCTCTGAGGAACAAGCTCAGCTTGGCGCTGTGGGGGAGGTTCTCGTCGGGGGAGTACGCGAGGTGCTCCGACCTCAGCGCCACCATCTCCATATCGATGTTGGCGGCGGAGGTGACGAGCTCCTCGGTCCACTGCTCCACCGTCCGCTAGAAGTGGTTCTGCGAGACGGCGTCGCTCTCCAGCAGGGTCCTCTCGGTACGGAGATCGTCCTTCAGCTTCGTCTCGCGGTCCCGGGCGGCGTCGAGCAAGCCGGTGAGGGTGGAAACCTTCATCTCCAAGTCAGCGATGGAGTCCCTGGCGTCGGTGAGCTCTTTACCCTTCTCGGAGAGGCGGATTTGCAACTCCAAGTTGGTGTGGGCATCCTTCTCCCGCGCCACGTTGAGCGCGGCGACCCTGTCTTTACTCGCCTTCAAGTACAACTCCATCTGCGCCACCCTGGCCTCCAGATCCCTCTTGGCGGTCTCTGCGGCAGCAGCGGCGTCTTTCGCCTCCTGCAGAGCCCCGCCAATGGCCTGCTCACGAGCGGTGAGGTCGTCCTCGTGGCTGTCGAGGTCGACCTTCCGCTGGTTGAGCTCTCCTTCCCGCCGAGACAGCTCCTCGGCGGCCAGACGCTGCTGCTCCTCCACCTCGGCCTTCTCGAGGAGGAATGCTTGGTGTGCTCCGGCAAGCTCTTCGCGCTCCTCCGCCAAGTTTCGGAGGGCCGCCTGGTTGGCAGCACGGAGCTCCGCAGCACGCTTCTCCAAATCAACGCCGGCCTTGGCAGCCAAAGCCTCTCGGGACTCTAGCTTGGCTTGCCTGGCTCGGTACAGACCCAGGAGTCGACGCAGAAGTTGCTCCTCTTCGGGCTCGTCGCTGCTGCCGGGCGCGTCGACCACCTTCAACCCGGCGGAGGCGAGAACTTCTCCGTCGAAGGTCTCCCCCTCCGCTGGGGCCCTTGACGAGGACGCCCACGGGACTTGGATGAAGACCCCGTTGGCGGCCTCCAGATAGATGCCCGCCCCAGGTGCGGAGGCGGAGGGGTCGGCGGCCGGTGCAGCGTCCGGCGCTCCCGCGGCCTCCGGGCCAGCGGTATGGTCACCGGTCCCTTCCCCAGCCGCGACGTCGGCGGTTGGGGCAGTCTCCTCGGCGGCTGGCTCGTCAGCACCAGCCATTCCTTCCGCGGCGGTGCCATCGCCAGTCTCGCCGCGCACCTCCTCCTCGGCGATGGTTTCCGTCTCCATCGGCTCCGGAGCGGGCGGGTCTGACAACAAAAGAAAAAGAAAAGAAAAAGTTGTCAAGCAAATATCCAAAAAGAAGAATCCAAGAAGAAGAAAGTACAAGGGTTTACCTGCGCGGGCTTCTTCGATGACGGGGTCCCTCGCCGGGGAGTTATCCCTTGGCGGCGTAGAAGAAGCCCCCGCCGGCGGAGGGCCGCCGGTGCCCTCCCTTGGCGGGGAGTCCACCCTTGGCGGGGTGCTCGCCCTTGGCGGGGTACTCGCCCTTGGCGGGGTACCCATCCTTGGCGGAGCACCGTCCCTCGCCGGGGAGCTCATCCTTGGCGGGGAGGGTGGAACAAACGGCTCGTCGGGGGCGACCTCCTGGTGCTCCTGCGGCCGCGGCTCCACTTCTGTACAAGACATCAAGACATCAAGACATCAATAAGGATTATAAACTCAAGCGCGCCCATCAAACAGAGAAATGAATACCGGACTTACGCCGGGGGCTGCGCTGGGGGCTGCTCTCCGGAGCAGCAGGCTGGTTCGGCAAGTCCGTCGCTGGCGCGTCCCCTGCCGCTGCGACGGGCTCGTCGTCCTCGAGATCGACCACAGGGATCTTGGCCCTCTTCGCCATCCTCTGGGTCAAGGTCCTGGAAGCCAAAACAAGATCAGAATCAAGCAAGAGAAATCAAGACAAAATCAAAAGAAATGAAGATTGCAAGTACTTACTCTTCCTCCTCTTCATCGGAGCTGAGGGCGGAGAAATCAAACCCCGCCTCGCCCGCTCCAGCACGAGGAGCTGGAGGAGAAGGCTCCCTCGGGCGCTTGGCGGGCTCCGGGGCTGCGGGCTGCGAAGACCCAGCACCGGTCGTCGCTTAGGACGGAGGAGCAGAAGGAACCCCAGAGCCACTCCGGGAAGATCCCCCTCCGCTTGTCGCTCGGGCACGGGACGCCTCCTTGACGACCTTGCTCGTCGTGGTGGCGCGTGTCGCCCGACGCTTCGGTTGCTGTCGGGGCGCCTGTGGCCTCGTCGTCTCAGCTACCTTGCGGAGGCGCTTCTTCTGCTGTGCCAGAGGACTTGGTGGTGACGGAGAGTTCTCCGAGGATGAGGAGGCGTCGTCATCAAGATTCAGAGACCCGCCAGAGTCTTCATCGGAATCACCGGACTCGGCCTCCTCCTCCTCCTCCTCGGCAGGCCCACTGGACTCAGTACCCTGCCCGGCAGCCTCGTCAATCCCGGCAGGCTCCCCGGTGGGCTCCCCGGCAAACTCCTCGGGCGTGATCTTCAGCAGCTTGAGGATTTCCTCCTCCTCGGCCTGGCTCACCGCGTCCGCCGCCTCCGCTTCATCCACAGTGTATCCAAACTCGCCTGCCGCTGCTGCCGCGGCGGCCTCCTCCATCCTGGAGGCAATGTACGCCACATCTCGCGCGGTGGTCTCCCGGGTGAGCCCCTTCCTCTCTTCGGCGTTGCGTGGTTTTTCAACCAGGTTGTCGAAGAAGGCCTGCACGGTCTCCTCTGGAGGCATCAGCCAAGTGGGGACGACCCCGTGGGAGTCGCACTCAGGCATTGCCGCGCGGATGGCACTGAGGGCGGTGTTATTGCACAAAGGGACTACTCCGGTCGATGATTTGAACCACTCCGGGTGCTTGGGGTCGTGTTTGAACAGCTCCCGGACCATCCCCTTCAGTTCCAAGACAGTGAAGTTATAGTTCAACCCGGGGCGCAGCCTCATTCGGTCTGCCGCGTTGCCGAACTCCCAAGCGGGCCTCTTCCTTTCCTGCAGAGGGGCAATGCGGCGGCAGAGGAAGTCAGCCCCAACTTCACCCACAGTCAGATTGGCAGCCCGGAGACGAAGAATCCTAGTTAGGGCGATCTGCAGCTTGTCGTCCTCCGGGGCCAAGTCGCTCCAATCCTTGCCGCGCACTATTGCAGTCTGGCGCGGCAAGGTAAACTGCTCGGGCTCATCTTCCAGAATCCAACACACCAGTCAGCCCTCCACTCCTCCCACTTGCCGCGGAGCTCCCCAATCAAGTACGCCTCCTTCTTGTTCAGCCTGAAGATCCAGGAGATGCCGCCGGAGAGTGGGGATCCAGATTCTACTCTAGGCGTGAAGAAGTGGCGGAAAAGAGCTACATTTGGGTGGACTCCGACATAGTTTTCGCACAGATGTGCGAAAACGGCCAAGGTGAGAACGACATTTGGGGTGAAATCTAAGAGACGGAAGCCGTACGTATTCATCACATCATAGAAGAACTCCGAGTACGGAGGGCAGAGACCGCAATAGAAGAATGCAGCGAAAAAGTGGTAACCTCCCGGGAACATGTCGACGGCCACGGCGGGGAGGACTTGGGTGCGGGGATGATCCTTCGTCTCCCTCGCCCAGAACAAGTAGTACTTGTCCCGCACCTCCCTCGGGCCGAGCCTCGGCGGGAAGACCACCATCTTTCTCCGCATAGCCGCCAGCTTCGCCGCCTGCTCGGACTTCTCCTTCTTCGCCTTGTCGCTCTTCACCTTGTCGCTTTTCGGAGCCATGGCGGGGCGGCAAGGGGG
>LR738715.1:597679500-597691558 GCA_902687465.1 Secale cereale | reverse complement strand
GGGAGGTCGACGGCGCCGCGGATGCTGGCGACGGCGGAGGAAGGGTGGAGCTCGGCTCTCTGTCAACCTGAGGGGAGGCAGAGGGCGGTGGGGGTTTCTGAGAACTCAAGGCGCAATGAAGGCAATGGGGGAAACTGCCCCTGCTTCCTCTGCTTTTAAGGGGGAAGTGGGGGACGTTCCGCATTTCCCCATTAAAGAAACATGCCACGATCTCTCCCACGACGCCGCGGTCGACGCGTGCCGTTAGGGAGGGATGCGGCGAATCTGGAGTAGGAAACGGCGTGCCGTGGGCCGCGTGTGCCCGTGCACTGTTCTGGGCCTGGCCCACCAGCGCTCGGCACCGTGTGTGGCCCAGGCCCGGGGGCTCCTGTCCGTGTACTAAAGTAGGGGTACCTTAGTATCCCGACTTGTGCACGGGCAGTAGCAGCGCCCCGTGGTCTGGCTCACCACGCGCCCGCCAAGGCCCGCTCCAGACCCCTTTTAAGCCATTCAAGAACAAAGTATCCAAGTTAGAAGACAAGACCCCGGCAAGAGGAGCTTGCCGGGAAGGCCGCACCAGGCTCAAAGTCATCATTCCAGCACAAGACCCTGGCAAGAGGAGCTTGCCAGGAAGGCCAAAAGAACGGCACTTCAAGGAAGATTATCGCGGTGCATCATGCGCCCCGATAGGACCCGGAGAGCGGCAAGCTTCCGGGCCCGGCAAGGTTGCGACCCCGGCAAGGTGCTTGCCGGGGAGGCTTATGCTGTGTGCCTGCGCTCCAGCTCATCTGGCCACGCGTCGCCCTGGGGCCCTTCCAGGGGCACGTGGCGGATGGCTGTGCAGCCTGGGGTACACGGTGGCGAGCTGCGGTGACAAGGCTATCACCGTGGCGAACGGAGACGCATGGACGGGCGCTTTTGGGGTGACGTCGACGAACATTCAATGCCTTGTCCCCCACCGTCAAAGTTAGGTGAAGACCACTGTTCATACACTGTTCAAACACTGTTACAACCACCACCAGTTTTACATTTTTACCCTCCTCTACGTTGACACCTGTCGGTGACCCCTTTGAGCTATAAAAGGAGGCCCATGCACAACGTAGAGGGGGTTCGATCCCATAAACTCGCTCACTCCCTCGCTCGGTGTAGCTGGTACTGTAGATCTTCAAGCTCCCGAGCCCAAGAACTAAATACAATTAAAGCAGGAGTAGGGTTTTACGCGTCATCGCGGCCCGAACCTGGGTAAACTGCCCGCGTGTGCTCCTCGATCTGCTCTCCGTGCTCCCTCCGCTCCCTTACCGCAACGTAGAAGGGGCTCCGGTCCCATAGGTGCTCGTGGGAGGACAGTTTCCCCCGACACCTGGCTTGTAATATAAAGCTTGTATTATTTTTAATTTGTGTCTAGAGTTGTGTTGTGATATCTTCCAGTGAGTACCTGATCTTGGTCGTACACATTTGCGTGCATGCTTAGTGTACGGACAAATCGGGGGCTTCACAAGTTGGTATCAGAGCCGACTGCCTGTAGGAATCCCCCTTTCCAACTCCTTGGCCGAAGTTGAGTCTAGTCATTGCAAAACTTTACTAACATGGCTGTGAGGCCTATAGGCCCACGTCGCCATTGGGTGGTATTAGGATCTTTTACTCCTCGTCTATACTCTGGGACTCTGATCTCTCTTCTATTTGGGTTAAAATATTTTACTAACTCTGACTCTAGGTTCTCGTAACTATTTCTCCCAGAGAGCCCTCATTTTTCTGAGGGTATCCCTCAATATTTCCCTAGACCCTTGTGCTCATCGCCTTTGCAATTCACTGCCACCGATATATCCCTATGGATATCCGCATGCACTTGTCATTCTCATGACCATTCCTCGTCGCTCTTGTTGTTACAAGATGCCTTGAAATATTCTCCGTTGTCCTGAGAATCCTTTGAGTTTATTGTCTTGCAGTTTTATTTTGCATGAAAACCCTTACGATTGTTTCCTCACATTCATCAAGGATCCGTTGTTCTCAATTGTTCATGTGTCTCACAAAATTAATCGGAATACTTTTCGATCCTTCGAAAATTCTCCGCAGCCTGTTACTCTTGAAATTCTTGCGTGCTTGCACCATGGTTAATTCCATATGACTAGCAGTCTTCGTTAACATCCCTTGTCTTAGATATTTTGAGCCTGTTGATTCAATGTGTGTGTATGCACGCAGTCATCAGGTTATCCTTTTTAAAATTATCTTTCCAACTCAGACGTCATTTCGGGGATGAGTTGGTTCTCGACGATTCAAACCTTTATTGATTGTCCAACTAAGTGTTTTCAACCTGTCCATTCTTGATCAGAGCGTCTGCTTTTGATCCTTCCTTTTGGAAACCATAATTTCTTTCTATTTCAAGCATCAGACTAATAAGGTGATTCTTGAATCTGATGCCTGTGCATTCTTTCTTCCTCTAAGTGAGTACCGATACTCATATCAGCTCTGTTATGGATCGCCCGATCCTTTGTTGAAATATTATCCGACAATGTCCTTCGTATACAAAAACCTCAAGAAGTTTTGTCCCTGATGCCTAATACCTTCGGTAAATGGTATTCTCTTCTTTGACAACCATGCTCTCCTTTTGAGATGGTGATATTTACTTTTGAAACTTGTGGTATATGTTACTAAGATGCCCGATGGGTTGAACCTATGCCTTCCCCTAATCCGTGGGAACCCGAAAGTATTCACAAGTCATACTATTCTGGTGTTCTACCAGATAAAATTCCAATACTATAGTTTTAGCAAAGTGAGAGGCGAATGAAATGATATGCATTAAAGAAGTGGGAGTCGACCTTGAACTTTGTGTTCATGCCCATGAAAATGATGTAGACCGTCTCGGAAGCTTCTTGCAAAATGAATTATTGTCTAAATAATCCTTTCGGTATCTTTAAATTGATCCCTTGCAGTTATGGTTCCCACCATGCTATCCTTATTCAATATATCTAGAAGAAATTCATTCCCGTGCCTTGTCAATTTTTGACAAGGTTAAAATATCTTCTGTCGTCGGTCAACGACCGAGTTCTACTACTATCATGTTCTGCCTTCGAGTTTTACCCTCCGGTATCTCGAGGATATCATACCTTTGCACTTCATCTTACTAACTTTGTTGAAGTAATAACTTCCTCGTTGTAATCACTCTACGGGTTCTAGGTTGCCATCAACCGAGGACACCGTTTAGTAAATCAAATCCGCTCTAAAAATTCAACACCCTAGTAGATGTTACTGGGAAAATTTTAAACTCAATCTGGTTATTCCTAGACTATCAGATACATCCCTTGTCTTGCTATCTTTGACTGTGCTACCTCGTCCTTCTTTGGTGCACGAATTCTTCAGAATGTGGGCACGTCTTACATCAAGCTTTCAACCTCATGTTGCTTGTTCTAAAAGGCAACTTCGATTCCGAGCTTGCATCTTATCTGTTGTTCCTATAACTTCCATGTCGTCATTCCCTGCTTGATGACATCGCTGTTTGATTGCATTTTCTTGAAAACTCCCGACAAATGTGTCGTGATCACCTTCAACACTTTGACTTCTTCCGAGATGTCAACTAAGTTCATGATGAGAAATACCCTCCTTGCCCTCGATGATTTTTGTTATCATCGACAACACCCTTGACTTCCTTTCATCGCGAGCTTGTCCATGTTATGGATGCAACTTGCTATCCAACTTGTATTCTGTTCTGCCTTGAAGTATTATTGTCACTATGTCCAGAATGTTGTGAGGATTGCTCCACCTCTTATAAATTCTCGGTATGATGCTACTTCTCACCATCACCATTCTTCCTTGGTACCCGTGTTGTTTGTAACCGGGATACCAATATGCTAACGATGCTGCTTGAGTTCTATACTTCTAGCAACCCTATTGCTATGAAGTTAACGATCGACAGTTCGTTCTTAGACTGTTGGTTATTGAATCATCACTCTAACATTGATCTTGCCGCCTAAGGTCATATTTCGGGCACACCTTTCAACTAATGATTAATGGTGTATGTTTTCCTCGAGCATACAACATTATATCATTTGAATTGACAAGTGTCATATTTTTGTTCACATTATTGTGGAAATCCATCCGTTTGGAATTCTCGATGAATTGTCGCTGAGCCCATCAGCCTCCTCCTCATCCTCTCCTTGGTTTAAATGATGAACTATTAATTTGGGAACCCGCTCCCATAGTTCATTTCTCGAGAATCTTGCAATGTTATTTCGTCGATTTGTGTTGCACCTTTTTCTTCTTGAACATCCTGATGTCTGAGGTATCATGACACCAATCGGATCTGAGTCTCGGTCAGTTATGATGGTTGGGACAACCTTTTAGTAGTTATAATGTTGGTCCTTTATGATGACCCGGTAATGATGTCATGTCTAGCACCCTGACTGGAGGACCTATCATTATAATCTCTTTTGCAAGGATAACCATTCTTCCAGGAGGAAATTGTAGGACTTATTCTATAAGTTGTTCCTGATGAATCCTTTGTGTATCCAAGTCCGACCTTTACTTCAAGACCATGCCAATGCTATCTCGAAGCATGTCTGTGGTACTCCAATTTTCAACAAGAGCATTTGAAGCCCAATGCTAAATGTTTCCTGGTCAGTTATCCAAACACCGTTGTAAGGGTAACATCCTGATTAATCCTTGCCTCTTTATCTGAATGGTTGGATACTTGCTCTCCAACCCTGTATGCCATGTTCTGCTTGTCCTTGGGAAGGATATACTCCTATTAATTGTGTGTAATCACAATTTTCCTTTCCATTTGTTTGTTTAACCTTTCTTTGATCTACATATAATGTAAGCAGTAATAATTCTCTGCTTATGTAAACACCTCGTTGTACAACTCTGTCGATAAGACCCTGTTACTATGGTTGGTAACATTCCGGTAACTACCGATGGAAGAAAACTTTGCCTACCGTTCCGACTCGTTTTAACGAGCGGGAAAATGGTTCTCTTCGTTCCCCGTCCTTGGTATCGACATTGTTGCCAACATAGCTGACAAGCTATCCACTCACATGCCTCCATGTCGAGGCTGTGCAAGATGTCACCACCCTTCCTACTTTCAATCCACATGGTGGGCCCATAACCCACAGGTCCACTGGATCGAAACCTGACTCTTCCTTACAACCCGGATTCTAATGTATCCTTTGCACCTGGCTTCGTATGTGATTCATGAGCTAAATTCTATACCATTATTCATCTTGGAATCAAACACCATGTTATTCTTGTTGTGCATTGCCCCCATTCCAGCTTTTTTTGTCTAGGCATCGAATGCTTGCCTACCCATTTGAAACTTTGGTACCATCGCTTATTGTTCTCAATGCATTCACTAAAATACTACTCGTAGGGTACTTCGTATATCGCTTTCTGAATTCGCCGTCGTATGCACAGACTTCGTGGAGACACGTTCCTCCAAAGTTTTTCCCCCTGGTCGCGTTCGTAGGATGATGGAGACCCTGAAGAAAGGATGACGGCTTGGTCACGATGACTTGAAGCAGAGAAATGAAGACATCAACGAAAGGGATCAACCTCTTCGAAAGGGCAGTCAAGACTGAGAAGACTCGTTAGGTTTTCGCTACCAGCACTCCCCCCTACTCCACCGCTTAAATCTCGGGACGAGATTTCTTGTAGTGGAGGAGAATTGTGACGCCCGGTTAGTTAAGCTACAGTAACCCTCTGGTAATGACGACACGTCAACGCAATTACTGTTGATAAACTCGTGTTGGTTCAAACCAATTCAAATTTCAAATTCAAAATAAAGTCAAACATTAAAAGTTTTCAGATGTCAAAACAAAAATGTTCTCAATGTGAAAGATAAATCAAAAATAACCACGGTAAAGTATTTAAATGCACCATAGTAACTAAAACCACGACAAAATCTGTTATTTAAATACTTTTAAATAATAATTAATTATGCAACTATGTTATTTAGGTGCCAAAGTTATTGTGGCAGAGTTATATCTAGTACTACAAATTTGGTTGTTGATTATATATTTTACAAACAAAATTAAGTTGGGAAATAAAATAAAAACAGTAAAAGAATAATAAACAAAATAGAACAAAAACAAAAGCAAAATATAAACAGAACAGAGAAAGGTCCCCCGCCCCACTGGGCCACGGCCCAGCAGGCCACCGGGCCGCCAGACTAGCCCACCAGCCGCGCCCATATCCCCCACTACCCGGAAACCCTAACTCCCGACCGCACACACCCCCCCACTCCCCATGCCGCTCTCTCCCCCTCCCCGATCCAATCTGGATCGGGGGAACGAACCCACGACGCCATCCCCGTCGCCCCGCACGACCCCCTCGCTCCCTCTCGTTCTCCATCGTCGCCAAGCACCACGTGCCCGATCCCTTGCCGCGTCGGAGCCACACCTGGCCCGCACGACCGCACCCGAGGAACCGTCGCCTGCCGTCATCCCGAGCGCTGTCGACGACCACCGCCGCCGCACGAGGACCTGAAGCCGCCTGACGCTGCACCACCGTCGCCGCGTCCTCGTCCTCCTCCCCGTCGGACTGCACCCGCCTTCCCGACGTCGCGACGACGCCTCGTCCCCGTCCTCCTCCACAACGGTCGCCCCCGAGCCTCGCCGCCCCGCTTCTCTCCAACGCCGGTGAGGTCACCTCCGGCCTACACTCCCTCCTTCCTTCCCCGCGCCACCCCGCTCCGGTCGCCGCTTCCCTGCCACTGGCCTCGTCCCGACCGTCCTGCCCATCACCTACGCGCATGCCCCGCCGCCTGGCTTCGCCTGCTCTGGCCGCCGCCTGCTTCTGCCGCGCGCGAGCAACCGCCCCAGCTCGTTGTCGCTACGCCCCTATCGCCGCATCGCGCGCGCTGTGGCCCCGCCTCCCGCTCTCATGGCCGCACCTGCCGGCGGCCAACCAACTTCGGCCCTTCCCCGCCGCCGGCCGGGGCCTCGCCCTCCGCTGCCGCCCCCAGCACGGGGCGCTGAGGCCGTCGGTGCCCCATGGTGCCGGCGAGGCCACGGCCTCGCCCTCGTTGGGCGCACGCCCAGTACCCGCATGCCTAGTGCCCGTTTCGCCCAAACCCACTAAGGCCACTAGGGCCAATGAAAGGGGGCCCGCCCAGAACGTTTAATAAAATATATATATATATATATAAATAATAATAAATAATAAAAGTTTTAATTAATTAATTAATTAATTGCTTAATTAACTTAATTAATTCTGTTAGAATAACCTAATCACTAATTAGCGTAATTAACTGTTAATTAACTAATCTGTCAATGACATACGGGCCCCACACATCAGTTTGACTGGTCAACGGTCAGAGTTAACCACTGACGTCACGATGATGTCATGCTGATGTCATAAATCCTTTTTCAAATTAATTTAATTAATATTAAATTCCAGAAATTAATAAAAACTTTAGAAAATCATATCTTTTAAACCGTAACTCGGATGGAAATAATTTATATATGAAAGTTGCTCAGAATTTCGAGACGCATCCGAATACGCAGACCGTTCGTCAACCACACGTCCCTAGCATACTGAACCCGCAACATTCCCCCTCCGTTTCATCCGCCCAAAAACGCGAAACACCGGGAATACTTCCCCAGATGTTTCCTCCCTTCATCGGTATCACCTCCTACCGCGTTAGGTCACATGTAGCACCGCGTATTGCCTTGTTATATTTTGTGATGCTATTGTTTGCTCTGTTATTTATTTGTTTCCCCTTCGTTGCTTCTTTTCGGTAGACTCCGATACCGTGATAGACCCCAAGACCCTTGATGCTTCGGTGTTCGACAACGGCTACGCTTCCGAAGATTCCTTTCGTCTGCAGAGCTTCCAGGCAAGCCCCCCCCCCCTTGACCACCAGATATCCCCCCTTTCTCTTCTCTATTATTCTTGTATTAGAATTGCTACTGTTGATGTTTCGATAATCCTATTCTGCTGCATAGCATGTCATTGTTGCTACAACTGTTGATACCTTTACCTGCTATCCTAATGCTTAGTATAGGATGCTAGTATTCCATCAGTGGCCCTACATTTTTGTCCGTCTGCCGTGCTATTCTATCGGGCCGTGATCACTCGGGTGGTGATCACGGGTATATACTATATACATACTTTACATGATACATGTTGTGACTAAAGTCGGGTCGGCTCATTGAGTACCCGCAAGTGATTCCGATGTGGGGGCTGAAAGGACAGGTGGCTCCATCCAGGCAGTGGTGGGCCTGAGTTCCCGACGGCCCCCGAGTGGATCTTTGTGGTGGAGCGACAGGGGCAGGTTGAGACACCCAGTCGAGAGGTGGCCTGGCCCTGGTCGTTGTGGGCGGAGATTTTCATAATAACACGCTTAACGAGTTTGGATATTTGATCCGAGTCTGGCCATTGGCCTATACGCACTAACCAGCTGCGTGGGAATAGTTATGGGCTCTCGACGTCGTGGTATCAGCCGAAGCCTTCTTGACGTCAGCGACTGAGCGGCGCGCGCCGGGTTGGACCGCGTAACGTAACTTCCTTAGTAATGGAGGTTGCTAGGTCTGCTCACCGGCCGCCCTCGCAACGTGCAGGTGTGCATTGGGCGATGGGCCCAGACCCCTGTGTGCTTAGGACTTAGACCGACGTGCTGACCTCTCTGTTGTGCTTAGGTAGGGCTGCGACGTGTTGATCTTCTGAGGCCGGGCATGACCCTGGAAAGTGTGTCCGGCCAAATGGGATCAAGCGTGCTGGGTTATGTGGTGCACCCCTACAGGGAAGTTAATATATTCGAATAGCCGTGTCCCTCGGTAAAAGGACGACCCGGAGTTGTACTCCGACCTCATGACAACTAGAACCGGATACTTAATAAAACACACCCAGATAAGTTCCATATATAACTCGGTGGTTGCTCTCTCACAGGGTGATGTGCGGGAGGATCGCCGAGTAGGATTATGCTATTCGTTGTTACTTGGTGAACTTACCTTCTACTCCCTTCTACTGCTGCAAGACGGAGGCTGCGAGAAGCGAGGATACTTGTTACTTTCCAGCTACCCTCATCTTCTGCTGCAAGATGGAGGTTACGAGAAGCGTAGTCTTCGATTGGATTAGTTATCCCCCTCTTATTCTGGCATTCTGCAGTTCAGTCCACAAATATTACCTCCCTTACACTACTAGAAACTACGATTTTTCCTAGAGTGATATACCCTAGGTAAAATGCAAAAAACCATAGGTAAATACTTTACCTAGAGCTTGCCCTAGGTAAAGAACCTTAGGTAAAGTATAGTCGGTAAAGAGGTCTTTCCCTAGGGTGAACCTGTCAAGCCCTAGGGAACCATTTCTTTACCTAGGGCCACATGCCCTAGGGAAAGAATTCATGTGAGTTATTTGTCCAGCGTGGAAAGTTGTTTTACCTACAAGAGCGTTTAGCTCTAGGGAAAGATGGCGGGTCCAGGATATATCATATTCATATTAGTCATATTAAATATGCAATTAAAATTTATAATTCATATTTTCAAACAATTAATTTTGGAGGCATAATTCAAATTTATAAATTGCAACCAGAATTTAATGTACACATCAAATTCTTGTTCGATTACATATACATCCCACTCACGGTCAATGTACAGATAGGATTCAAGAAGTAAACTATAGCAAAAGTTTGCTACAACTAACAGTATAACTAAATCAGAATGTACATGTGTTGTTGGTCAGGCCAATTATCTGCAGGTTCTGCTTGATTTGCTACACCCCCGATTACGACCTTGAGCAAGAGCCTGAATTATAAGTTAGTGTCCATCAACCTGCAGACCATGACCACCCGTAAGAACATGTTCCTACAAACGGACAAGGTAATCCAGTGATAAGTGAAGAGTCTCAACACAGAGAAATCAAGAATGGGCATCTTACATGTTCCTAGAATTGTATGTGTTCTCACACACACCAGGTTGCAATACATGAAAAATTAATCATTGTGTAACGACAACAAATTAGCATCTTACATCTTCCATATTTATGATAATTTAATGGATGTGTCAAGCAAACATTAGATTTATATATCCATATATGAAATAAAAGAGGAGTTCTTTTACCTTATCATCTGATCTGCTCAATCTTGTAATAAGAATTAAAAAAGAAATTTATTAGCAAAATAGATGGCAGGGGTGGTTGGCAGATGCATAGGAAAACAGACCATCCGCTGCATTGCAAATGATTTGCATAGTGAGATATTAAATGTATTGCTTGCAGGAAAAATTTCTAATTTAAGCAGAACATTGTATGAACTGAGAAGCTATGCCATTCTGATTCTGAATAGAGAAATAGGATAAGTGTATAGCTTACTGGCCTAAATAGGATAGCCATAACCTGCAGGTTATGATGGTTTTGCTATCTTCCCGTACAAATTCTCTTATGTTAGACAAAAAGAGTACATGTGGCTTGCTAGTAACATGACTTGTATTTATACAACAAGCAGGAGAATTATGTTAAATTGAATATCGTTTCCACCATTGCGGTTGATAGCCACAAAATTATGTTAAATTGAATGTACACAAGACTTGTATTTATACAACAAACTATAATTCTCCAGGAGAATTGGAAGGTGATGTGGTATTTATATAGCAAATAGCAGTTCTGTGAAAAAAAATCACATTGTGCATGTACTTCTCGAGTCGCTTCTCCTATCTCAATAGTGAATAGCATCCATGGGAGATCAAGACTCCTTGCTGAGTAGATCGGGACTGGTGAGGAGACGCTCCGTCCTGTATCCGAACCAGAGAACCCATGGAGCTAAGGTGGAGCCTGGTGTGGTCGTCATTAGAACAGAATCGAGTCAGCTTTAAGAAATGAAACTCACGCAGTTACATTCTATGCTAGTGGATTACAACAAACACTTTTGAACTTATCTAAGTCATGAAATAATTCATGGACAGCTGACCCACTTAACACACAATCAGATGGCGCTATGTACTCCCTCCCACACAAGCAAATGTCAATTACTAGTAACTACGTGAACATACAAACAATGGTGTTCAAGAAATATAAATATCTGCTAGAAAAACATTTGCAACTGCAACACACAAATGAATATATAATGTTTGACCTATGTACACGAGAAGATAGTCTCAATCTATCACAGTCTGACCACACAAGAAGCGCCTCTTTCAGAGAGATCTAACCTGCCGTGTGTATAAATGTACCCACCTATCTAGATTTAAATCAAAATTCCTCATTTTCGTTGGACATGTGAAATTACCAAATCCAGAGAACATAAGAGCGAGATAAGGAAGAACCTATTGGACAGAAGGGATCCGATGGCCATCCAGTAAGCAAGGATGGCTCGGTTACCACATGCGGCGTGGTCAGCATGATGCGCGGGCAACAAGGGAATTGCGGCGTCGGCACAGGCGGCGTGGTCAGCACGATGCGTGGGCAACAAGGGAATCGCGGCGTTGTCACCCGGCTGGCGTTGCCATGGTCACCCCACCCATCGCATCAAACTTATAAATTGTAGCCAAAATTCATCATACACATCAGATTCACGATAAGTGAACACATACATCTGACTCATGATCAATTTAGAGCCAGAATTCTAAGAGTAAATCAATTTTAAGTTTGCTGCAGCTAGCAGTACACCTAAATCAACATGTACAAGTGCTGTTGATTATGCCAAATATCTGCTACTATTGGCCAGTCCATCTTAGGTTAAGACGCAACATATAATATAAGAAACTTGTTTTTATACCAAGTAAGCTGGTATGACACATTGAGCATCATATCCTAAAGATGCAAGCTTAATTACCATGTTACAAGTTCGACTACTTCTGTGGTTCTACATAGAACATTAAATTTCCGCAGCAAGGAATGCAAAGTAACATAAAAAGAAGGGTTAACTAGATATAAGCAGCGAACAACAGTGCGGGAAGGGTGGGACAAAGGTACCTCAGTGGGGGGAGGATAAGTAGAACAATGGCGAAGATGTACCTCGATGTAGGAAGGAGCGGCAGTTGGGCTTCGATGGTGATGCAGGGCGACATCTCGGGGAGTCGTTGAACCGAGCGATGGCAGAGGCAGCTCAGGTGGCTTCCAATCGTTGAGGGGAGAGGCAACTTTGCAACGGGGGGGG
>LR738715.1:597639822-597672074 GCA_902687465.1 Secale cereale | reverse complement strand
TGTTAATTCCGGTTGTAGATAACTTGACACAATGTTTCAATACACTACCAGCGTGTGTACCGTGACTGTCAATTTCCGAATAGGGATTCGGGAGTTGAACACGGTGGGGTTATGTTTGACCGGCTTTAGTTAGGATCACTTCGTGATCTCTTTCGACCGTTGCAACTTCTCTTCTCGCTCTCTTTTACGTAAGATAGTGCTAGTTGCTGCTGCAGACTCTTGTTTTTTATCCTTCACCTCATATTCTTTTCTTCAGCCTTGTCCACACCCAAGGCTTAAATAGTCTTGTTACCCGGGAACGGGATTGCTGAGTCCTCTGTGGCTCACAGTTACTTCACCACACCAGATGCAGGTTCAGCCGAGTTCGATGCAGGAGTTGGATCAGTTCTTCACCAGGAGCTCGATGAAGAGTTTGACTGTTTGTTTGAGACGTTTCGATGATCAGTAGTGGTTTCTACTAGGATTCGATCCTGACCTGTGGCTTTATGTTGTTTTGGTATCTTTCTTTTGGTTCTTCACCCGTAGTCGGGTTGTGATGTTTTGAATGATGTATTGCTTATGTAATGTATTGTGTGAAGTGGCGAGTGTAAGCCAACTATCTCCTTTTGCATTTTAATCCCTCTTTTACATGAGTTGTGCAAAGATACCAAACTTGAGATCATTCTAGGATGGGCTTATACCTTTAAGTCGTGCCTCGACACGTAGGAGGTATAGTCCCATCCTGGGCATTACAAGTTGGTATCAGAGCCTTCTCCGACCTAGAAGCCCCCACTGATTGATCGAATCGTTGACGGTTGAGTCTAGGCACACACTGAAAATGTTTTGAGTCCTATATATATATCAGAGAGTAGGATTTCTTTGCTTCTCATCCCCTTTCTCTCTGGTGAGGACTCCTGATGATTACTCTTGCCTCTTCTACTTTCAAAATTGCACCAAATTTTTTTTAGGATCCCGCGAGTATTCTGGGATTGTTTCGATGTTCTTGTGACAAGGATATTGTTCTCGATGCCTCCTGTTCCCGAGGAGTTGAGCTTCGGGGTATCATTGACACAAGCATATCGCGGCAGTACTAAATACTTAAGACGGCCGACATCGAAAATCTCTCCTATACGGCCAGTGGCAAGATAACCCCGACAACACCCAGTACTGGGGAGGTAGTTCGAGAGTATTGCCATAGCTTGTTATAGTGGATGCTTTTCGAAGGTCCGAGGTAAACAGTTTCCGAGAAAGACTGGTTATGTGTTGAAGGATGGATACACCTGGATGTAGGTTTAGAGTTGATTGCGCGGTGCTTCCCGTGTATCCCCAACACCTGATTGCATAACTGGAAACTTTCGGAAATCTATAGGTGGGTTTTATCCAGTAGATCGTAGGCATTCTTCCAACGAATGCAGGTTAGTGAGTTCGGGGTTCTACATTGAGTGAAGTGGTTTTATGGACTTGTTCTGATCGGGAGTTGCATCTTAAAGGGTCCTTGGCTATGCTGATCCGGGGATTGCAAACCCTTTTGTAACACGTTCCATGAGCTTTCAGCACGAAGATGTCGAACGAAGCTTCTATCTTGTATTTGTTCTATCTGATCCTTGTTCCTTTTTATTTATCTTTTCTTCTTCTAAGTGGCTTCTCGACAAGTTGATGTTCATGTTGCATATCTATCCTTTGTTTTGTTTTGATTCTGGTATTCGAGTTGCTTCGATGACAAATGTTGATTCCATACCTTTCCTAATCGGTGTTCTCATATTTCTATGGGAGTGCTAGTCCTTCTTGATCATCAAGATGGTCATGTTAAATTCTTTTCCAACCGGTGTGCCTTCTCTTCAAGTTATTCCATACGGACGCCGTTGAGAAATCCGACGATTTGTCTGTTTCATTCATCCCAAGTTGTCTTTGTTTTCCCCACCCTCCCACCCTTCTTCTTCTTGGAGCCAGAAATTCTCAGATGAAGTATCCATTTATTCATGTGATATTTCTTCATTCATTTTCCTTCAATGTTCTTATCCGGTGATTTTTCGTGAAGATTCTCAAGAGCTTCAAGTTCATCATTCTTTTGTTCTCGAATTCTTCCGGTGGATGTAATTCAAGATTTCGGTGTTGATCTTATCCTTTTTCCTCTTTTCACAATGCTTTCTTATTCCGGTGCACCAATTAATCATTCTCCTCTTGCTATTCATATCCGGAGTGATGAAGATTCATAATTCCATTCTTAATCCGTTCAAATTATTTTGAGGATTATCATCTTATTCAAGCCTTTTTAATTCAACCGGTGCAATATCTCTTAAGCAATCTTTTTCAACGGTGATTTCTTGAGTGGGCCCTAACCCACAGGTCTTTTCCCAGGATCTTACCTGACTCTTCTTTTCCGGAGTTATACTCAAATTCTTTTCAAAGTGTGACGTAAGAATGATTCCCATCAGTCACATGCCTTCTCCAAGATCACTTTCAAATTCTTTCCATCGTTGGTTCAACCTTTTTAATTCTTCATTCCGGAGTGCTCAACAATTCTTATGGCATTTCTCGTCTTCATTCTCAACATTTGGAGACTGGAGAAGTGTTTCTCTTAAATCTTGGCCCGTTCTCTTGAAGATTCGTGGTTCTAGCTTCATGCCATCCTCATAATTGTTTTCCATTGTGGGAATTGTTTTCATGCCCCTTCAGAGCATTTCATGAATTCTTTCTTTATGATCCTCCGAAGGCCATCATTTCAGAAGATTTCTTCGTTCTCAGTTTTCAACTTCGTCCTCCAATATTCTTCATTGATGTCTCTTCGTTCGTCTCCATATTTTTACGGTGGTTCTTTCAACATTACCCTTCCGTTGTTATCGTTAATTCATTTGTTCTTTTCATAATCCTACCGGTGGTTCGTTGAAGATTTATCCAAGGTTGTGCTAGATCTCTCTTTAATTCTTTGCAACGAGAATAAGTAGTATGCCAAATCCTTTGGTTGCCATCAATTTAATTGGTGAAGGATATGCATGACATAATTCTTATTCGTATTCCTTCAAGGTGATTTAATTCTTTTGTCTGGAGCTTGTTCATCATATCATATTCTCGGTTCTAAATTGTTCATCTTGTTTCCGGAGCTCCAAGTTATTTCAATTATATCTTTTTCAAAGCTCAATCCAATTCATCGTTGGCCTTGAATCTTATTCTTTTCATCTTTCACTTCTCATGCTTTCATTACCGGAGTTCTTCACGGTGGTTCATCAAGATTTAATTAATCCTTGAAGTTTTCATCAAGATTCTTGTTAGAGCTCAAGCATTCTTCATCATGCTTTCCAATTGCAATCCTTTCTACCTTATCTTTTCAGATGATGTTATGTCATTCTTGTCAATTCCTTCATGTTTCATGATTCACGAGTTTTCAAGAATGAGATATTTAAACCCATCATTTTCTTTGTTCAGGAGATCTTTTCAACCCTTCAATCTATTCATTGGTGTTATCTTGGGTTGTATTTCACCTAGAGCTTTCCCTAAGGATTGTTGCTTTTATGGTGCTTATAATGACCCAAGTTCTTCTTTTATCATTCCGGTGAGATAAGTTTATCGTCTCCTTGTTGATCTCAATCCAATCAAATATTTCCATCAGTGACTGTTTGTCACCTCATAATTTTGAGATGTTTTCCATAAGCCCACATCAAGCTTATTCAGTTCGTGTTGATTCTTCCATCAACCACGTTCAACCCTTCTTTGTAAGGAGGATTTTCTAATTCATTTGTGGGAGAAGTTGTCATTTTTCTTCTCCATTCTTTTCTTTCATTGAACTATATTCTCTATTCTTTCATTCCGGAGGTTTTGTGATATTGCTCTCTTTAACCATCATCTCGTTTTTTGTCAAGATCATGTTCTTTCCCTTGCTCATCATTTAACCGGAGTGTTGTATTCTTCATTCTAGTTCTATCATCTTATCAAGTTTGCCTCTCTTTCCAACCAGAGTGCTGTCTGAATCTTTCTTAACCCTTGTGCCATTCTTTTAATTGTTCCGGAGGCTCTGTGTTGTTGTTTTCAGCAAGTATCATTCCATCTTCTCTAGTTCTTGTTAATTCCTTCCATTTTCAGATGAAGTGCTGTCCAAATTCTGACTTTCTTATTCCTTGGCTATACCATTGCGGTTTCATATTCTTTTGGTCCGTGAGCTCTTGTTTCATGTCTTTCAACCTACAAGGTTCTCGATGTTCCTTGTGCCTCTTTTTTCTAACGGAGTGCTCTTAACTTCGTTCATCTCCGTTGCTTTCTTGTTTCAACTTGTTCAACCTCTCAAGGTTCTTTGGTTTCACTCGTCTGTCAAAGAAGCAACTTTGTTTTACCTCCTCCTTTTTCGTTTTTACCCGGTGATATCTCTAGGATCTCGGGTCGAGATCCTCTGTTAGTGTGGGAGAGTTGTGACGCCCGAGACCGACGTCCCAGAAGATTCCAGAAGTTTCCCGAAGATTCCAGATGTTCCGGGTTGCCCGTGTGTTTTCTTTTGAGCTTGTGTTATTTATTTTTTGCATTGCATCATGTCATCATGCCATCATGTCATATTTATTTTTTGCATCTCAACCTTAATAAATCGTGTGGGCCTCCGATCCATTTAAATCGAGGGAAGATGACTTCTCTTTATAACATATAAAAGCCTCCTAATATTTATGGAGCTATATTAATAAATATTCCAATTGCTTCGGAATCACCGTAACACACTTGCATAATTTCCCCATTGTCTTTTCACTTCGAGTTTCCTTCAAAACCTTGCCAATAATTCTTTTCCGTTGTTTCGAGGCTCCTCCAAAATTCCGGACATTTTTTTGGACACTTCAATAATCTCGTCTTAGTTCAAACCTATTTGAATTATATTCAAATATGTTTGAATTATTTTTTCCGTTCATGCCTTTCTTATTTTTCTCCGGTCGTGCTTATTTTTATGTGCCCGAGAAAAATACTCCTTTGTCCTAATTCTTGCCCTAACCACCTCCTCTTTTCCTTGTCTTTTGTTTCTGCTAAAGGAAATAAAAGAAGTGCAGCCCAGGCCCCCTGGCCCATCCTTCCTCCTGCCCCTTTTTCCCTCCTGGGCCTCTAGTCCTCCTTCTCGGCCCATCCTTTCCTCTCTCCCCAGCCGGCCCATTTGGCCCGACCTCCCCCCGAACCCTAGCGAACCAACCCCCCCATCGCTCTCTCCCCGTTTTCCCTCTGCGCGCCGCCGCACTCTTCTCTCCCTCGTCCTCCCGTTTCACTCTCCCGCATCCCTCTGCCCGATTCCACTCCAGCTCCCGCATCCCTCTGCCCGAGGCCCCGAGCGCCCGGCCAGGAGCCAGCGAGGCTGGTCTCCCCGCTTGACGGGCCAGGGGCTCTCCTCTCGCTCTCTGGCCCTCGCCCGCGCACGCACCGTCGACCTCCCTCCAGTCCTCCTCGCCTCCTCGCCCGCATCGACGGGGCCGGCCAGGAGCACCGGCTGCGCCGGCGGCCGCCACCTCCCCTCGAGCAGTTCCCCGCATCGGGCCTCCCCGTCGCCCTCCAGGCTGCACGCGCGCCCGCGCCATGGTGCCGTCCGCCCCACCCCGCGCGGGCCTCGTCGCCCCGTAGCGCGCCTCCACCGCGCGCCAGCCAGGCCCGGCGCCCGCTCCCTCTGGCCTCCTGTCGACCGCGAGCAGCACCCCCGCGCAGTCCTCGTCTCCCCCGAGCAGCACCAGCAGCGGTCGTCCTCCAGCTCACCCTGCCTCTGTTTCCGGCGCCCCCAGGCCCTCGTCCTTCCGCGCCTTGAAGCTTCCTCGCACCGGCCACCGGCTCCCTTCCCGCGTCGGCCAGAGGCCCGTGGCCTCCCTTCCTCACCAGCACCGCAGCGCGAGCCGCCCCGGCCTCGTCACTACCTCGCCGAGCCGCTACCAGGGTCCCTTCCCGCAAGAACGTTGCTGTAGTTTTGTTTTTGTTTCGTGCATGCTTGTGTTGACCTTGACAGGGAACGCGTAAACGCCTATACGACCAAGTGCCTCTCCGATGCTCAAGTCCGACTACTACATGTACAACTACGAGCTCGAGAACGTCTACTCGGAGACCCCAAGTACCCCTACCGTCGCCCGTGTACCCCTACGAAACATCTTCGACCAAGTACCCCGACGTCGCGAGTACCACGACACGAACGTGAATGACTACCGTCGCCGGAACAACTACTTCCCACTACGGAACGAGTTCCACTACCGTCGCCCGGAAACGAGGAATTCGCCAAGTACCACGACACGATGACGTGAACCACTACTTCCTCTACGAGTTGCGAGAACAACTACTTCCCTCTACGGAACGACTTCTTCCTCGTCGGACACGTGAACGCCTTCTTCCTCTACGCTCTCGAACCGCCCCGTGAACGTTTCTTCCGAAGGTATAACCGCCGAGCCGATGACCCGTGTGTTGCTTGTTGTGGTTGTATGAAATGTCTCCCGTGTGTGCTCCGTGCCCGTTGTGCCGTTTCGATCTTTTGTCGTGTTCCTCGGTTGCCTCGTCACCGACTCGTGGGAACCCGGCAACGGGATCGCCCACCTTTCATCTTGTTTCACTCGCTTCGTCATCTTTTGCACCGGTCTCTCAACGAGAAACCGGAACCGAGAGGATGTGTTGCATCATTTTCGGATCGTTGCCGTGGCACCCTTTTCATTCCACCACGGTGACAAATACTTCATTCTCTCTTGTCAACTTATAAAAAAACTTGCATAAACTTGATCATGTCATCCGCATCATGTTCACAACACTAAAATGTTTAATTGTTGTTGCTTTATAATTATTAAACATGCTCATGGGGATTTTCCAGATATGTTGTTGTTATTTTCCGGCCTCATTTAAAATGCCTAAATAGTGTAGTTTCTTTATGCTTCACCTCTTGCCATGTTAAAAACATTTAATCTTGTCTTGTAAATAATGAGAGTCAACTAAATAATTAATATGTGGTGTTTCGTCAATATGCAACTCATTGCACATTGAGCTCCACTTAACTTGTAGTGTTGTTTGTGCACTTTGCCATGCCATGCATATTTAAACCGGACATGCATCATACTTGTTTGTGCATCGTATGCCATGTTTATGATTTGTGTGTTTACCGAGTTGTTTGTTTCTTTCCGGTTGCTTCTCTTGTTAGCTTCGGTTTCGTTCCGGAGTTGTGAGGATCCGCTCGACTGTTGCTCCGTCTTCTTCTTGGATCCGTTCTTCTCCTTTGTGGAATTCCAGGCAAGATGACCGAACCCGGATACCATTACTATCTTTGCCTATTGCTAGTAGTCTCGATCTATAGTTTTGCCTCGATGCCCATGTCTTCTTGTCAGCCTCCTACTTGTAACCATTGCCATGTTTAACCACCCTACCTACGCAAACCGTTGCTTGGCTAAGTACGCTTCGCTCAGCCCTTCTTATAGCATTGCTAGTTGCAGGTGAAGATTGAAGATGCTTGCTTCATGTTGAAGTTTGATTGGGTTATATCACACTATATAAATGCTTAAAAATGAAATCATCTATATACTGGCAAGGGTGGAAGGCTAAGCCTTTTGCTTGGTGATTTGTTCCACTCATGCCGTTAGGAACCGTATAAACCGGTGTTATGTTCCTTGATTTTGCGTTCCTAACACGGTTGGGGTGTATGGGACCCCCTTGATAAACCGCTAAGTGCTAAGTCTTTTCCAGCAAGTCCCAACATTTGGTACTATTTGCCTCATAATAACAACTTAATTAATTAATTAAAATTGCATAGGGGGTCGCGTCCCTGAGGATTCTTAATTCTACATAGCAGGGGGGGCCAGCGCTGATGGTGTTGGTCCCAAACGGGGGTCCTGCAGGGCCGCCTTGGGGCAACCCGAGGTATCTGGTATACCTGTAGCATCGCCCATCCGGTCGTGTCCTGAGACTTAGATACGCGCGGCTACTATCAGGGTGTCGACACGCCGGGAGGATTTGCTGGATTAGCCTTACCTTAGTTCGGTTTAACTTGAGCACGGGATTCCGAGAATACTCGGGTCTTCCCACCTATGGAGTTGCGACTCCGCGGATCGTGGGCTTGTGATGGGCCAAGTTGGAACACCCCTGCAGGGTTTGAACTTTCGAAAGCCGTGCCCGCGGTTATGTGGCAGATGGGAGCTTGTTAATTCCGGTTGTAGATAACTTGACACAATGTTTCAATACACTACCAGCGTGTGTACCGTGACTGTCAATTTCCGAATAGGGATTCGGGAGTTGAACACGGTGGGGTTATGTTTGACCGGCTTTAGTTAGGATCACTTCGTGATCTCTTTCGACCGTTGCAACTTCTCTTCTCGCTCTCTTTTACGTAAGATAGTGCTAGTTGCTGCTGCAGACTCTTGTTTTTTATCCTTCACCTCATATTCTTTTCTTCAGCCTTGTCCACACCCAAGGCTTAAATAGTCTTGTTACCCGGGAACGGGATTGCTGAGTCCTCTGTGGCTCACAGTTACTTCACCACACCAGATGCAGGTTCAGCCGAGTTCGATGCAGGAGTTGGATCAGTTCTTCACCAGGAGCTCGATGAAGAGTTTGACTGTTTGTTTGAGACGTTTCGATGATCAGTAGTGGTTTCTACTAGGATTCGATCCTGACCTGTGGCTTTATGTTGTTTTGGTATCTTTCTTTTGGTTCTTCACCCGTAGTCGGGTTGTGATGTTTTGAATGATGTATTGCTTATGTAATGTATTGTGTGAAGTGGCGAGTGTAAGCCAACTATCTCCTTTTGCATTTTAATCCCTCTTTTACATGAGTTGTGCAAAGATACCAAACTTGAGATCATTCTAGGATGGGCTTATACCTTTAAGTCGTGCCTCGACACGTAGGAGGTATAGTCCCATCCTGGGCATTACAAACAGTGCCACAGTCGGACGTCTGAGCGACATCACATAAAGGGCTTATATCAAAAATAAATAACAAGAGTGCCACAGTCGGACGTCTCAGAGACATCACATAAAGGGCTTATATCGAGAATGCCACAGTCGGACGTCTGAGCGACATCACATAAAGGGCTTATATGGTCATTCGAAACCAATTAGTATCTTGAAAGTAACTCATCTCACGGAAGCATTTAGTACAGAAATGACTGGATAGATCGTTTACCAGAATAACATTCAGCCGGTCTACCACTCATAAAGTTATATTAAAACCCTAGAGACAGACACGGAGACTGACACTTGACCATAGATATGGTTACTCGAATGGGCTTTGACTCTGCAGAGTTTGTACTCTTTAATCATAGCCAACGGATGTTTAGTAGTTGCAAAGGACTAGTTCCGTTTACGGTATTTTCAGCAGAAACACAACTAACTAGTACACACCCATTCCACATCCCGCTGGGATCAAATTTATACCGCGCGCTCTAAGGGGTGCCCTCCTCTCGGTCCCAACCGGAAACACCCATGCCCCCTGACCGGATGACGGGCTTTAATCCAGGGCCATGGAACCCTCATCCCGGCCCCTCTATTTGGTGTGCACAAGGAAATAGGTTTGCAACTAACTAAACCGTATTCTTTGCAGAAGACATGTGACAGTACAAAAAAGGAACGAACGGGATCATGACTTGACCCACGTTAGCACTGAAGATAACGGTTGACTGGCATGCTTCAACAATACCAGCTTGCAACCTATCATGTCACCACATGATCGGGTTGGCTCACCTTTAACTTTCGAAGCTCACACGGAGCTTGCCTTGCATGAGATATAACATCCACAAAATGCTTATATAATCATGCCATGAGAAAAATACTCAAGAAACATGCAAAGACTCATCATATCAAAGGTTCAAACATGCTTGCCAGGTTCGGAGTAGTCGGAGTCTAACTCGGTGAAGTTCGCGGCTCCGTCACTTCCTTCGGTATCTACGGATAAAAATAAAACGGGTACTAACATAAATACCGTGTGTGCATAAAATTTGTCCCAAATATTTTTCAAATAAATATTATAAAAAAACTAGACAGAAAAACAAAGAGGACAGAAAAAGAATCAACTCAAAATCATCTTTTGTTTAAAACTTATTAAGGTTTTTGTCCAGGGACATGTTTGTAATGAAACAGAAAGTTTCCAGGGGCTTGAGTATAAAAACAGAAAACAATTCAGTAAGAAGTATGCTAGCTGAAAAGGGAAGGTGTATTTTGCCCGAAGGCGTTTTCCAGAAAAACATTTCGAATAAAACAAAGAGACTGACGAGGGGGTCCCACCCGTCAGGTTTGAATCTTCTAACAAAATAACAGAGCGCGCCAGCGTTAGAGAGCCGCGGTGGTCGCCGACGCCGATCCACGGCGAGGTAGGGGAAAAGGGTGGTACCTACGGGTTCACGGTGCTCTTCCGCGTCTATGGGTGGTGGAGTTGGACGTCGGCGAGCACCACGTCGACGGCGACCTTCTCTCCGGCGGACGACGGTTCGGGTGGTTGTGGATCTCGTCGGGGAGAGCTGTGGAGGTCAAATTGAAGTGGGGGTTAGACGTCTAGGTGTGTAAGGAGACTACTGGCACGACTATTGTCGTGGAATTAACACGGCAGATGTCCGGTTTAACGGACTTGATAATGGAACCATCGCACGGGTTAGCTTGAAAGGGGTTAAAAGCACACAAAGGACACAGAGGGTTTATACTAGTTCGGCCCCTTCGATGAAGGTAAAAGCCTACGTCTAGTTTGGTTTGGTATTCCTTGGGCATCGATGAACACGGAGCAGATCGCTTGCCTGTGTCTCAACGGGTTGTTTCTTGCTTGTCCTTGAACCGTCGCCAGGTCGTCCCTTTATAAAGAGGCGACGCCCGGTCCGGTTTACAGAGTCTCGAGGCCGGTTCATACTTGTGTCCGCCTCGGTCTGTGCTCTTTCTTTCCTATCTCTCAAGTTACATGATCAGGCGGTTTACAAACCGTAATTCTATACATGGGCCCTAAGATCCCATGGGCCGCAGCCTTTACTAGGTATTACAATGATACAACGATATTACCATAATCCGGTTTACACTAGCCGGTTCACACCTGCTAGTAATATCCCTGACATTAGGACCCAGAATGATTTGAACTTGTTCAGATCAATCTTCCCAGTCTTGCATAATCTTCTTTCTTGTGTCTTCTCCTTTTTTGTAAACCGGCCATGACGTCATCCTGGAAAGTCACCATGACATCACTTCCGCATTTAATGCACCCAGCTATCTATCGATTTTGTTTAAGGGGCATCCCGAGAATCGAGGCGTCAGAGGATCTTTATCCAATCTTTTGCCTCCTCGAATCTCGCGCCTGTCGTTTCAGCTCTGCCTTTCTATAAATACTGCTGCCTCCATTCTTTATCTCCCTCCGTTCGTTCTTCTTCCTTCGTCACCCGAACTTAAGACTGCGTCGTCGTCCTTGAGCTCAAATCGCCGCCGTCGTCCGTCGTATCCAAATCTTCGTCGGCCGCTACATCGACCTGAGCGTGACCAGAGGAAACCCCGCCGCCGCTTCTCAGGTACTTCATCTTCTTCACCGTAGATCTAAAGCTCTAAAACTCTTCTCGTACCTCCGCCATTAAAACCTCAGTGAAAGCTTCATCTTGTTCATCCTAGGCACCGAGTTCTCAGTAATTTTCACCTTTGGATCTTGCCTTTAAAACTTGCCTCTATTCCGCTGCGGTATGCTTTAGATCTCGTCATTTATGTCCAACCCTTGTAGCTCTTCCCGTAATATCCTTGCATTTGTTTTTCTTTTTCCTGGGTGCTCAGATCTGTTTTACTTTAGCTGTCTATGAAAACCTGTTTCTTCACCTTTGTAGATCTGTAAAGTATTCTCCGGTTTAAACAGTTATATGCTGCTTCTGTAAAAATTCCATGACGAACGCGACGGTTTAGCTCTTTCTCTTTTGTTGTCATGAACCGGTAGTAATACAGTTTCCTGTTTTTTGCCGGGTTAGCCATATCATTAGTCCCTTGTCTAAACCGTTGCGTGGTCTCTGTATATATATTCCAGTTTATGCCACTGTACTCAAGTAATCCGGGTTTACACTTTACCCTTTCAGCACTTGTTCTTCTGTTGCTATGGCCAAACAGTTTGTCTCTTGCAACTGGGTTCCTTCCGTTATCACGGAGGAAGATTTAGCTAAAGCGGTTGCAGTTGGTACTCTGGGCCCTCAGTCCGTTTTAAAGTGGCGGGCTCCAGGAGAGGAATGCCCTCCTACTCCCAAAGAGGGGGAGATTATTGTCTTCTTTGACCACATTGCTCGGGGCTTTACTCCTCCCGGTTCAAAGTTTTTCTGGGACGTACTTGCCACTTTCCAGCTCCATCCTCAGGACATAGGTCCCAACTCTGTTTCCAACATCTGCGATTTCCAAGTGTTCTTTGAGGTGTATTTGCAAGAAGAACCGTCAGTCGACCTATTCCGGGACTTTTTCCACCTGAACCGGCGAACTGAATTTACTAGTGGACCTCATAAAGAACTAGGAGGGGTCAGCATTCAGAAGAGAAAAGATGCAGTCTTTCCTCATGCCGCTCTCCACACACACCCCAAGGACTGGAATAAATCTTGGTTTTATTGTATTGACACTTCACCTGAGGGGGAAAACCCATTGCCGGGTTATCGCGAGCACCGTCTTCCGGAGGATCACCCTTTGCCGCAGTGCCTCAGCTCCTCATAGCGGCCCCGGTTTGCCTCGCAACTTGCCAGGCTAAAGGCCTTTATGGCCAATGGCTTAACCGGAGTGGATTTTACGCGCTGCTGGCTTTCTTGGATTATTCTTCCTCTAAGTCATCGCCCAAGCTTGATGTGTAAATATTCTGGTAAACCGGATGATCCTCAACGGTTTTCCAAGGAAAAACTTTCTGAATCAGAAGTTATTGAATCGGCAAAAAAGATGCTTAATGTCTCCTTAGACGAATGCAGCCAAACCGGATTGGCTCCGTATTACAAGAAAAACAAGCTGCCTGCGGTATGTCTTACTTTCTTTCATATGTTTGTAATCCGTTCCTTTAAATTACTCTTTCAATTATCTTTCATCTTTTGAACAGGCTGATGACCCCTTTTGGAAGAGAAAACCTCAGGAGAAGGCCGGAAAACAGCCACGCCGGAAAGCCTTCGCTACCAAGAAGACGAAAGCGGCTGGTGGCTGCGGTTCTCATGCTAAGGATGACGATCCGGACTCTGAGGTATTAGTTAATCCGGCTTTGACTTGTTCACTTTTACCCATATCTGTATTTAACGGTAACTTGTCACAGGAGCTAGCTGAAGGAGATAAACCGGCCGAAATTGAGGTAACTATCCTTTCTTCCGATTCAGAACCACTTCCACAAAAAAGTCGTCGGACAGTTCGGAAATATCAGTTTTCTCACCCTTATGCTCAATTGGATCCCAATTTTCTTTTGAAGAAACAGCAACATGAAGCCCTTCGCCGGACCACTCGCCATAGCGGCCTTGCAGTGGAATCATCTGGAATATCTCTTACTCCGGCTCGGAGGCGCCGCTCTGAGGTTATACTCTCTCCAACCCTCCTTCGTCCCAAGGCCGGGCTTATACGCAAACCTCTTAAACCGTCTGACCCTGATTATCAGGATACTCCGTTATCTTCTTCCGGCGAATTAACTGCCACACAACTCCCACCACTAAAAACTGTCCCAGGGTAAGTCTTTTAATTTATCCGGTTTATGATTGCACTTTGCTTTACAGTTCTAACTTGTTTTTCCAACTTCTTTCAGCAAGCCAAAGCCTAGCAAAAGACCGAAGGCCAACAAACCCACTGCTGAGACTGCCATTGATGATCCGGCGGTTGTTCTGGATTCAGCTATCCCTCCAGAAGGCGAGCCCACAATTCCACTTGAAGATCCTGCTCCTATGGATCATACTACTGCACCTGAAAATCCCAATACTGAGGATGGTCATGAACCGGCAAGTCCTGCTCGGGCCAACTCTCCTCGGACCAATCCGGCTCCTGCTAGCCCGGTTCACACCGCGACCCCACCACCAACAACTGCTTCTCCGGAAGTTGAACTAACTCACACAACTTATACCGCTCCTGCTGAGCCCACTGTCTTAGCCAAGCATACGGCTAAAGCGGAGAAGCTGTATCAAGAGAAAGGTAAATGGAGTACCGAGCTGTCCAGTTTCACCGATATGAGTGCCCAGGAGCTCTATTCCGGGTATTTGAACCGGCTTCACACTGGTCGAGACTATGAAGCAGGCTTGATTAATATGATGAAGGACAAGTATGAGCTAAACCTTTGCATTTGTTTTTCTGCTTTCATTACGCTTCTGTCTATATCTTAGTAGCCCCCAAGTTCCGGTTTAGCTACGTTTAGAAGGTGAACCGGTACTTCCTGACTAAGCAAATGATCTTTACATTAGCCCCCAAGTGCCAGGGGCATAACTTTAGTTTATGTGCCTGGGACTTGCCTGACTTTTCTTTTTGATACTTTAATTATCCATTAGCCCCCAAGTGTCAAGTAGACAACTTGTTTGTGTACTTGAGACTTTGTCTTTGAATTGCTGCTGTTTAACACTTCAATTGCCCATTAGCCCCCAAGTGTCAAGTGGATAACTTGGTTATATGCTTGAGACTTGTCTGATTTTTGCTCCTTGCCACTTGATTTTCCTTGCAGGATGATTTAAACCGGAGGGCTGAAGAAATCAGCAAACTCCGGAACAGACTTGCTGAAACGGAGTCTGCTGCTTCTAAGGCCAAGAAAGACTTGGCGCTGAGTTTAAAGACTGCTGAACAGCTGAAGAAATTCTTTGAAGAAGAGCGGACCGCCTTCGAGGTTCAGAAAAAAGATCTGGAGAAAAGGGTAAAGGACGCCGAGGAAGCCCATAATCCGGTGACTGAAGAGTTAACCGGTTTAAAGCGGCAAATAGAATTGATGACCTCTGCTATCTTCAGTAAGTATTTAATCTGTATTCCTGCTTTCATCCTTGTAATCTTCAATCCGTTCCGGTTTAATTGTGATAATCATATGCAGGGCGCCGTGTCACCCATCTTGGGGATGACTTACAGAAAAAACTCAAGGCATCTTATACCCTGGTTGAGCAGCTGTATTCCGGCGCTCAAAGGGTCATAAGCGCAATGTCTTTCAACAAACCGGCCCCCACTACCATCCAAGGTACATTAGAAAAGCTATCTGTTTTGCCGGTGTGTTTGGAGGAAGTTAAGAAGTCTGCCGCTCGAGCCGGTTCCCTCGTGGCGCTTACCAGAGCGAAAGCGTGGGTTCCGGACTTTGATCCAGAAGAAGCTTTGAATGGGTATCCAAATATTAAAGAAGACGGATCAGCTTTTACTGCAAAGGATCTCCATGCCTTGACGAAGGAGATGCGTCCTCTCGCCAGCAAACTTGCGGCCGAATCAGATTTATCCATGTATCATCCGGGGTATGATTTGCAGAACGAGTGGGTGGAGCGGCTGGTTTATGATACCGTCAATCTAATCCCACCAGTGCGCCCTCATACCTTCACTCCAGATATCGATCCATCTGAACTCATCAATGAAGAGATGTACTTTCGTGCCTTAATGAAAATTGACTGGCGCGTTCCTGATTTCCAGCCGCTTCAAGAAGAGGAGGAGACTCCGGACCAAGTTGATACCCAACCGTCGCAACAGGAGGAAGCGTAGTTCATAGTATGTCTTTGTAGTTGCAGTCGCATCTTGCTGAACAATCTTTAATCCATTCAGGCTTGCTATGCCTTGTAATAGGATAGCTGAAAACATTGTCCGTTTTGATCCGGATGCTCCAACTTCTTGTTTTAACGTTTGCCAATTTAAATTTGGTCTGACGTGGCTTAGCCTGCATATCATCTGTCCCTGCATAGATAATACTGAAAATATGTCCTAGCGGTTTTACCGCTGGACCAATTAAATTGCTCTCATAAAATATATCAAACAAGTGTTTTGTTTGTATCAAAAATAACGTCATACCTGCCATCAAGCATACTTGATATTTTTAATCCGGTAGAATTTAAAATTGCTGAGGGAATCTTTGATCGACCCAATAATAATTCCAGGTTTGATAAAAGATGCCGGTTTATATCACGCTGAAACTTTGTCCAGAAATTTGTAGTTTATACTTGGCTTTTTTCCTGATGGATGATCCAGGTTATAATGAACACCGGTTTATCTCATGCTAGTATTCATGACCCAGACTTTTAACTTTGTAGATATGTGGTCAACTTCTGGAGCTGTCCCACTCCGGTTTAGAGAATCATAAAACATAAATACCAGAAATGCAAATAAAACCATGTAGTCGAGGCTTTTTACGAGCTGCCAGGCTTAAAGAAAGGTTCAGCCAATCAATGGAATGGGCTTACCATCCAGAGGGCCGGTCGATGGATGCGGGTACCATCCATAGGAACCATAAGAAAAACTTTGGCCAATCACTGGAATGGGCTTACCATCCAAAGGGCCTCTATGATTCCATAGAACCATAGGAAAAACTTTAGCCAATCACTGGAATGGGCTTACCATCCAGAGGGCCTCTATGATTCCATAGAACCATAGGAAAGAACTTGAGCCAATCACTGGATGGTTGTCACCATCCAGAGGGCCTCTATGATTCCATAGAACCATAGGAAAAACTTTAGCCAATCACTGGAATGGGCTTACCATCCAGAGGGCCTCTATGATTCCATAGAACCATAGGAAAAACTTTAGCCAATCACTGGAATGGGCTTACCATCCAGAGGGCCTCTATGATTCCATAAAACCATAGGAAAAACTTTAGCCAATCACTGGAATGGGCTTACCATCCAGAGGGCCTCTATGATTCCATAGAACCATAGGAAAAACTTTAGCCAATCACTGGATGGTTGTCACCATCCAGAGGGCCTCTATGATTCCATAGAACCATAGGAAAAACTTTAGCCAATCACTGGATGGTTGTCATCATCCAGAGGGCCTTCATGAAGTGTCCTCTTTGGTCCTGATATGACCTTATGCTTGAAAAAAGCTCTTCAGGGAGTTATTGCTTCTGAGTACATATGCCCTGCAAAATCTTTTTAAACCGATCGATTTGTTTGAAATATGACATATGATAATACATGTATGGTTGTCCCCATAAGATGTTTGTATTGGAAAAAAGGCTGAGCCCCCGGTTTACCGAGGGTGCCGGTTTATTCATTAATCATAATATATACATAAGATACAGTGGAGCTCATGGCTCCGGTATAGTAGGGCCGCAAGAGGGCGATGTTCCACGGCCTATTTGTCTCCTCTTCCGATGTCCGTGAGTCCTTGTGTTCTCGAACGTCCATTAGGTAATATGAACCGTTGTGCAGATTCTTGCTAACCACAAAGGGCCCTTCCCAAGGCGGGGATAGCTTGTGCATATCTGTTTGATCTTGGATGAGCCGGAGTACTAAGTCTCCCTCCTGGAATGTCCTTGTCTTGATCCGGCGGCTGTGATATCTGCGCAAGTCTTGTTGATAGATCGCAGACCGTGCTGCTGCTATATCACGCTCGTCATCCAGCCGGTCCAAACTGTCTTGTCTTGCCTGCTCATTGGCCGCTTCAACATAGGCCGTCACCCTTGGTGAATCATGACGGATATCACTTGGAAGGACCGCTTCAGCACCATATACCATAAAGAAGGGTGTGTAACCTGTGGACCGGTTTGGCGTAGTATTGATACTCCAAAGGACAGAAGGTAACTCCTCAACCCAGCACCCAGGTGTTCATTGCAAAGGAGTCATAAGCCGGGGCTTGATACCTCGCAAAACCTCCTGATTTGCTCTTTCAGCTTGACCATTGGATTGGGGGTGGGCCACAGAAGATACGTCTAGGCGAATGTGTTCCCGTTGACAAAATTCTTCCATCTCACCCTTAGATAAATTGGTGCCGTTGTCTGTGATGATGCTGTGTGGAAAGCCAAACCGGAAAATTACCTTTTTGATGAATTTGACTGCTGTGGCCGCATCACACTTGCTCACAGGCTCTGCCTCAATCCACTTTGTAAACTTATCCACCGCCACCAGTAGATGAGTTTTCTGATCTTGAGATCGCTTAAAGGGTCCAACCATATCAAGCCCCCAAGTCGCAAACGGCCAGGTTATTGGTATCATCCGGAGCTCCTGTGCCGGAACAAGAGCACGTCGCGAAAACTTCTGACAAGCATCACACTTCCGGACTAGATCCGCCGCATCAGCATGAGCTGTCAGCCAATAGAACCCATGTCGAAAAGCTTTAGCCACCAATGATTTTGAACCGGCATGATGACCACAATCCCCTTCATGGATCTCGCGAAGAATATCACAACCTTCCTCAGCTGATACACACCGCTGAAATGCTCCAGAGACGTTGCGATGATGAAGCTCCCCGTTTGCAATTGTCATGGACTTAGAACGCCGGACTATCTGTCGTGCCTCTATCTCGTCGTCCGGTAGCTCTCCTCGGCTCAGATACGCCAAATAGGGCAGCGTCCAATCCGGAATAACATGAAGTGCCGCAACTAGCTTTGCCTCCGGATCAGGAACAGCCAGGTCTTCCTCTGATGGTACTTGTACTGACGGACTGTGCAGCTCATCCAAAAAAGTATTTGGTGGTACCGGTTTACGTTGAGAACCCAGCCGGCTTAAAGCATCAGCCGCTTCATTCCTTCGCCGGTCTATGTGGTCCACTTGATACCCTTTGAAATATCCAGCAACTGCTTCCACTTATCGTCTGTAAGATGCCATGAGAGGATCTCTCGAATCCCACTTGCCTGAAACTTGCTGCGCCACCAAATCTGAATCGCCGAAACACTTGACTCGGCTTAAGTTCATCCCCTTTGCCATCCGTAAGCCATGAAGTAACGCTTCATATTCCGCTGCATTATTAGTACAAGGAAACAATAAACGGAGGACGTATCAAAACTTATCACCTCGCGGGGAAGTTAAGACAACTCCAGCCCCCGAGCCTTCTAACTGTCTTGAACCGTCAAAGTGAATCGTCCAGTATGTAAGATCCGGCTTCTCCTCAGGTGTTTGTAATTCTGTCCAATCATTGATGAAATCCACCAATGCCTGAGACTTGATAGCGGTGCGTGGCACATATTTCAACTCATGTGGGCTGAGCTCAATGGCCCACTTCACCACTCTACCCGTAGCTTCCCTGTTCTGGATTATATCCCCCAATGGTGCTGAACTAACAACAGTTATTGGATGGCCTTGGAAATAGTGCTTCAACTTCCGGTTTGCCATGAACACACCATACACTAGCTTCTGCCAATGTGGGTACCTTTGTTTGGACTCGATGAGTACTTCACTGACGTAATAAACCGGACGCTGAACCGGATATTCCTTCCCTGCTTCCTTACGTTCGACCACGATTGCCACACTAACTGCCCGTGCGTTGGCGGCGACATATAACAACAAAGGCTCATTATCAATAGGGGCAGCTAGGACGGGTGGCCTTGCCAGCTGTCGCTTCAAATCCTCAAACGCAGTATTTGCCTCATCACTCCATATAAAACGATCAGTCTTTCTCAGCATCTGATAAAGCGGAATCGCCTTCTCCCCCAAACGACTAATGAACCGGCTCAATGCTGTGATCCGGCCAGCGATATGCTGAACATCATTAATGCAAGCCGGTTTAGTTAAAGATGTGATTGCCTTGATCTTCTCTGGATTAGCTTCTATTCCTCTGTTTGACACCAAAAACCCAAGGAGATTGCCTGCCGGAACACCAAAAGCACACTTCTCCGGATTAAGCGTCATCTTATAGGCCCGAAGATTGTCAAAGGTCTCCTTGAGGTCCTCTATCAGCGTCTCCTCCTTCCTTGACTTCACCACGATATCATCCACATAAGCATGAACATTTCTCCCTATCTGCCCCTTAAGACAGTTCTGAACGCAACGCTGATAAGTTGCTTGGGCACTCTTGAGCCCAAAAGGCATAGATACATAGCAAAAAGCACCAAAAGGAGTTATGAAAGTTGTCTTCTCCTGGTCCTTAACTGCCATCTTGATCTGGTGATATCCTGAGTATGCATCCAAAAAACTTAGCCGCTCACATCCCGCTGTAGCATCGATGATCTGATCAATGCGAGGGAGAGCAAAAGGATCGGTCGGACAAGCTTTGTTAAGGTGTGTGTAGTCCACACACATTCTCCACTTTCCATTCTTCTTTAATACCAACACCAGATTAGCCAACTATTCCGGATGAAAGACTTCAATTATGAACCCTGCAGCCAAAAGCCTGGCCACCTCTTCTCCTATAGCCTTGCACCTTTCTTCGTTGAAGCGACGCAGATACTGCTTAACCGGTTTAAACTTCGGATCAATGTTGAGGCTGTGCTCAGCGAGTTGCCTCGGTATACCTGGCATGTCAGAAGGTTTCCATGCAAAGATATCCCGGTTCTCACGGATGAACTCGATGAGCGCGCTTTCCTATTTGGGATCAAGGTTAGCGCTGATAGTGAACTGCTTGGATGAATCGCCTGGCACAAAATCAACTTGCTTGGTCTCCTCTGTCGATTTAAATTTCAACGCCGGATCATGCTCCGTAGTTGGCTTCTTCAACGGGGACATGTCCGCCGGATCAACATTGTCTTTGTAAAACTTCAACTCCTCCGTAGCACATACTGCCTCTGCATAGGCAGCATCTCCCTCTTCACACTCCAATGCAATCTTGCGACTTCCATGAACCGTGATTGTTCCTTTGTGACCCGGCATCTTGAGCTGCAGATAAACATAACACGGCCTAGCCATAAACTTGGCATAAACCGTCCTCCCGAACAGAGCGTGATAAGGGCTCCGAATCTTGACGACTTCAAAAGTTATCATCTCTGACCTGGAATCATGCTCATCTCCAAAGGTAACTTCTAAGTCAATTTTCCCAACTGGGTAAGCGGACTTACCTGGCACCACCCCATGGAACACCGTGTTTGACGGCCTTAGCTTCTTATCCGTCAGGCCCATACGACGGAAGGTCTCATAATACAAGATATTGATGCTGCTGCCTCTGTCCATAAGAACTTTAGTGAACTTATAACCACCCACCTGTGGTGCTACTACCAAGGCCAAGTGGCCCGGATTATCCACCCGCATCGGGTGATCCTCCCTGCTCCACACAATGGGCTGCTCTGACCAGCGCAAGAATTGCGGCGTCGCCGGTTCAACCGCGTGGACTGCCCGCTTTAAAACTTTTTGATCTCGTTTACACAAACTTGTGGTGAACACATGATATTGCCCACTACTCAACTCCTTTGGATTACTCTGATATCCGGATTGCTGCTGCTGATTACCCTGGTTATTGTGATTACCTTGGCCCTGCTGTTGGCTGCCTTGGTTATTGTAACCACCTTGACCATGCGGCTGATTACCCTGGTTATTATAACCACCTTGACCATATTGATTATTTCCCCGGTTATGATAACCACTGTTGTTGCCACGATATCCTGATCCGGGGCCGTTCCCCTGGTGACCCGGACCGTAGAACCCCGGGTCCGAACCGCCGTTTGGAGGCCTGTTATTAGAGTTGAAGCGGCCCATTATGGCTTCCATCAAGGGCCTACATTCTCCTATAGTATGTTTTGCTGGTCGCTCCCTTGTGCTATGGTTTGGACAAGGCTGACTTAAGTCCTGGTCCCAACTAACATCCCCTCCGCCGGTTTGTGGAGGTGGTTTGCCCCTATTGCGCTGAAAACTCCCTTGAACTTGGGTATTGGCCACGAAATCAGAGCCACCCTCTGCCTTTCGCTTGCCGAGGAAACTTGTGGCGGCCGGATTAACCTGCGCCGGTTTACTAGGTTTGTTGGCCTTTCCTGCTTTGTCTCCCTCCGCTTCTGGATATTTAGTGTTATCAGAATCCCCATATTTTACTAAAGCGCTCATGAGAGTCCCCATATCATTGCAATCCCGTTTAAGCCGTCCCAACTTTAACTTGAGAGACTCAAACCGGCAATTGTTTTCTAATGTCACTATTGCCGTACTAGGATTGATACCATTCGAAGAATGCAAGATCTCTGACACTCGCCGCACCCATGAACTTGTAGATTCCTGCTCTCCTTGCACACAGGCTGCTAGATCCACTATTGACATCGGCTGCTTGCACGTATCCTTGAAATTTTTGATAAACTGGCGACGTAGCTCTCCCCATGACCCGACAGAATTAGGGGGTAAACCCTTTAGCCAGGTCCGGGCTGTACCTTCAAGCATCACAGTAAAGTATTTCGCACAAGCTGCTTCATCCACATCCAGCATCTCCATGGCCATCTCATAACTCTCAACCCAAGCTTCTAGAGCCAAATCCGCCGTGTAATTGGGCACCTTTCGTGGACCTTTAAAATCTTTGGGCAGTTTCACGCTCCGTAAAGCGGGGATAGGACACTGCACCCCAAAGGAACTCGTTGTGACTCCTGTCTCTGCTATGGCTGTGTGAACCGGCGTCGTTTGACGGACCTCCTCCCGGGCTACCGATCTAACCCGGTTTGCATCCTAAGCCTGTGCGTCCATGCCTGCCGGGTTATCTCGTCTGTGACGGTGTCGCATGCGTTCACTGCTAGACACTTCCGGTTCCTCCCAATGCCTAGTGTAACTCCGGCTGGGACGTGGTGTTAAATGTAGCCTCTCCCTGCTATGAGAATATGCTTGCTGTTGTACTAACGCCGTATTAAGCAGATCCTTGACCCTGCGTGCCTCCAACGCCACCGGAGACGTCCCCTCAATGGGTAAAGCGGCCAAGCGCGAAGCAGCAGCAACGATATTGTCCAAAGGATTCGAATAATGACCCGGAGGGGTAGGAACGTGAGGTGCAGATGTGATCCGTCGATCTTGCTCCGCAGTAGGCTGCTGAACCGGCTCATCCCTCGCTGGGGGTGCCCTCCGGTTTAAAGCCGGATCATTGCTAGTCCCCGCCCCTGGCGTCCTGAAAAGATCCGTCGCCTCATAAACCGGCGGTAGACGAGACTGGTACTTCCGACTTCTTACTCCCTGTGCAGAGGCCTGCTCCATCCTTAGATGAAAAGCCTGATCATTCAGCTCTGCCTGCCTTATTGCTATCATAGCCTTCTCTGTTTTCAGATCTTCTCTTGCTTGATCAATCCAGCCCTTTAGCTGAAGGAGCTCTGCATCATGTTGCGCCTTGTCTGCTGGAGCTACCTCTGCCATGGCTCGGGCCGTGAACTCCTCGACTAAGGTGGATAGAACGTCAGTGGGCGAGAGGGCCTGGCCACTCCCCCTACACCAGCTTCTGCTATCGCCCCGATCACCGTGGACTGTGGCGTAGGTTGTGAACCGGCCATAAAGACAGCCACCCGGTTTGGCGGGACAAAGGGGCCCGGAATACTGTCTCCGTCGGACTCACCCTCAGACCGGCCGTCCCGCAACTGATACATAGACTCAGTCTCTCCGGATGAAGATTCGTCGTCGGAGTAGACAACTGTTTCGTCACCGGATTCCGATCCGTCCTCGGTTTGGACCCCGTGAACTGCTCCAATGAAAAGGTGCTTCATGGCGGGCTGAATCCGGGCCGATCTCGCACGCTGAGCCGGCTCGATGATGTTGGGGAAGATGTCCGGCTCAGGTCCCGGTTCGCCGATCTTGCCGATGAAGACGTGGATGCCACCGAAGGGAACCCGGTACCCGTATTCGATTGAATCGGCCTCCGGTCCTCAACCTGCGTCATTGATGTAGATCCGGCCGCGGTGACTCTTGGTCATCCGGCCGACGACATAGCCCTTGAGCCCTTCAAATCTGCCCTTCAAGAACTCGAAACCATCGTGCGGAGGCCCCACGGTGGGCGCCAACTATCGTGGAATTAACACGACAGATGTCCGGTTTAACGGACTTGATAATGGAACCATCGCACGGGTTAGCTTGAAAGGGGTTAAAAGCACACAAAGGACACAGAGGGTTTATACTAGTTCGGCCCCTTCGATGAAGGTAAAAGCCTACGTCTAGTTTGGTTTGGTATTGCTTGGGCGTCGATGAATAGGGAGCAGATCGCTTGCCTGTGTCTCGACGGGTTGTTTCTTGCTTGTCCTTGAACCGTCGCCGGGTCGTCCCTTTATATAGAGGCGACGCCCGGTCCGGTTTACAGAGTCCCGAGGCCGGTTCATACTTGTGTCCGCCTTGGTCTCTGCTCTTTATTTCCTATCTCTCAAGTTACATGATCAGGCGGTTTACAAACTGTAATTCTATACATGGGCCCTAAGATCCCATGGGCCCCAGCCTTTACTAGGTATTACAATGATACAACGATATTACCATAATCCGGTTTACACTAGCCGGTTCACACCTGCTAGTAATATCCCTGACAACTATGGAGGTGGAGGAGCTCTCACCAGAGCGAGAGCTGCTGGAGCCCGAAGCGGATCGGGGCGGCCGGAGTTGGGGAAGAAGGGTTCCTCGAGGTTCTTCCAGTGTCTGGGCGGGGTCTGGTGAGATGGTGGAGCGGTGCGTGGGTCGAATGCGAGCTCGGGGCTGCTATTTATAGCCGACCCGAGGTGGTTGCCGCAAACGGGATAAGTCCGGCGAGCGATTACGGCGAGGCCGTGCCTGAAAGGGTGGCTTAAGTACTTGAGCATCGACGTGATGGTCTACTAGTTCCATCCCGATGCAGAGCTTAGCAAGACATGGGCGTTTACGACACTTTCTCAACGGAACGACCGTGCGGGCCCGTCGGCGGCAGAGAGCGCGCTCTGCGCCTCTCAAGCCACGACGACGGTGCTGCAGCGTGCATAGGAGAGGAGACGGCCATGCAGATCTCTCAGGTGGCTTGGGCGGTGCCGAACGACGTCGTTTTGCAGGGTGGCCCCTGTTGGCCGCCACGGGTCTCTCTTCCGCCGCGGAAGACGCCGGCGCAGGCAGGCCACGACGTCACCGACGCTCGCAATCGGCCAAGCGAGTGTGCGGTGCTCTGGATAAGGGAGAGGAGCAGTGCAACAAGGCGCCAAGGCAACACTGGCGAGATTGACGCGACGGCCTGACGAAACTGCACTGTCGACTGAAACTTAAGTTAGCTTTTTCTGAATTTCATCAGAAACAGTGCACACCAGCTATTTGATGAAATGATTCATGCAGTTGCCGAATTTTTCTTGAGCTTATCTTTGGTGAGGTGGTCTCTTGATGCATCTAGAGGCTGCCTGAATTTCCACAGATTTTTAGGAAGAGAGAAAATATGAATTTCATCAAAAATGGCAATTCTGGTCCAAACTTGCAGCAAGCAAGATTTGAAAATTTTGAACTGTGGACCAGCAGTTTTTGATGGATCTAGGTTGAGGATACTAAGGACTAGTCAGGGGGGTTTGTTTGGGATCAAAACTCAAAAGGAAACTAGCAGTTCCTTTGTAAATCACCAAGGCTCAATTTAAAATACAAAAATTGTTTTTGGGGAAAAATAAATAGAAGAAAAGTTTAAAGGAGGTTGAAACCTACTGGAATTGATGTTAGACTTGCCCAAGGTGAGAATGAAGGTTCTGGGAAGGGAGATCTTCATTGGGTGTCATGGCAAAAGTCAAGTTTGAATGGGAGAGAATAAGCCCAAGGTATCATAGGAAGACTCTTCATAAAACATGAAATTGTCAAAACTCTTTTGAAAACAATTTGTGTTGAGTCAACACAAGGTGAAAACCCTCAAGACCAGAAATCAAGGTTGAGAAGGACATGGAAATCTTTTGTCATAAAAGATTTGAGAAGGAGTGGTTTTAAGAAAGATTTAAATAACCTCCTTCCAAGAGACCAAATAATTTGATGAAAACAAATCCAAAGTTTTTGGAGTGTTACAACACCTACCCCCTCAGGAAAAATCTCATCCCCGAGATTTCAACTGATCTTCATATAGGTGTGGGTACTTAGTCCGAAGAAAAAGCCTCTCTTTCCCATGTTGCCTCATCCTCGGTGTGATTGCTCCACTGAACCTTAAGAAACTTAATTTTCTTCTGACGGGTCCTTCGTTTAGATTCCTCCAATATTTTTATCAGGCGTTCCCTGTAGGTGAGGTCTGGTTGCACATCAATGTTTTCATGCGATACATGCTTCTCCAGGTTGCTTACACATTTTCTCAACTGTGAGACGTGGAACACGTCGTGGACGTCTGATAGCTCCTTGGGTAGGTCTAGCTGGTAGGCTACTGTGTCTCTTCGTGCAACAACACGAAACGGTCCAATAAACCGTGGTGCTAGCTTTCCTTTGACTTTGAATCGTTGCAGGCCCCTCATAGGAGATACACGTAGATACACATTTTCACCGGGTTCAAAGCTGACTTCATGATGTTTTTGATCATAATAACTCTTTTGTCGGCTCTGGGCTCTTCTTGAGTCGGTCCCTTATTAGTCTAACCTTCTCCTCAGCTTCCTTGAGCATGTCTGGGCCGAAGATACGTCTGTCTCCTATTTATGCCCAATTTAATGGGGTACGGCATCTTCTTCCGTACAAGGCTTCAAAAGGTGCCATTTGCAGACTGGCTTGGTAACTATTGTTGTATGCGAACTCGGCATACGGCAAGCTTGCTTTCCAACTGGTCCCGTAGGTGAGAACACATGCCCTCAGCATGTCCTCTAGAATTTGGTTCACACGTTCAGTTTGACCTCCAGTCTGGGGGTGATATGCTGTACTGAATACTAGTTGCGTTCCCAGAGCTTGCTGTAAATGATTCTAGAATTTAGAGACGGATTGAGTGCCTCTGTCGGATATTATAGTCTTCGGAACTCCATGCAGGCAAACTATATGGGAGAGGTAAAGTTTGACAAGCTTCTGGGTGGTGTGGGTTGTCTTGACTGGGATGAAGTGTGCCACCTTAGTTAATCTGTCTGTGATGACCCATATGGCATCATTTCCGTGTTGTGACCGAGGTAGTCCGACAATAAAGTCCATCCCAATATCGTCCCATTTCCACTCAGGTATCTTGTTTGGCTGTAATAGTCCGGATGGTTTTTGGTGCTCGGCTGTAATGCGTTGACATGAATCACAACAGGCAATGAATGTGGCTATATCCCTCTTCATACTGTGCCACCAAAATCTTTCCTGAATGTCCTTGTACATTTTGGTCCCTCCTGGGTGAATTGAATATGCAGCGGTGTGGCCTTCTGCTAGAATTTGCTGTTTGAGGTCTTTTATATTGGGCACGCAAAGCCTGTCTCCGAACCATAATATTCCCTCACCGTCTATGACGAATTCTGAGGCCTTGCCCAGACTCACTTTTCTTTTTATGCCATCGATGCTGGGGTGTCCATGCTGAGCTTTCTTAATCTGTTCTATTAGTGTAGGCCATATTTCCAAATTTGACACTTCGCCTTCGATGACCATCATCAAGTTGAGTTTGGCGAACTCCTGCTGAAACTCAGGTCTCAAGTTTTGTAGACTGCCGTTGTCCGAGCTGGGGTTACGACTGAGAGCATCTGCCACTACATTCGCCTTTCCCGGATGATAGTGAATGCCAACATCATAATCTTTCACTAATTCCAACCAGCGTCGTTGTCGTAAATTGAGTTCTGGTTGTGTGAAAATATATTTGAGACTTTTATGGTCCGTATATATTTCACAATGATTCCCAAGCAAAAAGTGCCTCCACTCCTTGAGTGCATGGATGACCGCCGCCAACTCTAAGTCGTGAGTAGGATAATTTTCTTCATGCTTTCGTAGTTGCCTGGAAGCGTATGCGACTACCTTGCCTTCTTGCATCAGTACGCATCTGAGGCCCTTCCGGGATGCGTCACAATACACTTCAAAACTTTTGTGTATGTCTGGTACAACCATACTAGGGCTGTTGTTAACATCCTTTTGAGTTCCTGGAAGCTTTTCTCACAAGCTTCAGTCCACACAAATTTCTTATCCTTCTTGAGTAGCTGTGTCATTGGTTTTGCTATGGTGGAAAATCCTTCAATAAACCTTCGATAATATCCAGCCATTCCCAGGAAACTTCGTAAATCTGTTACGTTGGCTGGTGGTTTCCAGCCAAGTACGGCCTTGAATTTTTCTGGTCCACAACAACTCCTTCTTGTGTCAATACGTGGCCTAGAAAACCAACCTGTCGTAAGCAAAATTCACATTTGCTGAATTTAGCGTATAGTTGATGTTTCCTTAATTCTCCCAGTACAATTCGGAGATGTTCAGCATGTTCTTTTGGTGTCTTAGAATATACCTGGATATCATCGATAAATACCACAACAAATTTGTCCATAAATTTCATAAACACTTTGTTCATGAGGTGGACAAAATATGCGGGAGGGTTGGTCAGTCCAAACGACATTACTGTAAATTCATATAGTCCGTATCTAGAGGTGAATGATGTCTTCAGAATATCTTCTGTCCGTACTTTTAATTGATGATACCCCGACCTTAAATCAATTTTTGAGAAAACCTTGGCTTGAGCGAGCTGGTTAAATAAATCATTTATCCGTGGCATCGGATATTTGTTTTTGATGGTGACCATGTTGAGCGCTCGATAGTCTATACACAATCTCAGTGTCCCATCCTTTTTCTTGGAAAATAATACTGGTGAACCCCAAGATGAGGAGCTGGCCCGTATAAATCCTTTGTCCAGTAATTCTTCTATTTGCTTCTTTAGTTCAACCAATTCGGATGGTGCCATTATGTATGGTTTCTTGTAAATCGGGGTGGTTCCAGGTGCTAGCTCAATAATGAACTCTATTTTCCGGTCTGGTGGCATGCCTGGCAATTCTTCGGGAAATACGTCCGGGAACTCACATATTACTGGAACTTTTCTTAACTCTGAAGTGTCTACCTTGTTCAATTTTGGTTGCCGTGATACTGGTCTTTCTTGAGCTGCGACTCTTATTGTCTTTCCATGATGATGAGTAAGAATCACAGTTTGATTGAAGCAGTCAATAAATCCTTTGTTTGTGGTTAACCAGTCCATTCCTAGGATAACATCCAGTCCCTTATTTTCCAACACGATGAGGTTTGCCTGAAACTTTAATCCTTCAATCTCAATAATCACACATTGGCAGTAACTTTGAGTGATTTGTTTACTTCCGGGGGACTTGATGGTCATTGATTTTCCCAAGGGGAGCATCGAAAAATCATGTTTCAAAGCAAAGTTCTTTGAAATGAACGAATGAAAAGCTCCAGAATCAAACAAAACTGTGGCAGGTATTGTGTTGATAGGGAACGTACCGAGTACGATATCCGGGGCATCTTGCGCTTGCTCCTTGGTCACATGGTTCAGGTGACCTTTCTTGTGGTTGTTATTGGGGTTGAAGTTGTTACACTTGGGTGCTGAATTGTTTCCACTGTTGTTCGGTTTTGGGGCCGAGTTCCTTGGTTTTGGGCACTGTTTGGCATAGTGTCCCTCTTCTCCACATGCGTAGCAAGTAACGCCTGGGCAATACGTAAAATCCTTGTCCCTTGCATGAAATTTTTTGTGCGGGCGGGAGTCATTGGTCATGGACTTGTTCGCCCCATTTTTCTGAAAATTAGTCTTGTTCCGATTGTTGCGCGTATGAGTAGTCTTATCTCTTTTGCGCTTGCGAATATCTTCCAAGCAGCGGCGCTCATTTTCCAAGGTAATATCCTTGTCCACAAGTTTCTTGAAATCCGGAAAGGTGTGTACGACCAGCTGGCATTTAAGTCCTGGTGCCAGACCGTCCAGGAATTTTTCCATCTTTTTATTTTCGGTCATATGCTCTTCGTTGGCATAACGAGATAGCTGGGTAAACTGACTATTGTACTCAGTCACTGACATGCCTCTCTGCTTGAGGTCATCAAACTCCCTTTTCTTGATTTTCATAATGCTTCTAGGGATGTGCGCCCCACGAAAACCTTCTTTAAAATCCTCCCATGTAATATCATTTTCATTGGGGTGCATGTGTAGAAAATTTTCCCACCATGATGGAGCTGCTCAAGTGAGGTAGTGTGGTGCATAAGTACCTTTTCATGGTCCGAGCATTGTGCAATAATTAATTTCCTTTCGATGTCTCGAAGCCAATCATCGGCCTCAAGCAGTCTGTCAGTGTGAGAAAATGTTGGCGGACGTGTCTTCTTTAGTTTAGACAATTTTGAATGATGCTCATGTGGTTCACGGTGATTTCCCATATTGATAACATGGTTCATCATTTCTTGGTGCTGCTGCTGGCTTTGCTCATAAAGGCGGCATACTTGAGAAAATGCGGTTTCACTGCCCTGCTGACTTGACTGCCCCTGCGTGAAATTGTTACTTGTCTGGGTACCATAATTTTCCTCCGGCGGACTTGGCATGGAACGAGTCTAGGGACGAGTCATTTTCCACTCGGGGGTATTATTGCAGAACTCATGAGAAAAACTTAGTGGCAAAAATAAACAAATGGTTTTGCAAATGCAGAAAATATACGAACTCCAAAGATTTTTAATAAAATACTTGATTGCGCATGGAGAAGGACCGCTTAGTACATATCTTACACGCGAGTCGTAATTATACAATACATCACTCAGGATGCACGTACACATTCCTGACATGTTATTTAGGCTAGTGCACTTCTCCGAGTTCCTACATGATGCGCACACAAACTACTTCTCACCAACCTATTTTACATATAAACATATCATACAAGCGGACACCTCGCGCGGCGGACAGGCGTACTTAGTCGGAGATGGTGAAGACTTCCTTCGGCCTGCCAAGGGTAAGACCCAGTGGCGATGGAGACTCAACCTCCTCCTCACTAATAGGCTCCAGGCGTGGAATACTGGTTCGAGGAGTTGGTGCGGGCGCGGCAGGTGGTGCAGCTCTGATTGGAATAGGAGCAATGACTTGGTAAATCTCCTCAGTGGTAGGCGGGCGGCGAGCGGTGGCTAAGATGGCAGGTGCATAGGATGCTGAGGACGAGACATATGTCAGTGGTGGTGATGCATGGAGGAGCTCCCTCCTATTGGCGGAACCGCTCTGAACTAAGTCCATACGAGCAGCCACCAAGTCGTCCACAAGGTTATCAAAAGCTGCCTCAAGAGCCTTGAGGTACTCAACCAAGGATTCGATAGCTTCATCACGTTCTTGCGCAAGCAAACACATAGTGGCACGTGTAAGGCACGTGGCAGGGGAGGTAGCGGTAGCGACGAGTCTTCATTGAAGGAAGAGCATCCCGGAGACGAGCTATTGCCTCGCGGGCGGCCATCTGCATGGCATGCCTCTCCGTAGGCATGGCTCTGCCCACAAATCGGAAGCGGCGTGCCTCAGAACGCCCTCCCTTGAATTGCACCGCGGCCTGGTGCATCGACACGCTGTCGCTGATCTTGTGCTGGTAGAGTGTGAACTCTGGACGAGTCGATGGCCCGATCGCGACCTTGGTGATGGAGACGAGGAGCTTGATAAACCCCTCAGGTATGTTGGCGAACACCTGTGACTCACAGTCGCTGCTGGCCATCTACAAAAGTAGACAAAAATTCCGAATAGTCAAATCATAAATTTATGATGACTAACAGAAAATTGCTACAAATGTAAAAATGCTGAAATAGCACTCAATACGCTAATAACCGATTAGCGATCGCACCTAGTGGCTTCCTACAGTCAGCCTGGCTCTGGTACCAAGGTTGTCAGGACCAGTTTTCCAACAAAATATTTACTGAGAAACCAACCTTTTTATCGGACCAGTGTAGAAGAATCCTTCTTACTGGTAGACAAATCCTTGATACAGAATTCCAGAGTACTGAATATTATACAGGTTGAGCTGAGCCTGCTCAACAATTCATTACAAGCACGCCAATATTATACATAATGGCGGATATGACACAAGGGTAGGGTGGCATAACTACTGACTCGTAACAAAAGTGGTGGTGGATATATCACAGTGTAGTGGGTGACACGACTCCAATATCTTACAGCTCATCGAGTGTCGGAGTGAGAACCGATGAATTTATTTGGTGATAGCAGAAGCGGTTATAATACAGTGATCAACTCCAGGATCGCAAGAGACTGACTGGGACTCCTCTAGGCGTCGGACTCGCTATCGAACTCTTCATCCATGAGATCGCCTTCGTCAACATCTGGCCAAATCAACAAGCCAGGTGAGTACTTTGAATGTACTCGCAAGACAGTTCGGACATAAGATATAACAAATGTAAACATGATGCATATGAGTAGCCTAGCAATATGTACTCAAATAATATCTCTGCCCTGCATGTTAAATAAAAATGAAAGTCGGGCGGTAGTCCTCCCGAAAATCCCAAGGAAATAAAAGAGTACCGATCGAGTGTCTGCACGACGCCTCGAAAGGAAAGATGAATAAACATGCCACAGTCGGACGTCTGAGCGACATCACATAAAGGGCTTATATCAGAAGTAAATAACAACAATGCCACAGTCGGACGTCTGAGCGACATCACATAAAGGGCTTATATCATAAGTAAATAACAACGATGCCACAGCGGACGTCTGAGCGACATCACATAAAGGGCTTATATCAAAAATAAATACAAGAGTACC
>LR738715.1:597623004-597639740 GCA_902687465.1 Secale cereale | reverse complement strand
CGTCTGAGCGACATCAAATAAAGGGCTTATATCAAAAATAAATAACAAGAGTGCCAGAGTCGGACGTCTGAGCGACATCACATAAAGGGCTTATATCAAAAATAAATAACAAGAGTGCCACAGTCGGACGTCTGAGCGACATCACATAAAGGGCTTATATCGAGAATGCCATAGTCGGACGTCTGAGCGACATCACATAAAGGGCTTATATGATCATTCGAAACCAATTAGTATCTTGAAAGTAACCCATCTCACGGAAGCATTTAGTACAGAAATGACTGGCTAGATCATTTACCAGAATAACATTCAACCGGTCTACCACTCATAAAGTTATATTAAAACCCTAGAGACGGACACGGAGACTAACACTTGACCATAGATATGGTTACTCGAATGGGCTTTGACTCTGCAGAGTTTGTACTCTTTAATCACAGCCAACGGATTTTTAATAGTCGCAAAGGACTAGTTCCGTTTATGGTATTTTCAGCAGAAACACAACTAACCAGTAGACACCCATTCCACATCCCGCTGCCCGGAATCACCCTAAGGCAACGTTCATGAAAAACTTTAAGACGGGGAGGCTACAACCTCGAATAGCATGGGATCAAATTTATACCGCGCGCTCTAAGGGGTGCCCTCCTCTCGGTCCCAACCAGAAACACCCATGCCCCCTGACCGGATGATGGGCTTTAATCCAGGGCCATGGAACCCTCATCCCGGCCCCTCTATTTGGTGTGTACAAGGAAATAGGTTTGCAACTAACTAAACCGTATTCTTAGCAGAAGACATGTGACAGTACAAAAAAGGAACGAACGGGATCATGACTTGACCCACGTTAACACTGAAGATAACGGTTGACTGGCATGCTTCAACAATACCAGCTTGCAACCTATCATGTCACCACATGATCGGGTTGGCTCACCTTTAACTTCGAAGCTCACACGGAGCTTGCCTTGCATGAGATATAACATCCACAAAATGCTTATATAATCATGCCATGAGAAAACTACTCAAGAAACATGCAAAGACTCATCATATCAAAGGTTCAAACATGCTTGCCAGGTTCGGAGTAGTCGGAGTCTAACTCGGTGAAGTTCGCGGCTCCGTCACTTCCTTCGGTATCTACGGATAAAAATAAAATGGGTACTAACATAAATACCGTGCGTGCATAAAAGTTGTCCCAAATATTTTTCAAATAAATATAATAAAAAAACTAGACAGAAAAACAAAGAGGACAGAAAAAGAATCAACTCAAAATCATCTTTTGTTTAAAACTTATTAAGGTTTTTGTCCAGGGACATGTTTGTAATGAAACAGAAAGTTTCCAGGGGCTTGAGTATAAAAACAGAAAACGATTCAGTAAGAAGTACGCTAGCTGAAAAGGGAAGGCGTATTTTGCCCGAAGGCGTTTTCCAGAAAAACATTTCGAATAAAACAAAGAGACTGACGAGGGGGTCCCACCCGTCAGGTTTGAATCTTCGAACGGAAAAACAGAGCGCGCCGGCGCCAGAGAGCCGCGGTGGTCGCCGACGTCGATCCACAGCGAGGTAGGGGAAGTGGGTGGTACCTACGGGTTCACGGTGCTCTTCCGCGTCTGTGGGTGGTGGAGTTGGACGTCGGCGAGCACCACGTCGACGGCGACCTTCTCTCCGGCGGACGGCGGTTCGGGTGGTTGTGGATCTCGCCGGGGAGAGCTGCGGAGGTCAAATTGAAGTGGGGGTTAGACGTCTAGGTGCGTCAGGAGACTACTGGCACGACTAGGGAGGTGGAGGAGCTCTCACCAGAGCGAGAGCTGCTGGAGCGTGAAGCGGATCGGGGCGGTCGGAGTTATGGAAGAAGGGCTCCTCGAGGTTCTTCCAGTGGCTGGGCGGGGTCTGGTGAGATGGTGGAGCGGTGCGGGGTCGAATGCGAGCTCGGGGCTGCTATTTATAGCCGGCCCGAGGCGGTTGCCGCAAACGGGATAAGTCCGGCGAGCGATTACGGCGAGGCCGTGGCTGAACGGGTGGCCTAAGTACTTGAGCATCGACGTGATGGTCTACTGGTTCCTTCCTGATGCAGAGCTTAGCAGGACATGGGCGTTTACAACACTTTCTCAACGGAACGGCCGTGCGGGCCCGTCGACGGCAGAGAGCGCGCTCTGCGCCTCTCAGGCCACGAAGACGGTGCTGCAGCGTGCACAGGAGAGGAGACGGCCACGCGGAGCTCTCAGGTGGCTTGGGCGGTTCCGAACGGCGTCGTTTTGCAGGGTGGCCCTGTTGGCCGCCACGGGTGGCTCTGCCGCCGCGGAAGACGCCGGCGCAGGCAGGCCACGACGCCATCGATGCTCGCAACCGGCCAAGCGAGCATGCGGTGCTCTAGATAAGGGAGAGGAGCAGTGCAGCAAGGCGCCAAGGCAACACTGGAGAGATTGACGTGATGGCCTGACGAAACTGCACTGTTGACTGAAACTTCAGTGAGCTTTATCCGAATTTCGACAGAAACAGTGCACACCAGCTGTTTGATGAAATGATTCATGCACTTGCCAAATTTTTCTTGACCTGATCTTTGGTGAGGTGGTCTCTTGATGCATCTAGAGGCTGCCTGAATTTCCACAGATTTTTAGGAAGAGAGAAAAATATGAATTTCATAAAAAATAGCAAATCTGGTCCAAACTTGCAGCAAGCAAGATTTGAAAATTTTGAAATGTGGACCAGCAGATCTTGATGGATCTAGGTTGAGGATACTAAGGACTAGTCAGGGGGGTTTGTTTGGGATCAAAACTCAAAAGGAAACTAGCAGTTCCTTTGTAAATCACCAAGGCTCAATTTAAAAGACAGAAATTGTTTTTGGGGAAAAATAAATAGAAGAAAAGTTTAAAGGAGGTTGGAACCTACTGGAATTGATGTTAGACTTGCCCAAGGTGAGAATGAAGGTTCTGGCAAGGGAGATCTTCATTGGGTGTCATGGCAAAATGCAAGTTTGAATGGGAGAGAATAAGCCCAAGGTTTTATAGGAAGACTCTTCATAAAACAAGAAATTGTCAAAACTCTTTTGAAAATAATTTGTGTTGAGTCAACACAAGGTGAAAACCCTCAAGACCATAAATCAAGGTTGAGAAGGACATGTAAATCTTTTGTCATAGAAGATTTGAGAAAGAGGGGTTTTAAGAAAGATTTAAATAACCTCCTTCCAAGAGACCAACTAATTTGATGAAAACAAATCCAAATTTTTTGGAGTGTTACATCTTCCCTGCGAAACAGAGTTGTTTGCACCATGATGTTCATATGAGGACTTTGATCCTTTTGAGGAATTCGATCCATATGAGGAATTTGGTCCGTATGAGGATTTTACTCCATCTGAAGATTTTGATCCATATGAAAAATTGGATCTGGGGTTCCTATTCCTCATACGAGGTGTCATGAGGACATTCACTTGAAGATTTTCAAGGTGCCTCTTAGGGACCCAGATTTTCTTCATAGGGGGACCATTCCTGCAGTTAGTTCCAACATATCTAGCAAATACTTCACCATTCTGATTTTTGAACAGTTTATAGTTGGAGTCAATGACTCATCAGAAGAATGAGGAGATTCACATGTAAAGCCAGATAAACTGGATGGATCAACTGGAGGTCCCTTTGCAGCAACCCATGAGGTTTTGGGATACTGCTCATGCTTCCAATATGAACCATCAACATTAAGTTTCCTCTCAAAGGCAATTACCTCTTTCCTAGGGTTCCTGTTGAGGATCTGCTTTTTAAGCACATCACAAAGAGTCTCATGCCCTTTGAGGCTTTTGTACATGCCTGTCATGTACAATTCCTTCAACCCTGCATTGTCAGTGATACTAGCAATATCTTCAGATGATGAATTAGTGATAGCAGAGATAGTTGAAGAATTTGTTGCATTTGAAGCATTTGAACATTCAGGTGAAGAGTTTGCAGTTTCACGTTCAATGCATTTCAAGCATGGAGGAATGAATTCTTCCTGAGAAGAGCTGATTTGTTGAGCAAGTGATGAATCGCGCTCCTTCTGAAGATCTTCATAACTCACTCTTAGCTTTTCAAGATCTTGCTTTCTTTGAAGAAATTCATAAGAAAGCTTCTCATGATCAGACAAGAGAGTGTTATGATGACTTTGAAGGTTATCACACTTGGACTGAAGTCTCTGAAGATTTTCAGTCAAGATTTTAGATCGATCCATTTCTTCACCCAACATATCATCACTTTTATCTAGCATGTTTTGAATCTTATCAAGAGCCTTTTTTTGTTGCACAACAATCTTAGCAAGTTTAGAATAGCTGGGTTTAAGGTTTTCATCAGATTCATCCTCACTAGATTTAGAGGAGGTATATTTGAGTACCTTAGCGCCCTTTGCCATGAAGCAATAGGTGGGAGCATAGTCATCATTGTCTTCATCAGCCTTGTTGGAGAAGCCATTTTCTTCAGTGTTGAAGATGGACTTGCTGATGAATGCAGTAGCGAGAGCTAGACTTGCCACACCAGATTCCTCCTCTTCCTCATGATCCTCAGATTCAGCTTCAGAGTCCATTTCCTTGACAATGAATGCCCGAGCCTTTTTGGAGTTGTTCTTCTTGTGAAATGAAGACTTTAAGGATTTTGATGCTAAAGATTTTGACGACTTCTTCTTCTTCTTTGCATCATCAGAACTGTAATCCTTGTATTTCTTCTTTTCAGATTCCTTTTCCCACTGAGGACAATCTTGAATGTAGTGACTAGGCTTCTTGCATTTGTGACATAGCCGTTTGTTGTAGTCACTGGATGAGGAATCATTTCTCGTAGTGAACTTTCCAAAGCGACCACGTCTTGAGAACCTTTGGAATTTCTTCACAAGCAATGCTAGCTCCTGGCTCAATTCTTTAGGATCACCAAGGCTACTACCAGAAGCTTCACCTTCAGATTCAGAGACGACCTTGGCCTTCAGGGCACGTGATCTGCCATAGCTTGGACCATAGAGATCTCTCTTTTCAGCAAGCTGGAACTCATGAGTGTTTAGCCTTTCGAGGATATCAGCAGGATCAAGTGACTTGTAATCACCATGCTCTTGAATCATCAATGCTAGAGTATCAAACGAGGAATCAAGCGATCTCAGCAATTTCTTCACCAGTTCATGGTCGGTGATGTCAGTGGCACCAAGTGCTTGAAGTTCATTTGAGATGTCAGTGAGACGATCGAAGGTTTGCTGAACATTTTCATTGTCAAGTATTTTGAAACGGTTGAAGAGATTGCGAAGAACATCAACTCGAGAGTCACGCTGTGTTGAGACTCCTTCGTTAACTTTGGACATCCTATCCCAAATAAGCTTTGGAGTTTCCAAAGCACTCACTATTCCATGCTGTCCTTTGATCAGATGGCCACAAATGATATTCTTCGCTTGAGAATCGAGTTGCTTGAATCTCTTCACATCAGCATCATTCAGTGAAGGTGATACCGAGGGAACTCCATTTTCCACAACATACCAGAGATCGTTATCAATTGCCTCAAGATGCATTCGCATCTTGTTCTTCCAGTAGGGGTAGTCTGTCGCATCAAAGGTAGGACACCCAGCTGAAACCTTGATCGTACCTGCGGTCGACATAACTAAAACTCCAGGCGGTTAAACCAAAATCACACAGAACAAGGGAGTACCTTGCTCTGATACCAATTGAAAGTGCGTTATATCGACTAGACGGCGGGTGAATAGGCGATTTTTGTGAATTCTTCACTGAGGAATTTGTTGTTGAGGAAATTCCTTAGTGAAGAACTACTTGCACCGGAATAAGTACTCAGAAGTAAACATAACATAATACAAGCATGGTCATCATGAAGAAATGAAGACAAACACAGAGTACAGAAAGCGTAATCACAGGATAACATAGAACGAAGACAAACATACTGAAGAAATTGAACTGAGGAAATTGAGAAAGTCTTCAGTCAAAGTCTTCAAACAGATATGAACAAGCACACAACACAGATATGAGGAAATGAAAGAGTTGAGGAAATAGAACCAGTAAGCTTGGTGAAGACAATGATTTGGTAGACCAGTTCCAACTACTGTCTCAGTTGTACATCTGGTTAGGGCGGCTAGGTATTTAAACCTGAGGACACACAGTCCCGGACACCCAGTCAAGGACACACAGTCCAAGACACCAAGTCCTCACCGTATTTCCCTTGAGCTAAGGTCACACAGACCTCGCCCAATCACTCATGGTAAGTCTTCAGGTGACTTCCGAACCTTCATAGACTAGGTCACTCGGCGATCCACAATTCCTCTTGGATGCTCTAGACCATGACGCCTAACCATCTGGAAGAAGCACGGTCTTCAAAGGTAACAAGCGTTTGATCCACGCAGGATCAATCTCTTTAGTGATGCTCAATCACTTTTGGGTTTGAAGGTTTTGGGTATAGTTCTGGGTTTTTCCTCACTTGATGATTTTCGCTCAAAGTCCTCGGAGGATGGGTTACTCTTATGACAAGTGTCAGTTTCTCGTGGAGGAGGCAACTAGCTAGTGATTGTAGGGGGCGGCTATTTATAGCCTAGGGAGCATCTCGACATGATAAGACATAAATGCCCTTTAAAGATATGGCCGTTAGGTAGGTAGATATTTTGGGACAGCTGGCGCGCAGCACAGCAACGGTCGGAAATTTGAGTATCAAATTCCTCAGGGCTATCATGTTCCTCACTGTGTAGGTAATCCGCACTGGCGAATTCCTAATTCTTCAGTCAGAACAAATTTCTTAGAGAACAGAAGAACTTCGTCTCTGTCACTGAAGATTATGACTGAACTGTATGAGATTTCCAATGGCTTCACTCGAAGGGATTGGTAGGTGTAGGATTTTGAGTTGAGCATCACATGGAAATTTTTCCTTAGTATTTCCTCGTCCCCTTTAACAATACAGTGTTTCCTATGACTCAAGAAAGAGAAAATGAAACTTTAAAAACAAAAGACTTCACGCTTCATGTTCCTCAAATGAATACCAAGTCTTCAGGGTCACACCAATTTCTTCACTTTCAAAGTCTTCAGAAGGTCTTTAGAAATCCAAAGTCTTCAGTCGAAGAACTTCATTTTTAGGGGTCGACTTTCCCTGTAATTATCAAACTCCTCATAGACTTATAAACCCGTGTACACTCATAAACACATTAGTCCCTTAACCTATAAGTCTTCAATACACCAAAATCACTAAGGGGCACTAGATGCACTTACAGTGAATTTCTAGATGAACAAATTGCTAAGGTTAGGGAGAATGCAAATATTGAAACTGATGATATTTATGAAAGTGATGATGAAGCTTCTCCCAAAAGATATGAATTGCTTGTTGTTCCCGAGGGTTATGTTATGGATGAAGAAACTGCTAGAGACTTTCTTGCTTGCAATGATAGATATGATCTTTAGAAATTATTAGCTAAGCTGTAAGAAAAGTCCTTGAATGCTAGAATGAAACATGACCCTGCTTTTGCCACTTCACCTATCTGTGTTACTGATAAGGATTATGAATTCTCTATTGATCCTGAGTTAATTACTTTGGTTGAATCTGATCCTTTCCATGGCTATGAATCTGAAACTGTTGTGGCACATCTTACTAAGTTGAATGATATAGCCACCATGTTTACCAACGATGAAAATATTCGTTATTACTATATCCTTAAGTTGTTTCCTTTCTCGTTAAAGGGTGATGCTAAGACTAGGTTGAATTCTCTTGATCCTGGTTGTGTGCGTAGTCCCCAGGATATGATGTATTACTTCTCTGCTAAGTATTTTCCCACTCATAAGAAACAAGCTGCCTTACGGGAAATATATAACTTTGTGCAAATTGAAAAGGAGAGTCTCCCACAAGCTTGTGGGAGGCTTCTCCAATTACTTAATGCTTTGCCTGATCATCCTCTTGAGATGCATGATATACTTGATGTCTTTTATAACGGACTAACCGATGCTTCTAGATACCACCTGGATAGTTGTGTTGGTTGTGTTTTCAGGGAAAGAACAGTTGATCAAGCTGAATTACTATTGAATAATATGCTGGCCAATGAAAATAATTGGACACTTCCTGAACCAGCCCCTAAACCAACTCCGAAGAAAAGAGGTGTTCTATTTCTCAGTCCTGAAGATATGCAAGAGGCAAAGAAATCTATGAAAGAAAAAGGTATTAAAGCTGAAGATGTTAAGAATTTACCACCTATTGAAGAAATACATGGTCTTGATAACCCGACACAGGTAGTAAAGGTAAATTCTCTTTATAGATTTGATGAAGGTGATATTCCTTGTTATAAGTCTGCTAGCCATTGCTTAGATGAGTTTGACAATTTTATTGTGAAACAAGAAAACTTCAATGCTTATGTTGGTAGACAATTACAACACAATGCTTATATGATTGAATGCTTGAGTGATTATCTGTCTAGAGCTAAAGGTGAACTGAAACTTATTAGTATACATGCTTCCATAGTCACCACTCAAGTAAAACAAGTACTTAAGGCTCAGAATGATTTGCTCAATGAATTAAATAGTAAGAATAATGATAATGCCATTAGAGTTGTGACTAGAGGCGGCAGAATGACTCAGGAACCTCTGTATCCTGAAGGCCACCCTAAGAGAATTGAGCAAGATTCTCAAAGAGCTAATTTAGATGCACCTAATTCTTCTAAGAAGAAGAAAAAGAAAAATGATAGGACTTTGCATGCTTCTAGTGAACCTGTAGTGGACACACCTGAGAATCCAAATGATATATTTATTTCTGATGCTGAGACACAATGAACATGAACCTAGTGATAATATTAATGATGATGTTCATGATGATGCTCAACCTAGCAATGATAATGATGTAGAGATTGAACCTGCTGTTGATGTTGATAACCCACAATCAAAGAATCAACGTTATGATAAGAGAGACTTTGTTGCTAGGAAGCACGGAAGGGAAAGAGAACCATGGGTTCAGAAACCCATGCCTTTCCCTCCTAAACCATCCAAGAAAAAGGATGATGAGGATTTTGAGCGCTTGATTAGACCTATCTTTTTGCGTATGCGCTTGACTGATGTGCTTAAAACAAATCCTTATGCTAAGTATATGAAGGATATTATTACCAGTAAAAGAAAGATACCTGAAGTAGAAATTTCCACCATGCTTGACAATTACACTTTTAAAGGTGGAATACCTAAGAAACTAGGAGATCCAGGATTACCTACTATACCTTGTTCCATTAAACGAAACTATGTTAAAACCGCTTTATGTGATCTTGGAGCCGGTGTTAGTGTTATGCATCTCTCTTTATATCGTAGACTTGACTTGAGTAAGTTGACACCTACTAAAATATCCTTGCAAATGGCTGATAAATCAACTGCTATACCTGTCAGTATTTGTGAGGATGTGCCTGTTGTAGTTGCAAATGTTACTATTCTAACGAACTTTGTTATACTTGATATTCCCGAGGACGATGATATGTCTATTATCCTTGGTAGACCCTTTTTGAATACTGCAGGGGCTGTTATTGATTGCAACAAAGGCAATGTCACTTTTCATGTTAATGGTAATAAGCATACGGTACACTTTCCGAGGAAACAACCTCAGGTCCACAATATCAATTATATTGGAAAAAATTTCAATTATCACTATTGGAGGTTTTGAATTTCCTCTTCCTACTATCAAGAAGACATATGACATTCTTATTATTGGGGACATACATATCCCCATTGAGGTAACCTAGTGTTATTCGAAAATTCTCCGGTTTCATGTTATTCGGAAAGAGTTTATTAACAAGACCTGATCAACCTTGTTAATGGATTCCTTTTGATGAGCATGGGATAGGTGAATCTAGATAGCACCACCTTCTGTACCCTCCTTTTACTTTTGGTTAATTAGGATAAATAAAGCAAAAATAGTATTTTCTGTCTGTTTCCAGACTTATCCGTGCAATAAAAAATACCCCGAAAATAAAAGTTCCCCAAATTCCATGAAAATGAAATATGATTTTTTCTAGAATATTTGAGAAAATATGGCACAAAACACACAGCGAGGGGAGCCAGCACCTGGCCACGAGGGTCCAGGGCGTGCCTCCCTGCCTCGTGGGCCCCACGTGGCCCCTCTCCACTTATTCCTGCACCCACACTCTTCTTTTTCCTCCCAAAAAGATCACCAACCAGCTCAAACCCGAGTTTTAGCTCATCTTGCTGCCATTTTCGATCTCCTTGCTCAAAGCACCATTCACTAAACTGTTTGGGGAGATTGTTCCTTCGTATGTGACTCCTCCATTGGTCCAATTAGTTTTTGTTCTAGTGCTTTATTTATTGCAAATTTTTGCTGCTGTGGTGACCTTGTTCTTGAGCTTGCATGTTATATTTTCTTGGTCGCAAGTAGTTCTAACGCATGATATAGTCTCTAGGCACTTGTAGGAGTTGTTGCTATCAATCTTGTTGAGTTTGGTTAACTTTTATTTTGAGTTACTAAAAATTTCAGAAAAATGCATAGGAGAAACTTCCAAGGTGGTTCTTCAAGGGAGCAAGGACCAAGGCTCGCATTTCATGAGCCGGACGATGAACTACCGAGGGATGCTGACGTGCGGCCTTGTGAATGGCCGTCAGATGACTTGATGGATCAGGTTGGCATCAAGGATGAATTTTACGCATATGTGCGCAACGTTGACCTCGAGGGCTTCATGCAAGATAAGTGCTCTCAATACCGTGGCTTAACTGATAGCTTTGTGAGAAGGTTTAAATTTTCATCTTCACGTAATTCTCACACTGTCTTGTTTGGCCTGTATGATAAATCTTATAACATGGACCTAGAGGATTTTAATGATGCTTGTAAGCTCCCACAGTGGGGCAGCATGGGCGACCCTCGCAAATCTGAATTTAGAGAATTCCTTGATAGTATCACAGTGGGGGAATCTAGAGAAATCACACCGGCCACCATAGGGAGCATCCATTTTCCTGCTATTCATTACTTTGCTCTCTTTATTGGTAGATGCATAAATGGTAAAGATGAGGCTTGTCAAATGTGTGTCCCAGATCTCAGTGTTCTCAGGAGTGCTGTACTAGGTGATAGATAATATAACTTGGGAGCCATTGTTGCACGTAGGCTACACCATAATGGTATGAATGGAGATTTATTTGGTCGGATTTATGCCACTCGCATAGCCCGCTTTCTTGGTGTGCCTGTGCACGAGAATGATGAACCTTTACCTCCAGCTCATTTAGATTGCCATGCTATGACTAGTCACCGGTTTAAAGAGAGGGATGATCAAACCCTCAAATATCGACTAATCTTTAACAGGCAGCACGCCGTCCCTATTGTTCTTCTTGCCCCTACTTTGTTTAACTTTCAGGCAAAAGGGAGATACACTATAACTATGGAGGAGGCAAATGCGTATTATAATATGATAGAAGCAGCCCGCCTTCGAGCTGCAGCTCAGCATGCGATGGCTTCTGCATCTCAGTACAACCCCAACTATGACTTTGGATATCTGTCAGGTCAATACTGGCCATAGACCAACTTAGGACAAAAGCATAAGCTTGGGGAAGTACGTGTTTCTCACCGACCTTACATTCATGTTCACACCTATTCTAGTTGTCAGTGCTCACACTCTTTCACTATACCATCCATGTTTAGTTTCATTTCTTTTTCTTAGTCTTTTTCTCGTGTGCTAGAAAAACCTTAATAAAAACAAAAAAATATTAGTAGTAGCTTTTAGCTAGTTTACTTTTCTTGTAGTAGTAACTAAAATAAAACCCAAAAAGATTTCATGTTCTTCTTTTGCTTGTTGGTAGCTTTCCCGTGTAAATAGTTTCTTTTCTTTTATTTGGGGGTCAAGAGTAGAAGACCATGATTGAAAATGCTTAGAGGCTCTCATATGTTTTATTGTTGATTTAACCTTGAGCCATATTACCTTGTCTTCTCTCTTGTATTAAATGTCTGCTGATTCTAGCTTAGTCCATTGCACGTGCACTATTATTATTATTCACACCGTTCTGTCGTGCGAGTGAAAGGCAATAAGGATGATATATCATGAACTAATTGAGATGAGAAAAGCTGGTATGAACTCGACCTCTCTTGTTTTTTGTAAATATGATAGTTCATCGTTCCTGATTCAGCTTGTTATGAATGAAACATGCTTGCAATGACAATTAGAGATCATAGCTGCTTATGCCATGCTTAATTAGCTGAGAGTTTATAATGGTCTATCTTGCGTGCCAACATGATATTAAAATGGTTGTGATAAAGTATGATGGGGTGGTATCCTCCTTTGAACGATTTAAGTGATCTGACTTGGCACATGTTCACGCATGTAGTTGAAACAAATCAACATAGCCTCCACGATATTTATGTTCATTGTGATTTATATCCTACTCATGATTGCATTCATTGTTGATTAATTTTAATGCATGTTCATGACCATTGTTGCTCTCTAGCTGGTTGCTTCCCAGTCTCTTTCTAGCCTTCACCTGTATTAAGCAGGAATACTGCTTGTGCATCCACTTCCACAAACCCCAAAGTTATTCCACATGAGTCCACTATACCTTCCTATATGCGGTATTTACCTGCCATTCCAAGTAAATTTGTATGTGCCAAACTCTAGACCTTCAAATGAAATTCTGTTTTGTATGCTCGAACAGCTCATGAATCAACTAGGGTTGTCTATATCTTCCATGCTAGGTGGGTTATTCCCACGATAAGTGGACTCCGCTCATCATTCATGAGAAAATGGCTGGTAACCGGGATGCCCAGTCCCATGCTCAAAATCATAACAATTACACAAAACTCCCCCAGGGTTGTTGCTGGTTTGGACGGTATCAGTTGTATCGGGCTAGCCGTGGAGTGTGCTTGTTGGTGGTTGAGGGAGTATAAACTTTACCATTCTTTTTGGGAACCGCCTATAATGCGCGTAGCACGAGAGATATCGAGATTCTTGGTTGTTATGTTGACAATGAAAGTATACCGCTCAAAATGTTATTCATCTCTATTTAAAAATCGAGCTCTGCAAATCCCTGCTTCCCTCTGCGAAGGGCCTATCTATTTACTTTTATGCAGAGTCATCATCCTCTTATCAAAGATCATCAATAGGAGATCACCTCTGTCATTTGCATGTATTACCATTAGTTTGCATTGAGTACGATCATGACTAGATCTCTTTTACCATGAATTACAATGTCTAGTCAGTCCTTGATCTTTAAAGGTGCTCTGCATTTATGTTTTGCGGTCTCAGAAAGGGCTAGCGAGATACCATCTTGTTATATCATATCATGATTGTTTTGAGAAAGTGTTGTCATCCGAGGTTTATTATTATTGCTCGCTAGTTGATTATGCCATTGATGTGAGTAGACTTGAGACCTGAAAGTTATTGTGAATGTGGTTAGTTCATGATCTTGTTGAAAACCTGAATGTTGGCTGACATATTTACAACAACAAGAGCAAACAGAGTTTGTCAAAGTTTTTCTTTATCACTTTCAGTTTACGACTGAATTGCTTGAGGACAAGCAAAGGTTTAAGCTTGGGGGAGTTGATACGTCTCCAACATATCTACTTTTCCAAACCCTTTTGCCCTTGTTTTCGACTCTAACTTGCATGATTTGAATGGAACTAACCCGGACTGACGCTGTTTTCAGCAGAATTGCCATGGTGTTCTTTTTGTATAGAAATAATAAGTTCTCGGAATGACCTGAAAATCCATGGAGAATTATTTCAGAAAATATAAAAAATACCTGCAAGAAGATCCAGACCAGGGGGGCCACACCCTGTCCACGAGGGTGGGGGCGCCCACCTAGGGCGCGCCCCCTGCCTCGTGGGCCCCCTGATGCTCCACCGACGTATCCCCAGATCCTACATATTCACTTTCGGGGAGAAAAATATCAGAGAGGATGAATTATCGCGTTTTACGATATGGAGCCACCGCCAAGCCCTAATCTCTCTCGGGAGGGCTGATCTGGAGTCCGTTCGGGGCTCCGGAGAGTGGAGATCGTCGTCATCGTCATCATCAACTTTCCTCCATCACCAATTCCATGATGCTCACCGCCGTGCGTGAGTAATTCCATCATAGGCTTGCTGGACGGTGATGGGTTGGATGGGATCTATCATGTAATCGAGTTAGTTTTGTTAGGGTTTGATCCCTAGTATCCACTATGTTCTGAGATTGATGTTGCTATAACTTTTCTATGCTTAATGCTTGTCACTAGGGCCCGAGTGCCATGATTTAAGATCTGAACCTATTATGTTTTCATGAATATATGTGTGTTCTTGATCCTATCTTGCAAGTCTATAGTCACCTACTATGTGTTATGATCCGGCAACCCCGAAGTGACAATAATTGGGACCACTCCCGGTGATGACCATAGTTTGAGGAGTTCATGTATTCACTATGTGTTAATGCTTTGGTCCGGTACTCTATTAAAAGGAGGCCTTAATATCCCTTAGTTTCCAATAGGACCCCACTGCCACGGGAGGGTAGGACAAAAGATGTCATGCAAGTTCTTTTCCATAAGGACGTATGACTATATTCGGAATACATGCCTACATTGCATTGATGAACCGGAGCTAGTTCTGTGTCACCCTAGGTTATAACTTCTACATGATGAATTGCATCCAACATAATTTCCCATCACCAATCCAATACCTACGAGCTTTTCACATATTGCTTGTTGCTTATTTACTTTTCCGTTGCTACTATTAGAAAAACTACAAAAACACTACCGTTACTTATATTGCTGCTACCGCCACTATCATATTACTTTGCTACTAAACTATCTTGCTGCAGATACTAAGTTTCCAGGTGTGGTTGAATTGACAACTCAGCTGCTAATACTTAAGAGTATTCTTTGGCTCCCCTTGTGTCGAATCAATAAATTTGGGTTCATACTTTACCCTCGAAAACTGTTGCGATCACCTACACTTGTGGGTTATCAGTCGCCAACATGAAGGAACTCCAGCTCCAGTCATTCATGGAGACTTTCCCGGAGGCTGCTACCCGTGTTGCCGAAGGGACCGACCTAGATGAGTTCATTGCGCCCACAAGCCCTCCTCCCCCAGGGGAGTGAACAAACTTTGATACTCTGGTTCAATTTGCCTCAGAATGCCGAGTGACTTTGTAACCGTTAAACTCTCATGGGCTTGATGCCCAAGTACTCCTACCTGAATCTTGCGGGGCTTTATCTTTACTTGATTCCTTTCGTATTTTCTTGTTTTGCTTCCGAATCTTTCTGATCTTTTGGATTTCGAATCGACGTCGAATCTGCGGCACGGCTCTGATGGTCGAGCTGCTCGATGGCAACGCTGAACTTATGGCGGGGCCCGGAGGACCGCAGCCAAGCTCCCGAGTGAGAGGGTTGCTCTTCACTCGGAGTGGTTTTTGTAACTTAGGCGATTACGGGGTCGCAGCTAAGCCTCCGAGTGAGAGGGTTGCTCTCCACTCGGAGTGGTTTTCGTAACTTAGGCGATTACGAGGTACATTGTACTTATGGCAGAACTCAGAGGACAGAGCCACGTTGTACTTATGGCGTATCTTGGAGGACCGCAGTTAAGCCTCCGAGTGAGAGGGTTGCTCTTCACTCGGAGCGGTTTCTGTAACTTAGGCGATTACGAGCTACGTTGTACTTGTGGCGGAGCTCGAAGGACAGAGCCACGTTGTACTTATGGCGTAGCCCGGAGGACCGCAGCTAAGCCCCCGAGTGAGAGGGTTGCTCTTCACTCGGAGTGGTTTTCGTAACTTAGGCAATTATGAGCTATGTTGTACTTGTGGCGGAGCTCGGAGGATAGAGCCACGTTGTACTTATGGCGTAGCTCGGAGGACCCTAGCTAAGCCTCTGAGTGAGAGGGTTGCTCTTCACTCGGAGTGGTTTTTGTAACTTAGGCGATTACGAGCTACGTTTTACTTGTGGCGGAGCTCGGAGGACAGAGCCACGTTGTACTTATGGCGTAGCTCGGAGGACCACAGCTAAGCCCCGAGTGAGAGGGTTGCTCTTCACTCAGAGTGGTTTTTCTAACTTAGGTGATTACGGGGTCGCAGCTAAGCCCCCGAGTGAGAGGGTTGCTCTTCACCCGAAGTGGTTTTTATAACTTAGGCGATTACGGGGTCGTAGCTAAGCCCCCGAGTGAGAGAGTTGCTCTTCACTCGGAGTGGTTTTTATAACTTAGGCGATTGCGGGGTCGCAGCTAAGCCCCCGAGTGAGAGGGTTGCTCTTCACTCGGAGTGGTTTTTTTTGAAACTTAGGCGATTACGGAGTCGCAGCTAAGCTCCCGAGTGAAGAGGGTTGCTCTTCACCTGGAGTGATTTTTGTAACTTAGGCGAATCGGGTTCGCGGCTAAGCACCCACTGGGGGATTTGAGGACCAGCATCCTAGAAACCAACAATCATTAAGGAATTGCTGCAAACTTTTCTTTGAAAACAAACTAGAAGATTCTTATTACAACTCGACTGATCGAGTGCTTCAAGTATAGAAGCGGTGGAGCAGGTCCGCGTTCCACAAGTGGGGTTCATCTTTCTTCTTAGCGATGTTGAAGATGTGATACGCCCCATTGTGCAGCACCTTGGTGACGATGAATGGGCCTTCCCAAGCCGGGGCAAGTTTGTGCGGTCGCTTCTGTCGTACTCGAAGAACCAGGTCTCCCTCCTGAAATGCTCGGCTCCGGACATTGCGAGCATGGAATCGACACAGGTCCTGTTGGTAAATGGTCGAGCAGATCAAAGCCATCTTCCGTTCTTCCTCCAGGAGGTCGACTGCATCTTGACGGGCTTGCTCTACTTCTGCCTCGGAGAAGAGTTCCACTCGGGGGGGGGGGGGGG
>LR738715.1:597513932-597622900 GCA_902687465.1 Secale cereale | reverse complement strand
GGGGGGGGTGCGTTGTGCAACAAATCACTTGGTAGCACGGCCTTAGCTCCATAGACCATGAAGAAGGGGGTACGGTCAGTCGACCGGTTCGGAGTTGTCCTCAGTCCCCATAAGACAGACGGCAGTTCAGTCACCCAAGCTCCGACGACATGCTTGAGGTCGCGCATAAGCCGCGACTTCAGGACATGGAGGATAAACCATTGGCTCTTTCTGCTTGTCCATTCGACTGCGGATGCGCTTCGGAGGCGTAGTCGACCCGCGTACCTTGGGTGGAACAGAAAGCTCTGAATTCATCCGAGTCAAAGTTGGAGCCGTTTTCCGTGATGATTCTGTGGGGGACTCCGTATCTGAATATCAATTCTCTGATGAAGCTGATGACAGTGCTTGAGCCGAGGTTCTTGATGGGCTTGGCTTCGATCCATTTGGTAAACTTGTCGACTGCCACGAGCAACTGAGTGAATCCACTTCTGCCAGTTTTGAAGGGACCGACCATGTTCAACCACCAAACAGCAAATGGCCAAACCAGCGGAATGGTCTTCAAGGCAGACGCCGGCTTATGAGACATGTTGGAGTAGAACTGGTAGCCTTCGCACTTGTCTATGATATCTTTTGCCATCTCGTTAGCTCGGGGCCAATAAAATCCAGCTCGGTACGCCTTGGCTACTATAGTCCGAGAGGAAGCATGGTGGCCACAAGTCCCCTAGTGAATTTCGTTTAGAATCAGTCGACCTTCTTCCGGGGTGATGCAGCGCTGAGCGACTCCTGTGACACTCTCTCTGTAGAGCTGACCCTGAATGACAGTGAAGGCTTTGGATCGACAGACGATCTGGCGTGCTTCCTCTTCATCCTCTGGGAGTTCTTGTCTGAGCAGGTATGCTATGTATGGCACAGTCCAGTCGGGCGTGATCACAAAAATCTCCATGATCAGGTCGACCACCGCATGCACTTCGACTTCAGTCGGATCAGATGCGTTGATTGGCTTTGGGGGTTCCTCCGTGATGGGATCTTCTTTGACTAAGGGGGTGTGCAGGTGCTCCAAAAACACATTCTTGGATATAGGCTTTTGAGTGGACCCTATCTTTCCAAAATCGTCAGCAAGTTGATTCTTGATTCTGGGCACGTGATGGAGCTCTAAACCTTCAAACTCCTTTTCGAGCTTTCGCACTGCACTGCAATAACTGGTCATTGCCGGGCTTCTGACGTCCCACTCCTTCATCACCTGATTGACCACTAAGTCTGAGTCACCGTAGATCATCAGGCGACGGACGCCGAGTGAGATGTCCATGCGCAACCCCTACAAAAGCGCCTCGTATTCAGCTTCATTGTTTGAGGAGTCGAAGTGAATTTGAAGGACGTAACTGAGATTGTCGCCCCTGGGGGATACCAAAACTATGCCTGCACCGGATCAATTCAACATCTTGGATCCATCCAAGAACTTAGTCCAGTGGTCCGACTGGATCTGAGTCGGCTGCTCCTGTTCGACCCATTCGGCCACAAAATATGCTATTGCTTGAGACTTGATAGCTTTCTTCGCTTCGAACTTGATATCTAGCGGACGGAGTTCAATCGCCCATTTTGCCACTCGACCAGATGCGTCTCGGTTGTTCAGGATTTCTGACAGTGGGGCGTCGCTGACGACTGAGATTGAATGGTCCGAGAAGTAATGAGCAACTTTCTTTGCGGTCAAGTAAATCCCATACACAAGCTTCTGGTAATGCGGGTATCTTTGCTTGGAGGGAGTCAATACTTCAGAAATGTAGTAGACTGGGCGTCGGACTTTGTAGGCATTGCCTTCTTCTTCCCGCTCGACCGTGAGTACAGTGCTGACAACTTGTCCGGTGGCTGCGATGTACAGTTAAAGAGGCTCCTTGATGACTGGGGCAGCAAGCACCAGCTGGGTGGAAAGCAGGGCTTTGAGTTCTTCAAACACTGCTCCAGCTTCAGAATTCCACTCAAACTTTTCAGATTTCTTAATCAGTCGGTAGAGAGGTAATGCCTTCTCACCGAGACGAGAAATGAACCGACTCAATGCAGCCAAGCAACCAGTTAGCTTCTGGACGTCGTGTATACGCTCGGGACGCTTCATTCGAAGGATGGCACTGATTTTTTCTGGGTTGGCGTCGATTCCTCGTTCTGAAACAAGGAAACTGAGTAGCTTGCTGCCCGGAACTCCGAATGTACACTTCGACGGATTAAGCTTGATATCATAGCTTCTCAAATTTGCGAATGTCTCAGCGAGGTCAGTCAGCAGGTCTGAACCTTTGCGTGATTTGACCATGATGTCATCCATGTACGCTTCCACATTCCGACTGATTTTCTTCAGAAGGCATTTTTGAATCATGCGCATGAAGGTGGCGCTGGCATTCTTGAGACCGAAAGGCATGGTGACATAATAGAAACACCCGAATGGGGTGATGAAGGCTGTCTTGATTTCATCGGGTCCAAACAGTCGGATCTGATGGTACCCGGAATACGCGTCTAGAAAGGACAAACGCTCGCATCCCGCAGTCGATTCGACTATCTGATCGATGCGGGGGAGAGGACATGCCTGATTGATATGCTTGAAATCGATGCACATGCGGAGGGATTTGTCCTTCTTCGGGACCATGACCACATTGGCGAGCCACTCGGAGTGGTAGATCTCACGGATGAACTCAGCTGCTAGAAGCCGAGCCACATCTTCACCAATTGCTTTTCTCTTCTCCGCGGCGGACCGACGGAGATGTTCCTTTACGGGCTTCACTTTTGTGTCGACTCGCAAACGGTGCTCAGCCAGTCCTCTGGGTACACCTGGCATCTCTGACGGTTTCCATGCAAAGATGTCTCAGTGCTCACGGAGGAACTGGATGAGCGCTTCTTCCTATTTGCTGTCGTGTGTAGTTGAGATGAGGGTCGATGCCGCATTGGGGTCGGTGGGGTGAATGTGCACGGGCTTCGTCTCTCCCACCAACTGGAAAGCTGACTCGGAGGCCGGCTTCTTAGCCCACAGCAAATCACTCGGATCCACATTCTTCTGATACTCCTTCATCTCTACTGCTGCCATCTGCTCGTCAGCAATTTTCGAGCCTCTCTGAAAGCACTCTTCCGCTTTCTGCCGGTTCCCTGTGACGGTTATGATGCCGTTGGGCCACGACATCTTCAACTTGAGATACACATAGCATGGTCGAGCCATGAATCTGGCGTAGGCGGGCCTACCTAGAATGGCATGATAGGCGCTATTGAAGTCCACCACTTCAAACGTCAGCTTCTCTTTGCGGTAATTCTTTGAATCGTCGAAAACCACGCCGAGTGAGATTTGGCCAAGTGAGTCGTCTTTCTTTCCAGGGATGACCCCGTGAAACCTCATGTTACTCTCGCCTAGCTTGGACATCGGAATGCCCATCCCACGGAGGGTTTCGGCATACAGAATGTTCAGGCCACTACCGCCATCCATCAGGACCCTGGTCAAACGAGTGCCCTCGACAACCGGGTTGAACACCGGCACCTGCCGCCCAGGGCTAGCGATGTGTGCAGGGTGATCGGACTGGTCAAATGTGATGGGGGTCTTGGACCACTTCAGATACGTCGTTGTTGCAGGGGCAACCATGTTGACTTCTCTGTTGATTACTTTCAGTCGACTTTTGCTTTCAACGTCGGCAAAAATCATCAAGGTGGAGTTAATCTGGGGGTAACCTCTGTCCCCTTCTTTGTCCTTGGTCTCCTCTGATTCCTTTTCCTTCTTAGTTGACTGATCTTTCTGGAAGCTCTGGATCAGGAGCCGACACTATCGAGTGGTGTGCTTGGGATAAACCAAGTTCCCCTCTTCATCTTTCTTCGTGTGGATAGGACACGGCAGGACGAGCACGCCATTTCCTGCTTGATCCTTCACTTTCTTGGGGACCCGGTAGGTTGTGCATGATATGAATATTTAGTGTGATAATGGGGGAGCATAGCCAACACTATATAATTTTGTAGGGATAACTTTCTTTAGGCATAGTACTTTGGGAAGACATGATTGCTTTGTTAGTATGCTTGAAGTATTGTTATTTCTTATGTCAATATAGACTTTTATCTTGAATCTTTCAGATCTGAACATTCATGCCACAATTAAGAGAATTACATTGAAAAACTATATTGGTTAGCATTCCACATCAAAAATTCTTTCTTTATCATTTACCTACTCGAGGACGAGCAGGAATTAAGCTTGGGGATGCTGATATGTCTCCAACGTATCTATAATTTTTGATTGTTCCATGCTATTATATTATCCTTCTAGGATGTCTTATGGGCTTTATTATACACTTTTATATGATTTTTGGGACTAACCTATTAACCCAGAGCCCAGTGCAAGTTTCTGTTTTTCTCCTATTTTAGGGTTTTACAGAAAAGGAAAATCATACGAAGTCCAATTGACGAGCCAATTTTGGACAATTTTTTCTGGACCAAAAGAAGCCCCCGAAGCAAAAGAGTTGGGCCAGGAGAGCCACGGGCTGCCCTCGAGGGTGGGGCCGACGCCTTGGGCAGGGGGGCGCGCCCCCCTATCTCGAGGATGGCCCGTAGCTCCCCTTTAGTTGGCCCCGACTCCAAAAATTCCTATAAATACTGAAACCTTCGGAAATTAACCTACATCGGGAGTTCCGCCGCCGAAAGCCTCTGTAGCCACCGAAACCAATCTACAGCCGTTCTGGCACCCTGCCGGAGCGGGGAGGGGGATCCCTCTCGAGTGGCTATCTTCATCATCCCGGCGCTCTCCATGACGAGGAGGGAGTAGTCCACCCTCGGGGCTGAGGGTATGTATCAGTAGCTATGTGTTTGATCTCTCTCTCTCTCTCTCTCTCTCTCTCTCTCTCTCTCTCGTGTTCTTGAGATGGCACGATCTTGATGTATCGCGAGCTTTGCTATTCTAGTTGGATCTTCTTCTCCCCCTCTACTCTCTTGTAATGGATTGAGTTTTCCCTATGAAGTTATCTTATCGGATTGAGTCTTTAAGGATTTGAGAACACTTGATGTATGTCTTGCACGTGTTTATCTGTGGTGACAATGGGATATCTTGTGATCCACTTGATGTATGTTTTGGTGATGAATTTGCTGGTTCCATGACCTTGGGAACCTATGCATAGGGGTTGGCACATGTTTTCGTCTTGACTCTCCGGTAGAAACTTTGGGGCACTCTTTGAAGTTCTATGTGTTGGTTGAATAGATGTTTCTGAGATTGTGTGATGCATATCGTATAACCATGCCCACGGATACTTGAGGTGACAATGGAGTATCTAGGTGACATTAGGGTTTTGGTTGATTTACGTCTTAACGTGTTATTCTAGTACGAACTCTATGATAGATTGAACGTTACTACGGACTCTTGAATAGATCGATCAGAAAGAATAAGTTTGAGGTGGTTTCGTACCCTACCATAATCTCTTCGTTTGTTCTCTGCTATTAGTTACTTTGGAGTGACTCTTTGTTGCATGTTGAGGGCTAGTAATATGATCCAATTATGTTATCCTTGTTGAGAGAACTTGCACTAGTGAAAGTATGAACCCTAGGCCTTGCCTACTATCATTGCAACACCGTTTATGCTCATGTTTACCACTTGCTACCTTGTTGTTTTTATGTTTTCAGTTTACAAAAACCAATATCTACCATCCATATTGCACTTGTGTCCCCATCTCTTCGCCGAACTAGTGCACCTATACAATTTACCATTGTATTGGGCACTGTTCAAGATATCTTCCGATATGCCGATAAATCGGCCGATTTATCGCTTACCACTATCTGGCCGATAAGATAAATCCGCCGATAAATCAGCCGATATGGCGATAAATCGGCCGATATGCCGATAAACTGGCCGATTTACCCCTTATCATGGGTCGACCGATAAGTTCCCGATAAGCGATATCCCCAACATTGGTATTGGGTGTGTTGGGGACACAAGAGACTCTTTGTTATTTGGTTGCAGGGTTGCTTGAGAGAGACCATCTTCATCGTACGCCTCCAACAGATTGATAAACCTTAGGTCATCCACTTGAGGGAAATTTGCTACGGTCCTACAAACCTCTGCACTTGGAGGCCTAACAACGTCTACAAGAAGAAGGGTGCATAGTAGACATCAAGCTCTTTTCTGGCGCCGTTGCCGGGGAGGTTAGTGCTTGAAGGTATATCTTTAGATCTTGCAATTGAATCTTTTAGTTTCTTGTTTTATCACTAGTTTAGTTTATAAAAGAAAACTACAAAAAATGGAATTAAGGTTACCTCATATGCTTCATCTTTTTAATATCTTTCGTGAAAATGATGGGAAGGAAAATTGTGCTCAAGTACTATAAGAAGAATTACATAGAATGCTTGGCATAAAATATGTGCATGATGAGCATGATTGCAATGTTGTTAGTATGAATTCTTTGAATACCCATGATGCTAATGATATGCAAAGCCACAAGCTTGGGGATGCTATGTTTGATGAAGATGATAGGTTTAGTCCCCCAGGTTTTGATGAGCAAATTTATTATGATGAAAGCATGCCTCCTATTTATGATGATTATATTGATGAAAGTGGATTTAGAGAGGTCATGACTTTATTTAGTGATGAATCCACTATTTCGGAAGAGGTTCCAATTGATTATGAGAACAAAGTTGCTATCTATGATGATTATTGTGATGACTTGTGTGCTATTAAGAATAATGATAATCGTGAAACTTGTCATCATGATTTTAGTTTTCAATTAGATTATGCTTCACATGATAGTTATTTTGTTGAGTTTTCTCCCACTAGTATGAATGATAAGAATTTTGCTTATGTGGAGAGTAGTAAAATTTCTATGCAAGTAGATCATGAAAAGAATGCTTTATGTGCTGGTTATATTGTTGAATTCATTCATGATGCTACTAAAAATTACTATGAGGGAGGAACATATGCTTGTAGGAATTGCAATATTATTAAGTTTCCTCTCTATGTGCTTAAAGTTTTGAAGCTATACTTGTTTTGCTTCCCTATGCTAGTTGATTATTGTGCCCATAAGTTGTTTGCTCACAAAATCCCTATGCATAGGAAGTGGGTTAGACTTAAATGTGCTAGTCATATTCTTCATGATGCTCCCTTTATGTTTCAATTCTTATCTTTTATGCGAGCATCATTGAAATCATCATGTCTAGCTAAGGGCATAAAACGATAGCGCTTGTTGGGAGGCAACCCAATTTTTTGTTTTTTGTTTTTGTTGCTGTTAGGGAATAAATATTGAATCTAGCCTCTGATTATATGTGGTTTCATGTTTTCTTTAGTGTTTGTGCCAAGTAGAACCTTTGGGAAGACATGTGTGAAGTTTATATGATCTTGCTGTAAAAAACAGAATCATTAGCGCTCGCTAAAGTAGTCGCGGGATTTTACTGGAGAGTTCTTTTTAGTTGATTCATTTTGCAGATGATTGGTATACAAATTGCGCAAATTTACCAATTTAGTTTGAATTTTTTGGAGTTCCAGAAGTAGGCGAACCCTGCAGATTACTACAGACTGTTCTGTCTTTGACAGATTCTGTTTTTCGTGTGTTGTTTGCTTATTCCGATGCATCTATGAGTAGTATCGGAGGATATGAACCAAAGAGAAGTTGGAGTACAGTAGGTTTAACATCAATATAAAGAAAGTAGAATTCATTGCTGTACCTTTGAGTAGTGGTTTATTTTCTTTTACTAACGGGGCTCACGAGAATTTTTGTCTAAGTTTTGTGTTGTGAAGTTTTCAAGTTTTGAGTATTGCTTTAATGAACTATGGAACAAGGAGTAGCAAAGGCCTAATATTGGGGATTCCCATGGCACCCCAAGTAAATTCAAGATAATCAAAAGCCTAAGCTTGGGGATGCCCCGGGAAGGCATCCCCTCTTTCGTCTTCATCCATCGGTAACTATACTTGGAGCTATATTTTTATTCGCAACATGTTATGTGTTTTGCTTGGAGCGTCTTGTATAATTTGAGTCTTTGCTCATTAGTTTGCCACAATCATCCTTGCTGGACACACCTATTTGAGAGAGTTAAATATGGCCTAGAAATTATTAGAACACTCTATGTGCTTCACTTATATCTTTTGAGTTGAATAGTTTTTGCTCTAGTGCTTCACTTATATATTTTAGAGCACGGTGGTGGTAATATTTTGTAGAAATTGTTGAACTCTCATGCTTCACTTATATCGTTTTGAGAGTCAGCATGGTAATGTGTTTAGGCTAAAGAAACTAGTCTTCACATGATATACATCCAATGTCAATGTAGTAAAAAAAAATCACACCAAGTGCATTGAATATAATGAGATGTTGGATGCTTGATAATTGTTTTGAGACATGAGTATAGTAATATTTTAGTCATGATAGTGGAGTTATTATGAAATTGAGAAATACTTGTGTTAAGGTTAGTGTAATGCCCCGGATGTAATACTTTCCCTTTTGGGTATATAATATATCTCCGGCTTCATCTATTTCCATTCCGGGTTCTTTGTCTTTCGGGTTTTCGTCGTTTTGTTGTGTGAGTGTGTGGCATTCATTCATATCATGTAGACATGTGCATTGCATTGCATTGTGTTGTCGGTTGCATCCGGTTCCGCGTGTTTCTTCCCGTTGTCCGTTTCGCGTTCCGGAGCTCCCTCACGTGTCCGTGACGTCCCGTAGGCCTACTTTGTTGTTTGGGCGTGTAACGTTACCGGTGTGCCGCGAGGTTGTTGTGTGTGTTGTTGTTTTGTTGTGTGCAACCCGCCTCTCAAATCTCGTCTCGTTTGGACTCCGTTGGCTATCACATCCGTTATTCGTGTGGGTCCAAAGTGCCTTCACTTTGTGTCCCGGAAACACCCCTACTGCAGTCTTTTATCTTCTCCTAGGCCCTTTTAATCTACCCCCGCGATCGGATCCGTCGGACCGCGATCGGAGGGTTCCTAGCACCCCCAGATCCCTCCTAACCCTAAAAACTGTTATATATTAGACCCTCCTAGTCTATTTTGGCTTCCCTATCTTCTTCCCCTTATCCCCTTTTTTTTTCTTTTTCAGATCAGATCAGATCCATCACCGCTGCCGCTCCAATCGCCTCCCCGCCTGGATCCCGAGGGCGACCCGCAGCGATCGACCGCCGCCGCTCGGTCAACGCCCCCGCATCGATCCTGGAGTGGACCACTTCGCCGAATCGTTCGGTCCGCCCCGATCGCTCAGGCCGCCTCCTTCCCCTCGACCCACCGCTTCGCCAGGCTCGGGCCCAGCGGGACCACTTCCCCACGGGTCGTCGCGTCGCCCTCCTCCGCACCGAGCCATCGCCTCGCTTCGCCGGCGCTGGGCCTCGCCCACCGCACCGGCCCACTCACCCCAGGCGCCCTTCCCGCCAGTGCCCGAAGGCCGCCGCCGCCTGGGCCTCTGCCCGTCAGCCTTCTCTGCCCCAGGGCGCCACCGCGGGCCGCCGCCCCGCTCCGCACCGCGGCCTGTCCGCATCGTCCCTCCGCGCCGGGGCCCGAAGGCCCAGTCGTCGCACCGCGTGCCCCCGCGGGCTCGCCGCCGAGCCGGGCCGCTCCACCAGGCCGGCTTCGCCTCCGCCGCCGCGGGCCCGTCTTCAGCCTCCACCGGCCCGATCTCCAGATCCGGCCCGAGTTTTTCAGATCTGAGGTTGTTGCTTATTCCACTAAGTCCCTGAGATCTAGTTCTGTGATGCCTTTTTCAAACATGCATAACTTTTTGTCTGTTGCTCCGATTCGTGCATATAATAAGTCCAGACGTTCGTGGGATCGTGCTCTACGTTTTATCTGTTATTGTCATGCATGTTAGAGATCATCTAGGTGCTCGTTTTGCTGTTGCAAGAGTGCATCATGATTTAAACTGCTGCTATGTGATATTTTTATGCCACCTTTGCCATGTGTTAACTTTTAGCTCGTTTACCCGAATGATGCAAATGACATGTCCACGTGTTCGTCTTGCCATGCTCTACATGTTGTATGTGCTAGGTAGCATGTTAGATTTATACTTGCCATGCTTATCATCGTTGCAAAGTGCCATGTGGCTGTGATGTTGTTTCACTTGTTACTAAATGCCATCTTGTTGAGCTCGTTGCAATCGTTGTGTTCACCTCTATGATGCATGCTTGTGTGTTTCGGGATCACCTTCATGTGTACTTTGATGAGGTGCTTACCTCTTGCCATGTTTAGTTTCGAGGTGACTTAAACATGATCTTTTAGATGCTATGATGATATTGCTGTTTTAGGACTTAGTGGTTTTTCACTAAGTCTGAAATCTGTAACGTTCCGATGCCATGTTCGTGTGATGTTCTAGGGCAAAGCATGTTAGTTTTGGAGTGGATCTTGATTGTTCCTTGTAGTATATATTGTTTTCTTTTCATTCATGTCCTCACATGTCTATTTGAGTGGCTGTAACATGTTTATCTTTTGCTCCAAAGTTTCAATAAAATTCTGCTGCCAGAATTTTATTGTCAAGTTCAATATGTCCAAGATCATTGCTATTGATCCGTGGCTCCGTTGGGGGTGCACCTTTGGACTTAGTTGCTGTAGTATATGTCTAGTTTGTGTTCATGTCCTTTGCCATGTTGTTTGAATGCTGTACCTCATTTATTTTGAGCTCCGAAGTTGCTATGTTGCTGTAATTTTCAGCTTTCGCTCATTTCTTGTTTCGGGCATAACTTTTAGCCCGTAACTCCGATTTCAGCGAATCTTATATCAAACTTGATTGATTTTCCGTGTAGAATCATAATATCAGATTGTTATCATGTTTTGAGGTGTTTTGCTTGAGTGATAATTTCCGTGCTCCGTGTGCATCCTTAGTGCATCCATCATGCATTCATCTTTTTCGAGTGCGCATTGCATCTTTTTGATTGGTGCTTGGTGTGATTGTTTTGTTTAGAGCCGGAAGCTGAGACCGAGTACGAGTTCGAGCACGAGGTTTCCAACGAGGTTGAGCACGAGGGCCCTTCTTACGATCCGAACGACTTCTCTTCAGGCAAGATGACCGAACCCTGATAACATTACTATCTTTGCCTATTGCTAGTGGTCTCGATCTATAGCTTTGCCTCGATGCCCATGATCTTCTTGTCAGCCTCCTACTTGTAACCAATTGCCATGTTTAACCAACCTACCTATGCAAACCGTTGCTTGGCTAAGTACGCTTCGCTCAGCCCTTCTTATAGCGTTGCTAGTTGCAGGTGAAGATCGAATATGCTTGCTTCATGTTGAAGTTTGGTTGGGTTTTATCACACTATATAAATGCTTAAATGAAATCATCTATATATTGGCAAGGGTGGAAGGCTAAGCCTTTTGCTTGGTGATTTGTTCCACTCATGCCGTTAGGAACCGTATAAACCGGTGTTATGTTCCTTGATTATGCGTTCCTAACACGGTTGTGGTGTATGGGACCCCTTCGATAAACCGCTAAGTGCTAAGTCTTTTCCAGCAAGTCCCAACATTGGTACTATTTGCCTAATAACAAACTAAACTTGCATAGGGAGTTATAAACCCTTTTTCTTAATCAACAACCCCGGGCCAGTGCTCCACATGAGTGTTGGTCCGAAACGGGGAGTCTGCGGGGCCACCTCAAGGAAACTCGAGGTTTGGTAAAAACCTGTAGAATCGCCCATCCGGTCGTGTCCTGAGACTTAGATACGCGCGGCTACTATCAGGGTGTCGACACGCCAGGAGGATTTGCTGGATTAGCCTTACCTTAGTTCGGTATATCTTGAGCACGGGATTTCGAGAATACTCGGGTCTTCCCACTTTGGACTTGCGACTCCGCGGATCGTGGGCTTGTAATGGGTCAAGTTGGAACACCCCTGCAGGGTTTGAACTTTCGAAAGCCGTGCCCGCGGTTATGTGGCAGATGGGAGCTTGTTAATATCCGGTTGTAGATAACTTGACACAATGTTTCTAATACACTACCAGCGTGTGTTCCGTGACCGTCAATTTCCGAATAGGGATTCGGGAGTTGAACACAGAGGGGTTATGTTTGAGCTTGTAGCTAGGATCACTTCGTGATCACTTCTCGCCGAGGCTTTCTCTTCTCGCTCTCACTCACGTAAGCTAGTTGCTAGTTGCTGCTGCAGACACTATTTCTTTTCTTCAGCCTTTATCCTCTCCCAAGGCTTTAATAGTCTTGTTACCCGGGAATGGGATTGCTGAGTCCTCTGTGGCTCACAGTTACTTCACACACCAGATGCAGGTCCAGCTGTGAGCTATCCAGGTGATGGCACCGAGCTGGATTGGGAGTACGACGAGGAGCGTAGTCGGTACTATGTGCGATACCTGGATGATCAGTAGTGGAGACTCTTACTAGGATTCGATCCGCCTGTGGTTTATTTATCTATGTTTGGTATCTTGACATTTGGTTTTTGCCCTTAGAGGGTTGTGATGTTCTTAATGTATGATGATTGAGACATGATATGTAATTATGTGACGTGGCGAGTGTAAGCCAACTATTTTCTGTTTACAATCCCCTCTTTTACATGAGATGTGCAAAGATTACCGAACTTGAGATCATTCTAGGATGGATTTATGCCTTTAAGTCGTGCCTCGACACGTAGGAGGTATAACTCCATCCTGGGCATTACAAGTTGGTATTCAGAGCCTTCTCCGACCTAGGAGCCCCCACTGTTTGATCGAATCGTTGACGGTCGAGTCTAGGCACACACTAAAAACTTTTTGAGTCCTATATTATATCGGAGAGTAGGATTTCTTTGCCTCTCATCCCCTTTCTCTCTAGTGAGGACTCCTGACGACTACTCTTGTCTCTCCTATTTTCAAAAAATTGCACCAAATTTTTTTTAGGAATCCCGCGAGTATTCTGGGATTGTTTCGATGTTCTTGTGACAAGGATATTGTTCTCGATGCCTCCTGTTCCCGAGGAGTTGAGCTTCGGGGTATTGTTGTCACAAGCATATCGCGGCAGTACTAAATACTTAAGACGGCCGACATCGAAAATCTCTCCTATACGGCCAGTGGCAAGATAACCCCGACATCACCCAGTACTGGGGAGGTAGTTCGGGAGTATTGCCATAGCTTGTTATAGTGGATGCTTTTCGAAGGTCCGAGGTACACAGTTTCCGAGAAAGACTGGTTATGTGTTGAAGGATGGATACACCTGGATGTAGGTTAGAGTTGATTGCGCGGTGCTTCCCGTGTATCCCCAACACCTGATTGCATAACTGGAATCTTTCGGAAATTTATAGGTGGGTTTTATCCAGTAGATCGTAGGCATTCTTCCAACGAATGCAGGTTAGTGAGTTCGGGGTTCGACATTGAGTGAAGGGGTTATATGACCGATGTTACTATCAGGAGTTGTATCTTAAAGGGTCCTTGGCTATGCTGATCCGGGGATTGCAAAACCTTTTCGTAACGCGTTCATATGCTTTCAGCACAAAGATGTTAGAACGAAACTCCTCTCTTGTGTTTGTTCCTTTCCGTACCTTGTTCTTTTCTTATTTTCATTTTGTTCCCTATGTGGCTTCTCGTGAAGATTGATGTTATCATTTAACTGAGAATTTCATCTGTTCCTCTTGTTCGGATGTTTTCATTCGTTCTATTGTTCGAATGATTATTGTGAAGACTTGTTGCAATTCATTCCTTTGATTCAGCTTATACCTTTTGTCAACCAATTGCTGATTCGTGGTCATCTCGTACAGGATGGCTCCGAAAAGGGTTCCCAACGCTAACCCAGAGGTGGAAGAGGTCCCAGAACATCCTCCTTCCCCTCCTCCTCCGCCTGAGGCTTGGAGAGCAATTATGCAGACTACAGCACAGAACACTCAGTTGATGATGCAGATGATGCAGCAGATGCAAGCTATTCAAGCTAATCAGGGTGTTCCAGGGAACCAAGGCAACTTCTTCCAGCAGCACCATGCTACTCTCAACCAGTTCTTGGCCAACAATCCTAAAGCTTTCAGTTACTGTGTCGACCCTCTTGATGCTGAAGATTGGCTAACCGATATCAAGAAGCATTTTGAGTGCAGTAACGTGAAGGAAGATGATTATGTGAAGTTTGCAGCCTTCCAACTGAAAGAACAAGCAGCTGATTGGTGGCAGCAGTACAAAGACTCCAGGCCAGGTCAAGTGATCTCTTGGGAGAATTTCTGCAAGGATTTCCATTCGCACCACATTCCTACAAGTGTCATCGAGGGTATGCGTGAGCAATTCCGCAACCTGAAGCAGGGCTCCATGACAGTCTATCAGTATAATGTCAAGTTCCAAAACCTCGCTCGCTATGCTAAGCAAGACATTCCTGATGCCAAGAGTAAAATCTACCAGTTCCGTGGAGGTCTCAAAGATGAACTTCAGCTTGCTCTCACTTTGTTCGAGCCGGATGAATTCGACAAGTTCTATAACATGGCTTTGAAACAAGAAGCAGCTCAGCTTAAGATGGAGGCTTCTAAGAAGAGAATTCGAGATGCTGTTCACTCTTCCTCATCGTCTCAGTTGGTCTCGAAGCATCAGAAATTCGGGCTTCCTCCTCCTCCAGTGATTCGAGCTCCATACAACAACTCCAACTACTCCAACAACAAGAACTCTAGTGGTCGTGGATTCTCCCACCCACCCAACCCGAGCAACCAGTCGAAGAAGCAATTTCAGTCTCAAGGCTCCAAGTCAAGTGGCTCTCATTTCCGTCCACTCTCAGAAGTGACTTGCAACAAATGCACTCAGAAAGGTCACTATGCCAACAGATGTCCGAATCCGAAGCGTCTTCCACCTCCTCCACCTGTGAGTTCAGCTATTGTCAGGCATGATCCAAAGGCAGCAAGGGTCAATCTCATGAATGCAGCGCAAGCGGAGAATGCTTCTGATGTCATTTTGGGTAACCTTCCAGTTAACTCTTTTCCAGCTAAAGTTTTATTTGATTCGGGTGCTTCATGCTCTTTCATGTCTCAACCATTTGCATCCAAGCACAATATTGCCACTTCAAATTTGCCTCGGAAGTTGCAAGTTGTTTCTCCGGGCAAGATTATGACTTCTAGTGTCTATGCTCCGGATGTTTCTATTCGCATGGGAGATTATCGTTTTCTGGCTAAACCGGTGGTTCTTGGTAATTCTGACATCGACCTCATCCTCGGAATGGATTGGCTTTCTCAGCATGATGCTCACATTGATTGTGCTCAAAAGGAAGTCAAGTTGACTCATTCTGATGAAGATGTGATTATCTTCGCCTCCAGGGATAACACTATCAGGCTTTTCTCTCTTAATGATAAGGGCGAAATTAATGCCATATCCCAAATTCCGGTGGTGAACGAATATCAAGACGTCTTTCCTGAAGAACTTCCAGGCATGCCTCCACACCGTCAGGTGGAATTCGTAATTGAACTCGAGCCGGGTACTGAGCCAGCATGACGGCGTCCGTACAAGCTCTCTCCGGATGAATTGAAGGAATTGAAGAAGCAGCTTGATAAGCAGGAGAGTATGGGTCTCATCAGGCCTAGTACGTCTCCGTGGGGCTGTGGTGTCTTATTTGTCAAGAAGAAAGATGGCACGGAGCGTCTCTGTGTTGATTACCGGCCATTGAACAAGAAGACGATTAAGAACAAATATCCGCTCCCCAACATCAATGAACTCTTTGAGCAGCTCAAAGGAGCTAAAGTGTTCTCTAAGCTTGACCTTCGAATGGGCTATCATCAAATCCGCATTCGCGAGGAAGACATTCCCAAGACGGCCTTCAGAACGAGCTACGGTTCATACGAGTATAACGTCATGTCTTTTGGTCTCGCCAATGCTCCTCCTACCTTTTCAAGGATGATGCATTACATCTTCAACCCCTATACTGGCGAGTTTGTGCTTGTGTATCTGGATGATATTCTGGTGTTTTCCAAGAATGAAGAAGATCACGAAAAGCACTTACGTCTGGTTCTTGATCGACTCCGAGAGCATAAATTCTATGCCAAGTTCTCCAAGTCGAGTTTTGGCTCGATAAGGTTTTGTACCTGGGCCACATCATCTCAGCTGATGGCAGTGCGGTTAATCCCGAGAAAGTTGAAGCAATTGTCAACTGGGAAGCTCCTCAGAACATCAAGCAGCTCCGCAGTTTTCTGGGTCTTGCCAGCTATTGCAGAAGGTTTGTTGAGAACTTCTCCAAGATTGCCAAGCCTCTTTCCAACCTGCTTCAGAAGAATGTCAAATACTTTTGGTCTCCCGAATGTGAAGTGGCTTTCAAAACTCTCAAAGATAAGCTAGTCTCTGCTCCAGTTCTGACTCCTCCGGATGAATCCAAGCCCTATGAAGTATTCTGTGATGCTTCTCTTCAAGGTCTTGGTGGTGTGCTTATGCAAGATAAGAGAATTGTGGCATACACTTCTCGTCAGCTCAAGCCAAGTGAGAAGAACTATCCCACACATGATCTCGAGCTAGCAGTTGTGGTACATGCTCTGATTACGTGGAGACATCTGTTGTTGGGCAGAAAGGTCGACATCTTCACTGATCACAAGAGCTTGAAGTACATCTTCACACAGCCGCATCTGAACCTCCGTCAGACTCGTTGGGTTGAAATGATCCAAGAGTACAATCCCAGCATTGAATACACTCCTGGCAAGGCGAATGTGATTGCAGATGCTTTGAGCAGAAAGGCATATTGCAACAGCCTTCTTATCAAGCCGTACCAGCCTGAGCTTTGTGAAGCATTCAGGAAACTCAACCTCCAAGTTGTTCCGCAGGGTTTTCTTGCAAATCTTCAAATTGCTCCTACCTTGGAAGATCAAGTCCGTGAGGCCCAGCTCAGTGATACCATGGTGAAGAAGGTGAAACATGAGATTGCAAATGGCACTCCAAAATACAAGTGCTTCCGTGTTGATGAGAGAGATACCTTGTTCTTCGAGGACAGACTCGTTGTTCCCAAAGGTGATCTCAGGAAGCTCATAATGGAAGAAGCTCATGATTCTCTCCTTTCCATTCATCCTAGCAGTTCCAAGATGTATCAAGATCTCAAGCAATCTTACTGGTGGACACGCATGAAAAGGGAAATTGCCCAATTCGTGAACGAATGTGATGTTTGCAGAAGAGTGAAAGTAGAACATCAACGTCCAGCCGGTCTTCTCCAACCTCTTCCTATCCCCGAGTGGAAGTTCGACCACATTGAAATGGACTTCGTCACTGGTTTTCCTAAATCCAAGCGAGGAAATGATGCTATCTTTGTGGTGATTGACAAGCTTACCAAAGTCGCTCACTTTTCTTCCAGTCAAAGAATCAATCAATGCAGCTCAACTTGCAGAGTTGTACACTTCCAGAATTGTGTCCCTACATGGCATTCCTCAAGTTATATCCTCAGACCGTGGAAGCTTGTTCACATCAAGGTTCTGGGACTCCTTTCAGTCCGCCATGGGCACGAAGATCAGGTTCAGCACTGCCTTTCACCCTCAGACTAGTGGTCAAGTCGAGCGCGTGAATCAGATTCTAGAAGACATGCTCAGAGCCTGTGTCATCTCCTTCGGCATGAAATGGGAAGACTGCCTTCCATTTGCCGAGTTCTCTTACAACAACAGCTTTCAAGCAAGTGCAGGCAAAGCACCGTTTGAAATCCTCTATGGCAGGAAGTGCCGTACCCCTCTCAACTGGTCTGAAACAGGCGAACGTCAACTTCTTGGCAATGACTTGATCTCAGAAGCCGAAGAATGTGCAAAGTCATACGTGAGAATCTCAAGGCCGCTCAGTCGCGTCAGAAGAGCTACTATTACGGCAAGCATCGTGATTTGGCCTTCAACATCGGTGATCATGTCTATCTCCGAGTTTCTTCGATGAAAGGCACCCAAAGATTCGGTATCAAAGGAAAGCTTGCTCCTAGATACGTCGGGCCTTTCAAGATTCTTGGCAAGAGAGGCGACCTAGCCTATCAACTTGAGCTCCCTTCAAACTTCGCCAATGTTCATGATGTCTTCCATGTGTCTCAACTTCGCAAATGCTTCAAGGCACCTGAGCGCATGATTCCATTTGAAGAGATTGATCTTCAACAAGACCTGTCCTACCGAGAGCATCCCGTTGCAATTCTCAAAGAAACCGAACGCAAGACCCGCATCAAGTCCATCAAATTTCTGAAAGTCAAGTGGTCACATCACACCGACCGAGAAGCTACCTGGGAACGAGAAGATCATCTTCGTTCCGAGTACCCTTCCTTTTTCCAGTCCTAGATCTCGGGACGAGATCTTTTTGTAGTAGAGGAGAGTTTGTAATGCCCCGGATGTAATACTTTCCCTTTTGGGTATATAATATATCTCCGGCTTCATCTATTTCCATTCCGGGTTCTTTGTCTTTCGGGTTTTCGTCGTTTAGTTGTGTGAGTGTGTGGCATTCATTCATATCATGTAGACATGTGCATTGCATTGCATTGTGCTGTCGGTTGCATCTGGTTCCGCGTGTTTCTTCCCGTTGTCCGTTTCGCGTTCCGGAGCTCCCTCACGTGTCCGTGACGTACCGTAGGCCTACTTTGTTGTTTGGGCGTGTAACGTTACCGGTGTGCCGCGAGGTTGTTGTTGTGTGTTGTTGTTTTGTTGTGTGCAACCCGCCTCTCAAATCTCGTCTCGTTTGGACTCCGTTGGCTATCCCATCCGTTATTCGTGTGGGTCCAAAGTGCCTTCACTTTGTGTCCCGGAAACACCCCTACTGCAGTCTTTTATCTTCTTCTAGGCCCTTTTAATCTACCCCCGCGATTGGATCCGTCGGATCGCGATCGGAGGGTTCCTAGCACCCCCAGATCCCTCCTAACCCTAAAAACTGCTATATATTAGACCCTGCTAGTCTATTTTGGCTTCCCTATCTTCTTCCCCTTCTCCCCTTTTTTTTTCTTTTTCAGATCAGATCAGATCCATCGCCGCCGCCGCTCCAATCGCCTCCCCGCCTGGATCCCGAGGGCGACCCGCAGCGATCGATCGCCGCCGCTCGGTCAACGCCCCCGCATCGATCCTGGAGTGGACCACTTCGCCGAATCGTTCGGTCTGCCCCGATCGCTCAGGCCGCCTCCTTCCCCTCGGCCCACCGCTTCGCCAGGCTCGGGCCAAGTGGGACCACTTCCCCGCGGGTCGTCGCGTCGCCCTCCTCCGCACCGAGCCATCGCCTCGCTTCGTCGGCGCTGGGCCTCGCCCACCGCACCGGCCCACTCACCCCAGGCGCCCTTCCCGCCAGTGCCCGAAGGCCGCCGCCGCCTGGGCCTTCGCCCGTCAGCCTTCTCCGCCCCAGGGCGCCACCGCGGGCCGCCGCCCCGCTCCGCACCGCGGCCCGTCCGCGTCGTCCCTCCGCACCGGGGCCCGAAGGCCCAGTCGTCGCACCGCGCGCCCCCGCGGGCTCGCCGCCGAGCCGGGCCGCTCCACCAGGCTGGCTTCGCCTCCACCGCCGCGGGCCTGTCTTCAGCCTCCACCGGCCCGATCTCCAGATCCGGCCCGAGTTTTTCAGATCTGAGGTTGTTGCTTATTCCACTAAGTCCCTGAGATCTAGTTCTGTGATGCCTTTTTCAAACATGCATAACTTTTTGTCTGTTGCTCCGATTCGTGCATATAATAAGTCCAGACGTTCGTGGGATCGTGCTCTACGTTTTATCTGTTATTGTCATGCATGTTAGAGATCATCTAGGTGCTCGTTTTGCTGTTGCAAGAGTGCATCATGATTTAAACTGCTGCTATGTGATATTTTTATGCCACCTTTGCCATGTGTTAACTTTTAGCTCGTTTACCCGAATGATGCAAATGACATGTCCACGTGTTCGTCTTGCCATGCTCTACATGTTGTATGTGCTAGGTAGCATGTTAGATTTATTCTTGCCATGCTTATCATCGTTGCAAAGTGCCATGTGGCTGTGATGTTGTTTCACTTGTTACGAAATGCCATCTTGTTGAGCTCGTTGCAATCGTTGTGTTCACCTCTATGATGCATGCTTGTGTGTTTCGGGATCACCTTCATGTGTACTTTGATGAGGTGCTTACCTCTTGCCATGTTTAGTTTCGAGGTGACTTAAACATGATCTTTTAGATGCTATGATGATATTGCTGTTTTAGGACTTAGTGGTTTTTCACTAAGTCTGAAATCTGTAACGTTCCGATGCCATGTTCGTGTGATGTTCTAGGGCAAAGCATGTTAGTTTTGGAGTGGATCTTGATTGTTCCTTGTAGTATATATTGTTTTCTTTTCATTCATGTCCTCACATGTCTATTTGAGTGGCTGTAACATGTTTATCTTTTGCTCCAAAGTTTCAATAAAATTCTGCTGCCAGAATTTTATTGTCAAGTTCAATATGTCCAAGATCATTGCTATTGATCCGTGGCTCCGTTGGGGGTGCACCTTTGGACTTAGTTGCTGTAGTATATGTCTAGTTTGTGTTCATGTCCTTTGCCATGTTGTTTGAATGCTGTAGCTCATTTATTTTGAGCTCCGAAGTTGCTATGTTGCTGTAATATTCAGCTTTCGCTCATTTCTTGTTTCGGGCATAACTTTTAGCCCGTAACTCCGATTTCAGCGAATCTTATATCAAACTTGATTGATTTTCCGTGTAGAATCATAATATCAGATTGTTATCATGTTTTGAGGTGTTTTGCTTGAGTGATAATTTCCATGCTCCGTGTGCATCCTTAGTGCATCCATCATGCATTCATCTTTTTCGAGTGCGCATTGCATCTTGTTGATTGGTGCTTGGTGTGATTGTTTTCTTTAGAGCCGGAAGCTAAGACCGAGTACGAGTTCGAGCACGAGGTTTCCAACGAGGTTGAGCATGAGGACCCTTCTTATGATTCGAACGACTTCTCTTCAGGCAAGATGACCGATTCCCGATAACATTATTATCTTTGCCTATTGCTAGTGGTCTCGATCTATATCTTTGCCTCGATGCCCATGATCTTCTTGTCAGCCTCCTACTTGTAACCAATTGCCATGTTTAACCAACCTACCTATGCAAACCGTTGCTTGGCTAAGTACGCTTCGCTCAGCCCTTCTTATAGCGTTGCTAGTTGCAGGTGAAGATGGAAGATGCTTGCTTCATGTTGAAGTTTGGTTGGGTTTTATCACACTATATAAATGCTTAAATGAAATCATCTATATATTGGCAAGGGTGGAAGGCTAAGCCTTTTGCTTGGTGATTTGTTCCACTCATGCCGTTAGGAACCGTATAAACCGGTGTTATGTTCCTTGATTATGCGTTCCTAACACGGTTGGGGTGTATGTGACCCCTTCGATAAACCGCTAAGTGCTAAATCTTTTCCAGCAAGTCCCAACATTGGTACTATTTTCCTAATAACAAACTAAACTTGCATAGGGAGTTATAAACCCTTTTTCTTAATGAACAACCCCGGGCCAGTGCTCCACATGAGTGTTGGTCCGAAACGGGGAGTCTGCGGGGCCACCTCAAGGAAACTCGAGGTTTGGTAAAAACCTGTAGAATCGCCCATCCGGTCGTGTCCTGAGACTTAGATATGCGCGGCTACTATCAGGGTGTCGACACGCCGGGAGGATTTGCTGGATTAGCCTTACCTTAGTTCGGTATATCTTGAGCACGGGATTCCGAGAATACTCGGGTCTTCCCACTTTGGACTTGCGACTCCGCGGATCGTGGGCTTGTAATGGGTCAAGTTGGAACACCCCTGCAGGGTTTGAACTTTCGAAAGCCGTGCCCGCGGTTATGTGGCGGATGGGAGCTTGTTAATATCCGGTTGTAGATAACTTGACACAATGTTTCTAATACACTACCAGCGTGTGTTCCGTGACCGTCAATTTCCGAATAGGGATTCGGGAGTTGAACACGGAGGGGTTATGTTTGAGCTTGTAGCTAGGATCACTTCGTGATCACTTCTCGCCGAGGCTTTCTCTTCTCGCTCTCACTCACGTAAGCTAGTTGCTAGTTGCTGCTGCAGACACTATTTCTTTTCTTCAGCCTTTATCCTCTCCCAAGGCTTTAATAGTCTTGTTACCCGGGAATGGGATTGCCGAGTCCTCTGTGGCTCACAGTTACTTCACACACCAGATGCAGGTCCAGCTGTGAGCTATCCAGGTCATGGCACCGAGCTGGATTGGGAGTACGACGAGGAGCGTAGTCGGTACTATGTGCGATACCCGGATGATTAGTAGTGGAGACTCTTACTAGGATTCGATCCGCCCGTGGTTTATTTATCTATGTTTGGTATCTTGACATTTGGTTTTTGCCCTTAGAGGGTTGTGATGTTCTTAATGTATGATGATTGAGACATGATATGTAATTCTGTGACGGGGCGAGTGTAAGCCAACTATTTTCTGTTTACAATCCCCTCTTTTACATGAGATGTGCAAAGATTACCGAACTTGAGATCATTCTAGGATGGATTTATGCCTTTAAGTCGTGCCTCGACACGTAGGAGGTATAACTCCATCCTGGGCATTACAGTTAGTGATTCCCGTAGCATGCACGTATGGTGAACCGCTATGTGACGAAGTTAGAGCATGAGGTATTTGTAAAGTGTCAACCTTTGTGTGGAGGTCGGGGGCGCGCGATGGTTAACTCCTACCAACATCCCCCCTAGGAGCATGCGTTGATTGCTTTGTTTTGATGACTCGTAGATTTTTGCAATAAGTATATGAGTTCTTTATGACTAATGTTGAGTCCATGGATTATACTCACTCTCAACCTTCCACCATTGCTAGCCTCTTTTGTACCGCGCAACTTTCGCCGGTGCCATAAACCCACTATATATCCTTCTTCAAAAGAGTCACCATATTGTTCCTCAAAACAGCCACCATACATACCTATCATGGCATTTCCATAGCGATTCCGAGATATATTGCCATGCAACTTTCCACCGTTCCGTTCATATGACACGCATCATATTGTCATATTGCCATTGCATGATCGTGTAGTTGACATCGTATTTGTGGCAAAGCCACCATGCATAATTTTTATACATGTCACTCTTGTTTCATTGCACATACCGGTACACCGTCGGAGGCATTCATATAGAGTCATACTTTGTTGTTGTAGTATCGAGTTGTAATATCGAGTTGTAATGAAAGTGTGATCATTATCATTATTAGAGCATTGTCCCATGGGAGGAAAGGCTAAATCTATAAAGCCCCTCCGCAAAAAAAAAGAAAAAAAGGAGAAAAAAAGAAAGGCCAAAGAAGAAAAAAGAAAGGCCCAAAAAAGAGAAAAAAAGAAAAAAGGGACAATTGCTACTATCTTTTTTCCACACTTGTGCTTCAAAGTAGCACCATGTTCTTCATGATATAGAGTCTCATGTTTAGTCACTTTCATATACTAGTGGGAATTTTCATTATAGAACTTGGCTTGTATATTCCAACGATGGGCTTCCTCAAATGCCCTAGGTCTTCGTGAGCAAGCAAGCTGGAAGCACACCCACTAGTTTCTTTTGTTGAGCTTTCATTCATATTTAGCTCTAGTGCATCCGTTGCATGGCAATCCCTACTCACTCACATTGATATCTATTGATGGGCATCTCCATAGCCCATTGATATGCCTAGTTGATGTGAGACTATCTCCCTCCTTTTTGTCTTCTCCACAACCACCTCTATTCCACCCATAGTGTTATGTCCATGGCTCACGCTCATGTATTGCGTGAAAGTTGAAAGGTTTGAAAAGATAGAGTATGAAAACAAGTGCTTGGCTGAAATCGGGGTTGTGCATTATATGAATATTTAGTGTGATAACGAGGGAGCATAGCCAACACTATATGATTTTGTAGGGATAACTTTATTTAGCCATAGTATTTTGAGAAGACATGATTGCTTTGTTAGTATGCTTGAAGTATTGTTATTTCTTATGTCAATATAGACTTTTATCTTGAATCTTTCAGATCTAAACATTCATGCCACAATTAAGAGAATTACATTGAAAAACTATATTGGTTGGCATTCCACATCAAAAATTCTTTCTTTATCATTTACCTACTCGAGGACGAGCATGAATTAAGCTTGGGGATGCTGATACGTCTCCAACGTATCTATAATTTTTTATTGTTCCATGCTATTATATTATCCTTCTAGGATGTCTTATGGGCTTTATCATACACTTTTATATGATTTTTGGGACTAACCTATTAACCCAGAGCCCAGTGCCAGTTTTTGGTTTTTTTTCCTATTTTTGGGTTTAACAGAAAAGGAAAATCAAACGGAGTCCAATTGACGAGCCAATTTTTGACGATTTTTTCTGGACCAAAAGAAGCCCCTGAAGCAAAAGATTTGGGCCAGGAGAGCCACGGGCTGCCCTCGAGGGTGGGGCCCATGCCCTGGGCAGGGGGGCGCGCCCCCCTATCTCGAGGACGGCCCGTAGCTCCCCTTTACTTGGCCCCGACTGCAAAAATTCCTATAAATACTGAAACCTTCGGAAATTAACCTACATCGGGAGTTCCGCCGCCGAAAGCCTCTGTAGCCACTGAAAACCAATCTACAGCCGTTCTGGCACCCTGCCGGAGGGGGGGGGTCCCTCTACGGTGGCTATCTTCATCATCCCGGCGCTCTCCATGACGAGGGGGGAGTAGTCCACCCTCGGGGCTGAGGGTATGTATCAGTAGCTATGTGTTTGATCTCTCTCTCTCGTGTTCTTGAGATGGTACGATCTTGATGTATAGCGAGCTTTGCTATTCTAGTTGGATATTCTTCTCCCCCTCTACTCTCTTGTAATGGATTGAGTTTTCCCTTTGAAGTTATCTTATCGGATTGAGTCTTTAAGGATTTGAGAACACTTGATGTATGTCTTGCACGTGTTTATCTGTGGTGACAATGGGATATCATGTGATCCACTTGATGTATGTTTTGGTCATAAACTTGCGGGTTCCGTGACCTTGGGAACCTATGCATAGGGGTTGGCACACGTTTTCGTCTTGACTCTCCCGTAGAAACTTTGGGGCACTCTTTGAAGTTCTATGTGTTGGTTGAATAGATGTTTCTGAGATTGTGTGATGCATATCGTATAACCATGCCCACGGATACTTGAGGTGACAATGGAGTATCTAGGTGACATTAGGGTGTTGGTTGATTTGTGTCTTAAGGTGTTATTCTAGTACGAACTATATGATAGATTGAACGTTACTACAGACTCTTGAATAGATCGATCAGAAAGAATAAGTTTGAGGTGGTTTCGTACCCTACCATAATCTGTTCGTTTGTTCTCCACTATTAGTTACTTTGGAGTGACTCTTTGTTGCATGTTGAGGGCTAGTAATATGATCCAATTATGTTATCCTTGTTGAGAGAACTTGCACTAGTGAAAGTATGAACCCTAGGCCTTGCCTACTATCATTGCAACACCGTTTATGCTCACGTTTACCACTTGCTACCTTGCTGTTTTTATATTTTCAGTTTACAAAAACCAATATCTACCATCCATATTGCACTTGTGTCACCATCTCTTCGCCGAACTAGTGCACCTATACAATTTACCATTGTATTGGGTGTGTTGGGAACACAAGAGACTCCTTGTTATTTGGTTGCAGGGTTGCTTGAGAGAGACCATCTTCATCCTACACCTCCCACGGATTGATAAACCTTAGGTCATCCACTTGAGGGGAATTTGCTACTGTCCTACAAACCTCTGCACTTGGAGGCCCAACAACGTCTACAAGAAGAAGGGTGCGTAGTAGACATCATGGGATTGTACGCAAGATGTTTATGAGTTCAGGCCCTTCTCGGAGGAAGTAAAAGACCTACGTCTCGGTGCCCTGAGGCAGTCGACTGGAATGTATATGGGTGTTTGAGTTACAGGGGGTGCGAACCCTTGTACTGGAGGAGGGGGTGGCTTATATAGAGTTTGCCAGGACCCCAACCATCCCCACGTTACAAATGGTTCAATGTACATAAAGGCAGGGCGTTACTGGTAACACCTGCAATAAAGAGTGGTAAAGGCATTCATTGTCATAGAATGAATGCCAGACCATTGCTGTCCTAAGGGACCTTTGACCTTCAGGGGTCGAGTGTCTTTGGATGGTCGTGTGAAGTTGAGTCGTCTGAACGGGGGTGTGTAGTTGAGTGGAATGTACTCTTGGGCCGTATCAGTTGGCTGTTCCTGTTGCCTTCGAGTTGTCCTTTGAGCTTCTAGGGTAGTGACCTTGGGTGGGGTACCTAGGTCAGGCCCGTGACCCTACCCTAGGTCTGTAACATCATCACCGCGCCTTTGCCTCACCTAGCGCCCGATCCAGCCGTCGTTCATCGCCAGCACCCATGGATCTGACCGCCCCTCGCCTTCCCCGTCGGCTGCACCTCCCAGCGCCGCCGCCCCTGCCATGCTCTACCGCTGGAGGATCTCGGCCCCGCCTGGATCCACATCCCCGCGGCGACACCAGCAATCGGCGATGATGGACAACCACGGATCCGGTGTCGTGTCCTTCGGTCCTTGCCGTCCCCATACTTGTATGTATATCTCTATTAGGTCGATCACTATTTTGATATGAATCCACTTCCCGGTGATAGTTCGTCCCTTCCCGTACCTCATTCATGTGTGCAGATATGCAAGTAAAAGCCACCATGGTTCAGGCATCTATTAGTTATTGAAAAACAATCTGACAACCGCAAGAGAAGAAGAGTTGCAGACTCAGAGTGTATGTGAGATCTCTGCCAGATTGCTACAACATATTCATGTAGGTACGCTTCTTGCCGCCTTTTGCATAGTAGCAGGCAATGCAATCACATGTTTGTAATGCTCTGTTCCTACCATGTCTTTACTTTCATCTCAGTGGAGATTGAAAATCGAAACCATGTTATTCATGTAGTTACTGAAATTGCAAATCCCTCCTTAGTCATTCATGTTTGTTTGTATCCATAAGGAAGCATGCCCCCGCCAGATGGTGTCCATGGCACTGCATAAATTTTATATTAGAATGATGTGTTGATCAATTCATAGATGGTTTGTGATATAATCATATAAAGATTCTCGCATTACTTTTCTAGCTCTATGCTCTCTTCTATACATGGGGTCAATGGTACTTAGCTTAATATTATTCTTATCATTATGTATGCTCTATGATACAGGTGTTGAGGCAGGAGAAGGTAGCAGGAGAGGTATGGGCACTTCAGAAAAGGGTGTTGACTGTTCTGATTGAGGCCAGGCATGAAATCTCTTATTTCATTGTTTGTTCTTTGTTGAAGTTGTACTTATTTTGCATAGTTTTTCAGGCAATGTTTAGACTTTAGATAACACATGTCCCTAGATTACATAGTATGCATGCCCTCTGTTACATGTGAAATGTCTCTGGGGTAACTAAAAATGTTCAGAATAATCTAAATTTCAGAAATTCTTCGTGGATTATGATTGGCAGTTATATGCCACCAAATAGCAAGACTGCTACTTGAACAATTTGTTATCCATGAAGCTTAGGCGTGTAGACAGACTAAATTTGCTATCATTTTCCACCATTTTTTCCTAAGGGCATCAGAGCCATTGGTACACTTTGGCTGCCCTAAGGGAGTAATTTTACCCTTTTTTAGTCAATCATACACCAGTCACCACAAGTGCAAATGGTTAATTTATTAAAATTCATTGACAGTACATATTAATTGTTGTTTATTTGCATATGTGATTTCTCAACATGATATTTGCAGCTCACTCATTACTCAACCGACCTTCTTTTGTTGTAATTTTTTATTTGCCTTTTCATATTTATTTGATGTCCAATCTATAAAATGTGCATCTCTGGACCATAATTTGATTGTGGTTAGCGTGTCCTGCATGATCGCTTTGAAAAGTGCCTGATTGCTTAGAAAAGTGCCTCAATGCAGCCTTCAGAGTTATATATATGATCCATTTAGTTCGTTTTCCATTTATTATACACCTTGTACTATTTTGACATGCCCCTTAAGATGAGTGAAAAAAAAACTTAAGATGATTGAAACGACATTGCTATGCATGGTTATTGATAACTCAGTTGATTATTAGGTAGTAAATGGTAACTATACCATGTACGATCCATTTTTCCTTCAGAATGTAGCATGTGTTTTTATGAATTTTTGGATGCGAAACCATCTGCACACTAACATGCATCCACCCTTTCAAAGAAAAGAATAAAATGACATCAGTAGTTCAACACGATGGGAAGGTATCAGTAGTTCAACACACCATGGCAGCATGTGCGTGGCCAGCCAATGTACGCTCACTACTAGCACCATAGTCAAATTCCAACGACCTATGGCTAGGAAATGCATGAGCTGATGCTAACACGCCCTGACAAAACATGGAAAAACTAGCTCTCTAATGTAACTAATGCCTAAGAGATTGCTTCGATACAGTTATCGTATTTTAGAAAATAATTATCAGGTTCTCTGATGCTCTGATATATTTTAGAAAATAATTACAACTAGCTCAGCGACAAGGGCTCTGGGTCATCAGCTTCGGCAAGTGGCAGTACAAGTTCAGGCACGACGAGCTTTATTTCGTAAAGACGTTACTTTGATGTTTGAATCTTCCTTCTGATCATGGTAATGATAATGAGGCTCTCTTGATAGAATGTGAATCTGTCCCTTTGTTTTGTTTTCTTTTGCGTTGTATTGTGCTCTTCGTCAAGCACAAATTGCTACCGACAGGGAGTGGCGGGGACGCCATGGACTTCCATGACACGACATTCAACACTGTTCCAACGTGCTCTGGTCCTCCGACTATCTGTCTGTACAACGTCAATGACAATGTGATGGTTGCCTCCAAGCCTTCGCGGGCTTTCTTCCCGGAGCAGGAGGACATGCAGGTCAACTATGGAGGGGCAGGGAACATATGATGTTGGAGTACTACGTGTGTTGAGTTCCAGCAGCACAAACATGCTAGCCACGCCTAGCTCCGTCTCGATGCTTCCTCTACTCATTAATTTTACTTCATGCATGATATCTCCCATGTTATTTGAATTATATATGTGCTTATTCATAATTCATAATACTTTGATTATTTCTACTATAACAACTATTTGATATTACTAATGCAGAAAGTTCTTCTCAACCTTAACTAATTATTTATAAAGTCGGTGGGATACGAAACACAAACAGAACAAGAAATCACACACATATTGGACATAATATGTAAGCTAGATTTTATAAAGTTCATACTGTTCATTTTGCTTTCTATGCACTTACCAAATTTCATGAGAGCAATTAGCCGGTCTGAATGCATGTCCAATATAAATGGTTGTTCAACAGGTTCACGTTAAGTTTTTCTCCCGTTGCAACGCATGGGCATTTGTGCTAGTACTACTAAGAGAATTTAGTTGATGGATTTTCTCTCCAAAAAATAGGGGATTGGCTAGAAATTAGTCGATTAAATTTGAAATTTGGGTCAATTGACCGGTTTCAGACGTCCGATGGAAAACCGACAGCCGGATGTGCGTCTTCAACATCCATCCACCCTTTTCTTCCTTTGAACTACCGAGCGACCACCGACCTAACTGCCTACTACACCGCCCGTGGCCAGCAGCGTCTTGCGATCACCTCGCCGCCCTCCCCTGAACCACCCTCCATCACCGGTCTTGCCGCTACCCCCGGCCATCCCTCTAGCTCCAGCCGCCGACCGGTGTTTTATCCGCACCACCACCGTGCTGCCGCCCAAAGCCTCCCCCTCCCCCTCCCCACATCAAGATAGATGATGGGGTAACCTGCCGACGAGCTTCTTCCTCCCCTCCGGCTGCTTCTCCCTTCTAGCGAAAATCGACTGACCCAAATTCAAAAGTCAGGCGACTGACATGTAGCTATTGTTATAAAATAGAGTGCAATTGGCGACTGGACAGTCGTCTGATTTTAGGGAATGGGTCAGTCGGTTCCTAACAAGTCGACCGAACCAAAATTACTTTTAGTCAATTTTTTTGAGACAATGTTCTAGCACAACTTAAGCCCTTTTCCAAACATAACCAAGAGAAGCTCACAAGACTTCTTGGGCGAATGCAAAACAATGGCCCATTGATGAACAAAAACCAAAAATAGAGTTTTCTAATGGAGAATAAATTAGTTAATGCACAAAATAACAAAAAAATTGCAGACAACTTACAAAAAAATTGCGCAGTTTTACAATGTGCAAGAATAATCATACAGGAGTGGAATTTATGCAAAAATAAATAAATTTTGTCAGAAGTAATTAATGATTTATTTTTATATTTGCAATCTCACACATGTATATTTATTTTATGCATACGTACAATACATGTATAAAAATATTATTATTACTATGAAAAATAAGCATATACTACTGAGATCGCCGCAAAAAATGTGTTTTCGAAAACGTAATCAATTAGTGACATCAGTATTACCTTTACGAAAGAAAAAAATAAGAAAATAAAATAAACTAAAACTAAATAATAATTAAATGAAGTTTTATATGGAAGAAGGAATTAGTGGCATTGCTTTTGCCCTTTCAGAAGAAAGAAAATAAAAAACCAAAGAAAAATCTAAATAATGAACTTTTATAAGAAAGAATGAAACCTTTTGAGAAGAAAGAAAAGAAAAAAAACATATCAAAACTTGCAAACAACTTTGCACTAAAATTGCACCTTTTGAAATATGCATATAATAAGCATACAATAGTGCAATGTAATGAAATGAAGGTGCTCGAGGAGTTAACTACAAAATTCTAGATGAGTTCTTTTGACTAATCAAGGAGAGGCATGACCTTTTCCAATCTGAGTTTACTGTTAGTGTTTACAATGAGAAAATTCATGCCGATAACACTGGTCAGTACCTTATTGTTCTTACTATTGTTCACCAGATTTCTATTCACTTGCATTGAGTTGTGGAATATTAAATCATGTCCTCGCTACTTTTTTTCATTCAGTTTACATTGTGTGATGCTCAAAGAACAAACAGTACATTATGAATAACGGAGCACCACAAACTGTGTTAAAAGACAAATGCTCATGCCATCCAACTCAAAGAAGCACATAACACTTTTCCCACTTTTACAAACTGTTGAGAACAGAAATGTAGATATAATATTAAAACATCTTCAGCAATGAAAGGGAGCATCGATCAAAGTGGTAGACTACTGATGGATGTGTATATAGGATTTTTCTCATACTAACATTTGCTTGAGTTTGCTTGCCTGAATCTTCTGAAACGAACACCAGTCACCTGGCACATGATCCTCGACAGGAGCATAGCCCAAGGCCCAGGTGATCCTCGACAGGAGCATAGCCCAACGCTTGTTTTTTTGCTGTCCACCAGCAATTTCCTGGCTGCATCTCCGCCTCCACATGCAGTAGATTCGTATGCATCATCACAACATCACAAAATTAGCAAAAAAACTTGTCACTTTGAGCAGCACCATGCCAAGATTTCCCTAAAATAAGGTTGGATCAAGAAAAGGGCATGGCCCAACAGAGAAGAGTACCAACAATCCAGCGGTTCTTTCTGCCCGGCCATCAGCCTGACGATGCTTAGACGAACTTGGTTGTAGATGAAGCCATCTGTTGGGTTGAGGAGAAAGGAGGAGGCGGAGGCGCGTTAGATGGAGACGCGTGAGACAAGAGGCAGTCATTATTTATAGAGGAGAGGGCGCGCAACTTGGTTAGCGGGGAAGGGGGCGTTTGATGGGAGGGTGATCCCCGTGAGGCGCACGGGAGCCAATGGACGGACGCAGGTTGGATCGAAGAATGCCACACGAACGGGAGGGGGTAATAATAAATGATGCGCTGGTTTTGTGGGGGAGGGCGGTTGGTTTCGAGGAGGAAGACGCTGGAGAGAATTAAAGGATATTTGTTCATTCAAGAGAAATTAAAGGAGGAAGACAAACAAGATTGACGAAAGGTGGATAGAGTCTGTACGTGAGGCCCAAAGGTTACGTTATGGCCCGTTTGGAGTGTGCGAATGAAAGCCATACATTAGTCGATTTTCATGGTTTTGGCAGGAAGTAAATTTTCATGCAATCAGGCCTCAGGCTCTTCACGGACGGACATACATGAGACACCAGGAGTTGGAGTTGGCCGTCATTCATTTTGTTGTGTTTCTCTTGATCAAGTTGAGTTGGTGTCTCCTTTGATCAAGCTCATCTATTGACTGATTCTGGAGACAGATCCGTGGCTATATAAACTGAGCAATCCGTCTATACAACAGTCTCAAAATTTTCGGATTCATGTACTCTCATGGACCACCACATCTGTTGGAAATATGCCCTAGAGGCAATAATAAAATGGTTATTATTATATTTCCTTGTTCATGATAATTGTCTGTTATTCATGCTTTAATTGTATTATCCGGAAACAGTGATACATGTGTGAATACATAGACTACAACGTGTCCCTAGTAAGCCTCTAGTTGACTAGCTCGTTGATCAACAGATGGTCACGGTTTCCTGACCATGGACATTGGATGTCATTGATAACGGGATCACATCATTAGGAGAATGATGTGATGGACAAGACCCAATCCTAAGCCTAGCACACGATTGTGTAGTTCGTATGCTAAAGCTTTCCAATGTTAAGTATCCTTTCCTTAGACCATGAGGTTGTGCAACTCCCGGATACCATAGGAATACTTTGGGTGTGCCAAACGTCACAACGTAACTGGGTGTCTATAAAGGTACACTATGGGTATCTCCGAAAGCATATGTTGGGTCGGCATGAACCGAGACTGGGATTTGTCACTCCGTATGATGGAGAGGTATCTCTGGGCCCACTCGGTAAGACATCATCATAATGAGCTCAATGTGACTAAGGGATTGGTCACGGGATGATGTGTTATGGAACGAGTAAAGAGACTTGCCATGACGAGATTGAACAAGGTATCGGTATACCGACGACGAATCTCGGGCAAGTACTATACCGAAAGACAAAGGGAATTGTATACGGGATTGATTGAATCCTTGACATCGTGGTTCATCCGATGAGATCATCATGGAGCATGTGGGAGCCAACATGGGTATCCAGATCCCGCTGTTGGTTATTGACCGGAGAGTCGTCTCGGTCATGTCTACGTGTCTCCCGAACCCGTAGGGTCTACACACTTAAGGTTCGGTGATGCTAGGCTTGTAGAGATATAAGTATGCGGTAACCCGAAAGTTGTTCGGAGTCCCGGATGAGATCCCGGACATCACGAGGAGTTCCGAAAAGGTCCGTAGGTAAAGATTTGTATATAGGAAGTCCAGTTTCAGCCACCGGGAAAGTTTCGGGGGTCACCCGTATTGTACCGGGACCACCGGAAGGGTCCCGGGGGTCTACCGGGTGGGGCCACCTATCCCGGAGGGCCCCATGGGCTGAAGTGAGAAAGGAACCAGTCCCTGGTGGGCTGGTGCACCCCCCTTGGGCCTCCCCCACGCCTAGGGTTGGAAACCCTAGGGCTGGGGGTGCCCCACCTGACTTGGGGGGCAAGTCCACCCCTGGCCTCCGCCCTCCCTTGAGATTGGATCTCTAGGGGGGGCGGCGCCCCCCAGGGCCCCTATATATAGTGGGGGGAGGGAGGGCAGCCGGACCCTAAGCCCTGGCGCCTCCCTCTCCCTCCCGTGACACCCCTTCCTCTTCCAGTTGCGCTTGGCGAAGCCCTGCTGGAATCCCGCTGCTTCCACCACCACGCTGTCGTGCTGCTGGATCTCCATCAACCTCTCCCCCCTTGTTGGATCAAGAAGGAGGAGACGTCTCTGCTCTGTACGTGTGTTGAACGTGGAGGTGCCGTCCGTTCGACGCTAGGATCATCGGTGATTTGGATCACGACGAGTACGACTCCATCATCCCCGTTCTCTTGAACGCTTCCGCTCGCGATCTACAAGGATATGTAGATGCACTCCCCTCTCCCTCGTTGCTAGATGACTCCATAGATTGATCTTGGTGATGCATAGAAAATTTTAAAATTCTGCTACGTTCCCCAGCAGTGGTATCAGAGCCAGGTTTATGTGTAGTATCTTGCACGAGTAGAACACAAAGTAGTTGTGGGCGTAGATTTGTTCAATTCTCTTGTCGTTACTAGTCTTATCTTGATTCGGCGGCATCGTGGGATGAAGCGGCCCGGACCGACCTTACACGTACGCTTACGTGAGACAGGTTCCACCGACTGACATGCACTAGTTGCATAAGGTGGCTAGCGGGTGTCTGTCTCTCCCACTTTAGTCGGATCGGATTCGATGAAAAGGGTCCTTATGAAGGGTAAATAGAAATTGGCATGTCACGTTGTGGTTTTGGCATAGGTAAGAAACGTTCTTGCTAGAAACCTATAGCAGCCACGTAAAAACTTGCAACAACAATTAGAGGACGTCTAACTTATTCTTGCAGCATGTGCCGTGTGATGTGATATGGCCAAAAGGATGTGATGAATGATATATGTGATGTATGAGATTGATCATGTTCTTGTAATAGGAATCACGACTTGCATGTCGATGAGCATGACAACCGGCAGGAGCCATAGGAGTTGTCTTATTTTATTGTATGACCTGCGTGTCACTGAAAACGCCATGTAATTACTTTACTTCATTGCTAACCGTTAGCCATAGTAGTAGAAGTAATGTTTGGCGAGACGACTTCATGAAGACACGATGATGGAGATCATGATGATGGAGACCATGGTGTCATGCTGGTGACGATGATGATCATGGAGCCCCGAAGATGAAGATAAAAAGGAGCAAAATGATATTGGCCATATCATGTCACTATTTGATTGCATGTGATGTTTATCATGTTTTTACATCTTATTTGCTTAGAACGACGGTAGTAAATAAGATGATCTCTCACTAAAATTTCAAGAATTGTGTTCCCCCTAACTGTGCACCGTTGCTAAGGTTCGTTGTTCCAAAGCACCACGTGATGATCGGGTGTGATAGGCTCTAACGTTCGCGTACAACGGGTGTAAGCCAGATTTACACACGCAATACACTTAGGGTTCACTTGACGAGCCTAGCATGTACAGACATGGCCTCGGAACATGGAAGACCGAAAGGTCGAACATGAGTCATATAGAAGATACGATCAACATAAAGATGTTCACCGTTGATGGCTAGTCCGTCTCACGTGATGATCGGACACGGCCTAGTTGATTCGGATCATGTATCACTTGGATCACTAGAGAGATGTCTATCTGAGAGGGAGTTCATAAAATTTTGTTTAGATGAACTTAATTGTCATGAACATAGTCTAAAATCTTTACAATATGTCTTGTAGATCCAATGGCCCACGCTAATGTTGTCCTCAACTTCAACGCGTTCCTAGAGAAAACCAAGCTGAAAGACGATGGTAGAAACTATACGGATTGGGTCCGTAACTTGAGGATCATCCTCATAGCTGCCAAGAAAACATATGTCCTTGAAGCACCGCTAGGTGACGCACCCGCCCCAGCGAACCAAGACGTTATGAACGCCTGGCAGTCGCGTTGTGATGATTACTCCCTGTTTCAGTGCAGCATGCTTTACAGCTTAGAATCGGGGCTCCAAAAGCGTTTTGAGCATCACGGAGCATATGAGATGTTCCAAGAGCTAAAAATGGTTTTCCAAGCTCATGCCCGAGTCGAGAGATATGACGTCTCCGACGCATTCTACAGTTGTAAGATGGAGGAGAATAGTTCTGTCAGCGAGCATATACTCAAATTGTCTGGGTTGCACAATTGCTTGTCTCAGTTGGGAATTAATCTCCCAGATGAAGCAGCCGTTGACATAATCCTTCAGCCGCTCCCACCTAGCTACAAGAGCTTCGTGATGAACTTCAATATGCAAGGGATGGAGAAGTCCATTCCCGAGGTGTATTCAATGCTGAAATCAGCAGAGGTGGAGATCAAGAAAGAACATCAAGTGTTGATGGTGAATAAAACCACGAAGTTCGAGAAAGGAAAGGTTAAGAAGAACTTCAAGAAAGATGGAAAAGGAGTTGCCACGCCCAGTAAGCTAGTTGCCGGGAAGAAGCCAAAGAATGGACCCAAGCCTGAGACTGAGTGCTTTTATTGTAAGGGAACAGGTCACTTGAAGCGGAACTACCCCAAATACTTAGCAGATAAGAAGGCCGACAACGTCAAAGGTATATGTGATATACATGTTATTGATGTGTACCTTACTAGCGCTCGTAGTAGCTCCTGGGTATTTGATACCGGTGCAGTTGCTCACATTTCTAACTCAAAGCAGGAGCTGTAGAATAAGCGGAGACTGGCGAAGGACGAGGTGACGATGTGCGTCGGGAATGGTTCCAAGGTCGATGTGATCGCCATCGGCACGCTACCTCTACATCTACCTTCGGGGTTAGTTTTAAACCTCAATAACTGTTATTTAGTACCAGCTTTGAGCATGAACATTGTATCTGGATCTCGGTTAATGTGAGATGGCTACTCATTTAAATCCGAGAATAATGGTTGTTCTATGTATATGAGAGAAATGTTTTATGGTCATGCTCCGCTGGTCAATGGTTTATTCTTAATGAATCTCGAACGTGATGTTACACATATTCATAGTGTGAATGCCAAAAGATGTAAGGTTGATAATGATAGTGCCACATACTTGTGGCACTGCCGCCTTGGTCATATTGGTGTCAAACGTATGAAGAAGCTCCATGCAGATGGTCTTTTGGAGTCTCTTGATTACGAATCATTTGACACGTGCGAACTATGCCTCTTGGGCAAGATGACCAAGACTCCGTTCTCCGGGACAATGGAGCGAGCAACCAACTTGTTGGGAATCATACATACCGATGTGTGCGGTCCAATGAGTGTTGAAGCTCGCGGTGGCTATCGTTATGTTCTCACCCTCACAGATGACTTAAGTAGATATGGGTATGTCTACTTGATGAAACACAAGTCTGAGACCTTTGAAAAGTTCAAGGAATTTCAGAATGAGGTTGAGAATCAATATGACAGAAAAATAAAGTTCTTACGATCAGATCGAGGAGGAGAATATTTAAGTCACGAATTTGGCACACACCTAAGGAACTGTGGAATTGTTTCACAATTGACGCCGCCTGGAACACCTCAGCGTAATGGTGGGTGTAAGTGCATCTAGTGCCACCCCTAATTGGTTTTGGAGTATTGACGACAAACCTGGTTGAGGGACTAATGTGTTTGTGAGAATTGCAGGATAACACAGGTAGTAGTCCCTCATTGATTCGGTTTACCTACCGGAGATGACCCCTAAAAATGTATGAAGACATTGACATCGGTGGTGGTATATGAAGATAATCATATTGAAGACTATGAAAAGAGAAGACATTGTGTGAAGACTATGGAGAACGAAGACTTAGATGTTTCGTTGTTTTCCTTTTCTTCTTTGTTGAGTCATAGGAACCACCGTACTATTAAGTGGGATCCAAGTGATCTAAGTCAGAGTGACTGAAGTGATGATCAACCAAATCCCATGTCTTCGAGCGAAGACTATGAGAGCAAATATTATCCAGAGTTGGATGAGTTAGCCTTACTTGTAGCCCAAGTAATGTTGCCGTATGAGTGTTTGAAATCTGATCGTTGGAACACGTGTCAGTTCCTTAGTGACCCATGGTCACTTCGGACAAATCAGGTCGGGTTGCCCAGTGGCTATAAATAGCCCACCCCCTACACCATAAATTGGTGGCTGCTCAGAGTTATTACACGGCTTTTGTCGTTTGAGAGCAACCCACCTCCGAAGCGTTTGAGAGAGATATCCTTGCGAGGACAAAGCCAAAACACCCAGAGCCAAAGAGTGTTAGGCATCACTGAAGTCTTTCGGTCTGTGTGACCTGAAGACTTATTACACTTGAGGACTGTGTTTCCTCCAGCCGGTTAGGCATCGCGTTCTGAGCATCCAAGAGTCATTGTGGATCGCCGGTGAACGAAGTCTGTGAAGGTTTGGAAGTCTACCTTGAAGACTTACCCGAGTGATTGGGCGAGGACTAGGTGTCCTTAGCTCAAGGGGAATAAGGTGAAGACGCGGTCTTCGGAGTTAAATCTCAGCCTCCCTAACCAGACGTACAGTTGTCACAACAACTGGAACCGGTCTAACAAATCACTGTCCTCCTCGAGCTACTGGTTCTATCCTTTCCTTCCCTTTACTTACTGTTCTATGTTGTGGAGTCATTGCATGCTTGCCTTATCTAATTAACTTCACTGAGTATCTACTTGTTATGATTGGCTTCATTCCTTCTTCCATCTTGATCCCTACTGCCTAGCTGCTATTAGTCTTCGTGCTTTCACTTCATTGAATACATGACTATGGCTTGTCTAGTGTTGTCTACTTTCCGCTGCATACGAATAGGATTGAGTTTATCTTTTGTCTTCAAAACTACCATGTTTTGAAGCATTTCATAAAAATCTCCTATTCACCCCCCTCTAGTCGATATACTGCACTTTCAATTGGTATCAGAGCCAGGTACTACCTTGTTCTGTGTGATTTGGTTTAACCAACTGGAGTTTTAGCTATGTCGACTGCAGGGATAATTAAAGTCTCTGCTGCGTGCCCCGTCTTCGATGGCACCGAATATCCCTACTGGAAGAACAAGATGTACATGCACCTTGAAGCCATTGACGTGGACCTCTGGTTTGTCGTCAAGAACGGCGTTCCCAAGACTGGCAAAGGTATCACCCCTGCTGATGCAAGAGGCTCGTTCAACTGGATTCAACGGCCAAGAACATCATCTGTGGTCATCTGACCAAAGGACAGTATGGTCGTGTAAGTGCTCTGGACACGTCAAAAGAAGTCCGGGACTGGCTCTCAAAGGTCAATGAAGGAGTCTCTACCCAGAGAGATCAAAGGATCAGCGTCCTTCGCAATCTCTTCAATCGCTTCAAGAGACATGACAATGAGAATGTCCAGCACACATTCGATCGTCTCACTGACATCACAAATGAGCTTCAAGCACTTGGCGCCACTAAGATCACCAAGCATGAAATCGTCAAGACTCTCATGAGATTACTCGAGAGCTCATTTGATATCCTTGCCCTGATGATTCAAGAACGCCCTGACTTCAAGACTCTCGATCCATCTGACATACTTGAGAGGCTCAACACACATGAGTTCCAGCTATCTCAGAAGTGTGACATCTATGGTCCCAACTATGGCCGATCTCGCACCTTAAAGGCAAAGGCTGTTTCTTCATCTGAAGAAGAATCTGACTACAGTTCTGATGATCCTGAAGACATTCGAAAGGAGCTTGCCATGCTTGTGAAGAAGTTCCAGAAATTCACTAGGAAGAAAGGCTTCAAAAAGTCTTCACGATCCAGCTCAAGAAATGATGAAGCTTCTACCCATGACTACAAGAAGAGAACATGTCATAAGTGCAAGAAACCTGGTCACTACATCTCTGAGTGTCCTCAGTGGGACAATGAGAAGAAGAAGAAGAAGAGCAAGGAATATGATTCTGATGACAAGAAAAAGAAGAAATACTCAAAGTCTTCTTCCAAGTCTTCATCAAAGTATTCATCACACAAGAAGAATTCATTTGGCAAGGCTCGCGCGTTTGTTGGCAAGGAGATGGATTCTGAGGAAGAGTCTACTTCTGAAGAGGCGGAGGTGGAGTCGGAGGAGGAGTCTGATTCTGGTGCTGCGAGTCTGGATCTAGCCACTGCCTACATGGCCAAGTCCATCTTCAACACTGAAGACAATGGCCCCGTCCCCAACATTGATGATGAGGACGACGACTCTGCTCCCACCTACTGCTTCATGGCACGCGGTGCCAAGGTAAAATCACGCGATGCTTACTTTAAAACATCTAGTGAAGATGACTCTGATTGTGAATCAAAACCTAGCTAAAAAACATGTGCTAAACTTGCCACTGAACAGCAGAAAGCCATGGAACATATTCAAAAACTGTTAGACAAAAGCGATGACCTGTTGGACGCAGAAATGACCCGTTCTCAGTCCTTAATTGAAGACATAAAAAATCTTCATGTTAAGTACAAGGAACTTGAAGGTCTTTATGAATCGATCTCAAAAACTCATGAAAAGCTTTCCCACGATTACATTCAAAGGAAACGAGAACTTGAGAAATTGAAAGCGGCTCATGAAGATCTTCAAAAAGAAAATGAGTCACTCCGCGCACAACTGATCAGCTCCACTCATGAAGAGTTTGAACCACCATGTCTAAAATGCATTGAGCGTGATAACACTACATCTGTTGCTGAATGTTCTACTGCTGCCACTGTTGCAATATCTTCAACTACTAATGTGGTAACTAACCCCTCTGCTAAGGATACCACTACTATTGCCGATGAAAATGCTAGGTTGAAGACTTTGCTTGAAACAAGGATGTACAAAACCTCAAAGGGCATCAGACTCTATGTGATGTCCTCAAAAAGCAGATACTGAACCGAAACCGTAGGAAAGAGGGTGTTGGGTTCGACAGGAAAAATGAATGTTGATGGTTCATACTGGAAGCCTGAGCAGTATCCCAAAACCACATGGGTTGCTGCAAAGGAACCTTCAGTGGATCCATCTACCCTATCTGGCTTCACTTGTGCCAATCCTGTTATCATAGATGAATCCTTTGATGCAAACTATAAACTGTTTAAGAATAAAAATGGTGAAGTGTTTGCCAGGTATATTGGTACTAACTGCAGGAACGGGCCACCTATGAAGAAGATCTGGGTACCCAAAGGCTGTCTTGAGAAACTTCCAGCAAATGTTATCATGACACCTCCTGGGAAGAAGACAAACCCCAGACCAAAGACTTCATATGGTCCTAAGGCTTCATACAGACAAAGGACTCACCTGAGTCACCCTAACGCGGATGTTTTGCAGGGAAACCATACTCAGACCCATGAATATGAGCCTGTTTCTTCAAACCGCTATATTCATAAAACAAAGAATTTTTCTGCCTATTCTTATGAGTATTATTCTCCTCTCGCAAGGCTATTTGCTAGGGCTCCAAAGCCAAAATTCTCAGATGCTGCTCTTAGACTCATTGCTTCTAAGCCACCCCTGAAGGTGGGTGGTTAAGAAGAACTAACTTTCTTTTGCAGGGAAAGGTCTCCAGCCAAAAATCAAAGGCTTCTGATGCTATTGCTGGGGACCTAAAACACTTGTAAGGCACAAGATCAAATGCCCAAATAACTTAATGCTCATACTGCTCATGAATCGCTTGCTAAATATCTTATCAGTCCTAACTTTCGCCTAAAGCTTTCATAATCCACCTATACGTCAAATGTTTATGCTTCATAATGGCTTTTGGTGAAGCCTACCCTCCTAACTGCATTGTAGGGAGTGACACCAAAGTCTTCAGAATGGATTATGAATAGCGGATGCACAAATCATATGACTGGTGCTCGAAATCTTCTCATGGACTCAACCTTACGTCCATCTAACAAGAGTCACATCACATTTGCTGATACTGGTAAAAGCAAAGTGTTGGTTCTAGGTAGAGTTGCAATCTCAAGAGATCAGCACATGGACAAAGTCATGCTTGTTGAATCTCTTGGCTTCAACTTGATGTCTGTCTCAATGCTTTGTGACTTAAACATGATTGTGATCTTTGGTAAATTTCGTTGCCTTGTACTAATGGAATCTGACAAGTCTTTAGTATTTGAAGGATACAGAAAAGGTGATCTGTATATGGTAGATTTCTCAGCTGGACCGCAGATGGCCGTATGTCTTCTAGCAAAAGCTTTAGAGAGCTGGCTCTGGCATCAGAGGCTAGGACATGCTGGCATGAGGAACTTGCACACTCTCGCAAAGAAGAAGCATGTAGTAGGCATTGAGGAAGTCAAGTTCAAGAAAGATCATCTGTGTGGTGCTTGTGAAGCTGGGAAGATGACTAGAGCCAAGCATCCCTCGAAGACAATCATGACGACATCCAAACCCTTCGAGCTGCTTCACATGGACTTATTTGGCCCTACTCACTACTCCACATTCTCTACCACAGCCTGTCTCTATGGCTTCGTCATTGTTGACGATTATTCAAGATACACATGGGTGCACATAATACTCTACAGGACTGAAGTGCAAGATGTCTTCAGATGCTTCGCCAACCGTGCCATGAACAACTATGACGTCAAGATCAAGCATATCAGAAGTGACAATGGCACTGAGTTCAAGAACACTGGCCTTGATCTTTATCTGGATACAATGGGAATCACTCATGAATTCTCAGCCCCATATACACCTCGGCAAAATGGGATCGTTGAGCGCAAGAACAGAACTCTAATTGAGATGGCTCAAACGATGCTCGATGAATACAAGACACCAACAAGGTTCTGGCCCGAAGCTATTGATACTGCATGCCATATCATCAACCGTGTTTATCTTCAAGCTTCTGAAGAAAACATCCTATGAACTCCTCACTAGAAAGAATCCCAACGTAAGTTACTTCAGAGTATTTGGCGCTAAGTGCTGGATCAAGGATCCTCATCACAAGTCAAAATTTGCACCCAAAGCATATGAAGGCTTCATGCTCGGATATGGAAAGGACTCACACTCCTACAGAATCTTCAACATCTTTCTCTATAAAACTGTTGAAACTGTGGATGTGTGGTTTGATGAGACAAATGGTTCACAAAGAGAGTCCCTACCAAATGTGCTAGATGAGGCTTCACCTAATGAATCTATCAAGCTAATGGGAACCAGTGAGATCATGCCTTCTGAAGCACAACCAGATGAGGAACTCATCATCTCTGCTCCAAATCAACCTGACGACAATGCTCAGCCTGAAGATAACACTCCTGACGATGACAATGTACAGCAAGAGCAAAATCTTCGTCCAGCTCATCCTCGTGTTGCAAATGAAGTACAAGTTGAGAAGATAATTGATAGCATAAATGCTCCTGGTCCACTTACTCGCTCAAGAGCAACATAGCTTGCAAATTTCTGTGGGCACTTTGCTTTTGTCTCAATATCTGAACCTAAGAAAGTTGCTGAAGCTTTTATGGAACCCGAATGAATTCAAGCAATGCAAGAAGAGCTTCAACAGTTTGAGCTGAACAATGTGTGGGAACTTGTCAAGCGTCCTGACCCTCGCAAGCACAACATAATAGGCATAAAATGGATCTATCGCAACAGGCAAGATAAGCATGGTCAAGTGGTCAGAAACAAAGCTCGTCTCGTTGCTCAAGGATACACTCAAGTCAAAGGGATTGACTTCGATGAAACATTTGCTCCTGTGGCTAGACTTGAAGCTATTCGTATACTGCTAGCCTATGCAAATCATCACAACATACTTATGTATCAAATGGATGTAAAGAGTGCCTTTCTAAATGGAAGGATTGAAGAAGAGGTGTATGTTGCACAACCACCAGGCTTTGAAGATCCAAAACGTCCTGATATGGTTTACAAACTCAACAAGGCACTGTATGGCCTCAAACAAGCGCCTCGTGCTTGGTATGACACACTCAAAGACTTCCTGAAGAGCAAAGGCTTCAAACCTGGATCCCTAGATCCCACACTCTTCACAAAGACATATGATGATGAACTATTTGTCTGCCAAATCTATGTGGACGACAGTATCTTCGGCTGAACTGACAAAAAATACAGTGATGAGTTTGGTCACATGATGCAAGAGCAATATCAGATGTGCATGATGGGTGAGCTGAAGTTCTTCCTTGGTCTTCAAATTCGTCAGCAAAGCAACGGCATCTTCATATCTCAAGAGAAGTACCTTAAAGACTGCCTGAAATTTTTTGGAATGCAAGATTGCAAAGGGTACTCGACACCAATGCCTGCTAAACACCATCTGGGTCCAGACGTCAGTGGTAAAGAGTTTGATCAACAGGTATACCGCTTCATGATTGGTTCTTTGCTTTATTTATGTGCATCTAGGCCAGATATTATGCTTAGTGTTTGCATGTGTGCTCGATATCAAGCGGCACCAAAGGAGTCGCATCACTTAGCTATGAAGTGAATACTTCGATATTTGGCTTACACCCCAACACTAGGATTATGGTATCCAAAGGGCTCAGAGTTTGATCTAGTTGGATTCTCAGATGCTGATTATGCTGGTGACAAAGTTGATCGCAAGTCTACATCAGGCACATGTCATTTTCTAGGACGATATCTTGTTTGTTGGTCTTCAAAGAAGCAGAATTGTGTATCACTCTCCACTGCTGAATCTGAATACATTGCTGCTGGATCTTGCTGCGCTCAGCTTCTCTGGATGAAGCAAACGCTCAAGGACTATGGCGTCCATCTGAAGCATGTACCACTCTACTGTGATAATGAAAGCGCTATCAAGATTGCCAACAACCCAGTTCAGCACTCGAAGACAAAGCACATTGAAATTCATCATCACTTTCTCAGAGATGATGTCATGAAGGAACATATTGATATCATACACGTCAACACTGAAGAGCAACTGGCAGATATCTTCACAAAGCCCTTGGATGAGAAATGGTTTTGCAAGTTGCGGTGTGAGCTAAATATCTTAGAATCCTCAAAAGTCATGTAATCAGGCACACATCCTAACACTTATGCATATTGATGACTTAGATGTGCAACACACGAAGTAAAGTATATCTTCAATCAATGAAGACTTACATTCTAAGTGTGAGTACATTAACATGGAATTTGACTTCGGAGCACCACGATAATTGTGCGCCGTGTCTGGGTCTAATACTTCCTATACGGTGGGTAACGCCACCACCAAATTCTTGTTTGAAGTGTTTTTCCTTGGCGTTACATTTGCAAAGTCTTCGCACTTGGTTTATCTTCATATAGGATATATATATATATATATATATATATATATATATATATATATATATATATATATATATATATATATATATATATATATATATATATATATATAGAGAGAGAGAGAGAGAGAGAGAGAGAGAGAGAGAGAGAGTTGTGTTCTGTCCTCAACAGCATTCACTTATAGCTATGTCTTCGTAATTGAATTTTTTGAACTAAGTGAATGTGATCGGACCCTAACCTCTCTATGCTTTCTCATATCACTCTGTCTGTCCAAATCATATGCATTCTGTTGAATCTGTCGAATATCTTCTCTGCATCCTTGTCAGCAGAAGATACAGAGACAAACTTTAAATCTGATTTTAATGCTCCATCCTTTATGCCTGAAACCCGGAGAAGCCGGAAAGACCACTCCGACAGTCGTGGTGTACGTGGGATCGTGGGACAACTCCCAATGCGTTACATGACCGCCACGTGTCCCTCGTATGTGAACCGCTAGGGGCACCTGCGTAATTGCGCTATGCCGTCTCCCATGCCTATAAATGCACGTCCCATCACGGTCAAAAGTTCTTCTACCACCTCTCCACCTCGACCAACCCTAGCGCCTCCGCTATCTCTCGACGACGCCAACGACGAAGCGCTTCGCTGCCGCAACCTCGTCGACGCCGTCCTCACGCCGGCCGCGGACATCATCTACTCCGCCGTCGCCGTAGATGTCCTCCATCGCCAAGTTATGGCACAGAAGATCGAACTACTGGGCATCCAACTCCTCTCCGTCTAAGCAGTTCATCGTGTGGTAAATAAAACTTTCTTTTACCATCTTCTTGATCCATAGAGATTCTTCACTTATACCACAAGAGGTTTCTGCCTACACAAATATATAGATCTATCCTGTCTCCATCTCATATCTTGCCTAGTACGTTCACATATGCTTCAAACATAGTTAGATTCCTCACTTGTACCTATTCGTGGATTCATACAAATCTGGAACCAACTCTCATCATATGAGTGAATGTCTTCGCGCTATGAGGTCAAAGTCTTCAAAACTGTTTTATCTTCAAAAACTTCTGAGAATGCATATGACCTCTTCCCCTTCCCTCGCATCTCTAATGCTGTCACAGGTACATGTCCGTGGGAGAATCCCTTGGTTCTCATAGTCTGCATTCATTTGTAGAATTCTTGCAGCATCACATCCACTCCCCTGAAGACAGTTCCTGTCTGACCAGCAGACCGAAGCATTTGCCAGTTTTGAAGCCATTCAGTTTGAAGCCCTTCAGATTGAAGCCTATGGCTACTGACAAGACAGTTAGAAAGGGAGGCAGACAGCGCCGTGGCAACACCTCCATAGATTTGCCTCCTGATCTCATTGAGATGTACAAAACTGATCGAGAGGAGGATTATAATCAGAGGAAGACACGAATCCAATGGATTCAAAGCTATTGGGTTGAATAGTGGTTCAAGTACAGGTTCATGACCTAAGAGTATGCTGAAAAGAACGCCATCAAGCATCCATGGGGAGATATCACCTATAAAAATCTCTCCCCCCAAGACTCGTGCTAAAGCCATTGCTCAAGGCTTCTATCCTTGCATGGTCATAGGGCGTCAACCTACTGATGCTGATCCTAGTTCTCTGCTCTAGTGTCGCGACGACAATTTGTTCAAGCGAAATCTTCAATATGCCAAGAACTCAGCCAAAGAGAACAAGAAACATTGGGGATTAGACTTCAATCCTGGCCCCTCTGCGCCCCGCGCTGATGGCACGCGCGAAGCTGAACCAAATCTGGTTGGGCCCTTCTACAACTTAGAAGGCCTCATCAGTCACATCAGGGTTCAAGGGGCGGATGTGGATCAACCTGCAGATGATGCTGATTCTGAAGAAGCGCCTGCAACCCCGAAGCCCAAGAAGAAGAAATCCAAGGCTTTTCAAAGACAACTCCACCAATTGTTTCTAGAGTGAAGCCTTTGGCCACTGCTCCACCAACACCAAGTGTACAATCTGAGGAACACTCTCGCATCTCCAAGAGCTGACAGCTGAGGAAGAAGCCCTCGTGCAACCCCAGTCTAGCTCTCACTCCCGACGCTGTTCTGAAGACTGCCAATGAAGCCCTTGATCTCTCGAGCGATGAGGATATTGGTGACGATGCTCTGGAGCAATTGATCAAGAGCAATCAAGATGCTCAAATCTTCAATGATTTGCCGCTCTTTGACGTGGAAGTGCTCAACAATTTCATTGATGAATGGTTTGACACCCCCAACCTCAGCTTTGACGATCTTCAACTCCCAGTTGGCCTCAGTGTCTCCTTCCATGGCGCCATTGCTTCTGAGCTAGCTCTGGCTCAGAGAATTGTTGAGCTGAAGCAAAAGATTGATTATGAAAAGGCTCAGTTCAAGAAGCATGTGGACAAGCTCAGCGTCCAAGAGATTCAGAACTTCAAAGTTATGACGCATGAGCTCAAGGAAGCCTTTCGCCAGAGGCGTGATGAAGCTAAAGGTTCTCGTGAGCGAATCAAGGACTTGGCTGCCAAGTGCATTCAAGATTTCAATGAAGCTGAAAAGCGCAAGGCCCTTGGGCGTCCTGGCATTGACCCAAGGATGGCTGCCAAGAAGAAGAAGAAGCAACTTTTGCCCGAAGCTGAAGAGTCAAGGCAGGAAATGCCTCGCATAGTCTTCCCTGCCAGCATGACTAGCTCGAAGCCTAAGGATGCCCCAACTGCTTCGAAGCTCAAGAAGACAAAGGTGGCTGAAGCAGAAGCTCGCAAGCGCAAGAAGACTACTGATGCAGCTCCACCCACCAAGAAGCGCAAGACAAAGAAGGATAAGGCTGCTTCCAAAGAGCCTATCTTTGTCGAGCCCATATCAGTTGCTTGCCCTGCATCTGCCCATAGAGAACATCGCATGACAGTCCATGAGCCTGCTCCCACAGAGGTTGAAGACATTCCAGCTGTTGACCCCACCGCAGCTGAAGACATTGGTCCTCATGACAATGTTGACGATGATGAAGTCCTTCCTCAGATCGAGTACAACGTTGAATCTTCGCCTGTTCTTACGAACGGCGAACGCATCAGCATTGCTCGTCCATTGACGCCAATTGCACAGGATGACTCGTGGGCTGATCACTCACAGGATACACCAGCCACACCTCAGCCAACTCAAGACACCAGTTCGGTGCTTGAAGATGAAGGCTTTGAGGCCCAACAACCTCCATCCCCTCAGGCGTCGCCAGCTTTTCACAGGCTTCGCAAAGGACCAAGGCCTCAAGTCGTCACCCCAAGTGTTCCAGAAGGAGTAGAGTAACCATCTGTACCTGAGGCTGCTCCTACTATGAACCCCTCAGAATCTGAAGCCAAAGCGGCTGAAGATATTCCGGCTGCATCAGTCGAAGAAGAACCACCCCAAGGAGAAGAACTACCCCAAGCGGAAGTAGAACGTACTACCACACACCCTGTTCTCGAGGAGAACGTGTCTGACCCTCCAGCTCCTGAAGTGGAGGTTACAAATTCAGAGGCTGCCACCACCAACACTGAAGCCAATGACGTGGTCATGGCTGAAGCTAATGTGGCACCTGAAGACACAATGGTGCCTGAAGTGATGGCGCCTGAAGCCAGTGTTGCACCTGAAGCAAATCTGCAGCCTGAAGCTAATGCCTCTGCTCCTGTTCCGCCTCCTAGGCCCCATACAATTGAGCAAGCATACAACCAAGATGATCAGCTCATTACTGTCCGATGGCCCATTCTGACTCCACCATCTACTACTAGACCGCATGCTACTGGTCCTCAGTTTGATCATCATGTTGAGCACAGGCCTCAAGTTCAAAAGCCTAAGCCAAGACTACCAAGGTTTCCAGGTATTGCAACCTCTCAAGGGTCATTCAATGCCAATAGCTTCACTGCGCACAACACCTTCTTTGACAGCGCCAAGAACCCATATTCCAAGCCAAGAATATCATCAGATAGGTTCTGGAGCCATCATCAGCGCATTTATTACTCAAGAGTACTCTATGATCAAGGGCGCATTTTCCCTCATATGCGTCTTGACACTGAAGCTATTGCTGGTCTACCTTGTCTGGAGGAAGCTCTTGATTGCTTCCGTGATGCTGGCCTGCTAAATTTTGTAACTGACAAGGAGCATTGGAATGAAGAGTTGCTTCTGCAATTCTATGCAACCCCCCACATTCGAGGCTACAGTAGGGATCCGAAGACATGGGTCCTTGAGTGGATGACAGGCAATGTCCATCATGAAGCCAAAACCGCTGATCTCATTGAGCTTACTGGCCTGCCCACTCCAGGAGATCTGTATGAACCTGGCTGTCAATTGCACAATGAAGCCTTGGAGAGTATCTTTCAGAAGCGCAAGCCCAACATGAGCCAAATGCTAAGCATGATGAAGCCTCTGCCAAGTGATGCTGAATATCCTAAGGAATTCTTTGTTGAAAACCTAGAGTACCTGCCACGCACCATCTATCATATCATCAGGCGTACTCTATGGCCTGTCAAAGGACATTCTTCATCAGCCAAGCTTGAAGGCACCATGAAGACTTTGGTCTTCTATATCTTCAATGGCATCAACTTCAATTCGCAAGATTTCTTCATTAGGCAATTGGCTATGTCTGGCGCTGATCTGTTTGGTCTGAAATTCTATGCCCCATGGATTATGCGCCCCATCAAGCTGCATTCAGCTATCACCTATCCGCCCTCTACTCGCAACCATCATATCTTCTTGCCTGAGGTTGATATGTCAGCTGAAGCTATATACCAAGAGCCTGCCAAAGAGCCTGTTAGTCTTCACAACGCTGATAACCAGAGTTCACTCAGCAACTTGAAGGAGTTCCAGCAGTCTCACGCATTTATCCTCTGGCTGGTCGTACTCGTCTACCTCAACACGCTGAAAACGAAGCTACTGAGAGCACAATTGCCCAAAGGCCTCAAAAGCGATCTCATGTTCTCAATAACCGAGAGGTTCTGGTTGCCCTGCATCAGAAACAGGATAAGCATCACTACTGGCTAAAGCGTCAGATGCAAAGCCTCTTGGTGGACGTCAATCACATTCGCAATCTTGCCACCAAGAATGCCTTTGTTGCTCATGAAACATGTCGAAGGTCTTGGAAGAGTTTGACCTTGCTGAGTGCTGAAGCAGATCTTCAAGACGATGGCTTCACAGAGAGATTCAAGTTTGACCACACTTCTCCAAGGAATGATGTTATGCGTCGAACTCCATCTCTTGAAGACTCTGAATACTCCTCCCCCGCTGCAACAATTGACGCCAGGGTGATCGATGATCAAGATGATGCTACCTCACCTCCTCCTACATCAGCACGCATCGACACTGCACCAACTACTTCTGCCCCGCCAAACACTGATGTCTACTACACGCTTCTATTCCTGTAGACAGTGTTGGGCCTCCAAGAGCAGAGGTTTGTAGGACAGCAGCAAATTTCCCTTAAGTGAGTAACCCAAGGTTTATCGAACTCAGGGAAGTGGAGGTTGAACGTACCCCTTTCAAGCAACCCTGCAATCAAGATACAAGAAGTCTTTGTGTCCCCAACACACCGAATACACTTGTCAGATGTATAGGTGCACTAGTTCGGCGAAGAGATGTTAAATGGCAAGTGATATGGATGGCAAAAGATGTATTTTTAAATCTGAAATAAAAATGGCAGCAAGCAAACATGTGGTAAACATGAGCACAAATGGTATTGCAATGGTGGAAACAAGGCCTAGGCTTCATACTTTCACTAGTGGCAACTCCCAACAACATTAACATAATCGAAATCACATGATATTTCCCATAATGGAGACACACTCGGAGGTCATTCCTTTGTGGTCAAGAGAGGACGAGAATTATGTAGGGCTACAAAAGCACACCTCTAAGTTCATAGTTCTCAATCTATGGATTTCCCAATGTCACCGCGGCCATCCAAAGAGAGTACCACAATCACCACAACATATCTCAAGTATAGTCAAAGACAAGCACCAAGAGACTCTCAATCTTCAATCAACACACAAAAGAGGAAATCACCCATTAAAATATTCTTCTAATCCATGTCCAATAGACCGCTGTCACCTTGGTCTCGGGGATTATACTAGATAAAGACAAGTGAGTACATCAATCCAATACATAGAGGAAGGGGAAATATCATGGGATCACCCTAGATTAACATAGCCTATGATCACAACGAAGATCACATCATGGGAGAGAGAATTGACCACATAGCTACTGGTAGAAACCTCAGCCCCGAGGAGGAACTACTCCCGCATCATGGAGGGAGGAAGCAACGTCGATGGAGATGAATCTGGGGGCACTTCCCCGTCCGGCAGGATGCCGGCACATGAATTCTGGTCCCCCGAAACTTGGTGGCGATGGTGAAAGTGCAACTAATCCCCGGGTGGTTTTGGTAATTAATAACAACATATATATCATTGAACTAATATTTACTTGAGAATCATTTCAGAGAAGTTCGATGATATGGGTATGGAAATGTCTGAAGAAGTGGACCCCTCAAAATGCTAAGACAAGCATTGGCAAAAGCTCAAGACTCTATTTTTGGTTTAGTGATCAAAGATCACATTGAGTCCATAGGAAAAGCCAATACTATTAAAAGGGGATGAGGTTGTGTTAATGATCTGGTTGCTCAAGTGCTTGGTGATCTAGCTCCCTCAACTATCAGCACTCTTTACTACTTAACACACTCATAAGTAATCTCGGACAAACCGATTCTGCAAACTCAGTCCCACCGAGATGAACCACCTCAGTTATACTCCCAAACCCTAATTTCTCGGTCCATCCGATTTTGAGTTTCGGTCTCACCGAAAATGGACTGCCAACCTTCTGTAACCAATTGACATCACTTCGGAATATCCGAGTTGTTATTTTCGGTCCCACCGAGATGGCAAGCTCCAACCTTTGACTCACTTCGGACACACCGAGATGGTATTTTCGGTCCCACCGAAAATCCCAACGTTCACTATATTTGAACTTTCGGTCTGACCGAGTTTTCACTTCGGTCTCACCGAGATTGGTCAAATGTGTGTGTAACGGTTGGATTTTGTGTGGAGGCTATATATACCCCTCCACCCCCTCTTCATTCGTGGAGAGAGCCATAAGAAAGTCTACCACTCCTACCATACACTTTCTGAGAAGTGAACCACCTACCCTTGTGCTGAGATCAAGCCATTCCATTCCTACCATATGAAACTTGATTTCTAGCCTTCCCAAGTTGCTTTCCACTCAAACCTTTCTTCCACCATAGCCATATCAGTGAGGAGAGTTGAGTGTTGGGGAGATTATCATTTGAAGCACAAGAGCAAGGAGTTCATCATCATCAACACCATCTATTACCTTTTGGAGGGTGGTGCCTCCTAGATTGGTTAGGTGTCGCTTGGGAGCCTCCGTCTTTGAGATGTGGAGTTGAACCAAGAAGTTTGTAAGGGCAAGGAGATCGCCTACTTCGTGAAGATCTACCCCGAGTAAGGCTAGTCCTCCGTGGGCGTAGGCCATGATGGAATAGACAAGGTTGCTTCTTCGTGGACCCTTCGTGGGTGGAGCCCTCCGTGGACTCGCGCAGCCGTTACCCTCCGTGGGTTGAAGTCTCCATCAACGTGGATGTACGATACCACCACCTATCGGAACCACGACAAAAATCTTCGTGTCACCAAACTGCGTTTGATCTTCTCCACCTCTCTTTTACATGTGCAATTTATTTTCCGCTGCTTATACTCTAGAATTGCATGTGTAGGGTGATACTTGAATTGATCTTAATTGTGAAACTGCCAAAAACTTTGCTTAATCAAAAGGCAGATTTTTTATATTGTCAAGTAGTCTAATCACCCCCCCTCTAGACATACTTTCGATCCTACAAGTGGTATCAGAGCTTTGGTCTCCATTGTTTTGGTTTCCATTGCATTGGACTCCATAAGCTTGGTTTCACAACCTAGGAGAGTATGGCGTCTAGTGAGGGTAATTATCGTAGAGGTCCTTACTTTGATGGTACAAATTTTGCTAGTTGGAAGCATAAAATGAAAATGCATATTCTTGGTCATAACCCAGCCGCATGGGGCATTATTTGTGTTGGTATGCAAGGTGATTTCTTCGAAGAAGGAAAAGTTCCGGATCGTGAAGCTACACCAGAAGAGTTGCGGATGTTGCAAAACAATGCTCAAGCTTGTGACATTCTCTTCAATGCTTTGTGTCCCGAAGAGTTCAACAAAATCAGCCGTCTTGAGAATGCTAAAGAGATTTGGGATACTTTGGTTGAAATGCACGAAGGTACTGAATCTGTGAAGGAATCAAAGCTAGATATTCTTCAAGGTCAACTTGACAAGTTCAAGATGAAGGATGGTGAAGGAGTCGCTGAAATGTACTCTAGGCTTGCTCTCATCACAAATGAGATTGCCGGCTTAGGAAGCGAAGAAATGACCGACCGATTCATCATTAAGAAGATTCTCAGAGCTTTGGATGGAAAGTATGACACCGTGTGCACTTTGATCCAAATGATGCCAAACTACAAGACTCTCAAGCCAACTGAAGTCATTGGAAGAATTGTTGCTCATGAGATGACACTTAAGGATAAGGAAGAGCTTCACAACAAGTCAAGTGGTGCTTACAAAGCTACAAGTGATGCTCCTACTACCTCAAGTGACAAGCTAATTTCCAATGAAGAGATAAGCCTAATTGTCAAGAACTTCAACAAGTTCTACAAGAATAGAGGCAAAGAAAGAAGCTCAAAGTCTGGATCATATGATGAAAAGAGATCTTCTAGTCGTGATCGAAACTGCTACAATTGTGGAAGACCCGGACACTTCTCAAATGAGTGTACGGCTCCCCACAAGAGAAGAGAAGAATCTCCAAGAAGAAGAGCAAGAGATGAGTCACCTCGGAGAGAGAGAAGGAGTAGAGATGATCGTTATGAACGAAGACCCTCTCGGAGAAGCAAGGATTCGGAGAGGAAAGACAAGTCATCAAGGAGCTACACAAGAAGAAGACATCAAGCTCATGTAGGTGAATGGGTCTCCGGCTCCAACTCCGACAATCAATCCGATGGAAGCTATCACTCCGACTCCGACTATAGTCAAGATGAATGTGTTGCCGGACTTGCACTCGTATCCTCCAACTCCAACTCCTACGACTTATTTGATTCACCAAATGAGGGAATTGGAAGATGCTTCATGGCTAAAGGCCCCAAGGTAACACACCCTGAATTCATTGACTTTGATAGTGATGAGGATGACTTGCTTGGTGAAGATGAGCTCTTGCATGATAAATCTAGTGAGCTTAGTAATGATGAAAATGCTAGTAGTCTTTATAGTCGAGAAGAGTCGAATGACAATGCTATGAAGGAGATTGAGCGTCTAACTAAAGAACTAAACACTCTTAAGTTAGCTCATGAAACAACTCAAGAAGATCATAGAGAGCTCCTAAGATCTCATGAGAAGCTACGCTTCGAGAAGCTCACTCTAGAGCAAGAACATGAGTTTCTAAAAGCGATCAATGACGATCTTCGAAAGAAGAGTTCTTCATATCTTGCCAAACGACTTCTCTTGTCTAATTTCTTGCCACCTATTAAGACTAAGCATGACAAGCATAAGAAAAATTCTTCCTCTAGTAGTAACAATAACAATGTTAAACCCAATATTGTTGCTTCTAGTAGTTCTCTTGATTCCACTAACAATGTTTCAAGCCAAGTTACACTTGAGCAAGAAAATAGCTTATTGAAGGAAATCATAGAGAAAGGTGTCTACAAGAGTCTTGTCGGAAGCAAGAACTTTGAGGAGATTGTTCGCAAACAAGGAAGACACCGAAAGAATCAAGGGATTGGTTTTGAGCGAAAGTTCAACGCCGAAGGTGTTGAGTGGGAAGAAGGTCAATACCCTACTCCACAGTTTGTTTCACAAAAGGAGAAGTATGATCCTACTTCTTCCAATGTGGAACAAGCTCAAGATGACCTTCCACCACAAGACCACAAGCTAAAGGCCAAGGACAAGCTTCAAGAGGAGATTGATGCATTCATTGAAGCACCTCAAGCCATGGTCAAGTGGGTTCCCAAGGACACATCAAGTTCTACTTCGTCAAGCTCAACTACAACACTAAGGATTCCCATCAAGATGATGTGGATCCCAAAGAAGAAGAACTAGAAGGTTCTTGAGGGTGACTCCGCCAACAAACTTCACTCATATTCATTTTGGCAAGAACTTGTGCAATCAACTTCCACATCATGCACTAGTTCATGGAGTCACAAACCCTCTTGTTGGTAAGTCAAGGGACAAGGTAATCATTGCTTTCATGGTCATCATCTTTTATGTACTTCACTCTATGTCTATGGATATTCTTGTTTGTTCCTTGTGGGACTAACCCATGTAGGTATTGAAAGTGCCCTAATCCAAAGGATTGCTCCCAACTCTTGATGTTCTACATCAACATTGAGCATCCACATCTTCAACATCTACGTGAAGTCTTCTACGACAACCCAAGGTTAGTTTGACCCTTTAAAAGGGGTTCTCACATCTAGGGGGAGCTTTGCTCTAAGAAATTGAGCTAAAGCATCTCCAAATGATGTGAACACATAAATGCTTTATGTAAAAGTGGTAACCCAACTTGTGCTTAAACGATGAGTATGACCTATGATCAAATGTTCTCATTTGGCTCCTATGTCAATATACTCATATATAGATGACCTAGTCATCGACAAATTGTGTGCTAGTAGCTAGAGTGTTGGTTGTGCATGTTTGACACATATTTCAGTTGCTATCTTATTGTGTGAGCATGTTGAATGCATGATTTCATCCATTCAAGGACATCCATTTGTTGTTTTGATTGTTTTGATTTTTCTGGCCAAATGGATGGACAAGGATGCCTAAGCACCTTCCCTGGCTATCTATGCTTTCTTGTCTCAAATTCTATTCATGCTCGTATCACAACTTTGAACAAGTCTTTTTCGGACAGTCCGAGTGAGGAGCACTCGGAGCCACCGATTCGTCTAAGGCTGACTTCCAAAACCTTCTAAGTCCATTTCGGTCTGACCGGCTTCTCAATCTCGGTCCAACCGAAACGCTTAGACTGATCTAGGTTTCATCTCGGTGAAACCGAGTTCAAAATCTCGGTCTGACCGATATGCGTAACTGCACAACAGTTATACATCTCGGTGACACCGAGTTTTTCAACTCGGTCCCACCGACAGCATGGGGTTATATATACCTGAGGGCTGCGCGCAATTTAATTCTTCAAACCGTTCGCCCCCAAGACCCCTGCTGCCGTCGCCCTGGTCTACGGATCGTCGCCGTCGTCGCCTGTGCGCCCTCGCCGCAGGACTCCGCCGCCGTCAACGGTAATCATCTCCACCGTTGCCGCCGTAGAGGGACACCACCAAGTTAGGGTGTGTCCCGATCCCTTTCGTGCTCCCCTTCCGATTCTTGCACGATAGGCTTGCCATGATTCAATCCACGTTTGCGATATTCCCTATACATTAGTTCAGATCCTCTAGTTTCGAGCAAAATTCTTAGGTTTAGGTTTCCACGGAACGCATCTCGGTAAAGCCGATTTTGAAACTCGGAATGACCGATTTGGCCTCTGGCCATTGCACTGCATCATTCGGTTTAACCGAGTTGTGCCAATCGGAATGACCGAAACGTAGTTTCAGTGAAACCCTAAGTTATCGGTAGGACCGAAACCCATTTCGGTCTGACCGAAAGTGGTGTGTAGGTTTCTGTTGAACACTTCGGTTCCACCGAAACTTAAAATCGGTTTGACCGAAATACATTCTGTGAAAACTCAAAACTAAGTTTTGAACTCATTTTTTTTTTGCAAAAACCTCTGTAGTTGTGATAACTCTTCTACTCTGCCTATACCTTATCTTTTCACAGGTTTTCAGCCATGTCAGATGTCAGTGACAGCCAGAACAGGTCTGAGTCACCTTTTGCTGAGATTCCAGAGGCAGATACAAGTCCTTCTAGCAGCTCCAGTGATGATGGTGAAAGGAGCACCCCTAGTGGTTTGCCTCCTGCAGCCACCAGAACCAGGAAGAAGAGAACTTCTGATGATGAGGACTCTGACTTTGTTGCTGAGGAAGTTACCTCCAAGCCAAAGAGGAATGTGGTTGCCAAAGAGCACCAAGGGCAGCAGTCAAGGAAAGGCACAAGCAAAGTAAAGCAGTCAGCAGTTGCAAAGAAGCTCAACTTGGAAGAGCCTGCTCCAAGCAAGGTGAAGAAGACTTCCAAAAGGAAGAGGGTAGTATATGCTGAACCTCAAGTTGTTGCTGCAGAAGAAGAAGAAGAAGAAGATGCACCCCAGCCTCCTCCTCAGAAAGCTAAGTTCATGGGTGATGCTATTCTGGCTCAAGCCTCCTCTAAGCCCAAGAAGCCTGCTCAAGGCAAGGCAGCTCCAGTCAAGCCCAAGAGAACAACCAGAAGCATTCCAGCTTCTGAGAAGAACAAAGGTGAGATGCCACCGTCTGAATCAGATGACGAGCATGTGTTGCTTAAGCTCCGTCCCAAGTTGCCACTCCACAATGATGCTCATCCTCAAGCTGAGGACATGAAGGCAAGGAAGGACAAAGGTCTCAGGCTATGGAGACAGTCTGATCCATATGCTGTAAGGAGAAGGACTGCTGTGGACCCCAGATTCCACACCAGAGAGCAGCAGGATTTCTATGAGACCGTGCTGATGGATAAGAAGCCCATTGTTGCTGACACCAGGTATGTTGACTGGAAGTATATTGACAGTGAAGAGCACCGGGACTTCTTCCCCCATGTGCATGAGAGATTTACTGCATGTGGAGTTGCTGATTTTGTGGGTCAAGAACTGACAGCTCGGAATGACGAGATGATCATGCAGTTCTACGCCACAGCCCACTTCTATCCTGATGGCAAGATCACCTGGATGACTGAAGGTCAAAGGTTTTCTTCGACTGTTGAAGAATGGGCAGAACTCCTGAACGCTCCAGTGCAGAGAGAGGACGACATTGATGTCTATGGGATTCCTAAGAAGAGTCATGATTCCATGAAGAACATGTACAAGGAGATCCCCGCTGCTGATTTGGAAGGATGGAAGCTTGGCTCAGTGTACTATCTCCAGGCAGGTCTGACCACCACTAACACTATTCTGAGGCATACATTGATGCCTAAGTCTGGAGACCACCGCATGATTCGAGGCTATTCTATCAACATGCTGCACATTCTCGATGAGAAGGCACCTTTCAAGGTGATGGACTTGATGGTAGAGACCATTAAGAGGACTGCAGCTGACCAGAAGAGGTCATGTGGGTTTGCCCCGCAGATTCAGATGCTCATCAACGCCAAGTTTGGCACGGGCAAATTCATGTTGGATAGGAAGCACTTGCCACTGCAGCCAGAGCATGAGGACAACATAGTTGTGATGGATGAAGAGGATCCTACCTCAGTTGAAGGACAGGCCAAAATCGAAGCTGCGAAGAAAGCTAAAGCTGACAAAGAGGCAGCAGCAGCAGCTAAGCCAAAGAGCTTTGGAGAACAAATTCTTGAAGCTACCCAGAGGATTGAACAACGCCTGGCCATCATTGAGCAATCTCAGGAGAGCCTAGAGAGGATTGTTGAGGACAAGATCCACGCTCTGGACGTGAAGCTGACTGAGATTCAGGTGTCTGTCAACAAGCTTGAGGCAGACATGGAGGAGACAAGGCAGGAGAGAGCAGAGCTCATTCAGGATGATCTAGTCCAGGACTCTCATCGCCAGACTGCTCCGGTTCCGAGAGGATCCAGATCTGCAGCTATCCCAGTGACTGACTCCAGGGCTACCACTTCAGCACCAGCTACAGCTCCAGCAGTTGCTCCAGCTCCAGCATCCACTCCTCCAGCGCAGACATCAGCAGAAGTCTTCGCCGATGCAGCTATCTCTACACCGACATCTACCCAGACGGGAGCCGCCAGCAGAGCCCGCAGTGACGCTTAGCTCTATACCTTTTCGAACTTTTTGGTAACTTGTTGCCAAAGGGGGAGAAATTGTTATAGATCATAGGGCTTCGAGAGAGAGAGTTGCTCTTTCGTCTTTCGTTCTTTTGCCGGTTTCTTTGTGATACATTGGTTTCTTTTGGTTCTTGAAACTTCAAGTGTGCTTGCTACTACGTTTGATGCTACCTTAATGAGTGCTTAGTCATACTATGCTTTAATGTGTGCTTAATGCTTATCATATGCTATTCCTTATTGTATGGCTATTTACTCTTGTCTTGGTGATTGAGTGCATGTTATTCATTCTTATCATTTTGTGCGCTCCACCAAGATGTATGTGACATGGAAGAGTGACCCACAATCCTAATCGATTGTGCATTTGCATTCAAACGCAAATTTTAAATAATGCACAAATTTAGGGGGAGCTCTTGTTTATCACATACTTCTCAAAGCAACGATATTATTCATTGATTATATCTTTTGTCGAAGCTTTGATCTATATGTTGTCATCAATTACCAAAAAGGGGGAGATTGAAAGTGCAACTAATCCCCGGGTGGTTTTGGTAATTAATAACAACATATATATCATTGAACTAATATTTACTTGAGAATCATTTCAGAGAAGTTCGATGATATGGGTATGGAAATGTCTGAAGAAGTGGACCCCTCAAAATGCTAAGACAAGCATTGGCAAAAGCTCAAGACTCTATTTTTGGTTTAGTGATCAAAGATCACATTGAGTCCATAGGAAAAGCCAATACTATTAAAAGGGGATGAGGTTGTGTTAATGATCTGGTTGCTCAAGTGCTTGGTGATCTAGCTCCCTCAACTATTAGCACTCTTCACTACTTAACACACTCATAAGTAATCTCGGACAAACCGATTCTGCAAACTCAGTCCCACCGAGATGAACCACCTCAGTTATTCTTCCAAACCCTAATTTCTCGGTCCATCCGATTTTGAGTTTCGGTCTCACCGAAAATGGACTGCCAACCTTCTGTAACCAATTGACATCACTTCGGAATATCCGAGTTGTTATTTTCGGTCCCACCGAGATGGCAAGCTCCAACCTTTGACTCACTTCGGACACACCGAGATGGTATTTTCGGTCCCACCGAAAATCCCAACGTTCACTATATTTGAACTTTCGGTCTGACCGAGTTTTCACTTCGGTCTCACCGAGATTGGTCAAATGTGTGTGTAACGGTTGGATTTTGTGTGGAGGCTATATATACCCCTCCACCCCCTCTTCATTCGTGGAGAGAGCCATCAGAAAGTCTACCACTCCTACCATACACTTTCTGAGAAGTGAACCACCTACCCTTGTGCTGAGATCAAGCCATTCCATTCCTACCATATGAAACTTGATTTCTAGCCTTCCCAAGTTGCTTTCCACTCAAACCTTTCTTCCACCACAGCCATATCAGTGAGGAGAGTTGAGTGTTGGGGAGATTATCATTTGAAGCACAAGAGCAAGGAGTTCATCATCATCAACACCATCTATTACCTTTTGGAGGGTGGTGCCTCCTAGATTGGTTAGGTGTCGCTTGGGAGCCTCCGTCTTTGAGATGTGGAGTTGAACCAAGAAGTTTGTAAGGGCAAGGAGATCGCCTACTTCGTGAAGATCTACCCCGAGTAAGGCTAGTCCTCCGTGGGCATAGGCCATAATGGAATAGACAAGGTTGCTTCTTCGTGGACCCTTCGTGGGTGGAGCCCTCCGTGGACTCGCGCAGCCGTTACCCTCCGTGGGTTGAAGTCTCCATCAACGTGGATGTACGATAGCACCACCTATCGGAACCACGACAAAAATCTTTGTGTCACCAAACTGCGTTTGATCTTCTCCACCTCTCTTTTACATGTGCAATTTACTTTCCGCTGCTTATACTCTAGAATTGGATGTGTAGGGTGATACTTGAATTGATCTTAATTGTGAAACTGCCAAAAACTTTGCTTAATCAAAAGGCAGATTTTTTATATTGTCAAGTAGTCTAATCACCCCCCCTCTAGACATACTTTCGATCCTACAGATGGCGGCGGAGATCGGAATTGCTTCTGGAGAAAAGGGTTCTGGAATCAGGGTTTCCGCGACGGGAGATAAATATATGCCAAAGGGGGTCACCAGAAGCGGAGAGGGGGGCCCAGGCGCCCCCCCTAGGCGGCCAGGGGTGGGGCCGCCGGGGCTGGCCGCCTGGGCTGGCCGCCTGGGCTGCCCCTGGCTCCCCTCTGGCCCTGCTGTGGTTTTTCTTGAAGCTCCCGATACGCTGATTTTTCCTGTATTTTTCCCGGAATTTTTAGGGCACTTTTAATATGGGGGAAATCTAAAATAGAAAAACAGCAGAAAACAGGAACTGGCACTGTGGTGCACTGAGTTAATAGGTTAGTCCAAATATGATCAAAAGTGTATGGAAGTGCATAAATATCATAGCAATATCACACAAAAGAGGCATGGAGCAAGCAGAAATTATAGATACGTTTTGGACGTATCAAACACCAAATCGACCATGCATCCTCTCGTGCTCCAACTGGGAACGAGTAGAGGCTCTATGTCTTCAAACCTTTTTGGTCCTTACTGACAAAAGGGGGAGAAGCATATGAGTTGATAGTCTTCAAGCGGGTCCATATGGGCGGGTGCTTTATATTTTGCCTAGTGATTACAACTCTCGTTTTTGCTACATTTGGTTCTTTGAGTTGTAACACTTAAACTGATGGTCGTCTGCTACATTTTTATGCTACTCTGTAATGCGATGATAAATTCCGTATCCGCTACCTTATATTCCGCACTTAGTCATTATTGCAGATGTCCATTTTTCATTATGCATGTCATTATATTCGACATATCAATTGTGCATGATGAATTGTCTTCATAAGTTGAAGAGGATCTTCACAAGTACAACCTACCATGTGCATTTGCATTCAAAGGCAAATCAACTTTATGCACATCTTCAGGGGGAGCCTTTTCCTACTTACGAAGACAATACCTTTATCCTTTACAATTTCACATACCTTTATCCCCGTTGAAAACTTCAACCAGTTTGTCATCAATCACCAAAAAGGCGGAGATTGTAAGTGCATCTAGTGCCACCCCTAGTTGGTTTTGGAGTATTGACGACAAACCTGGTTGAGGGACTAATGTGTTTGTGAGAATTGCAGGATAACACAGGTAGTAGTCCCTCATTGATTCGGTTTACCTACCGGAGATGACCCCTAAAAATGTATGAAGACATTGACATCGGTAGTGGTATATGAAGATAATCATATTGAAGACTATGACAAGAGAAGACATTGTGTGAAGATTATGGAGAACGAAGACTTAGATGTTTCGTTGTTTATTCTTTTCTTCTTTGTTGAGTCATAGGAACCACCGTACTGTTAAGTGGGGTCCAAGTGATCTAAGTCAGAGTGACTGAAGTGATGCTCAACCAAATCCTATATCTTCGAGCGAAGACTATGAGAGCAAATCTTATCCAGAGTTGGATGAGTCAGCCTTACTTGTAGCCCAAGTAATGTTGCCGTGTGAGTGTTTGAAATCTGACCGTTGGAACACGTGTCAGTTCCTGTGACGCCCGAAGACCGACGTCCCAGAAGCTTCCAGAAGATTCCAGATGTTCCGGGGTCTCCCGTGTGTTCTTTGTGCTTGTGTTATTTATTTTTTGCATTGCATCATGTCATCATGCCATCATGTCATTTTATTTTGCATCTCAACCTAAATAATTCGTGTGGACCTTCGGTCCATTTAAATCGAGGGAAGGTGACTTCTCTTTATAACATATAAAAGTCTCCCATTATTTTAGGGAGCTATATTAATTAATTATTCCATTTGTTGGAAATCACCTTAACACACTTGCATAATTTTTCCCCATGTCTTTCACTTCGTGTTTCACCTTCAAAACCTTGCCGATAATTCTTTCCGTTGTTTCGAGGCTCCTCCAAAATTCCGGACATTTTTGGACACCTCAATAATCTCGTCTTAGTTCAAACCTATTTGAATTAAATTCAAATATGTTTGAATTATTTCCCGTCCTTGCCTTTTGTATTTTTCTCCGGTCGTGCTCATTTTTACGAGCCCGGGAAAAATTACCCTTTGTCCTAATTCTTGCCCTAACTCTATTTTTTTTCTAGCACCTTCTATCTTTTCTTCTTGTTGTTGTTTTTTTTCTGTTTTAATTCAGAAAAACAGCAAAGAGGCAGCCAGCCGCTAGGCCTCCTTCATCCTGGCCCAACTCCCTTCTCCTCCCTCTTGGGCCTCCTCTCTTCTGGCCCGTTCCAGCCCGCTTCCCCCACCTAACCCTAGCTACTTCGCACCCTCTCCCCTCGCCCTTCCCTCAGCCGCCGCAACTCCCGTGCCTCTCGCCCCGATCCAGATTCCTCTCCCTCTCCTTCGTTTCCGCCTCTCTCTGTCCCTCGAACCGCTGGCCTCTCTCTCCCCAAGTCCCGAGCGCCCGACCGTCCCCTATCCTCTCGCTCCCCCGCAGCCTTCGGCCCTCGCGCCCGATCTACTCCCTCCGTTCTCCTCGAAGCAGCACCGAGCAGCACGAGCAGCGGACCCCCGCGCCTCTCCTCCAGAAGCCGCCGGCCGCCGCGGGATCTCCACCGCGGCCTCCTCCCTCCGTCCAGGCTTCCTCCTCGCCTCCGGCGCCGGGCGTCCAGCGCCCCGGCTCCCTCCGTCCCGAGCAGCGCCGCCTCCCCGAGCGACTCCAGGCAGGCAGGCCGCGGCTTCATCCCTCCGCGCCTGCGCGCCCCAAGGCTGGGTCGGCCAGGCCCCTGCCTCTGCATCGACCGGCGCCCTTCTGTCCCGCCGCGACCCTCCTCTTCGGCCAGCCAGCGGCCTCGATCTGGCTGCCTCCTTCGCGCCGCCCAGGCCGCTCGGCTCCTTCTTCCGGCCGCGCAGCCGCGAAGGCCCTGTCCTTTTCCAGATCGGCGTCGTCCCGAGCAACCGCAACCTTTTTCCTTTTTTTTGTTTTTGCTGTTTTGTTGCTGTAATGTTAATCTCAGATAATCATGGAGATGCAAGTATTACTACTTTTGGGCCCGAACGTCTACCGTCGCCAAGACCCGACGCAACAAGTTCCTCTACGTCGATGACGACCGCGACAAGTACGACTACCGACGCCCGGAAACGCCAAGTACCACTACATCCGTGTACGACTACATGACCGACAAGTACCACGACGACCCGAACGACTTCCGTCGCGTGTACCACTACCGTCGCCCCGTGAACGACTACCGAGGCGCCAAGTACCTCTACGGAACGACTACTTCCACTTCGGAAACGTGAACGCCTACTTCGCTCTACGGCCGTGAACGACTTCTTCCTCTTCGGCCGTGTACCACTACTTCCACTACTACGGCTACTTCCTCTACGTCTCGAACCGCCCCGAAACGCACGCTTCAAAGGTATAACCCCGAGACGTGAACCGTGTGATGCTTGTTGTGTTGTATGAAATGTTTCCCGTGTGAGCACCGTGTCCGTTTCGTCCCTTTTGTTGTTCCTCGGTTGCCTCGCCACCGACTCGTGGGAACCCGGTGACGGGATCCACCCACTTTCATCTCGTTTGACTCACCCACTCCACCTTTGCATTTGCACCGGTCTCAACGAGTACCGGAACCGAGATGTTGCGTTGCATCATTTTCGGATCGTTGCCGTGGCACCCTTTCGTTTCACCACGGTGACAATACTTCTTATCTCCTTTAAGCCAACCTTTTAATAAAACTTGCATAAACTTGTTCATGTCATCCGCATCATAATAACAACATGAGAATGTTTAATTGTTGTTTGTTTATAATTACTAAAACATGCTCATGGGGATTTTCCGGATATGTTGTTGTTATTTCCGGCCTCATTTAAAATGTCTTAATAGTGTAGTTTCTTTATGCTTCACCTCTTGCCATGTTAAAAAAACAATTAATCTTGTCTTGTAATTAACGAGAGTCAACTAAATAATTAAATGTGGTGTTTCGTCAATATGCAACCCGTTGCATATTGATCTCCACTTAACTTGTAGTGTTGTTTGTGCACTTTGCCATGCCATGCATAATTAAACCGGACATGCATCATGCTTGTTTGTGCATCGTATGCCATGTTTAAGCGTGTGTGTTTACCGTGTTGTTTCTTTCTTTCCGGTTGCTTCTCTTGTTAGCTTCGGTTCCGTTCCGGAGTTGTGAGGTTTCGCTCGTCTGTTGCTCCGTCTTCTTCTTGGATCCGTTCTTCTCCCTTGTGGAATCCCAGGCAAGATGACCGAACCCGGATACCATTACTATTTTTGCCTATTGCTAGAAGTCTCGATCTATAGTTTTGCCTCGATGCCCATGTCTTTCTTGTCAGCCTCCTACTTGTAACCAATTGCCATGTTTAACCACCCTACCTACGCAAACCGTTGCTTGGCTAAGTACGCTTCGCTCAGCCCTTCTTATAGCATTGTTAGTTGCAGGTGAAGATTGAAGATGCTTGCTTCATGTTGAAGTTTGGTTGGGTTATATCACACTATATAAATGCTTAAAAATGAAATCATCTATATACTGGCAGGGTGGAAGGCTAAGCCTTTTGCTTGGTGTTTTGTTCCACTCTTGCCGTTAGGAACCGTATAAACCGGTGTTATGTTCCTTGATTTTGCGTTCCTAACACGGTTGGGGTGTATGGGACCCCCTTGATAAACCGCTAAGTGCTAAGTCTTTTCCAGCAAGTCCCAACTTTTGGTACTATTTGCCTCATAATAACAACTTAATTAATTAATTAAAATTGCATAGAGGGTCGCTCCCTCGAGGATCCTTTATTTCTACATAGCAGGGGGGGCCAGTGCTGATGGCGTTGGTCCCAAACGGGGAGCCTGCGGGAACCACCACGGGGAAACTTGAGGTTTGGGTCCTGTAGCTTCGCCCATCCGGTCGTGTCCTGAGACCTAGATACGCGCGGCTACTATCAGGGTGTCGACACGCCGGGAGGATTTGCTGGATTAGCCTTACCTTAGTTCGGTTTAACTTGAGCACGGGATTCCGAGAATACTCGGGTCTTCCCAACTATGGAGTTGCGACTCCGCGGATCGTGGGCTTGTAATGGGTCAAGTTGGAACACCCCTGCAGGGTTTGAACTTTCGAAAGCCGTGCCCGCGGTTATGTGGCAGATGGGAGCTTGTTAATTCCGGTTGTAGATAACTTGACACAATGTTTCAATACACTACCAGCGTGTGTACCGTGACTGTCAATTTCCGAATAGGGATTCGGGAGTTGAACACGGTGGGGTTATGTTTGACCGGCTTTAGTTAGGATCACTTCGTGATCATCTTTCGACCGATGCTCTTCTCTTCTCGCTCTCTTTTACGTAAGTTAGTGCTAGTTGCTGCTGCAGACTCTTGTTTGTTCCTTCACCTCTTATTCTTTCCTCAGCCTTGTCCTCACCCAAGGCTTAAATAGTCGTGTTACCCGGGAACGGGATTGCTGAGTCCTCTGTGGCTCACAGTTACTTCACCACACCAGTTGGAGGTTCAGCTGTGTACGATGCAGAAGTTGGTTCAGTTCTTCACCCAGGAGTTCGATGAAGAGTTTGGCTGGTTGTTTGTGACGATTCGATGTTCAGTAGTGGTTTCTACTAGGATTCGGTCCTGACCTGTGGCTTTTGTTGTTTTGGTATCTTTCTTTTGGATCTTACCCGTAGTCGGGTTGTGATGTTCTGAATGATGATTGCTTATGTATTGTATTGTGTGAAGTGGCGAGTGTAAGCCAACTATCTCCTTTTGCTTTTAATCCCTCTTTTACATGAGTCGTGCAAAGATACCAAACTTGAGATCATTCTAGGATGGGCTTATATCTTTAAGTCGTGCCTCGACACGTAGGAGATATAGTCCCATCCTGGGCATTACAAGTTGGTATTCAGAGCCTTCTCCGACCTAGAAGCCCCCACTGATTGATCGAATCGTTGACGGTTGAGTCTAGGCACACACTGAAAAACTTTTTGAGTCCTATATTATATCGGAGAGTAGGATTTCTTTGCTTCTCATCCCCTTTCTCTCTGGTGAGGACTCCTGACGTCTACTCTTTTCTCTTCTACTTTCAAAAATTGCACCAATTTTTTTTTAGGATCCCGCGAGTATTCTGGGATTGTTTCGATGTTCTTGTGACAAGGATATTGTTCTCGATGCCTCCTGTTACCGAGGAGTTGAGCTTCGAGGTATCATTGTAACAAGCATATCGCGGCAGTACTAAATACTTAAGACGGCCGACATCGAAAATCTCTCCTATACGGCCAGTGGCAAGATAACCCCGACATCACCCAGTACTGGGGAGGTAGTTCGAGAGTATTGCCATAGCTTGTTATAGTGGATGCTTTTCGAAGGTCCGAGGTAAACAGTTTCCGAGAAAGACTGGTTATGTGTTGAAGGATGGATACACCTGGATGTAGGTTTAGAGTTGATTGCGCGGTGCTTCCCGTGTATCCCCAACACCTGATTGCATAACTGGAAACTTTCGGAAATCTATAGGTGGGTTCATCTAGTAGTTCTAGGCATTCTTCCAACGGATGCTCGATATGAAGTTTGGGGTTCTACATTGAGTGAAGTGGTTTTATGGACTTGTTCTGATCGGGAGTTGCATCTTAAAGGGTCCTTGGCTATGCTGATCCGGGGATTGCAAAACCCTTTTGTAACATGTTCCATGAGCTTTCAGCACGAAGATGTCGAACGAAGCTTCTATCTTGTATTTGTTCTATCTGATCCTTGTTCCTTTTTGTTTATCTTTTTCTTCTTCCAAGTGGCTTCTCGACCAGTGATGTACCTACAGAATTCATTCGTTCAATCCTCTGTTCGAATGATATTGTGATGATGATGTTGCATATCTACCCTTTGTTTCGTTTTGATTCTGGTATTCGAGTTGCTTCGATGTCAAATGTTGATTCCATACCTTCTAATCGGTATTCTCATATTTCTATGGGAGTGCTAATTCTTCTTGACCATCAAGATCTTCATGTTAATCCTTTTCAACCGGTGTGCCTTCTCTTCAAGTTATTCCATACGGACGCCGTTGAGAAATCTGACGATTGTCTGTTTCATTCATCCCAAGTTGTCTTTGTTTTCCCCACCCTCCCACCCTTCTTTTCTTGGAGCCAGAAATTCTCAAATGAAATATCCATTTTATTCATGTGATATTTCTTCATTCTTTTCCATCAATGTTCTTATCCGGTGATTTATCGTGAAGATGCTCAAGAGCTTCAAGTTCATCATTCTTTTGTTCTCTAATTCTGCTGGTGGATGTAATTCAAGATTTCGGTGTTGATCTTATCCTTTTCCTCATTTCACAATGCTTTCTTATTCCGGTGCACCAATTATTCATTCTCCTCTTGCTATTCATATCCGGAGTGCTGAAGATTCATAATTCCATTCTTAATCCGTTCAAACTATTTTGAGCATTGTTATCTTATTCAAGCCTTTTAATTCAACCGGTGCTATATCGCGCAAGCAATCTTTTCCAACGGTGATTTCTTTGAGTGGGCCTTAACCCACAGGTCTTTTCCCAGGATCTTACCTGACTCTTCTATTTTTCGGGAGTTATACTTAAATTCTTTTCAAAGTGTGACGTAAGAATGATTTCCATCAGTCACATGCCTTCTCCAAGTTCGCTTTCAAATTCTTTTTCATCATTGGTTCAACCTTTTTAATTCTTCATTCCGGAGTGCTCAACAATTCTTCATGGCATTTCTCGTCTCCTTTCTCAACATCTGAAGACCGGAGAAGTGTTTCTCTTAAATCTTGGCCCGTCTTCTTGAAGATTGTGGTTCTAGCTTCATGCCATCCTCATTATTGTTTCGATTGTGTGGAATTATTTTCATAACCATCCGAAGCACTTCATGAATTCTTTTCTTTGTGTTCCTCCGAAGGCCATCATTTCAGAAGATTTCTTCGTTCTCAGTTTTCAACTTCGCCCTCCCAATATTCTTCATTGATGTCTCTTCGTTCGTCTCCATATTCTTACGGTGGTTCTTTCTAGTTTATCCTTCCGTTGTTATCGTTTTAATTCATTTGTTCTTTTCATATTCCTACCGGTGCTTCGTTGAAGATTTACCCAAGCTTGTGCTAGATCTCTCTTTAATCCTTTCCAACGAGAATAATTAGTATGCCAAATCCTTTGGTTGTCATCAATTTAAATTGGTGAAGGAGATGCATGACATAATTCTTATTCTTGTTCCTTCAGGTGTTTTAATTCTTTTGTCTGGAGCTTGTTCATCATATCATATCCTTGGTTCTAAATTCTTCATCTTGTTTTCCGGAGCTCCAAGTTATTTCAATTATCATTTCAAAGCTCCACCTAATTCACCGCAGGCCTTGAATCTTATTCTTTCATCTTCCACTTCTCATGCTTTCATTACCGGAGTTCTCATGGTGGTTCATCATGTTTTAATTCATCCTTGAAGTCTTCATCAAGATTCTTGTTGGAGGAGCTCAAATAATTCTACTTCTTGCATTTTGAAGTGCAATTCTTTCTCTCGTATCTTTTCAGATGGTGGTATGTCATTTTTGACAATTCCTTCATGTTCCATGATTCACAAGTTGTCAAGAATGAGATAGTTAAACCCATCATTTTCCTTTGTTCAGGAGATCTTTCCAACCATTCAATTTATTCGTTGGAGTCATCTTGGGTTATAATTCACCTAAAGCTTTCCCTAAGGATTGTTGATATTGTGGTGCTCATAAATGACCCAAGTTCTTCATTTTTCATTCCGGTGAATTAAGTTTATCGTCTCCTTGTTGTTCTCAGTCCAATCAATTGTTTCCGTCAGTGGCTGGTTGTCACCTCTTAAATCTTGAGATGTTTTCCATAAGCCCACAACGAGCTCATTCGTTTCGTTGTTGTTTTTCCATCAACTCTGTTCAACCCTTCTTCGTAAGGACGCTCTTTCAAATTCATTTTGAGAGAAGTTGTCATTTTCTTCTCCATTCATTCTTTCATTGAACTATATTCTATTCTTTCGTTCCAGAGGCATTATGATATTGCTCTCTCTTGACCATCATCTCGTTTTATCAAGATCATGTTCTTTCCCTTGCTTATCATTTAACCGGAGTGTTGTATTCTTCATTCTAGTTCCCTCATCTTATCAAGTTTTAACTATCTTTTAACCGGAGTGCTGTCTGAATCTTTCTTACCCCTTGTGCCATTCTTTTAATTGTTTCGGAGGCTATATGTTGTTGATTTCATCAAGTATCATCTCAACTTGGCAAGTTCTTGTTAATTCTTTCAATTTTCAGACGGAGTGCTGTCCGAATTCTGTCATTCTTATTCCTTGGCTATACCCTTGCAGTTTCATATTCTTTTCGTCCGTGAGCTCTTGCTGCATGTCTCCCAACCTATAAGGTTCTCATAGTGTTCCTTGTTCATCCTTTTATCGGAGTGCTCTTAACTTCGTTCATCTCCGTTGTATTCTCTCTTTCAAGTTTGTTCAACCTTTCAAGGTTCCTGGTTTCACTCGTCTGTCGAAGAAGCAACTTTGTTTTACCTCTTCCTCTTCCGTTGTTACCCGGTGATATCTCTAGGATCTCGGGTCGAGATCCTCTGTTAGTGTGGGAGAGTTGTGACGCCCGAAGACCGACGTCCCAGAAGCTTCCAGAAGATTCCAGATGTTCCGGGGTCTCCCGTGTGTTCTTTGTGCTTGTGTTATTTATTTTTTGCATTGCATCATGTCATCATGCCATCATGTCATTTTATTTTGCATCTCAACCTAAATAATTCGTGTGGACCTTCGGTCCATTTAAATCGAGGGAAGGTGACTTCTCTTTATAACATATAAAAGTCTCCCATTATTTTAGGGAGCTATATTAATTAATTATTCCATTTGTTGGAAATCACCTTAACACACTTGCATAATTTTTCCCCATGTCTTTCACTTAGTGTTTCACCTTCAAAACCTTGCCGATAATTCTTTCCGTTGTTTCGAGGCTCCTCCAAAATTCCGGACATTTTTGGACACCTCAATAATCTCGTCTTAGTTCAAACCTATTTGAATTAAATTCAAATATGTTTGAATTATTTCCCGTCCTTGCCTTTTGTATTTTTCTCCGGTCGTGCTCATTTTTACGAGCCCGGGAAAAATTACCCTTTGTCCTAATTCTTGCCCTAACTCTATTTTTTTTCTAGCACCTTCTATCTTTTCTTCTTGTTGTTGTTTTTTTTCTGTTTTAATTCAGAAAAACAGCAAAGAGGCAGCCAGCCGCTAGGCCTCCTTCATCCTGGCCCAACTCCCTTCTCCTCCCTCTTGGGCCTCCTCTCTTCTGGCCCGTTCCAGCCCGCTTCCCCCACCTAACCCTAGCTACTTCGCACCCTCTCCCCTCGCCCTTCCCTCAGCCGCCGCAACTCCCGTGCCTCTCGCCCCGATCCAGATTCCTCTCCCTCTCCTTCGTTTCCGCCTCCCTCTGTCCCTCGAACCGCTGGCCTCTCTCTCCCCAAGTCCCGAGCGCCCGACCGTCCCCTATCCTCTCGCTCCCCCGCAGCCTTCGGCCCTCGCGCCCGATCTACTCCCTCCGTTCTCCTCGAAGCAGCACCGAGCAGCACGAGCAGCGGACCCCCGCGCCTCTCCTCCAGAAGCCGCCGGCCGCCGCGGGATCTCCACCGCGGCCTCCTCCCTCCGTCCAGGCTTCCTCCTCGCCTCCGGCGCCGGGCGTCCAGCGCCCCGGCTCCCTCCGTCCCGAGCAGCGCCGCCTCCCCGAGCGACTCCAGGCAGGCAGGCCGCGGCTTCATCCCTCCGCGCCTGCGCGCCCCAAGGCTGGGTCGGCCAGGCCCCTGCCTCTGCATCGACCGGTGCCCTTCTGTCCCGCCGCGACCCTCCTCTTCGGCCAGCCAGCGGCCTCGATCTGGCTGCCTCCTTCGCGCCGCCCAGGCCGCTCGGCTCCTTCTTCCGGCCGCGCAGCCGCGAAGGCCCTGTCCTTTTCCAGATCGGCGTCGTCCCGAGCAACCGCAACCTTTTTCCTTTTTTTTTTGTTTTTGCTGTTTTGTTGCTGTAATGTTAATCTCAGATAATCATGGAGATGCAAGTATTACTACTTTTGGGCCCGAACGTCTACCGTCGCCAAGACCCGACGCAACAAGTTCCTCTACGTCGATGACGACCGCGACAAGTACGACTACCGACGCCCGGAAACGCCAAGTACCACTACATCCGTGTACGACTACATGACCGACAAGTACCACGACGACCCGAACGACTTCCGTCGCGTGTACCACTACCGTCGCCCCGTGAACGACTACCGAGGCGCCAAGTACCTCTACGGAACGACTACTTCCACTTCGGAAACATGAACGCCTACTTCGCTCTACGGCCGTGAACGACTTCTTCCTCTTCGGCCGTGTACCACTACTTCCACTACTACGGCTACTTCCTCTACGTCTCGAACCGCCCCGAAACGCACGCTTCAAAGGTATAACCCCGAGACGTGAACCGTGTGATGCTTGTTGTGTTGTATGAAATGTTTCCCGTGTGAGCACCGTGTCCGTTTCGTCCCTTTTGTTGTTCCTCGGTTGCCTCGCCACCGACTCGTGGGAACCCGGTGACGGGATCCACCCACTTTCATCTCGTTTGACTCACCCACTCCACCTTTGCATTTGCACCGGTCTCAACGAGTACCGGAACCGAGATGTTGCGTTGCATCATTTTCGGATCGTTGCCGTGGCACCCTTTCGTTTCACCATGGTGACAATACTTCTTATCTCCTTTAAGCCAACCTTTTAATAAAACTTGCATAAACTTGTTCATGTCATCCGCATCATAATAACAACATGAGAATGTTTAATTGTTGTTTGTTTATAATTACTAAAACATGCTCATGGGGATTTTCCGGATATGTTGTTGTTATTTCCGGCCTCATTTAAAATGTCTTAATAGTGTAGTTTCTTTATGCTTCACCTCTTGCCATGTTAAAAAAACAATTAATCTTGTCTTGTAATTAACGAGAGTCAACTAAATAATTAAATGTGGTGTTTCGTCAATATGCAACCCGTTGCATATTGATCTCCACTTAACTTGTAGTGTTGTTTGTGCACTTTGCCATGCCATGCATAATTAAACCGGACATGCATCATGCTTGTTTGTGCATCGTATGCCATGTTTAAGCGTGTGTGTTTACCGTGTTGTTTCTTTCTTTCCGGTTGCTTCTCTTGTTAGCTTCGGTTCCGTTCCGGAGTTGTGAGGTTTCGCTCGTCTGTTGCTCCGACTTCTTCTTGGATCCGTTCTTCTCCCTTGTGGAATCCCAGGCAAGATGACCGAACCCGGATACCATTACTATTTTTGCCTATTGCTAGAAGTCTCGATCTATAGTTTTGCCTCGATGCCCATGTCTTTCTTGTCAGCCTCCTACTTGTAACCAATTGCCATGTTTAACCACCCTACCTACGCAAACCGTTGCTTGGCTAAGTACGCTTCGCTCAGCCCTTCTTATAGCATTGTTAGTTGCAGGTGAAGATTGAAGATGCTTGCTTCATGTTGAAGTTTGGTTGGGTTATATCACACTATATAAATGCTTAAAAATGAAATCATCTATATACTGGCAGGGTGGAAGGCTAAGCCTTTTGCTTGGTGTTTTGTTCCACACTTGCCGTTAGGAACCGTATAAACCGGTGTTATGTTCCTTGATTTTGCGTTCCTAACACGGTTGGGGTGTATGGGACCCCCTTGATAAACCGCTAAGTGCTAAGTCTTTTCCAGCAAGTCCCAACTTTTGGTACCATTTGCCTCATAATAACAACTTAATTAATTAATTAAAATTGCATAGAGGGTCGCTCCCTCGAGGATCCTTTATTTCTACATAGCAGGGGGGGCCAGTGCTGATGGCGTTGGTCCCAAACGGGGAGCCTGCGGGAACCACCACGGGGAAACTCGAGGTTTGGGTCCTGTAGCTTCGCCCATCCGGTCGTGTCCTGAGACCTAGATACGCGCGGCTACTATCAGGGTGTCGACACGCCGGGAGGATTTGCTGGATTAGCCTTACCTTAGTTCGGTTTAACTTGAGCACGGGATTCCGAGAATACTCGGGTCTTCCCAACTATGGAGTTGCGACTCCGCGGATCGTGGGCTTGTAATGGGTCAAGTTGGAACACCCCTGCAGGGTTTGAACTTTCGAAAGCCGTGCCCGCGGTTATGTGGCAGATGGGAGCTTGTTAATTCCGGTTGTAGATAACTTGACACAATGTTTCAATACACTACCAGCGTGTGTACCGTGACTGTCAATTTCCGAATAGGGATTCGGGAGTTGAACACGGTGGGGTTATGTTTGACCGGCTTTAGTTAGGATCACTTCGTGATCATCTTTCGACCGATGCTCTTCTCTTCTCGCTCTCTTTTACGTAAGTTAGTGCTAGTTGCTGCTGCAGACTCTTGTTTGTTCCTTCACCTCTTATTCTTTCCTCAGCCTTGTCCTCACCCAAGGCTTAAATAGTCGTGTTACCCGGGAACGGGATTGCTGAGTCCTCTGTGGCTCACAGTTACTTCACCACACCAGTTGCAGGTTCAGCTGTGTACGATGCAGAAGTTGGTTCAGTTCTTCACCCAGGAGTTCGATGAAGAGTTTGGCTGGTTGTTTGTGACGATTCGATGTTCAGTAGTGGTTTCTACTAGGATTCGGTCCTGACCTGTGGCTTTTGTTGTTTTGGTATCTTTCTTTTGGATCTTACCCGTAGTCGGGTTGTGATGTTCTGAATGATGATTGCTTATGTATTGTATTGTGTGAAGTGGCGAGTGTAAGCCAACTATCTCCTTTGGCTTTTAATCCCTCTTTTACATGAGTCGTGCAAAGATACCAAACTTGAGATCATTCTAGGATGGGCTTATATCTTTAAGTCGTGCCTCGACACGTAGGAGATATAGTCCCATCCTGGGCATTACAGTTCCTTAGTGACCCAGGGTCACTTCGGACAAATCAGGTCGGGTTGCCTAGTGGCTATAAATAGCCCACCCCCTACACCATAAATTGGTGGCTGCTCAGAGTTATTACACGGCTTTTGTCGTTTGAGAGCAACCCACCTCCGAAGCGTTTGAGAGAGATATCCTTGCGAGGAGAAAGCTAAAACATCCAGAGCCAAAGAGTGTTAGGCATCACTGAAGTCTTTCTGTCTGTGTGACCTGAAGACTTATTACACATGAGGACTGTGTTTCCTCCAGCCAGTTAGGCGTCGCGTTCGGAGCATCCAAGAGTCATTGTGGATCGCAGGTGAACGAAGTCTGTGAAGGTTTGGAAGTCTACCTTGAAGACTTACCAGAGTGATTGGGCGAGGACTAGGTGTCCTTAGCTCAAGGGGAATAAGGTGAAGACGTGGTCTTCTGAGTTAAATCTCAGCCTCCCTAACCAGACGTATAGTTGTCACAGCAACTGGAACTGGTCTAACAAATCACTGTCCTCCCCGAGCTACTGGTTCTATCCTTTCCTTCCCTTTACTTACTGTTCTATGTTTTGGAGTCATTCATGCTTGCCTTATCTGATTGACTTCACTGAGTATCTACTTGTTATGATTGGCTTCATTCCTTCTTCCATATTGATCCCTACTGCCTAGCTGCTATTAGTCTTCGTGCTTTCACTTCATTGAATACATGACAATGGCTTGTCTAGTGTAGTCTACTTTCCGCTGCATACGAATAGGATTGAGTTTATCTTTTGTCTTGAAAACTACCATGTTTTGAAGCATTTCATAAAATCGCCTATTCACCCCCCTCTAGTCGATATACTGCACTTTCAGTGTGTCCGAACGTCGTAATCATACTCTGTTGGACATGGTGCGATCTATGATGTCTCTTACAGACTTACCGCTATCATTTTGGGGTTATGCTTCAGAGACTGCCGCATTCACTTTAAATAGGGCACCGTCTAAATCCGTTGAGACAACACCGTATGAACTTTGGTTTGGAAAAAACCTAAGTTGTCGTTTCTAAAAGTCAAGAAACTTCAACTTGAAAAGCTCCAACCCAAATCGGAAAAATGCGTCTTCATAGGATACCCTAAGGAAACTATTGGGTACACCTTCTACCTCAGATCCGAAGGCAAGGTCTTCGTTGCCAAGAATGGATCCTTTCTGGAGAAAGAGTTTCTCTTGAAAGAAGTGAGTGGGAGGAAAGTGGAACTTGATGAGGTGACAGTCACCCCTTCCGAACCGGAAAGTAGCGCAGCGCAGGAAGATGTTCCTGTGGTGCATGCACCGACTAGTGAGGAAGTTAAGGATAATGATCATAAAGCTTCAAGTCAAGTTACTGCTGAACTTCGTAGGTCCAGAAGGACACGTTCCGCACCAGAGTGGTACGGCAACCCAGTCTTGGAAATCATGTTGTTAGACAACGGTGAACCTTCAAACTATGAAGAAGCGATGGCGGGCCCTGATTCCAACAAATGGCTTGAAGCCATGAAATCCGAGATAGGATCCATGTATGATAACAAAGTATGGACTTTGGTGGACTTGCCCGATGATCGGCACGCCATAGAAAATAAACGGATCTTTAAGAAGAAGACTGACGCGGATGGTAATGTGACCATCTATAAGGCTTGGCTTGTCACTAAAGGTTATCGACAAGTTCAAGGGATTGACTACGACGAGACTTTCTCTCCCGTAGCGATGCTAAAGTCTGTCTGAATCATGTTAGCAATTGCCGCATTCTATGATTATGAGATATGGCAAATGGACATCAAAACGGCATTCCTTAATGGCTTCCTCAAGGAAGAACTGTATATGATGCAGCCGAAAGGTTTTGTCGATCCTGAGAATGCTAACAAGGTATGCAAGCTCCAACGCTCAATCTATGGGCTGGTGCAAGCATCTCGGAGTTGGAACATTCGCTTTGATGAGGTGATCAAAACGTTTGGGTTTATATAGACTTGGGGAGAAGCCTGTATTTACAAGAAAGTGAGTGGGAGCTCTGTAGCATTTCTCATATTATATGTGGATGATATATTGCTGATGGGAAATGATGTAGAACTTTTGGAGAGCATAAAGGCCTACTTGAATGTTTTTCAATGAAGGACCTCGGAGAAGCTGCTTACATATTAGCCATCAAGATCTATAGAGATAGATCGAGACGCCTCATTGGTCTTTGACAAAGCACATACCTTGACAAGATATTGAAGAAGTTCAATATGGATCAGTCCAAGAAAGGGTTCTTGCGTGTATTGCAAGGTATGAGATTGAGCACGGCTCAATGCCAGACCTTGGCAGAAGATAGAGAAAAGATGAGTGTCATCCCCTATGCCTCGGCCATAGGTTCTATTATGTATGCCATGATGTGTACCAGACCTGATGTGAACCTTGCCATAAGTTTGGTGGGGAGGTACCAAAGTGATCCCGGCATGGAACACTGGACAGCGGTCAAGAACATCCCGAAGTACCTGAAAAGGACTAAGGATATGTTTCTCGTTCATGGAGGTGACGAAGAGCTCATCGTAAAGGGTTATGTCGATGCTAGCTTCGACACAGATCTGGATGACTCCAAGTCACAAACCGGATATGTGTATATTTTGAATGGTGGGGCAATCCGCTGGTGCAGTTGCAAGCAAAGCGTCATGGCGGCATCTACATGTGAAGCGGAGTACATAACTGCTTCCGAAGCAGCGCATGAAGGAGTCTGGATGAAGGAGTTCATCACCGACCTAGGAGTTATTCCAAGCACATCGGGCTCGATGACTCTCTTCTGTGACAACACTGGAGCTATTGCCATTGCCAAGGAGCCCAGGTTTCACAAGAAGACCAAGCACATCAAGCGCCGTTTCAACTCCATCCAGAATTATATTCAAGATGGAGACATAGATATTTGTAAAGTGCATATGGATCTGAATGTCGCAGATCCATTGACTAAACCTCTTCCACAAGCAAAACATGATCAACACCATAACTCTATGGGTGTTCGATTCATCACAATGTAACTAGATTATTGACTCTAGTGCAAGTGGGAGACTATTGGAAATATGCCCTAGAGACAATAATAAAATGGTTATTATTATATTTCCTTGTTCATGTTAATTTTCCGTTATTCGTGCTTAAATTGCATTATCCGAAAACAGTGATACATGTGTGAATACATAGACCACAACGTGTCCCTAGTAAGCCTGTAGTTGACTAGCTCGTTGATCAATAGATGGTCACGGTTTCCTGACCATGGACATTTGATGTCATTGATAACGAGATCACATCATTAGGAGAATGACGTGATGGACAAGACCCAATCCTAAGCCTAGCACAAGATCGTGTAGTTCGTATGCTAAAGCTTTCCAATGTTAAGTATCCTTTCCTTAGACCATGAGGTTGTGCAACTCCCGGATACCGTAGGAATACTTTGGGTGTGCCAAACGTCACAACGTAACTGGGTGGCTATAAAGGTACACTATGGGTATCTCCGAAAGCATCTGTTGGGTTGGCACGAACCGAGACTGCGATTTGTCACTCCGTATGACGGAGAGGTATCTCTGGGCGCACTGGGTAAGACATCATCATAATGAGCTCAATGTGACTAAGGGATTGGTCACGGGATGATGTGTTACGGAATGAGTAAAGAGACTTGCCATGACGAGATGGAACAAGGTATCAGTATACTGACGATCGAATCTCGGGCAAGTACTATACCGAAAGACAAAGGGAATCGTATACGTGATTGATTGAATCATTGACATCGTCATTCATCCGATGAGATCATCGTGGAGCATGTGGGAGCCAACATGGGTATCCAGACCCCGCTGTTGGTTATTGACCGGAGAGTCGTCTCGGTCAAGTCTACATGTCTCCCGAACCCGTAGGGTCTACACACTTAAGGTTCGGTGATGCTAGGGTTGTAGAGATATAAGTATGCAGTGACCCGAAAGTTGTTCGGAGTCCCGGATGAGATCCCGGAAGTCACGAGGAGTTCCAGAATGGTCCGGATGTAAAGATTTGTATATAGGAAGTCCAGTTTCGGCCACCGGGAAAGTTTCGGGGGTCACCGGTATTGTACCGGGACCACCGGAAGGGTCCCGGGGGTCCACCGGGTGGGCCACCTATCCCGGAGGGCCCCATGGGATGAAGTGGGAAGGGAACCAGCCCCTGGTGGGCTGGTGCGCCCCCTTGGGCCTCCCCCTGCGCCTAGGGTTGGAAACCCTAGGGGTGGGGGCGCCCCACCTGACTTGGGGGGCAAGTCCCTCCCCCCTGGCTGCTGCCCCCCCCCCCTTGAGATTGGATCTCTAGGGGGCCGGCGCCCCTCCAGGGCCCCTATATATAGTGGGGGGGAGGGAGGGCAGCCGGACCCTAAGCCCTGGCGCCTCCCTCTCCCTCCCGTGACACCCCTTCCTCCTCAAGTTGTACTTGGCGAAGCCTGCTGGAATCCCGCTGCTTCCACCACCACGCCATCGTGCTGCTGGATCTCCATCAACCTCTCCTCCCCCCTTGCTGGATCAAGAAGGAGGAGACGTCTGTGCTCCGTACGTGTGTTGAACGCGCAGGTGCCGTCCGTTCGGCGCTAGGATCATCGGTGATTTGGATCACGACGAGTACGACTCCATCATCCCCGTTCTCTTGAACGCTCCCGCTCGCGATCTACAAGGGTATGTAGATGCGTAGATGCGTAGATTGATTTTGGTGATGCGTAGAAAATTTTAAAATTCTCCTACGTTCCACAGCAACAAAGAGTACGTCCCCTGGCACCAACTTCACAATTGCAGCAGGTTTTGTAACCATTCATTCCCTGAGTCGTGCAACCGATTCAAACTGCCTTGATTGCATGCCTCAAGGATTCCCAAACTGATGTGTAACTTTCCATCCAAAATAACGATTGAAAGAGATCTGAAACACATACACAAATAACAAACTCATCCATTTAGTTTAGTTCCAAAAGACAAGACCAAACGGAATCAACTTCCAACTTCATGTATGAAGAGTTGTATCATTCCACACGATTTTTTCATATATACAATATATAAACAGTCTGGTTGATTTTACAACTTTGAACAAGTCAAGTGCATTACAAGAGACAATTCCAACAAGCATCATTTTCCCCCTAATTCCGAATCGCACCTCTCCCATAGTTATAGTGGCTGGCAGGCGACCGTCTCAAGTACGCATCACTTCTTTGAATACAAAATAAAGAGGAACACCATCACATTCAATGGCAACCCAAAACGACAAGCTCAGACATACAGGCTGAGGAAACATACAATACACCGACAACCTCCATCTAGTAGTACTCGCCTGGAGCCCTCCACAAGATCAAAAAACAACTGGCCTTCCACAAATGGCTGCATCTTCACCATGGATTTCTCTGCCGTCCTCAGTCAGCCCCTCCCTGGGCACACAGAAACAGAGACAATATTATTTTCTCTTTCACTAAAATTTAACAAGAAAAAGAAAATATATCAATTGGTCAATCAAATGGTCCAACATCAAGTCAGCCGATGCTCCGGAATTTCGCTTGGTCAATCACTTGTCTACAATTTATATAAAAAAATACCATATATAAATAAGTAATGCTACAGGACGACCTAATTCCAGTGATGCGGGCACATCTCACAAAGAGAGGTACACACTAGTTTAGAAACACCAATTAATGAGCAGAAAACCAAATATTGTTTGGTTTGAACATGTGGCTTATTTCGTGACACGGTCCAGAGGACCCCGTTCAGGGCAGATTCATGGAAATGATAACCAATCGCAGTTGTAGGATATACATGAACAAAACAAGTAATCTAGCAAATTTGACTTTTATGCCGATTAAGAATAGTATGTTTCATGCTACACCATATTCACAACAAGCATGAAGCGTTCCTTATAAGGTACAGCAGATGAGCTCAGGCTGAGATAAATTCAGGATCCTTTCATTAGTTCAAAAGATTATAACCATCAATAGAAGGAAATACAGGAAACATCAAAACCATCACAAGCAGTCAAGGTGTCAAGGAAAAAAGTACTCCCTCCGCCCCATAATATAAGAGCATTTTTAAAACTAGTGTAATGTCAAAAACACTATTATATTATGGGACAGAGGCAGTACTATGCACCAACTGAAACTTTGAGATCTGTCTATGTACAAAACCCAGGGATTACTGCCTTGGTTCTGACCCAAGAGCAACTACCTGCGCACAACAACCCAACTAGAGATGCCATGGCGCGATGGCCAGTACGAGATTCATCCGGCTAGACCACGACCACATACCAAAAGCACTAGATCATCAACTCGATGGCCGGAGGAAAGAAAAATGTTGATATAGCTCGAACGTTGCGTCCCAAAACAACCAGAGGAAAGAGACACCAGGGACTCGCCCAAGTGGCGGTATGGGGCCCAAATAGTCATGGTAGCCAACGCAAGTTACACAGCAACAAACCAGCCATCTTGTCAGCACCGGAAGCAAGGTGGTGCACCATCGTCGCTGGGAACCCGCCCTTCAGGTATGATCTCCTATAATATTCAGAACAGCTTGACTAAACAAGAATTAAAACACTAGCTATATTCAGTATTAAGGAACTAGCTATTTTCTGCAACCCATTCAAGAAGACAACATCCATGATCATATAAGAAATCTCACCTACACTACGTAGCCGCCTTGGTAAAAAAGACTATATATCAAATATGACTAAAATCAAATAGCATGTAGTGCACCGTAGCAATTAGACAACCCAGCAAGTTACATACTACAGAAATCATCGGGAGATAAAACCAACCGTGTCATGTTCATGAGCAGACAGCATATCACTAAGCCTAACCATGGTAACAACACAACACCATAAGCCACTGAACACCAACACAGATCACAAGAAAAATATCATCGACAAACCCACGTCTTCTCTCGATGAGGGACAACATACATTGAAAAACAGATGAGCCATTTATTAAAATTAGACACCTCATCAAAAGACACTGTTACACAAATGTATATCCCAAACTGAAGATCATGCTAATATGTAGTCATCATTTAGAATAAATCTTACTGAGATGGCTATGTGACCGCTGGTGCCAAATGCTACATGTATCATGCAAGCAGAGCAAATACAACAAGTATAACCAGTCCGAGCCAGCCCCCTTGCTGGATGGCATATGGCGTCGACGGGATTCCGACACCACACAAAAGATTTATTCCTGTATATCAGTAAAAAGAGCATTTATCACAAGACTTAGCCATGATGAAATATGTATTCTTCAGGTTTAGTAGAATTTACGATATAGACATGTATCAGGCATATGTATGTGTGCTCCTACTGCTTCACTTGCCCAAACTCAAGATGATGACAACAAGCAAACACATATGCTTTGTCGTTGCCAAATAACAAAGCAAATTGAGGCATGTTTCCTTTTTTGATTGATAAATGTGCTGCTCCGAAAAGAATGTAGCATACCAAGTAGAGCAATTTACTTGACACAAGTACACATGTCTATTTACAAGCAATGCTAGAACAGAGAGAGAGAGAGAGAGAGAGAGAGAGAGAGAGAGAGAGAGAGAGCCCTCGTGTGAAACTAAATGAGGACATAGGAGAATTTTGTGAGTTGTTTGGCTCGCTTACAGACCAGCCTTAGCAACCAGGAGCTTCGCATAATTTACCAAATCAGTTGAGGCTGCTCTACTATAAGGGTGGATTTCAATTTCTAGCTAGAAAATGGACTAGATCAGAGCAGTGGTAAGGAGTAGAAGAGAGCAGGGGCAGGTACCTTGGGCAGTGCTCGCTGTGGTCGGGCTGGAACACACCGTCGACGGCAAGCTCGAGGTCGAAGCCAAGGATGTTCTGCTCGTCAAGCTTGGGGGTGGGGTCCCACGTGTCCCAAGGATGTCCCACTAGAAGACCCCAGTACAAGTAAATGCAGTGTTGATAAGAGGGCACGGCAAGCATGTACATCTACAACAACATGAGAGTGCACAAAATTGTCGAATGCACATTAGCATGATCAACATTTCATTCTCATGATTTTAGGCCCTAGTACAGATGTCCTCCTAAAAGAATTATGCCATGTAGTAGACAGTAGCACGATTTTTCTCAAAAATTAACAACAAGGCCCTAACAAAATATGAACATAAATCAAACCATGCATTACCAAACAAGTGTAGCAACTGTTATTCTTATTGGTTGAAGGACATGAACTTCAGCCACGATTAAATCGTACACAACATTATGGAACCTACACCACTACAGGATCAAAAACAGTTGCATAATGTTGATCATCCCCTGACCACAACAATTATAGGGATGGTACAAAATTAATAAGGGCATAGACAAGAAAACTGGGATTAACAATGGCATACAGTAACACATGGAGACTAAAACCCTCACATTTCAACGACACCCCAACCAAACCAGGGGATGAACATGACATCACCACCCAACAAAATCACAGAAAACACTGCAACGGAACAATAACATGATGTAGGACCAAAAATAACAAAACCACATAGTTTATGGGTGGACTAATGACAACCACCACAAACAAAAATCCACCATCGGCTCGATGGCCGGCAACCAGAGCGGCCATAGCCAGTAATTTACCAGAAAAGTTGTGGCCTAGGCCGTACAACACAGTTGATGTCGTCGCACGAGCAACGAACCGTTTGCATTACTATGGATAGGACATTGTGGCCAAACTCGCTGAGATGGACCCAGGCAACAAAAATTGAGAGTAACTCTTAAAATAAGAAATCTTAAATAATGCCATTGTGTGATGGGGTTATAGTTTACATGCCTATATCAAAGAAAGAACATAACATTTTAAAGGATATAGGCTCATTTTTCAACATGTTGTGTAGCAGGCTATAATTAACATAGTAGGAGCATCCACTCCACTACAGTTTAAGCAATCATAATATTTTGACCAAATAACAATCAAAAAGAACAAAAGCTATGTTCTGGAACACATTCAAGAAAAGAGAACATCCATCCCTCGTCATATACAATGAAATACATGTATAACAGTGATTTCATTAGCCATAACCCAAGTCTTACTTAGAGATAGCTGGTGGCTACATCAACATCGGTAGCAGAATTTTCCTCCAAATTAAGAATAAAACCCTACCAGATATCAAGCCATGCATTATCACACCAAAAGTAGCATATGTTATTTTATCGGCTTAGGGACATGAACTTCCTCTAGGATTAGATCATACACACCATTAAGAAACATACACCACTAAAAGATCAAAAATAGTAGTAGCATGACATCAATTGGTGAACCAAATGGTCCAACATCAAGTCAGCTGCTGCTCCAGATTTTCACTTGCTGACTCACATGTCTATAATTTTTTTATATATAAAACACCACATATCAATACGCAATGCTACAGGATAGCCTAATTCCAGTGTTGCGTGCACATCTCACAAAGACGAGCACACACTAGTTTAGAAACACCAATTCATCAGCAGCCAAAACCCAATATGCATATTATTCAATTTGAACATGTGGCTCATTTCGTGAGACACAGTCTAGAGGTCCCCATTCAAGGGAGATTCATGGAAATAATAAATATGAAAACATATCGCAGTTGCAGGATATACATGAACAAAATGAGTAATCAAACAAATTTGGCTTTTATGCCGATTAAAAACAGTGTGTTTCATGCTACACCATATTCACAATAAGCATGAAGTGTTCCTTACAAGGTACACCATATATAGCTCAGGCTTGAGTCAAGTTCAGGACCCATTCATTGTTTTAATGTATATTGCCTCTAGTTTAAAAGATTACAACCATCAATATGAGGAAATACAGAAAACATCTAAACCGTCTCAAGCAGTTAAGGTGTCAAAAAAGTACTATGTAACAACATAAACTTTAAGATATTTCTATGTACAAAGCCTAGTGATTACTGCCTTGGTTCTGACCCAAGAACAACTACCTGCTCACGACAACAAAAGTAGAGATGCCATGGTGCGATGGCCAGCATGAGATTCATGTGGCTATACCTCCACCACAAACCAAAAGCATTAGATCATCACCTCAATGGACAGAGCAGTGCAAAGTATTGACATAGCTCGAACGCTACGTCCCAGAGCAGGCAGGGGAAATAGACACCAAGGACTCACCCAAGTGATGGTAAGTAGTTGTAGCGACCAGACCTCAAACAGTCCGATCTCTGTGCATCAGTGTCATCCCTGGATCAGTAATGCTGACACGCACAGTACTTGAAGGATTTATAACAGAGTGGCAATCACACACTTATTACATCGATAGTTCCAACGATGAACTTATTACAATAAAAATGGCTTAAGGCCATCTAATGACGATAACAGTGGAAGGCTTGGAAGATAAGTGAGTCCATCAACTCCAACGGCATCACTAAGTATAGAACCACGACCTAAGAGGCACCTTACTCGTCGTTTGGAAAGTCTGCAACATGAACGTTGCAGCCCGAAAATGGGTCAGCACATGGAATATGCTCGCAAAGTAACACATAGAGAGTAACAAAAGTAAAGCTATACTATATGCAATATGGCTGGTGGAAAGCTCTATGGTTACAGTTTTTGCGTAAAGCCATTTTTTCCTACTGCAAAGGAATAGATTTTAATTAACTATCATGGTAGTTGAAACATCATTGAGAAGGTTCACCCAACTCAATCCCAATTAAAGTAAACATTAACCCAACAATATTAATTAAAGTAACATGTTGAGATTCACATGATAATCCAAGTACTAGATACTCAAGACGTCCATAACTGGGGACACGGCTAATCATGATTAGTTTGTACACTCCACAGAGGTTTGTGCACTTTTCCCCACAAGACCCTATCTCCACCGTTAGGATTCTCGCACTACATGATGTTTGAGAAACGGATGACCGAGACATAGTCTTTCAGAAGCACTAGCACCTTACGAACGGGTGGACCATACCAACCTACATCCCCTACATCTGCTAGTCCACCACTATAAGAGTTCGGACGACTTAGTCAACTATGCTAGAGCCCATAATAGCTTGTGGCGGCACACGGAAGTTTCTAGTATGAATAATCTCATGATCCCTTTGAGCCTGGGTGGCGGTCCATAAAGAAAACAAACAATCGCTGGAATACCCAGGTGCCTCAATCCACCCAGATGTGTATTTAAGTTGCCACCTTAAGTTGAACCATTAATTAAATAATCGCACATCTGTCATGGATACACTCACCCAATCCACGTCTACGAGCATAGCATAACCTAATAGCAAACATAGAAGTAACTCCCAAGGGTTTGAAAATAATGCAGGTAATAGGTACTACCTCATCTATTTCCTAGTCCCACATGTTGTTAGATCCTACTCATGCAATGTGTTTGTTGATAAATTAATGCGATGAAAACTGGGTAATTGGAAAGTATGATCAAAGTGCTACTTGCCTTGCTGATGATTCCCAAAACCTAGAGATTCAAAGTAGCAAGCGGCGCACTCCGGGTACTCTATCGCAAACAAACAAGCACACAATAAGTACTAAACTAATGCAGGGTAAAACTCAAATAAGAGATCTAACCAGAAAGTTCAACTTAAGAACTCCGGTTTGCAAAAGAGACAAACCAAACGAAACAACGAAAGTCAAACGGCGAAAAAGAAACAACTACCGTACCAATCTGGACCTAAGTCCAAATTTAACAGAGGCAAACGCTTCGGTGACTAGGTTAGACGGAAAAAGGGTTTCGAGACGAAACTCCAGGCGCTTGAATCGTTTGATTCTCATAAACGAGCAAAAAGATAAACTAGAACGAAGATCGGATCAGAAATCGCGATCAGATAAATAATCGCGAAAAGAAAACTAAAAACAGCTTAACGAACGGACGTTCGTCAGCTGAGACTAAACGACGAACTCGTTCTTTAAAACGAACGAACGGGTGAACGCTCGCGAAACAACTAAACCGAGAAAAGAAAAAAAACCGATCTAACTAACTAAAAAAACGAACTAGGGTTCTAAAAAAACCGGGCGGTTTACTACCGATAACCGGTGGCGGTGCGACTACCTCGGCGGGTCCCGGCGGGAGGGCGTCGGCGGCGGGCGGCGGCGGGCGGTGGCAGGCGACGGCGGGGCTGCGGCAGCGGCGGCGGGGTGGTGCTGCGGCGGCGGGGCGGGATTGCGGCGGCGGCGAGGCTGCGGCGGTGGTATTTATAGGAGGAGGGGGGTTGTTGCTTGGGGGAGGGGGCAAGCAACGGCCAGCGGCGGTGAGTCCGCCTCGGGCACGGGCGGCGAGGCGCGAGGAAGGCGGCAGCGGCGGCACGGGCCTGGCTCGGCTGGGCCTTCGGCCCAGTCGGGCTCGGGTCTCCTATTTTTTTTTAAACGCCGAAGCTACGAAAAATCCTAGAAACTAAAATAAAAATCTAAAATTGCCAAAACAAAATTTCTCCGTCTAAATAGAATAATTATAACAAGATGAACATTTTTTTGGCACTAAATGCATTTTTTGAAAACATGCAATTTTTCCTAATTCAAATAAAACTCCAAAGAAAACTTATTTGATTTTTTATTAAATCCTCAGTATTTCTTTATTTTTTTGGGAGAGTCATTTTTCTCCCTATCTCATATTTTCATACCAGAAATACTTGAAGATAAAATAAATAAAATCAAAGATCCTATTTTCAAAATTTGAGAAACCACAAATATGAAAATATCGAAATCGCCAACTCTCTCCGAGGGTCCTTGAGTTGCGTAGGATTTACTTGGATTGGATCCACCAAAAGCAAGAAAATATGATATGCATGATGATCTAATGTATAACATTCCAAATTGAAAATTTGGGATGTTACAAACCTACCCCCCTTAAGATGAATCTCGCCCTCGAGATTCGGGTTTTCTAGAAAATAGGTGAGGGTGGTCCTTCCGCAGGTCTTCCTCTCGTTCCCAGGTAGCTTCATCCTTGGTGTGGTGACTCCACTGAACTTTGCAAAATTTGATAACCTTGCTGTGGGTGCTCGGCTGGCATACTCAAGAATCTTGACTGGTCTCTCTTCATAGGTCAAGTCACTATCCAGCTGAATAGCTTCCAATGGCACAGTATCCTTCAGCGGTATCTCAGCCATCTCGGCGTGGCATTTCTTCAACTGGGAAATGTGGAATACATCGTGAACTCCTGACAATCCTTCGGGCAATTCCAACTTGTAGGCTACTTCTCCCATACGTTCCATAATCTTGTATGGTCCTACAAAATGTGGCGCTAGCTTTCCCTTAACTCCAAAGCGCTTAACTCCTCGAAGTGGAGATACTCAAAGATAAAACTCGGTCTCCGACTTCGTAAACGATCTCTTTGTGTTTTGAATCCGCATAGCTCTTCTGCCTGGACTGGGCTATCTTGAGCCTATCACGAATCAACTTTACCTTCTGTTCCGATGCCTTGATCAAATCTGGCCCAAACAACTGGCGGTCTCCAACTTCGTCCCAAGACAACGGGGTCCTACACCTCCTTCTGTATAATGCTTCGAAAGGGGCCATCTTCAAACTGGATTGATAACTGTTGTTGTAAGAGAACTCCACATAAGGCAAATTGTCGTCCCAACTAGATCCATAATCTAGCGCACAAGCTCTCAGCATATCCTCCAAAATTTGGTTAACTCTTTCAGTCTGTCCATCTGTCTGCGGATGAAAAGCTATGCTAAACTCTAGCCTGGTACCCAAAGTTTCATGTAACTGATTCCAGAACTTTGAGGTAAACTGGGTTCCTCTGTCTGATACGATGCTCCTCGGAACTCCATGCAGGCATACGATTCTGGTCATGTATATCTTTGCCAACTTCGCACTGGTATAAGTAGTCTTTACTGGGATGAAATGAGCTACCTTCGTCAAGCGATCGACTACAACCCAAATCGAGTTATAGCCCGAACGAGTTATGGGTAATCCCGTAATAAAATCCATGCCTAGCTTATCCCACTTCCATTCGGGTATTGGCAATGGTTGTAACAATCCTGCCGGCTTCTGATGTTCTGCCTTCACTCTCTGACATACATCACAAATGGCTACATACTCTGCAATGTCCTTCTTCATACCGGTCCACCAGAAGATATCCTTCAAGTCCAAGTACATCTTGGTATTTCCTGGGTGAATCGAGTATGGTGAATCATGGGCCTCTTGCAGAATCAACTTCCTGATCCCTGGGTCGTTAGGCACATATACGCGGTCCTCAAACCATAGGGTGTCGTGCTCATCCTCACGAAATCATTTAACCTTTCCTTTGCTCATACTCTCCTTTATAGTGGCAACCTCCTCGTCAGTTTTCTGAGCTTCTCTAGTTTTATCCATCAGGGTAGACTGAATCTCCAGTGTTGCTACATAGCCTCTCGGAACTATCTCCAAACATAGTTCTCGTAATTCCTCGGCTAACTCTTTCGATAAATCCTCCGTCATTAGGGTATTGACATGGCTCTTACGGCTTAGCGCATCGGCTACCACGTTAGCCTTTCCGGGATGATAATGCAATCTCATGTCGTAATCCTTAATGAGTTCCAGCCATCTCCTTTGCCTGAGATTCAGCTCCTTCTGAGTGAATATATACTTCAAACTCTTGTGATCCGTATATACTTCACAATGGTTTCCAATGAGGAAATATCTCCACGTCTTCAATGCATGCACTACGGCTGCTAATTCCAAATCATGAGTAGCATAGTTCAACTCATGAGGTTTCAGTTGTCGTGAAGCATACGAAACAACTCTTCCTTCCTGCATAAGAACTGCTCCAAGTCCTCGACGTGAAGCGTCGCAGTACACCTCATAGTCCTTATGTTGATATGGTAGAATCAACACATGTGATGAGACCAAACGTTTCTTTAATTCCTGGAAGCTGGCCTCACATTCTTCTGTCCAATTGAACTTGGTATCCTTCTTTAACAACTCCGTCATAGGTTTTGCAATCCTCGAGAAATTCTCAATAAATCTCCGGTAGTATCCTGCAAGTCCAAGAAAACTCTGGGTCTCTCCAACTGTTGTCGGTGCTTCCGAATTTGTCATAGTGTACACCTTGGCGGGATCTACTGCTATTCCTTCTCTGGATATAACGTGTCCGAGGAATCCAACTTCCTTCAACCAAAACTCGCATTTGCTAAACTTGGCATACAACTGATGTTCTCTGAGCTTCTCCAATACCAAACGCAAATGCTTTGCATGTTCCTCTTCATCCTTTGAGAAGATCAATATATCATCTATGAACACCACGACGAACTTATCCAAAAATTTCCATAAACACCTTGTTCATCAGGTTCATAAAGTATGCTGGTGCGTTAGTCAGACCAAAATACATAACTGTATACTCGTACAACCCATACCTGGTGGTAAAGGCCGTCTTAGGTATATCCTGCTCTCGAATCTTCAATTGATGGTACCCTGATCGCAGATCGATCTTGGAAAATACCTTAGCTCCTTGCAATCTATCGAACAGATCATTGATCATCGGCAATGGATACTTGTTCTTGATTGTTACTTCATTCAACGCTCGATAATTAACAACCATTCTTAATGATTCGTCCTTCTTTTCCACTAGAAGTACTGGCAACCCCCAAGGCGAAGAACTTAGGCGAATGTAACCTTTATCCAGTAACTCCTTAATCTATTTCTTAATCTCCTCCAAATCCTTTGCAGGCATCCTGTATGGTCTCTTAGAAATTGGCCCTGTACCTGGCAAAAGCTTGATCAAAAACTCAATATCTCTATCTAGTGGCATGCCTGGCAGTTCCTCTGGAAATACGTCAGGGAAATCTTTCACCACTGGTACTTCCTCATGAACAACTCCTGATATGGAATTTACTCTGTTCCTTTTCGGCACATGCCGGGATACATACTTGATCCTTCTTCCTTCTGGCGTAGTAAGCAAAATGGACTTACTTGCGCATTCAATGTTCCCTCCGTACTTAGATAACGAATCCATGCCTAATATCACATCCAATCCTTGAGATTCCAACACTATTAGGTCTGAGGGGAATGTGTAGTTACCAATCCTTAATGGCAACTGATCACACCATAATTTAGCCATATACTCTGCTCCAGGTGAGGTTACTAACATGGGTGACCTAAGGGCTTGGGTTGGCAGCTTATACTTATCCACAAATCCCCTTGAAATGTATGAATGCGTTGCACCAGTATCAAAAAGAATGAGTGCAGTAAAGGACTTAACTAAAAACTTACCTATTACTGCATCAGGCTGAGCTTCAACCTCCTCCACACTAACGTGGTTCACTTGACCCCTATTAAAAGGGTTCGGCTTCTTTCCAGAGCTTACATTGCCATTTCCATTCTGGGCTTCTGGACATTCATTAGTGTAATGTCCCGTCTTCTGGCACTTAAAGCAAGTGACTTGACTCAGGTCTCACTTGGCTGATGTTGTTGGGTTGGTGCGGTTCTGTCCGTTGCTTCCTCCATTCCCATTAGCATTCTTGGAGCCATTATGATTGTTCGTGCTACCTCCTCCATGGGTATGTTGAAAGTGTCCTACCGTTTTAGGGGTAAAACGTGGCTTCTGTTGAGCTCCAGAATTGTACTTTCCTTGTCCATACTTCCTCTTCGATTTTCAATCTGTTGATGCTTCCCTTCAATCATTAGAGCTCGATCAACCAGTTCCTCGCAGTTGTTGAAGCTTGCTACCATCAACTGTACGCTCATCTCATCATTCAGCCCTTCCATAAATCTTTCTTGCTTAGCGACATCTGTGGCCACATCATCTGGGGCATAACGGGATAGAGTACTAAACTCATCTACGTACTGAGCCACAGTACGATTGCCTTGGCGCAAGTTGCAAAACTCCCGCTTCTTCATGCTCATAGCTCCATTTGAGACATGGGCGGTACGAAAAGCTTGCTGAAACTGATCCCAAGTAACATTGGCTATGGGAAAAGTGGTTGTGTAATTCTCCCACCACGCTGCGGCTGGTCCAGACAACTGATGTGCGGCAAAACGCACCTTCTCAGCATGCGAGCAGTTAGCAGTGGTCAAATCCCTTCCAATCTTGCGCAGCCAGCCATCAGCGACTATTGGTTCAATGCTACTAGGAAACACCGATGGTTGTAACCTTAAGAAACGGGTCAGGTTATCCACGGGTGGTGGTGGTGGAGGGTTGTTGTTGTTGTTCTGGTTGTTCTGAGTGTTCTGGACAAGAAGTTGCATCAAAGTGTTCTGCTGCTGGATCAACTGAGTGAGCTCAGGGGGAAACTCAAATCCGGGCTCACGTCTTGGAGGCATCTGATGGGTGTAGAGGGAAGAGATTAGAATAGAAAAGAGGTCTAAGGGAATATCACTACCCAAATGCACATGAGACAAACACACACATATATCACACCAATATCAATTCAAAACAAGGGCTTACACGGATCTAACGTTACAAAAGTGCTCCAAGTCTACTAAATGGAAAAAAACTACTAGTCATAGGAAGGTCTTCTAGAAATTTTGATCGGCAGAGGATTCCATGATGTCAGCTCCAGCATCATCTTCATAGTCCTCATCATCGCTATCATCGGGGTCTAAGTCCGTGTCGTCAAGGATGATGTAGTCTTCAGGACATATCTCCTTGGGTTCTTCTTCCTCTTCTTCCCCTCCTGGCGCTGGATCTCCCATGAATACTCCTAGCTTTCGTGTCAAATCATCATTCTTCTCCACAAGTATTAACATCTCCTCCTCGTATCCGTCGCGTGTTGACTTGAGTTCCTCCTCTAACTCCAAGTTTCTGGTTAGTGCTTTCTTCAAGTCGATCATCCCTGCACACATCTGGTGCTCCTGGCGATGAATGTGCTGGTTTAACTCTTGAATGAACGCGGCAATGGACCTGTCCTTCCGGGTGTTGATCATGTCCCACCGCTCATCTCGACGTCCACAAATCTGGTAGATAGTGTCCTTTAGCTCCTGCTTGTAGATTTCTCCAATCCTTCCCATAGTGATGTGGGCTGCCATGCTCTTGCCTAGGCTCCATGTAGGCGCATTAAAGGAAAATACTATGGGTGCGGTGACGGGCATGAACGTCCTTCGTGGAACTTGAGCTTGAATCAACCAGCGCTCCTCTTCAGGTAAAGTGGCGTTGTAGGTTCCGGTGAAACTGGGTAGTCCGATGTTTAGATATCTGGTGACTTCCTTCAGGTGTCGTCCAAATGGTGTATCTTCATCAAGTTGCGTGAACTTGTTCTTTGCATCCGCCATCCTAAAAGAGTAGAAAAGATGAGGAGTCACAAATGAGAAGAGTGAATAGTGCTCTAGGGTTTTAGCTTAGTGGTCGTGTCCTACAGTCAGTAACTGCTCTGATGCCATCTTGTAGCGACCAGACCTCAAACAGTCCGATCTCTGTGCATCAGTGTCATCCCTGGATCAGTAATGCTGACACGCACAGTACTTGAAGGATTTATAACAGAGTGGCAATCACACACTTATTACATCGATAGTTCCAACGATGAACTTATTACAATAAAAATGGCTTAAGGCCATCTAATGACGATAACAGCGGAAGGCTTGGAAGATAAGTGAGTCCATCAACTCCAACGGCATCACTGAGTATAGAACCACGACCTAAGAGGCACCTTACTCGTCGTCCGAAAAGTCTGCAACATGAACGTTGCAGCCCGAAAATGGGTCAGCACATGGAATATGCTGGCAAAGTAACACATAGAGAGTAACAAAAGCAAAGCTATACTATATGCAATATGGCTGGTGGAAAGCTCTATGGTTACAGTATTTGCGTAAAGGAAATTTTTTCCTACTGCAAAGGAATAGATTTTAATTAACTATCATGGTAGTTGAAACATCATTGAGAAGGTTCACCCAACTCAATCCCAATTAAAGTAATCATTAACCCAACAATATTAATTAAAGTAACATGATGATATTCACATGATAATCCAAGTACTAGATACTCAAGACGTCCATAACCGGGGACACGGCTAATCATGATCAGTTTGTACACTCTGCAGAGGTTTGTGCACTTTTCCCCACAAGACCCGATCTCCTCCGTTAGGATTCTCGCACTACATGATGTTTGAGAAACGGCTGACCGAGACATAGTCTTTCAGAAGCACTAGCACCTTACGAACGGGTGGACCGTACCAACCTACATCCCCTACATCTGCTAGTCCACCACTATAAGAGTTCGCACGACTTAGTCAACTATGCTAGAGCCCATAATAGCTTGTGGCTGCACACGGAAGTTTCTAGTATGAATAATCTCATGATCCCTTTGAGCCTGGGTGGCGGTCCATAAACAAAACAGGCAATCGCTGGAATACCCAGGTTCCTCAATCCACCCAGATGTGTATTCAAGTTGCCACCTTAAGTTGAACCATTAATTAAATAATCTCACATTTGTCATGGATACACTCACCCAATCCACGTCTACGAGCATAGCATAACCTAATAGCAAACGTAGAAGTAACTCCCAAGGGTTTGAAAATAATGCAGGTAATAGGTACTACCTCATCTACTTCCCTGTCCCACATGTTGTTAGATCCTACTCATGCAATGTGTTTGAGGATAAACTAATGCGATAAAAACTGGGTAATTGGAAAGTATGATCAAAGTGTTACTTGCCTTGCTGATGATCCGCAACACCTAGAGATTCAAAGTATCAAGCGGCGCACTCTGGGTACTCTATCGCAAACAAAAAAGCACACAATAAGTATTTAACTAATGCACGGGTAAAACTCAAATAAGAGATCTAACCATAAAGTTCAACTTAAGAACTCCGGTTTGCAAAAGAGACAAACCAAACGAAACAACGAAAGTCAAACGGCGAAAAGGAAACAACTACCGTACCAATCTGGACCTAAGTCCAAATTTAACAGAGGCAAACGCTTGGGTGACTAGGTTAGATGGAAAGAGGGTTTCGAGACGAAACTCCAGACGCTTGAATCGCCTGATTCCGATAAACGAGCAAAAAGATAAACTAGAACGAAGATCAGATCAGGAATCGCGATCAGATAAATAACTGCGAAAAGAAAACTAAAAACAGCTTAACGAACAGACGTTCGTCAGCTGAGACTAAAAGACGAACTCGTTCGTTAAAACGAACGAACGGGTGAACGCTCGCTAAACAACTAAACCAAGAAAAGAAAAAAAACGGTCTAACTAACTAAAAAACGAACTAGGGTTCTAAAAAACCCGGGCGGTTTACTACCGAAAATCGGCGGCGGAGCGGCTACCTCGGCGGGTCCCGACGGGAGGGTGTCGGCGGTGGGCGGTGGCAGGCAACGGCAGGGCTGCGGCGGCGGCTGCTGCTGCTGCAAGCGGCGGCGGCGGCGGGGCGGGCTTGCGGCGGCGGCGAGGCTGCGGCGGCGGTATTTATAGGAGGGGGGGTTGTTGCTTGGGGGAGGGGGCAAGCAACGGCCGGTGGCAGCGAGTCCGCCTCAGGCACGGGCGGCGAGGCGCGAGGAAGGCGACAGCGGCGGCACGGGCCTGGCTCGGCTGGGCCTTCGGCCTAGTCGGGCTCGGGTCTCCTATTTTTTTTAAATGCCGAAGCTACGAAAAATCCTAGAAACTAAAATAAAAATCTAAAATTGCCAAAACAAATTTTCACCGTCTAAATAGAATATTTAGAACAAGATGAACATTTTTTGGCACTAAATGCATTTTTTGAAAACATGCAATTTTTCCTAATTCAAATAAAACTCCAAAGAAAACTTATTTGATTTTTTTAATAAATCCTCAATATTTCTTTATTTTTTTGGGAGAGTCATTTTACTCCCTATCTCATATTTTCATACCAGAAATACTTGAAGATAATTTAAATAAAATCAAAGAACCTATTTTCAAAATTTGAGAAACCTCAAATATGAAAATATCGAAATCCCCAATTCTCTCCGAGGGTCCTTGAGTTGCGTAGGATTTACTTGGATCCACCAAAAGCAAGAAAATATGATATGCATGATGATCTAATGTATAACATTCCAAATTGAAAATTTGGGATGTTACAGTAGCCCAAGCAGTCATGGAAGCCGGGGCAAGTAATGGGACAACAAACCAGCCATCTCGTCGACACCAGAAGCAAGGCGATGCACCACCGTCGCTGGGAACCCGCCCTTCAGGTATGATCTCCTGTAATATCAAAGAACCAAGTCACGTCTCTGATGAACAGACATAGGTGCATGCTAACAAAACAAAGCGAGGAAAGGTCCATGGCTCGATAGAATGATAACATATGTACAACAAATACACGTGGTAATAGGAGCTACTCCAGAACAACTTGGCCAATCAAGAATTAAAATACTAGCTATATTCAGTATTAAAGAACTAGCTATGTTCTAAAACCTATTCAAGAAGACAACGTCCATGATCATCTAACAAATCTCACCTACACAATGGACGTGGCTTGGTAAAAAGGACTATAAATCAAATAGCATCTAGGGCACAGTAGCAATGAGACAACCCAGTAAGTTACATACTACCGAAATCAGGTGATAAAACCAACTGTGTCACATTCATGAACAGAGAGCATATTACTAATCCTAACCATGGTAACAACACAACACCATAGGACGCTGGAACTACGCCTTGTAATGGGTCCGACCCATGACATTCTGGCCCGTTACTGCAACCAAACACACCCTATATCTTTGACGAACCAGCATCTTCCCTCGATGAGTGACATTGTACGTTTAAGAATAGACGGGGCATTTATTAAAATCAGACACCTCATTAGAATTCACAATTACACAAATAATCATCATTTAGAAGAGATCTTAATCTTACCAAGATGGCCATGTGACCAGTAGTGCCAAATGCTGCATGACCGATATCGGGGTACGTTTGAAGGCCCTGCTTGCTATCTAGGCAATAGCACAGTAGTACACCCATGTTCCATGCGAGCAGAGCAAATACAACAAGTATAATCAGTCCAAGCCAGCTCCCTTGTTTGATGGCATACGACGTCAACATGATTCTGACACCAAACAGAAGATTTATTCCTACTTATTAGAAACAAATGGGAGGACTGAACTGAGTAACGAGAACATTTTATCACAAGACTTAGCCATGATGAATAAGTATTCTTCAGGTTCAGTAGAATTTACAATAGAGACATGTATTAGGAATATGTATGTATGTGCTCCTACTGCTTCACTTGCCCAAACTCAAGATGATGACAACACACAAACACATATGCTTGGTCATTGCCAAATAACCAAGCAAGTTCAGGTAGGTTTCTATTTTTGCATGATACATGTGTGATACGTCTCCAACGTATCTATAATGTTTGATTGTTCCATGCTATTATTTATGATGTTTTGGATGTTTAATGGACTTTGTTATACAGTTTTATATTATTTTTGGGACTAACCTATTAACCTAAAGGCCCAGTCCAGATTGTTGTTTTTTGCCTATTTCAGGGTTTTACAGAAAAGGAATATCAAACGGAGTCCAAACGGAATGAAACCTTTGGGAGAGTTATTTTTGGAGCGATATCTTCATGGGAGACTTGAGAACCACGGAATAGGGCACACGTGGCGTCCACGAGGGTGGGGGGCGCGCCCCCCTACTTCGTGGGCCCACGTTTGTCCCCCGGTGCCCTCCTTCCTCCTATATATACCAGTGTACCCTGAAAACATCAGAAACAGAGAGAAAACCCTAGTTCCACCGCTGCAACCTTCCGTTCCCATGAGATCCCATCATGGGGCCTGTTCCGGAGCTCCGCCAGAGGGGGGATCTACCACGGAGTGCTTCTACATCAACACCATCGCCTCACCATGAGTTGTGAGTAGTTTACTATAGACCTTCGGGTCCATAGTTAGTACCTAGATGGCTTCTTCTCTCTCTTTGGATCTCAATACCAAGTTCTCCTCGGTCTTCGAAGAGATCTATTCGATATAATCTCTTTTTGCAGTGTGTTTGACGAGATCCGATGAATTGTGGGTTTATGATCAAGATTATATATGAGAAATATTTGGTTGTTTTCTGAATTCTTTTATGTATGATTATAATATCCTTGCAAGTCTCTTCGAATTATTGGTCTGGTTTGGCCTACTAGATCTATAGTTCTTGCAATGGGAGAAGTGCTTGGCTTTGGGTTCAATCTTGCGGTGTCCTTTCCCAGTGACAGTAGGGGCAACAAGGCACTTACTGTATTGTTGCCATCGAGGATAAAAAGATGGGGTTTATATCATATTGATTGAGTTTATCCCTCTACATCATGTCATCTTGCTTAAGGCATTACTCCGTTCTTATAAACTTAATACTCTAGATGCATGCTGGATAGCGGTCGATGTGTGGAGTAATAGTAGTAGATGCAGAATCGATTCGGTCTACTTGTTATGGACGTGATGCCTATATATAATGATCATGCCTAGATATTCTCATAAGTATTCGCTTTTCTATCAATTGCTCGATAGTAATTCGTTCACCCACCGTAGAATTCTGCTATCATGAGAGAAGCCACTAGTGAAACCTATGCCCCCCGGGTCTATTCTCAACATATCAATCTACAATTTACTTTACTTTACCGTTTTTACTTTCTGTTCTTATATCCAAAACTACCAAAAATATGAAACTATCATATCTATCAGATCTCACTTTCGTAAGTGATAGTAAAGGGATTGCCAACCCCTTATCGCGTTGGCTGCGAAGTTCTTATTTGTTTGTGCAGGTGCGAGGGACTCGCGCGTGGTCTCCTACTGGATTGATACCTTGGTTCTCAAAAACTGAAGGAAATACCTACGCTACTGTGCTGCATCACACTTTCCTCTTCGAGGGAATACAACGCAAGCTCGAGAAGTAGCAAGAAGAATTGCAGGTGACATTGCCAGGGAGGCTTACGCAAAAGTCATATACCAAGTACATATCACAAACCCTTATCCTTCACATTGCATTTATTTGGCTCTCGTTTTCTTCTCCCCCACTTCACCCTTGCCGTTTTATTTGCCCTTCTTTTTGTCGTGTGTTAACCGTTCGCCTTGCCTTGCCGTCATGGCTAGTCCCTTATCCGCTCCTTTGTCCCCCGAGTGTGAAGTTCTTCACTTCAAGCAAAAACAAGGAGAAAACTTAAAAGAGGCTTGGTTCAGGATGATGGAATCTTATCGTAACTGTACCTTAGAGGTGAATTTTAGGATTGTGCTTCGCAATTTCTATGTTGGACTGAATATGTCCCATAGACAACTCTTGGATTGTGTTGCCAAAGGAAATTTTATCGAAATTGATCTTAGTATTGCGCATGAACTTATAGAGGGAAGAGTGGGAACACTAACTCAACAAAAAGGGTTACATCATACCCAGGAAGAGACACAAGTTTTTGAGAAAAATTGCGAAGCAACAAAAATATTACAAAATTCTCTTGAACCTCTTAAGAGTGTTAGTGGAAATATCCACCGCATGAACATGTTGATTACCCTTTGTAATAAGCGGTTGGATTAATTAGATCTAAAGATTTCCGAATATGAAGGGAAACGTAAAGAACCACCTGGATTCGAGCTTGACACCGTTAAAAGGGTAAAGATCAAAGATGGCAATACCTAGATCTATCCTTGTATCGTGCCTAGCTAGGGGTGTTAAACGATAGCGCTTGTTGGGAGGCAACCCAATTTTATATTTTTTGTTTTTGCTTCTGTTTAGGAATAAATATTGCATCTAGCTTATGTTTAGATGTGGTTTTGTCTTTTAATTAGTGTTTGTGCCAAGTAGAACCTTTGGGAAGACTCGTGTGAAGTTTATATGATCTTGCTGTAAAAAACAGAATCGTTAGCGCTCACTAGAATAGTCACCAGATTTTACTAGAGTGTGCTATTTAGTTGATTCTTTTTGAAGATTATTAATAGACAAATTCCCCACGTTTACCAATTTAGTTCAAAAAAATTGGAGTTAAAGAAGTATGCGAAAGTTACAGATTACTATAGACTATTCTGTTTTTCGTGTGTTGGTTGCTTATTTTGATGACTCTGTGAGTAGTATTGGGGAGTATGAATCATAGAGAAGTTGGAATACAGTAGGCTTAACACCAATATAAACAAAGAATGAGTTCATTACAGTACCTTTGAGTGGTGGTTTGTTTTCTTATACTAACGGAGCTCACGAGATTTTTGTCTAAGTTTTGTGTTGTGAAGTTTTCAAGTTTTGAGTATTGCTTTGATGGACTACGGAACAAAGAGTGGCCAGAGCCTAAGCTTGGGGATGCCCAAGGCACCCCAAGGAAAAATTCAAGGACAACAAAAATCCTAAGCTTGGGGATGTCCCGGGAAGGCATCCCCTCTTTCGTCTTCATCTATCGGTAACTATACTCAGAACTATATTTTTATTGACCACATGATATGTGTTTTACTTGGAGCGTCATGTATGATTTGAGTCTTTGCTTGTTAGTTTGCCACAATTATCCTTGATGGACACACCTTTTTTAGAGAGATAAATATGGCAAGGAATTGTTAGAACACTCTATGTGCTTCACTTATATCTTTTTAGAGCACGGTGGTAATTTTATTTTGTATAAATTGTTGATCTCTCATGCTTCACGTATATCCTTTTGAGAGTCTATTAGAACATCATGGTAATGTGCTTTGGCTATAAAACTATCCTTCACATGATAGGCATCCATGATGAATGTAGTAAAAACTTTCATACAAAGTGCATTGAATATGATGAGAAGTTTGATAGTTGATAATTGTTTTGAGATATGAGGATAGTGATATTAGAGTCATGCTAGTTTATTTATTATGAAATTGATGGATACTTGTGTTAAAGTTTGTGATTCCCGTAGCATGCACGTATGGTGAACCGCTATGTGACGAAGTTAGATCATGAGGTATTTGTAGAGTGTCATCCTTTGTGTGGAGGTCGGGGGCGCGCGATGGTTAACTCCTACCATCCTCCCCCTAGGAGCATGCATTGATTGCTTTGTTTTGATGACTCGTAAATTTTTGCAATAAGTATATGAGTTCTTTATGACTAATGTTGAGTCCATGGATTATACGCACTCTCACCCTTCCACCATTGCTAGCCTCTCTTGTACCGCACAACTTTCGCCGGTACCATACAGCCACCATATACCTTCCTCAAAACAACCACCATATCTACCTATCATGGCATTTCCATAGACATTCCGAGATATATTGCCATGCAACTTTCCACCATTCCGTTCATATCACACGCTTCATATTGTCATATTGCCATGCATGATCATGTAGTTGACATCGTATTTGTGGCAAAGCCACCATGCATAAATTTTCATACATGCCACTCTTGATTCATTGCACATCCCGGTACACCGCCGGATGCATTCATATAGAGTCACACTTTGTTCAAGTATCGAGTTGTAATATTGAGTTGTAAATCAATATAAGTGTGATGATCATCATTATTAGAGCATTGTCCCAAAGAAAAAAAAAAGAAAAAAGGAAAGGCCAAGAAAAAGAAAGGTCCAAAAAAAAGAAAAAAAGAAAAGAAAAGAAAAAGGGATAATTACTACTATCTTTTTCCACATGCTTCAAAGTAGCACCATGTTCTTCATGATAGAGAGTCTCATGTTTAGTCACTTTCTTATACTAGTGGGAATTTTCAATATAGAACTTGGCTTGTATATTCGAACGATGGGCTTCTTCAAATGCCCTAGGTCTTTGTGAGCAAGCAAGTTGGATGCACACCCACTTAGTTTCTTTTGTTGAGCTTTCATACATTTTTAGCTCTAGTGCATCCGTTTAACGGCAATCCCTACTCACTCACATTGAAATCTATTGATGGGCATCTCCATAGCCCGTTGATGCGCCTAGTCGATGTGAGACTATCTCCCTCCTTTTTGTCTTCTCCACAACCACCACTCTATTCCACCCATAGTGCTATATCCATGGCTCACGCTCATGTATTGCGTAAAAGTTGAAAGGTTTGAAAGAATAGAATATGAAAACAAGTGCTTGGCTGAAACTGTGGTTGTGCATGATATGAAAATTTTATGTGATGAAGAGGGAGCATAGCCAGACTATATGATTTTGTAGGGATAACTTTCATTAGCCATGGTATTTTGAGAAGACATGATTGCTTTGCTAGTATACTTGAAGTATTATTATTTCTTATGTCAATATAGACTTTTGTCTTGAATCTTTCAGATCTGAACATTCATGCCATAATAAAAATAACTACATTGAAAATTATGTTGGTTAGCATTCCACATCAAAAATTCAGTTTTTATCATTTACCTACTCGAGGACGAGCAGGAATTAAGCTTGGGGATGCTTGATACGTCTCCAACATATCTGTAATTTTTTATTGTTCCATGCTATTATTTATGATGTTTAGGATGTGTAATGGGCTTTGCTATACACTTTTATATTATTTTTGGGACTAGCCTATTAACCCAAAGGTCCAGTCCAGATTACTGTTTTTTGCCCATTTCAGGGTTTTACAGAAAAGGAATATCAAATAGAGTCCAAACGGAATGAAACCTTCGGGAGATATATTTTTGGACCGATATCTTCACGGGAGACTTGAGAACCATGGAATGGGGCACACGTGGCGTCCACGAGGGTGGGGGGCGCCCCCCTACAGGGAGCGCCCCCCTACCTCGTGGGCCCCATGTTTGTCCCCCAGTGCCCTCCTTCCTCCTATATATACCTATGTACCCCGCAAACATCAGAAACGAAGAGAAAACTCTAGTTCCACCGCCGCAACCTTCTATTCCCGTGAGATCCCATCTTGCGGCCTGTTCCGGAGCTCCGAAGGAGGGGGGGATCTACCACGGAGTGCTTCTACATCAACACCATTGCCTCACCATTAGTTGTGAGTACTTTACCATAGACCTTCGGGTCTATAGTTAGTACCTAGATGGCTTCTTCTCTCTCTTTGGATCTCAATACCAAGTTCTCCTCGGTCTTCGAGGAGATCTATTCGATGTAATCTCTTTTTGTGGTGTGTTTGTCGTGATCCGATGAATTGTGGATTTATGATCAAGATTATCTATGAGAAATCACTACAAAAAAATACACTTTCGTGATGATACGTGTTTGTCATAGTAGGTCATGTTTTCTGTCATGCATGTACATCCATGACGATTTTATGACAGAATCAAGATAGTCATACATGTGTTGTCATAGAAGTGTTCCATGACATTACCAAAATTATCATCACGAAAGTGTCCACTTCCATGACGATAAATCGCCTGTCACAGAAGTGCATTCGTCAAGGGTGACCGACACGTGGCATCCACCGTAACGGAACGCCGTTAAGCTATCAGGTCCGGTTTTGGATCCGATAACCCGTTAACAGCCCCGACCAATGGGGATTTTCCACGTGTAAAATCATCATTGGCTGGAGGGAACAAGTGTCGGCTCGCCGTTGGAACAAATGTCATCCACTCATTGGACCCATAGCGCCTATGATACGTCGACACGTGGCACAGCCCAACAGAGGCCCATTCCTGTGAAAAGGTCGGCCCGTTTGACTTGGTCAAAAGATGGCAGGCCGGCCCATGGCAAGCCTGTTAACGGCCTGTTCGCATATAACCCATTTACAACCCGCTAAACCAGGGCTCGTTTACGGCCTATCCGAATTAGGCCCAGTAGCGTCATCTACTCATTGGACCCAAAGCGCCTATGATACGTCGACACATGGCACGACACAACAGAGGCCCATTCCTGTGAAAAGGCCGGTCCATTTGACTTGGTCAAAAGGTGGCGGGCCGGCCCACGGCAAGCCTGTTAACGGCATGTTCGCGTATAGCCCATTTACAACCCGCTAAACTAGGGCCCGTTTATGGCCTATCCGAATTAGGCCCAGTAGCATCATCTGGGCCGTCCAATATAATTCCGGCCCGTTTTAACTTCCGGCCCATGTATGGCCCATGACGTATTTTGGCCCATATGAGGCCCTTAGTAACAGTCGACCATTAACAACCCATGGTAAAACTAGCCCGTAATGAACAGTGTATCACTTTATATCCATTAACGGCCCATTATTCTGTTGGGCCATTTGCAGCCCATGTTATCTTTCGGCCTTCTCAGGGCCCATTTATTCTCGGGCTCATTTCCAGCATTCATTTACTTTCGGTCCGTTACTGTCATTTTTTGCTTGTGGGCCAAATTCAGCCCCCGTGGTTACAGTCGGCCCGTTTGTGGCCCGTTAATACGTTGTGCCATTTTCATAGTATCATCAAATACAGCCTATTAACGGCCCGTTATGGTCAGCCCATAAAATGTACGATTTCCACTCTAGCCCGTTTACGGCCCCTTACACGGCCCATTGATGAGACGGCCAGTAGAAGGCCCATGGATCGTACGGGACGTAGAAGGCCCATTGAACCGACGGCCCATTGATGGCTCATTGATCCGATGGCCCATGGATCTGCTGGCCCATAAAAGGCCCATGGATCCGACAGCCGATAGAAGTCCCACGGATCAGACAACCCATAAAAGGCCCACGAATCCGATGGCCATAGAAGGCCATGGGTCGTCCGTCCAGTAGATGGCCCATGGATCATAGGGCATGTGGAGGGCCATGGTCACTACAACGTTTGGGCGAGTTGACCCCCGTTTGAACGATATAGCATATTTGAAGAATTATCCTACTCTATACTATCATCTCTAAAAATCATACACTATACAATAAAGAGACAAAGGCATAGAAACATAGAATAATCCTACACTATACAATAAAGAAATTACAGCACATTATACCCACTGGGCATTATGGTTCGGCACCAGTGATAATAAAGCATACACAGAGAGCAAATTACATACATTGGGCAAATACAGCTCATACATCATGGACGCGCATCAACATAACTTACCATTTGAACTATAATCTCTTCAGAAAATAGGATTCGCCGGATTTAGATAGCACAAATTTCAGTCTGCAAAATCTCCAATTCCTTCATTGTTACCTCAGTGTCTTGTTTCATTTTTTGACTCCTACATCTAATACATGCATGTCCAGTCTCAACTTGTTGATTGTACATTCAGAATCATGTATACGTTGTCTTGCCACCTCTAGTTGATGCTCGAGAACATCAGCACATTCCAAATCCAATCCATAATCATTCGGTAACGGCCATGCCGCACTACTCGCATATCTTTGTGTTGATGTCACTTCATCCTAAAATGTTTCTGTAAGTACACATGACTAGGCAAAAATATAGTTACAACAGTGAAGCGAGCAAGACAGACTATTTTGTACTCCCTCCGTTCCTAAATATAAGTCTTTCTAGAGATTTCAACAAGTGACAACATACAGAGCAAAATGAGTGAATCTACGCTCTAAAATATGTCTACATACATATGTATGTTATAGTCCACATGAAATGTCTAAAAATACTTATATTTAGGAACAGAGGGAGTACATGGCAAAATAGGACTAACAATAATGTTACACGTCATGAAGCATAAGCAGGTGATATTTTAAAAATTATAAAAAAAGGTAGTGTGTGCAGCCTGCATACAGAAATCTCTCTTAGCTCACCAGAGGAGCATGATGTTGGGGCCCAATCCAAAACACAGACAAGTTACAAATTTAGACAACACGTTGCGTAGAAGTAAGCAAGCAGTTGGCCATTCTGTAGATCAATTAAACTCTTAGGGAGCATAATGAACAACGGAGGATTTCATACAAACATACAACAGCAAGCAAAACTATGCAATCATTAGCCTAGTATAAACTAGATTGTGAGCCTCATTCAATAATAGTTGGTTAATAGACTTCAAAGCTTCAGGCACACTTCAGAAGAGTATTTAAATGGTAAGGCCTTTAATTATGTCAACTAATAGTTATACAAGTACCCAACATCAGGCATCATTCTTTGGGCATCTCATTAATTGAGGACAAATAAAGCAATTGAAAAGAGCAAATTAACTATGCCTGAAACAAACAAGGAATTGAACTATTGAGTTGGATACAGTGACCTACCTTAACAGGTTGAAGAGGCTCAGTGCAGCTCCTACTTCTCTTGCAAGGCTCCTTCCTAACATCTTGTACTTGGAAATCCTCAATCTTATCTTCATTGCACCCCCTCTGCAAGGTGACACAAACTAGTTACTCGTCTCCTTGGAAGATAAATATGAATACTTTCCAGTCAGTGAACACAAAAGGATGAGATTATAACAAAACAACACCACATAATGAAACATGCCGCATCTCTTGCACTTGCACACAATGAAATGAGCATTTACTATGTATGCACTATGTAAAAACTGGGCATACCTTCGAACTGGATCTCCAGGTACTCTGGAGAGCCTACTTTAGTGTACAGCCAAACCTTTATGTCACCTATGAGTTAGAAAAGGCCCCGCTACAACAGCCCTTAGTGTTTAAATCATTGACAAGCTCCGTTAGAGTGTTAAGTCAAGAATAGCAAGTAATCAAAGCAAACAGTGATGGTCATGCGTTTTTGTTTAAATTAGGCAATGGGATCTCTATGGAAAACATTGACCAAAGTAGATTGTGCCAAGTAGATGGTATCTTTGTATTTGCATTTTGAGCAAATAGTGATGGTCTGTTTTCCTATCATATTAATTACTACACTGGGTTCAATTTGTGATGTTTGCAAGTCAAGTTAATTTTCATATGGGCAGCAAAATGAAAAAATATAATGCAATCTAGACTTTTCACTGATCATACCAAAGATAAGATGAAAACGCAATGAAAAGAACTGGTTGGCTTATTACATGGAGCTTATATTCACAGGTGCTTATTTTCTTAGGATAACTCGTAATTACTATCCCTAAGAAACTTGGCCAATAGAACTGACACACAAATAACATGTCACGATGATTGCAATGGAGGAGTGACGTACCATAGCACACTGTATAGGCTCACCGATGGCTCTCCTTTTTTTTGCGATGTTGCATGAAATTGCCACATACATCTTGTACTTTTTCATTGTGTAACCCTATCTGCAAGTTGACACGGCTAATTTCAGACATCTCTACATGATAATACATTGCATATCCCTTGTGCATATTTAAACCATCAATTAATGATTGTGTGCGTAGCATAAACTAGCCATGACTCTGTGTGCTGGACTAGCAGACACTCTAAGGGAGCCTAATGTAGTGTACTGGAATTCCTACATGCCACCTACGATTTTGTGTAATGTACTGCCTCTATTCCTAAATATATGTCTATGTAGATATTCCAGTATGGACCACATACAGATGTATATAGATGCATTTTTTAGTGTAGATTCACTCATTTTGCTCTGTATGTAGCCTATAGTGGAATCTCTGGAAAGACTTATATTTAGGAACGGAGGTACGAGGTAGTATCCTGTATGACATCTACATATCTAATTTAGCAGCCAATAGTATAAATCATTGTCTGCACAAAGGGATTACTGGTCAAAAATCCTAGCAAAGCACGCTCGCAGCCACAGAACAATACAAGAGAAAGAGACACGCTTACAAGATCATAGCAATGCCTCGGTCCAGGATCTTGGTTGGCCAAGCTGTTAGATCCCGAAGAAACATCGTCCTTGTAGTTTTTGCCAGCTTCATAACAAGTAACAACGATCTGTTAGTATATTTGAAGTACATCGGGCAGGTGATGCTGGATGGGTTTAAAGGTGACAAGTACCTAGGCCGTGGTGGGTGCTTGGCATCTTGCCAGATGGTGGGAATCAGGTTAGAAACGTCAAGGGTGATGACGCTGGGCTGGTTGTCGGGGTCCGGTAAGGAGATCTAGAACCGTCGAGTAGGGTGTTTGTGGAGCGGTTCCGCTAGGGTGGACTACGGTGTGGGCGAAGCGGATCTGTGGCCGTGGACGAGGGCATAGGTGAAGCTACTCCGGTGGTTGGGTTAAGGATGGTGTCGACGATGCGGATCTGCGGCCGTGGACGGGGCGTCAGAAGCTGCTCATGTATGTTGGATGAGGGTGCGAGGAAGCGGATGTGAGGCCGTGGACTTGTGAGTTGGCAAAGCGGCCCCGGTAGGGTTGAAAATGGTATAGGCGAAGCTACTCCGTTGGGGTTGACGATGGTGTCGACGAAGCGGCTCCGGTAGGGTTGAGGAAGGTGTCGGCAAAGAGGATCAGAGGCCGTCGACCGGGGCATCGGTGGGGTGGCTCCGGGGGGGTGTGGACGAAGCGTCTCCGGTGGGGAGTACGAATGAGCCGCTGCAGATGCGCTCCGGTTGACGAGAGTACTGGCGAAGCAGATCCGGCACCGTGGACAAGGCCGGCACTGAATGGGCTGTGGTACAGTGGTGGATGAGCATTCTACTTGTTTCTAGGGGAGGTGTGAGGGGTAGACGCGACCGCAGAAGTAGATCCGGCAAGGTGGACGCCGCTGGTAGTGAATGGGCTCTGGTACGCCGGTGGATGAGCAGTCTAGGGTTTCTAGAGGGGAGGGGAGAAAGGCCGATGAAGTACGAACGACGTGATGTGAGATGCTCTAGTGCTTTGGAGTTAGTCGTTTTTGCGAGAGGGGAGAGGAAATGGGGGTGCCGTGTAGTGGGGGGAACCGGAAGTTACCAAAGCAGCCCCGACCTATTATGCAGATGAGGGCGGTATTGTAACTGTTGGTCTTCGTGCACCAAGGAAAAAAGGGGAATTTCGCATGCTAAAGACTAAGGTGGCGGAAATTTTAGAAGGAGGCGGGAGATTTTGCCGCCCGCGGGATTGTTCGTATCCAGTTTCAACTAATTTTGGACCATGCTAGCGGGAAGGTCATGCGAGACTGTGTACACGGGGCACACATCAGCAGTTGATAATTGGTGTGAAGTCCACCCCAGAAAAAAAGACAATAACTAAGGATGATGCGCCGATAACTTGGACGTTCACACGGGCGCGGACAATCGTACTGGTGTAGTGGCACGTTCACAAAAAAAGGGATCAAACGCTAAGCCTATGTATTTCTCGTGTGAATAGATAATTTAGTGCAATTGGTTATTTACTTTAAACATAATGCATTGATGTGTTAGTGTAGAGGCGCACAAAAAGAAATGGATATTGTAGTCCGCTACTTAAAAGTGTTACCTCATATGATTACATAGCCTCCATTTCATAAAATGCATACCCGTTGAATTCATATACGAATATTACATATATTACTTCATAACAGAACCTTAAATCATCCAAGACTAATGATAAGTAGATATTGATTTATGTTCAAGCGATACACGTCCACGATCGCTAGATAGTAATACGTGAATGAATTGTGCAATCTCTCTCACACGCATACATATCTCATTTCCCTGTGGGCATAGGAATCACACACGCGCACTTCGTGTATTTCTCTCCCTCCGTCAAGGTTAGTATTCATCTTTCTACCCCGTCCTACAAGTCTCTCACACAGAAACACACACGCTCTCTCTGTCGGACATGCCCACCCCTTTAATTCCGCCCACCCGCAGCCACTATTATCTCAAAGTATAATAATGTCTCTCACACATATGCCTAAGGTTAACTCGAGTTCCGGAACCATATGAATACATACAGTGCGATTCCAACAGAGCACCTTTTGTTTTGAGATTTCGCTCTCTCTCTCTCTCTCTCTCTCTCCCTCTCTCTCTCTCTCTCTCTCACGCGCGCGCACGCACACACACATGGTTTCTCGCTTCATTTTTTCCGGCACTTGCATGCACACAATTTTGTTTATCCTCGTGATGCTTTAAGTATGCCTCAGACAAATGCTATCTACCTATCCCTTAATATAGCTAGATATGGGTCACACAAACTCCTTCTCCCTACTAGCAAGATGCTCATGTGTTCCACCGAACATCAAGATGCATTTGTGTGAGTAGTTTATCTTGTGGGAGAAAAGGATGAGCGAGGGAATGCCTTATTTGCAAATGCGGAGAGGCGTGTGGGTATCTTTTTGCAAAATTGCCACGGTTTCTTTCCTATTCGTCGGGTATAAATCGGATGGCCTATATTGCAGGATGGCAGGAACACCATCATCACCAACTCTGTTTTTTATAAGAGTAGGGATATGTAAGTGTCACTGCCCCCCCCCCCC
>LR738715.1:597487042-597503513 GCA_902687465.1 Secale cereale | reverse complement strand
CACGCCCGGGAATCGGGAGTACTCCACGGCCCGTCTGACATGACACATAGCTTAGGGAAGGCGTGTTGCCTAGCATTTTCACTTTCATGTTGGACCGCCGTTGAGCAAACCGACTATTGGCAAACAGCACCCCGCCCGCCGCCGGGTTGGAAAACAGAAACGAGGGGAAGATCTAGCTATAGCACGGAAGCCAAAAAAATTGGTGTCCGATGGGGCTCGTTGATAGAGTAGGAGCATTCCGTACTACTCTACTCCTACTAGTACCACTATACAACTAGTACTACCACTATACAACTAGTAGGTACGTGCACGGCACAGCATCGTAGGAACAAAAAACGGGAAGATCTTGTTTTGGGTGATTTATATTTTTTTCTGTCAACGTAGTATGAATAATATGATGTGGAGGGCACCCATGAAGCTTATGTGGCTTGGTTGCATGGCTACGAAAGGTTAGAGAAAAATAAATAGATAATGTGTTTAGAGTGCACTCCACTAAATAGATATGCTTTGGATCCATTGTAAGGGTTCGGCACATCTATATCTATACCCCCTATATAGTGTGTGAATAACTTTGAAAGTTGGTTGTTGGATGAAGCCAATACGACGGTACAAAGATGGCAAATCCGAGCACTACTGTCCATTGGATATCATCTGTGCATTCCACCAGATTCTGCCACATGTAGAATCTAGAAGACTCCACATGTAGAAGCATAATGCACAAATCACCAGAATCTCATGCGTGCAATGCACGTGTACCTTACTAGTACGTACTAGTTGGTAGTAGTAAGAAACAAATTCCGGGTTTGGCACGAGCTCGTACTGTGGAGCACCACAAGGCCTGCCGCAATAGTTACGTTTCCCTCTCGGGGCCCATGGGACTGAACTTCAGTGGCTTAGTGCCCGACCTATAAGTCAATGACATGCGGACCTTAAATGCGGCTGGACCACATGTCATTCTCATGGTGGTGGTGTGGTTTGCGACTGACTAGTTCGTGATGAACCAGCCGGTGGTGGCGTGGCCGTGGCGAGGGTGCCGCAGCTGGGCGTAGGGGCGTTACGAAGCGTAGATGGCCACACCGGCGGGTACTACATGTAGTACAGAAGTACTCCAGCTGAGGATTGATGCCTGAGACGAAATGTGTCACAGCCGCTGGATGAAATAGTTCATCCATCCATAATGCCCTGCTGCTGGTGCAGCATCTTCTTCTTCTTCTTCTTCTTCTTCTTCTTCTTCTTCTTCTTCTTCTTCTTCTTCTCATTTTCTATGGGAGACGGCTTCGCAACAAGCTCTCTGGACCTTGCAGCTATCTCGAAACTCACACGGGCATCGAGGGCAGCATATTTTATCTGCTCGTACGTCAAGGGATAATTCTCCCATCCAGACGACCTTAATGCCAGCGTCTTGTCACCCTTCTGAAGATTTGTTCATAGCACAAAATTTAATACGTTGAATAGGGATGGTGTCGGTTTATCACAATCTTCTACAGGAATTTTTATTATGGTTTGTAGGTCAGCGATGCTATTCAAATCAAGGTTGTACGGCTCCAACTTCTGTTTGTCCCTTGCGATGGCTGCCTCACAGAAGTATATGTCCCCCCGAGACAAGAAACCGTGAAGCTCACCTGGTATGGAGGGCGCGTGTATGATGTGGTACACCAAAACTTCATCTTTGAGGCACAGCTGAAGGACGGCGACGCATTGGATCTTCCCATTGGCATGCTCCGTGTACTCTGCGTCGAGATCGATGACATTCATCTCCACCTTTTGGAGGGAGTTGGATACATTGCTGATCCACTTCCGAACAACCCTTGGGTGGTCGGTGACTGTGGCAACTATGCTCAATGAGCCTTCGACGAGGACATGTTGGACACTAAAATCCTGCATCTCGATCTCTTTCTCCATTTGGAACCGCTGGACCGGAGGGCTATGGTTTGGAGAATTAGGATTAGATGGCTAGTATAACTGAAGAAGATAATTATTTATAGGGGCTTCGGAATTACTCCAAGAGGATGTGGTTAAAACAATGTGAATGCAGTGTGGTTTGGATGCAAATGAAGATCAAGGAGTAGTGAAGAAGCCGAGGAAAATTGGTTCCCGATGGGGAAGTAAATGGTAGAAGTGGCCTACAGGCAGTTGATTAGACATCTAGGTAGATTAAACGAAAATGCTACGCGGGTAGGCTGAGGAGTGGGGCCTGTCCCTGTACGTGCCCATCCTTCCAGCACTACATCTGCCACTGGCTAGTTGAGGTCACTCTTTCGAATCACTATGGTGAGACATTTTATGATTCCTTTTTATTTCTCCACCCCTCATGACAGGTGGGACCTATGCAAACAAGAATTTGGTTCTGCTCACAATACGGATGATACCTGGAGGATGAAGTGAACCCAGAGGCATGCTAGCACGGGATTACTACTTATGATCCTACTACTCCTACTAGTAGTAGTAGTACAACTGTAGTACACTTCATTGTCAAAATACTATTATTTATCCGGTCCTCACAGTGAAGTGACAAGACCCTGCGCCCGAGGTGACACCAGTCCAGGCGGCGTGTTTGTGTTACCAAAGTCAGCCTCACCTTGTGCACTGTGCAGTCACTGTCACCGCCGCTGTATAGAATGCCTCGCCTCGTCTCCCTCTCCCCTAGCACCACTCCATCTCCATTTCTGTCTCGTCGGAGATCTTGAGGTCACTCTTCATTATTTCACTGTGCCCCCACATACCCTCGCCTCGCTCGCCTCCCCCAATACTACTATTCCCTCGCTAGCCGCTCCAGCACCGATAGCCTTCTCCCCCGTAAATCAAGCCCCCCAAAACCCCACCTTCCAAACTCCACCATGGCCGAACGCGAACCGTGCAGGATCCATATGAGTCGTGATTGGAGCAATCTCCCCAGTGACGTCCTCGACCTCTGTTGTTCGTGTATGGATATGTTGAGCACCCTGCGGTTGGATGCATGCTCGAGGGGCATGCACACGGACATCATCGAAGCGAGGCCAAAGCTTTTCAAGACACCCTGCTTGCTGCTATCTGGTCTTGCGAGATTGGCTCACCATGATACGGAGGCGTACGTGATGCCCCTCGACTTCAATCCGGTCTCCATTAGCCGAAACTTCTTTGCAGGTATGTAGTGGGTCGCCGTACATCATTTCCCTCGTCTTCGATCCGATCACCATCGCCCGAAACTTCTTGGCAGGTATGTACTGGGTCGGCATGAACTCCCACTGGATGGCTGCCTTCAGTGAAGACGGTAATAAGTTGGTGCTCGTGAACTTCCAAACCTCCCATGAGATTATCCTTCCTCCGTTGGATCATATAGAGTTTTACCATCGCGGTCCTAGTCATCTAGATTACCACGTCAGTTGGACGGACCTTGTTTTGCAGAAGATTATAATCTGCCAAGTGCCCACACGACAAGCGATTTACGCAAACTTCAAGCTAATTGCCTTGTTCGACCGCGGACTCGCCTATCTTTATGCCGGTGCCTTCTTTTGTTGGAGACAACTCAGCTCGGAGTGGATCATCGTCAAAGCTGATACACACCTCTGTGATGCTGTTGAACACAATGGCATCATCTACGCGATCGACAAAGCAGATGGCACAACGTATTGCTAGGACAGCGCGTGTAAGTTGTTTCTGTCTCATGTTAATGATGACGCTATGACACTGTTTGAAATTTTTGTGATGATTGGCATATCCCTGTTTGAGTAGAATTTGAGTAGAACTATGGCAATGTATTAGAGACGCCATAAATCAGCTATATTTGGAATGAGTTAATTCATGCGATTGTACCCTTGAATAATCAAACGGTTAGGAATATATGGATATTCTCCTTATTTTACATTAATCTATATACTACTACTAAATATGAGTGTGTATCAATGGCCATGTTAGTTTCCTCATTTTCATGATGTAGAAACATGCACCACATTGTTGGTTTCATCTAACCATACATTAGGGAAGTAAATGTGCATATGGAGAACTCTATATTTGGAAGTAGTGAAATCCTGTAATGCTTACCATGTGTACATACCTATATTCGCCCTTCAGCAATCAATGGCTAGAATATTATCCTCGCAAAAAATTTGCCCACAGAACACAAGTATATAACAATGCATGGTATGTTAGTTACCTTGAAGAATTTGTTTGTGAGGACAGGACATGATTCCATAATGTGCATGACATGGTAGTTTCCTGTGAAGAATCGATTGCGAGATAACATGAGTATAACCATGCATGGCACTTCTATATTTTCGAACCCAGTATACATTTCGCTATATTTTCCTCCCAGTTCCAACAGGGACATATCAATGTTGTTTCTTGCATTATCCTACTCATACTCCGAACAATGTTGATCTTAAATTAACAATGTCTGTCCTTTTTTATATGATGAAGTGTCCCTACAGTTACTGCCCTTTGTAATCACACCACCTTTGCCAAAAAACAGGGAAGCACAACTGGTTCCTCGCTCGATCAGACGACGGCAAAAGACTGATGATCATTTCGACACATGAGCCGGAAAAGTTATATTGCAAAATCCCCCACTGTATACAAGCACCATGAAATACGTGAGTATCTGGACAGTGGCTATTACGTCTATGAGCAGGATACCAGCTTGTTGGGGCCTTTAGTATTTTTTAGTTGGAGGCGGGTAAACAGCCTTGGTTCACACTCTCTGTTTCTCGGACTCAATTATCCGATTAACCAGAAGATCACCGTTGGCAAGGACCTTGATGGCAGAGAGGCTCTATTTGCTATGGAAAACTATGTCTACACGGCGAGCCCTAGGAGTTCGGGAGCAAACTCCCCTGATTGTCAACGATACAGCCTGCAACCAATAGAAGGTGAGAATGACAAAGGCATCCGGATTAACTTTGATCCTTGGATGTCTCAATTACGACAGGCAGTGATGCGGTTCAAGCCTTCAGGTTGATAGGTAATTGGGTTGTTGCGTCGAAAGGGTGTAGTACTGGTGTCTCTGGATCATTGGTCGCTGAAGCGGGGCTGCAAATTATGATGTTGTTGGATCATCTCTTCGAATGACTTTGTTATCTTTGCTGCTTGTTCTGGATGGGTAGTTCTTTTCTTTTGTTGTGCATATTCCTTGTCATTTGGTCATCCTCATCTATGTCACTCTTACTATGTAATAGTTGGCTCTGTTTAGAATGTCATTCTCGTCTGGATCGCGAGAGTCTGAGCGCTGCAGATGGGTGTGTTTTGGTGGTGTAGCAAGACTTCTTATGAACTATCATGTCTTGCTGTTTATGTCAGTAGTGGTCACTAGTCAGTGTTTGAATGTTGTATATATCATTGTTTCGAACTGTTTATTGTCTCAAACTACTGCTTGGCTAAATTAGGGCATCACCATTCTCCAGTGTTGAGAGTGTATCTCCTTTTTTCAAGTTATATAATTTGAGCTCATTGTCTTTTCGATGATGTACACTTGTTTGGGCTAGTAAGGTGTCGTTGAATATGGGACGAGTAGTAACGCAATGCCAAACAGGTCAATTATGACTCTCAGGCCGGGCTCTCAAAAGATCCTCAAAAAAAGGCCGAGCTCTCCAAAAAGATTGAATAAGGTGTTTTCGTGCGCTTGCGCGCAGAGAGCATCTTGGTGCGTGTTCGAAATTCAAGCTACCTTTTCATCCCCAATCTCCCGCCCCTCCCCCACCTCTGGAAGCTCGACTCCTACTCCAGTTCCCCAAATCCCCCTCCTGTACTCCATATACTCAAGCTCACTATCATGTCGCCGGTCAACGCGGATCTCCGAGCTGGAGATCCCGAGGTCCGTCCTGCCTTCGGTCGCTGCGTGTTGTCGCTCAACAGTGGCATGGCGACGCTTCACGACCAGTTTGTCGGCAAAGTGCTGATGGTAACCATCAACGGCGACCGGCCTCCCGTCTCGCTGGACGACCTTGTCAAAGCTCTTGGCATTACACACGACATCCAAATAAGTGACTTGCTCGTCGAAGTCTGTCCGCCACCGGCTGATTTCTTCGTCAGGTTCCGGACAAGTTTCGACTGCAGTCGTGTGTTCGAATCTTCCCAGCGTTTTATTCTGCGATGGCGCGCTGGTGAGCTTTGATCGGTGGTACCCAGTATGGGGCTCGGTGCCCTCTGAGCTTGAGTTTTTAACAAAGCTTACCTTCCAGGGCATGCCTCGACGTGCTTGGAAGAGCAAGTCGATGAATGAGCTTATCAACGACCTTGGAGGTGAGCTCGTAAGTATGTTTGTTTCTCCAGACAGCTGGGCTCTGACGGTTATGGCATGGATGAAGAAGCCCTCCACCATACCAAAGGTGATTGGGGTTGAGATACCGGTGCAGGAACCGGGGTTGTACTATTCGTCACCACCGAGGCCGCCGCGGACCACGTTCGGGATGTACCTGTATCGAGTGTTCGTGCATGTCGAAGAAGTGGTCAATCCATCAATCCAAGTCCTGCCACCGCCGCTGGTGCCAGGGTCCGTCGACGACATCCATTACATGAGTCACCGTTAGTCTTTCCCCATGTTGATCGGAACGATGGATGGCACAGGGCCTACTCCATCGTGCGACGGAGGCCACTGCTTCTTTTGGAGAAGAGGCAAGCTGGCTGCTGATAACCCACAAGTGTAGGGGATCGCTACAGTTTTCGAGGGTAAAGTATTCAACCCAAATTTGTTGATTCGACGCAAGGGGGGCCAAAGAATACTCTTAAGTATTAGCAGCTGAGTTGTCAATTCAACCACACCTGGAAACTTAGTATCTGCAGCAAGGTAGTTTTAGTAGCAAAGTAATATGATAGTGGCGGTAGCGGCAATAAAAGTAACGATAGTGTTTTTGTAGTTTTTGTAATAGTAGCAACGGAAAAGTAGATAAGCAACAAACAATATAGGAAAAGCTCGTAGGCATTGGATCGGTGATGGGAAATTATGTCAGATGCAATTCATCATGTAGAAGTTATAACCTAGGGTAACAGAGAACTAGCTCCAGTTCATCAATGCAATGTAGGCATGTATTCCAAATATAGTCATACGTGCTTATGGAAAAGAACTTGCATGACATCTTTTGTCCTACCCTCCCGTGGCAGCGGGGTCCTATTGGAAACTAAGGGATATTAAGGCCTCCTTTTAATAGAGTACCGGACCAAAGCATTAGCATATACTGAATACATGAACTCCTCAAACTACGTTCATCACCGGGAGTGGTTCCGATTATTGTCACTTCGGGGTTGCCGGATCTGAAATCATGGCACTCGGGCTCTAGTGACAAGCATTAAGCATGGCAAAGTCATAGCAACATCAATCTCAGAACATAGTGGATACTAGGAATCAAACCCTAACAAAACTAACTCAATTACATGATAGATCCCATCTAACCCATCACCGTCCAGCAAGCCTACGATGGAATTATTCAAGCACGGCGATGAGCATCATGGAATTGGTGATGGAGGAAGGTTGATGATGACGATGACGACGATCTCCACTCTCCGGAGCCCCGAACGGACTCCAGATCAGCCCTCCTGAGAGAGATTAGGGCTTGGCGGCGGCTCCATCTCGTGAAACGCAATAATTCTTTCTCCCTAATTTTTCTCTCCCCGAAAGTGAATATATAGGATCTGGGGATACGTCGGTGGAGCACCAGGGGGCCCATGAGGCAGGGGGCGCGCCCTGGGCAGGGGGCGCGCCCCCTACCCTCGTGGACAGGGTGTGGGCCCCTGGTCTGGGTCTTCTTGCAGATATTTTTTATATTTTCCAAAATAAATCTCAGTGGAGTTTCAGGTCATTCCGAGAACTTTTTATTTCTGCAGAAAAACAACACCATGGCAATTCTGCTGAAAACAGCGTCAGTGTGGGTTAGTTCCATTCAAATCATGCAAGTTAGAGTCCAAAACAAGGGCAAAAGTGTTTGGAAAAGTAGATACGTTGGAGACGTATCAACTTCCCCAAGCTTAAACCTTTGCTTGTCCTCAAGCAATTCAGTTGATAAACTGAAAGTGATAAAGAAAAACTTTGACAAACTCGGTTTGCTCTTTTTGTTGTAAATATGTAAGCTAGCATTCAGGTTTTCAGCAAGATCATGAACTAACCACATTCACAATAACTTTCATGTCTCAAGACCACTCATATCAATGGCATAATCAACTAGCGAGCAATAATAACAAACCTCGGATGACAACACTTTCTCAAAATAGTCATGATATGATATAACAAGATGGTATCTCGCTAGCCCTTTTTGAGACCGCAAAACATAAATGCAGAGCACCTTTAAAGATCAAGGACTGACTAGACATTGTAATTCATGGTAAAAGAAATCCAGCCATGATCATACTCAATGCAAATTAATAGTAACACATGCAATGACAGAGGTGCTCTCCTACTGGTGCTCTTCGATAAGAGAATGATGACTCTGCATAAAAATAAATAGATATGCCCTTCGTAGAGGGAAGCAGGGATTTGTAGAGGTGCCAGAGCTCGATTTTTAAATAGAGATGAATAACATTTTGAGCGGTATACTTTCATTGTCAACATAACAACCAAGAATCTCGATATCTCCCATGCTACGCACATTATAGGCGGTTCCCAAACAGAATGGTAAAGTTTATACTCCCCCAACCACCAACAAGCACACTCCACGGCTAGCCCGAAACAACGGTTACCGTCCAAACGAGCAACAGCCCTGAGGAGTTTTGTTTAATTATTATGATTTTGAGCATGGGACTGGGCATCCGGATTACCAGCCATTTTCTCATGAATGATGAGCAGAGTCCACTCATCGTGAGAATAACCCACCTAGCATGGAAGATATAGACAGCCCTAGTTAATACATGAGCCGTTCAAGCATACAAAACAGAATTTCATTTGAAGGTTTAGAGTTTGGCACATACAAATTTACTTGGAACGGCAGGTAAATACCGCATATAGGAAGGTATGGTGGACTCATATGGAACAACTTTGGGGTTTATGGAAGTGGATGCACAAGCAGTATTCCCTCTTAGTACAGGTGAAGGCTAGAAAGAGACTGGGAAGCGACTAGCTAGAGAGCAACAACGGTCATGAACGTGCATTAAAATTTATCAACAATGAATGAAAGCATGAGTAGGATATAAATCACCATGAACATAAATATCGTGGAGGCTATGTTGATTTGTTTCAACTACATGCGTGAACATGTGCCAAGTTAAATCACTTAAATCGTTCAAAGGAGGATACCACCCATCATACCACATCACAACCATTTTAATATCATGTTGGCATGCAAGATAGACCATTATAAACTCTCAGCTAATTAAGCATGGCATAAGCATCTATGATCTCTAATTGTCATTGCAAGCATGCTTCATTCATAACAAGCTGAATCAGGAATGATGAGCCATCATATTTACAAAAACAAGAGAGGTCGAGTTCATACATGCTTTTCTCATCTCAATTAGTTCATCATATATCATCCTTATTGCCTTTCACTCGCGCGACTTAACGGTGTGGATAATAATAATAGTGCACGTGCATTGGACTAAGCTGGAATCTGCAGAGATTTAATACAAGAGAGAAGACAATGTAATGTGGCTCTAGGTTAAATCAACAATAAAACATATGAGAGCCACTAAGCATTTTTAATCATGGTCTTCTACTCTTAACCCCCAAAGAAAAGAAAAGAAACTATTTACATGGGAAAGCTCCCAACAATCAAAAGAAGAACGGGAAATCTTTTGGGGTTTTCATTTTAACTACTACTACAAGCAAGGAAAGTAAACTAGCTAGAAGCTACAACTAATTTTTTTTGTTTTTATGGGTTTTTCTAGCACACAAGAAAAAGACTAAGAAAAAGAAATTGAAACTAAACATGGATGGTACAGTGAAAGAGTGTGAACACCGACAACTAGAATAAGTGTGTGAACATGAATGTAAAGTCGGTGAGAAACACGTACTCCCCCAAGCTTAGGCTTTTGGCCTAAGTCGGTCTATGGCCACGGATCGGAGCTACTCCCTCCAGTGTACTGAGATGTATCCTCTGGGTGCCACTGATTGGCGAGCTCATCTAGCTCCCACCCATCAACAGACTGACAGTAAGGACCAAGTGGTGGCTCTGGCTCAGGCTCTGAAGCTTGTGTCTGGCCTTGGTACTTGTAGAAGGCATCTGATGTGATGAGGTATACGCCTGTGGACAGATCAAACAAAGATGGTGCAGGCAAGGTAAAAATTTCAAAACATATTTCGTCAAACCTTAATTTATAATTAAGCTGCCTATTCTTGTCTTTAACAATAAACTCATGAGCTACCATTCTCTTGTAGTTTAGATAAATAGGGGTAAGCAATTTTTCTTCCTTGCCTAATAGGTATTCTAAAATGTTCAGCAAGGCGAGAAGCAAAGATGCCTCCAAAGACGGGCCCGTTTGAGCGGTTCAGACTCAGTCGTTTAGCAACGATGGCACCCAAGCTAATAGTTGTGTCTTGAAACAAAGCATGGCATAAAATGACAATGTCAGGGGCACTAAGATTCCCACTGTTCCCGCGACCAATTAAGCATCTACTAGCAAATAAAGCAAAGTAGCGCAGAACAGGGAAGTATATGCTAGTGATTCTTGCCCCTGAAACTTGTCTAGTTTCCCCTACAGCTATCATGTCAATAAACCCTTCAACATCTTCATAATGTGGTTCGTCAAGTCTACCTCCAAAGGGTACTTTGCATATTTCACAAAAATCTAGGAGTGATATCTCCTTAATCACATCATATAAACGAAACTCCACCGTAGGTGGTGTTTTCTTAGCATGAAAATGAAAGTTTGCGTGAAAATATTGGTGAGTAAGAGATACTGTTCTTTCTGTTCGTGTATGAAGTCGGTGAGGCTTGTGTTATTTGCCAACCAATAAAAGTCTTCGTAAATCCCGGTGGACATCATGAAATCATTACAAGGCCATTCGCACAGTCGAACTTCCGCCATGCGAGGAAGATTATACTTGGGCTTCTTATTTTCTTCTTTCTTCTTATCCTTTGAGCCCTTGCTGGAGGAGCCCCTCAACAATCTTTATATCATTTTCCTTTTCTAAAAATTTCTGAAATTTTTAGTAACTCAAAATAAAAGTTAACCAAACTCAATAATATTGATAGCAACAACTCCTATAAGTGCCTAGAGACTATATCATGCATTAGAACTACTTGGGACCAAGAAAATTTGACATGCAAGCTCAAGAACAAGGTCACCACAGCAGCATAAATTTGCAATAAATAGAGCACTAGAACAAAAACTAATTGGACCAATGGAGGAGTCACATACCAAGGAACAATCTCCCAAACAGTTTGGTGAATGGTGCTTTGAGCAAGGAGATCGAAAATGGCAGCAAGATGAGCTAGAACTCGGGTTTGAGCTGGTTGATGATTTTTTGGGAGGAGGAAAAAGAGTGTGGGTGTAGGAATAAGTGGAGGGGGGCCACGTGGGGCCCACGAGGCAGGGGCGTGCCCTGGGCAGGGGGGGCGCGCCCTGGACCCTCGTGGTCAGGTGCTGGCTCCCCTCGCCGTGTGTTATGTGCCATATTTTCTCAAATATTCTAGAAAAAATCATATTTCATTTTCATGGCATTTGGAGAACTTTTATTTTCAGGATATATTTTTACTGCACGGGTAAGTCTGGAAACAGACAGAAAATACTATTTTTCCTTTAATTATCCTAATTAACAGAAAGTAAAAGGAGGGTACAGAAGGTTGTGCTATCTAGATTTACCTATCCCATGCTCATCAAAAGGAATCCATTAACAAGGTTGATCAGGTCTTGTTAATAAACTCTTTCCGAGTAACATGAAACAGGAGAATTTTCGAATAACACTAGGTTATCTCAATGGGGATATGTATGTCCCCAACAATAAGGATGTCATATGTCTTTTTGATAGTAGGAATTGGAAATTCAAAACCTCCAATAGTAATAGTTGAAATTTTTCCAATGTAATTGATACTATGGGCCTGAGGTTGTTTCCTCGGAAAATGTACTGTATGGTCATTACCATTGACATGAAAAGTGACATTGCCTTTGTTGCAATCAATAACAGCCCCTGCAGTATTCAAAAAGGGTCTTCCAAGAATAGTAGACATACTATCGTCCTCGGGAATATCAACTATGACAAAGCCCGTTAGAATAGTAACATTTGCAACTACAATAGGCACATCCTCACAAATACCGACAGGTATAGCAGTTGATTTATCAGCCATTTGCAAAGATATTTCAGTAGGTGTCAACTTACTCAAGTCTAGTATATGATATAAAGGGAGAGGCATAACACTAACACAGGCTCCAAGATCACACAAAGCAGTTAAACATAGTTATTCTTAATGGAGAAAGGTATAGTAGGTACTCCTGTATCTCCTAATTTCTTAGGCATTCCACCCTTAAAAGTATAATTGGCAAGCATGGTGGAAATTTCTACTTCATGTATCTTTCTTTTGTTGGTAATAATATCTTTCATGTACTTGGCATAAGGATTTGTTTTAAGCACTTCCATCAAATGCATACGCAAAAAGATAGGTCTAATCATTTCAGCGAAGCGCTCAAAATCCTCATCATCCTTTTTCTTGGACGGTTTCGGAGGAAAAGGCATGGGTTTCTGAACCCATGGTTCTCTTTCCTTGTCGTGTTTCCTAGCAACAAAGTCTCTCTTATCATAAAGTTGATTCTTTGATTGTGGGTTATCAAGATCAACAACAGGTTCAATCTCTACATCATTATCATTGCTAGGTTGAGCATCATCATGAACATCATCATTAACATTATCACTAGGTTCATGTTTATTACCAGATTGTGTCTCAGCATCAGAAACAGATATATCGTTAGGATTCTCAGGTGTGTCAGCTACAAGTTCACTAGAAGCATGCAAAGTCCTATCATTTTTCTTTTTCTTCTTCTTAGAAGAACTAGGTGCATCTAAATTAGCTCTCTGAGAATCTTGCTCAATTCTCTTAGGGTGGACTTCAGGATATAGAGGTTCCTGAGTCATTTTACCACCTCTAGTTGCAACTCTAACATTATAGTCATTATTCTTACTATTTAATTAATTGAGAAAATCATTCTGAGCCTTAAGTACTTGCTCTACTTGAGTGGTGACCATAGAAGCATGTATACTAATGAGTTTCAGTTCACCTTTAGCTCTAGACAGATAATCACTCAAGCATTCAATCATATAAGCATTGTGTTGTAATTTTCTACCAACATAAGCATTGAAGTTTTCTTGTTTCACAATAAAATTGTCAAACTCATCTAAGCATTGGCTAGCAGACTTATAACGAGGAATATCACCTTTATCAAATCTATAAAGAGAATTTACCTTTACTACTTGCGTCGGGTTATCAAGACCATGTATTTCTTCAATAGGTGGTAAATTCTTACCATCCTGATCTTTAATAGCTTTTTCTTTTATAGATTTCTTTGCCTCATGCATATCCTCAGGACTGAGAAATATAACACCTCTTTTCTTCGGAGTTGGCTTAGGGGCTGGTTCGGGAAGTGTCCAATTATTTTCATTAGCCAGCATATTATTCAATAGTAGTTCAGCTTGTTCAACTGTCCTCTCCCTGAAAACACAACCAGCACAACTATCCAGGTGGTCTCTGGAAACATCGGTTAGTCCATTATAAAAGACATCAAGTATATCATGCATCTCAAGAGGATGATCAGGCAAAGCATTAAGTAATTGGAGAAGCCTCCCCCAAGCTTGTGGGAGACCCTCTTCTTCAATTTGCACAAAGTTATATACTTCCCGTAAGGCAGCTTGTTTCTTATGAGCGGGAAAATATTTAGCAGAGAAGTAATACATCATATCCTGGGGACTACACACACAACCAGGATCAAGAGAATTAAACCAGGTCTTAGCATCACCCTTTAACGAGAATGGAAATAGCTTAAGGATATAATAGTAATGAATCTTTTCATCGTTGGTAAACAGGGTGGCTATATGATTCAACTTAGTAAGATGTGCCACAACAGTTTCAGACTCATAGCCATGGAAAGGATCAGATTCAACCAGAGTTATTAACTCAGGATCAACAGAGAATTCATAATCCTTATCAGTAACACGGATAGGTGAAGTAGCAAAAGCAGGGTCATGTTTCATTCTAGCATTCAAGGACTTTTCTTTCATCTTAGCTAATAATTTCTTAAGATCATATCTATCATTGCAAGCAAGAAAGTCTCTAGCAGTTTCTTCATCCATAACATAATCCTCAGGAACAACAGGCAATTCATATCTATTGGGAGTAGCCTCATCATCACTTTCATAAATATCATCAGTTTCAACATTTGCATTCTCCCTAACCTTAGCAATTTGTTCATCTAGAAATTCACCTAGTGGCACAGTATCAGGCATAGAGGTAGTTTCATCATACATAGCAAAAGTAGCATCATGAAGAACATACGACATATCAGATTCAATAGCAGGAGTAGGTGTCGCAAGTTTACTCATAACAGAAGGAGAATCAAGTGCAGAGCTAGATGGTAGTTCCTTACCTCCCCTCGTAGTTGAGGGTAAGATCTTGGTTTTTGAGTCCTTCAAATTCTTCATAGTGATCAACATATATAAATCCCAAGTGACCTAAAGAATAGAGCTATGCTCCCCGGCAACGGCGCCAGAAAATAGTCTTGATAACCCACAAGTGTAGGGGATCGCAACAGTTTTTTAGGGTAAAGTATTCAACCCAAATTTGTTGATTCGACACAAGGGGAGCCAAAGAATACTCTTAAGTACTAGTAGCTGAGTTGTCAATTCAACCACACCTGGAAACTTAGTATCTGCAGCAAGGTAGCTTTAGTAGCAAAGTAATATGATAGTGGCGGTAGCGGCAATAAAAGTAACGATAGTGTTTTTGTAGTTTTTGTAATAGTAGCAACGGAAAAGTAAATAAGAAACAAGCAATATAGGAAAAGCTCGTAAGCATTGGATCGGTGATGGGAAATTATGTCGGATGCAATTCATCATGTAGAAGTTATAACCTAGGGTGACACAAAACTAGCTCCGGTTCATCAATGAAATGTAGGCATGTATTCTGAATATAGTCATACATGCTTATGGAAAAGAACTTGCATGACATCTTTTGTCCTATCCTCCCGTGGCAGCGGGGTCCTATTGGAAACTAAGGGATATTAAGGCATCCTTTTAATAGAGTACCGGACCAAAGCATTAACACATAGTGAATACATGAACTCCTCAAACTATGGTCATAACCGGGAGTGGTCCCAATTATTGTCACTCCGGGGTTGCCGGATCATAACACATAGTAGGTGACTATAGACTTGCAAGATAGGTTCAAGAACACACATATATTCATGAAAACATAATAGGTTCAGATCTGAAATCATGGCACTTGGGACCTAGTGACAAGCATTAAGCATGGCAAAGTCATAGCAACATCAATCTCAGAACATAGTGGATACTAGGGATCAAACCCTAACAAAACTAACTCGATTACATGATAGATCCCATCCAACCCATCACCATCCAGCAAGCCTACGATGGAATTACTAACGCACGACGGTGAGCATCATGGAATTGGTGATGGAGGAAGGTTGATGATGACGATAGCGACGATCTCCACTCTCCGGAGCCCCGAACGGACTCCAGATCAGCCCTCCCGAGAGAGATTAGGGCTTGGCAGCGGCTCCATCTTGTGAAACGCGATAATTCTTTCTCCCTGAATTTTTTTCTCCCCGAAAGTGAATATATAGGATCTGGGATACGTCGGTGGAGCACCAGGGGGCCCACGAGGCAGGGGGCGCGCCCTGGGCAGGGGTACGCGCCCCCACCCTCGTGGACAGGGTGTGGGCCCCCTGGTCTGGATCTTCTTGCAATTTTTTTTTATATTTTTCAAAATAAATCTCCGTGGAGTTTCGGGTCATTCTGAGAGCTTTTTATTTATGCACAAAAACAACACCATGGCAATTTTGCTGAAAACAGCGTCAGTCCGGGTTAGTTCCATTCAAATCATGCAAGTTAGAGTCCAAAACAAGGGCAAAAGTGTTTGGAAAAGTAGATACGTTGGAGACGTATCAGCTGCCTGGATGTGCCCTAATTTGAGGTAACAACTGAATCTTGTCAGATACTAGTTAAATCCGAGCTATGGGTGTGAAGCACTGATGTGCCAGTACATTTGATTGTGACATGTTCTAATTTTGTACGTGAACTTTTTTTTGAAAGGGTTGTACGTCAACTTAATGTGCTAGGAGAACTTATTGTGTTGTAAGTCTGTTTTCTTTGCACAGCATTCAAGATATTTCCCTGTCATTGATAAAGACGATGAACCGTTATGTACGAGTTTATTTGTTTCAACATAGCCCTACCCGTAGCGATCCACTGCTTCCATCCTGATTGTGCCGCCTGCGTGAAATTTTTGTATGCAAGTTCAGTGTGCTATGATGTTCCATATGATTTTGTCAACTATATAAGTTTTACTGAGCATCAGCAATGCATATGGCTGAAAGTTGTATTTACGAGCATCGACGGATGGGTCTCTCT
>LR738715.1:597422245-597472992 GCA_902687465.1 Secale cereale | reverse complement strand
CCCCCCCCCCAGCAACGCTCACTATTCATGCAGAGGCAGCATCGATCGGCTTCAGTTAGCAGCAGTAGCGAAGGAATCGCTCGATCGGGTTCAGTTAACAGCCATCGATCGATCGCTCGGGTTCAGTAACGCGTAGCCTACAGTGCAATCGCTCGGGTTCAGTTAGAGCCCAACGGCTCGCACCCACACGCATGCGTGTACGAGAGAAACGTGCATCGCTTGGCCCCGACCACCCACCATAACCGGGAACATCCCGATATTTTCCTCGCCCTCGCTTTTACCACGGTTTTTTCCATCATGGACGGCCCAAAGAATGTCATGCAGCTGCGTCTCCGGTCCGCCCAGGACAAAAAGCCCATTTTATGTCATGATTTTTTGTCATAGAAGTAGGACCCCGCCACATCTATGATGATACCGTGTTTTGTCACAATTATTGTCATAGAAGTGTCATAAGTATGACAAAAAAAAGTTTCGTTCACACCTAAATGTCACGGATGTGTCTTTTTTGTGTGGTGAATATTTGGTTCTTTTCTGAATTATTTTATGTATGATTATAATATCCTTGCAAGTCTCTTCGAATTATTGGTTTGGTTTGGCCTACTAGATCTATAGTTCTTGCAATGGGAGAAGTGCTTGGCTTTGGGTTCAATCTTGCGGTGTCCTTTCCCAGTGACAGTAGGGGCAGCAAGGCACATATTGTATTGTTGCCATCAAGGATAAAAAGATGGGGTTTATATCATATTGCTTGAGTTTATCCCTCTGCATCATGTCATCTTGCTTAAGGCGTTACTCTGTTCTTATGAACTTAATACTCTAGATGCATGCTGGATAGCGGTCGATGTGTGGAGTAATAGTAGTAGATGCAGAATCGTTTCGGTCTACTTGTTACGGACGTGATGCCTATATATAATGATCATGCCTAGATATTCTCATAAGTATTCGCTTCTCTATCAATTGCTCGACAGTAATTCGTTGACCCACCATAGAATTCTGCTATCATGAGAGAAGCCACTAGTGAAACCTATGGCCCCGGGTCTATTATCAACATATCAATCTACAATCTACTTTACTTTACCGTTTTTACTTTCTGTTCTTATATCTAAAAATACCAAAAATATCAAACTATCATATCTATCAAATCTCACTTTCGTAAGTTACCGTAAAGGGATTGACAACCCCTTATCGCGTTGGCTGCGAAGTTCTTATTTGTTTGTGCAGGTGCGAGGGACTCGCGCGTGGTCTCCTACTGGATTGATACCTTGGTTCTCAAAAACTGAGGGAAATACTTACGCTACTGTGCTGCATCACCCTTTCCTCTTCGAGGGAATACAACGCAAGCTCGAGAAGTAGCAATGTGCTACTCCTAAACAAATATAGCATGCCAAGTAGAGTAATTTACTTGACACAACTACACAGGTCTATTTACAAGTAATGCTAGAAGAGAGAGAGAGAGAGAGAGAGAGAGAGAGAGAGAGAGAGAGAGAGAGAGAGAGAGAGAGAGAGAGAGAGGGAGAGAGAGAGACCTCTTGTGAGACTAAATAAGGGCATAGGAGACTTTTGTGAGTCATTTGGCTCGCTAATAGCCCAAACTTCGCAACCAGGAGCTTCACATATACTCCCTCTGTCCCATAGTAAGTGGTGTACTAAGGTTGAGACACTTATTTTGGGACGTAGGGAGTATTACAAAATCAGTTGAGGCTGATCTATTATGCCGGTGGATTTAATTTCTAGCTAGAAATTGGACTAGATCAGAGCAAGGATAATGAGTAGAAGAGAGCAGAGGGCAGGTACCTTGGGTGGTGCACCGTCATGGTCAGGCTGGACGCCTCCGTCAGTGGCGACCTCAAGGTCAAACCCATGGATGTCCTATTCGTCGGGCTCAGGGGTGGGGTCCTGCATGTCCCAAGGATGTCGTCCGATTCTAGCTAGATTATCTGCACTGTTTGTGCAAGTGAAGCATTATGAATGCTAATGTTGTAGACAGTAGCACGATTTTTCTCCAAAATTAACAACAAGGCCCTAACAAACAAAGAACAAAAATTGAACCATGCAATACCAGACCGAGTGTAGCAATTGTTATGCTTATCGGTTTAAGGACATTAACTTCAGCCAGGAATAAAATGTACACAACATTATGGGACCTACACCACTGTAGGATCAAAAACAGTAGCATAATGATGATCATCCCCTGACAACAACCATTATAGGGATGGTACATAATTAATAAGGGCAGAGACAGGAACACTATGATGAACAATGGCATACACAGGGAGCCTAAAACTGTATCATTTCAATGACACCCCAACCAAACCAGGGGATGAACAAGACATCGCCACCCAACCAAATCACAGAAGAACGCTGCAATGGAATAAATAACATGATGTAGGACCAAAAATAACAAAACCACAGACAAAAATCAACCATCGGCTCGATGGTTGGCAACTAGAGCGGCCATAGCCCGAAGGCTAGGTCCCAGAGCAAGGATAATAGAGTGGAGGGCACAGGAAAGCCAGTAACTTGCCAGAAAAGTGTGGTCGAGGCCATACAACACCGTTGTCGCCGTTCCACGAGCACCAAACCATTTGCATTACTATGGACAACACATTGTGGTCAAACTCGCTGAGATGGACCAAGGCCGCCAAAATTCCAGGAGGCGTAGGCCTAAAATTGAGGAGTAACTCATAAAATTTTAAATCTTAAATAGTGCTATTGTTGGATGGGGTTATCGTTTACATGCCTATATCAAAGAAAGAACATATAGAATTTTAAAGGATATAAGCTCGTTTTTCAACATGTTGTGCAGCACGCTATAATTAACATAGTAGGAGGAGCTACTCCACTGCACTTTAAGAAATCATAATAATTTGACCAGACAACAATTAAAAAAACAAAAGCTACGTTCTTTTTTTGCAGGGAACAAAAGCTATGTTCTGGAACCCTTTCCCATTCCAGAAAAGATAACATCCCTCCCCCATCATATAAGAATGAAATACATGTATGTCAGTGATTTCATTAGCAATAACCCAAGTCCTACTTAGAGATAGCTGGTGGCTACATCAACATCAGTAGCACAATTTTCCTCCAAAATTAAGAATAATTCCCTACCAGAAATCAAGCCATGGATTACCACACCAAGAGTAGTATATGTTATTGTATCGACTTCAGGACATTAACTTCAGCCAAGATTAGATCATACACACCATTATGAAACCTACGCCACTACAGGATAAAACGGTTATTAAATACTAAGCGACAAAAGAGGAATAGAATCATCAGCATTCCAATCACGGATGCAACACCAGCCCCTAGGCCTCAAGTATAACGCCAGCCTCTACAACAACAGGCATCAACCATGCCAAGATCCTAAATAATCCCTAACCAGCACCTGGACCAATTGCAACGCCAGGATCATCACACTCACAAGAATGTGGTGGCCAAAAGACCACCACCACAAACAACATGACCACAGAAGTTGGCAGGCCATCAATGGCCCCACGGAGAGAGAGGGGAGAGACAAGGAACTCACCAGAACGGGTAAGGAGGCGGCCACCACCTCCATGGGTGTGGCCAAACCGTTGTCATCGCGCTGCACGGGAAGCCGAGGTACATGCAGGTAATGTTTGCAATATGGTCAAACTCGGCAAGATGGACCAGGGCGACCAAAATTCTTGGAGGCATAGGGCCTACAGTTGAGAGGAGCAACTCATCAAATTTAAAATCTGAAAGAATACTATTTTGTGATAGGGCTTTCATGCACATGCCTATACCAAAGAAAGAACATAACATTTTAAACATGATTTGTAGCAAGCTATAATTAACATAATAGCAGCAGCTACTCCACAAAATTTTAAGCAATCATAATATTTTTACCAAACAAAAAAGAACAACAAAGGCTATGTTCTGGGACCCATTCAAGAAAGAGAACAACCCTCCCCATCATCTAAGAAATAAATGTATGTATGACAGTGATTTCATGAGAAACCGAAGTCCTACCAAGAGATAGTTGATGGCTACATCAGCATGATCATTTTCTTTCAGTATGACAGTGTCACTTTACATTAAAAGTTGTTGGGTAAATGAAAACGTGAAAAAATTAGCCATGTTAAAAACTTGGAATTTCACAATGCTGGACAACTCAAGTTCATCATTCGACAGGCCTAGTTTAGAATAATCATTGGCTCGATGGCCAGCATCACATGCGGCCACAGCTCGATGGCCAAACCATCTCATGGTAGAGTGGGAGAGAGGAAACAAGGGGCTCACCAAAACCAGGGAAGCAGCGGCCACCAATGACGAACCGCGGTCATCGCACTATGGGGGTAGCCAAGGTAGTGAGGAGGTGGAGGTAATCCACCAGGCCATGGTAGCCGGGCATGGATGTTTACATGCCTATATGAAAGGAACAAAATCATTTTAAACAACATGGATGTTTTTTAAATGTTATGGAGCAGGCTACAATTAACATAATGTACCATGTGACCAAGTCCGAAAGCCACATGTTGCTCTGACCAAGTAAATGAAGGCTAGAATTTTATATAACAAAGAACAGTCTACAACCAGTAGTTCAGATTTCAGGAAGCACAGGCAAAAGGGCATAGCACTCAGACCCAACTAGCAGTTTCAGGATATCTATTATCTACTGTAGTCGAACATCATAACAGCCAGATAAGCAAAAGCACTGGATCATTGAAGGTATCCATCTCTGATCAAGTGTTGAGCCAGATAAGCAATCAACAGATCATTTTCAAATCATACGGAATCCAACAACATCATCAACTAAGAGACTGAATCGGAACACATGAAAATCAGCAGCTAAGAGAGGTACGGTGAAGAGGAAACTGTAGGGCAAAGCACACAAAATGGCCCTTGCACCTCAGTTACAAAGACAGATTCATCGCCATTAACAGAGAGAAAATCACATGACTTGTACTTTATATTAGTATATCAAGAAGCTACGTACACATTTGCATGTGTAAATCAGATTAGTCAAGCCCATGGTTGCATTCACTCCTCTCTTGAAAAACGAAAACCCTCCATATTTCTTTTCTACAAATTTAACAACCAGCACATGCTTTAGCTTTTCTGAAGCACATATAAAATACAATAGAGATAGTACGGGTGGACATCTGATATCTTACATGACTATAATAAGGACTATAGTTTTTTGCATGGAAAAGGTTGTCGATTTTCCCTCTTGACATTAATTACCTTGCCTCAGACAAAAGATCAAGATTCCACTGTAGTGTATGACCAACACGCATCACGACAGAATAAGAAAAACATAGAACAGAACCGTCATTTCCTTTTTACATTAACTATCTCATACTCTTGAAACATCCCCTCTATTTCTATCTACTATTCATATTTTAAATCACTCCTTAACAAAGACATGTACCTATTGAGATGCTTTATTAAATGGACCAACTATGCATGTGAAGAGAAGGCAATCCAGATGAGCATAACACAAACAGGTGTATTTCAATTCAACAACGATGCCTTATGATACAACTAAACACCCCTACAGCCATCAACTGAACATGTCAATAGTAAAAACATAGCATCATAGGCCAGACAACCACCACAAGGACTTGATCATTTGCTCAATGGCCAGAGCAGAGCACGGCATGGCCATATCTCAAGGGATAGGTCCCAGAACAGACATGGGAGAAAGGAGAGACCTGGAACACACCTAAGACTGGTAACTGAGGAGCTGACACCGAGGTTACAGGGCGACAGTCCTGCCCGCCTCATCGACGTCGGAAGCCAGGCGGTGCACCACCATTGTGGGAGACTCTGATGATAACCACCAGGCCGTTCCGAGTGCCGACGAGAGCCGCGGGTCTGCCTGCACGCAACACCACGACTAAGCTGCTGATACATCAAAATTAGGTGTTGTTAAACATCCCGGAGAAGGAGAAAGATAAACTATGGAATATATTCTATAGAACAGTAATTGCAAATAATCCATGTTTATAATCAGCAACTTTGTTCTAGTATTAATAAATAGACAAAACATTGATGTTCTGAATAGAATATCTTGCATTACAATAGTGAAATAAAAAGTTATCATATGAATGGGAAACTCATGGGATTTAAAATCAAAATTCTTATTTTATTCATTGATTCATGGTGGACCAACTACATTGAGTACAAAGTTAACACTTAGTAATTAAGCACATGTAAGAACATCAACCATGCTCAATCTTTGAGTAATGATGCTACATGAAGCTACAACGGGCAAGGCACTTAATTCAGCACAGGAAGCTACTCACACATTTGCATGTGTGGATCAGATTAACAACTTTAGAGTCAAGCTCATGGTTTCACACTCCTCTCCAGAGAAAAAGAAAATCCTCTATATTTCTTCACAAAATATAAAAGCCAGCACATGCTTTATATTTTCTTAAGAATATATAAAAGAACACTAGAGACACTTGGTGTGGACATCTTATATTTTACTCCCTTCGTCCCAAAATAAGTGACTTAACTTTATACTAAAGTTAGTGTTGTACTAAAGTTGGTACAAAGTTTTTTTCTCGAGAAAATGCAAAAGTGCTTGTGTTTCGTTGTATTGAAAAGAAGGGGGTTTAATAGTTACAATCCTCCAGGGAGGAGGTTATAGTTCGGGATGATGATAGTAGTCAATGGATGTCCCAGGTTTGCGGGATGATGGCTCTAAGCCCTAACGCGCCAGCGGTAGCCCAAAGGGCGGCCTCCTCCTTGATCTTTGTGAGCAAGTCAGCAATCAGGGGGCGGCCATGGTTGAATACGCAGTTGTTGCAGTGCTTCCAAAGAATCCAGGGGACTAGCAGGACCACAGAAGCGAGGCCTTTGCGCATGGGCTTGGGCGCGAGCTGTCTTGCGGATTGCCACCAGCCATTGAGGGATGGCACTTGAGCAAGCAGGGGCCATGGGACCTGGAGCCAACTGAACACCTCATGTCAGGTTTGCCGGGCGAAGGGACACGTGAGGAGGAGGTGGTTCATGGTCTTGGGAGCCTGGTCGCAAAGTGGGCAACGCGCGGGGTGCGGCAAGCCGCGGCGGGCGAGGCGGTCAACGGTCCAGCAGCAATCCAGGTGAGCTAGCCAGTGGAAGAACCTGACACGCGGGGGTGCCCAGCACTTCCAGGTGAGCTTCCACGCGTCACAGGTGATGGAGCCATGGAATGTGGCGAGGTAGGCAGGTTTGGCATAGTAGTTGTCGTTCGTGCTCCACTTCCAGGTTAGGCGGTCTGGTTCCTCGGAGAGAGTAGTGTGCACGATCTTGTGCCATAGCTGCAGGTACTACCCAATCTCCTAGAGTCCCATGACGCCTTGGATATCTTGCGCCCATCGGTTGGCAAGGAGGCCGTCCGCCACTGTTCGGAGCTTACGGTGGCATTTGGGGATGCATGCATAGAGGTGAGGCGCACGGAGCGCCCGTCAATCCACCGGTCTTCCCAAAAAAGGACATGCATGTCGTTCCCAACCGAAATGGTGGTAGAGGCGAAGAAGAACGCACGCTCATCATTGCTAAACTGTAGGTCCAGCCTGGCCCAGGCCCTGCCTTGATCAGTGCGGCTGAACCACAACCACCGTGTGCGGAGCGCGAGGCCTGTGCGCGCCAGATCGCGGACGCCCAACCCGCCGAGAGAGATCAGCCTGGCGACGCACTCCGAGTTGACGTGGCAATGGCCGTCGTGAGCCTCTGCTCACCCAGCCCAGAGAAAGCCTCGTTGGATCTTCTCAAGTGCCTTCAGGGTCTTCTTTGGGGGGCAAGCACGAGCAGCTGATGGATGGGGATCGCCACCAGGATCGCCTTGACAAACAAGAGGCGGCCCGCCTTGTTCATGAGGTGCGCCTTCCAGCAAGGTAGCATGCCAGTGGCCTTGTCGATGACGGGCTCAAGCTGGGCAGCAGTGGGTTGCCGCAGCGTGAGCGGAACGCCCAAGTAGGTGATCGGCATCTCTGCCATGGGGCAGCTCAGCAGGTCGAGGGCCGATGTGGCGTCCTCCGCATCGCCACGGATCAGGGTGTCAGAGCTCTTCGAGAAGTTGATGTGAAGGCCAGAGGCGCGCCCAAAGAGCTGCAGGATGCTCCTGACGACGGATGTGTCGCCCAACGTGGGGTGACAAAACAGGACCACATCGTCTGCGTGCAGCGAGACGGATGGGATCGGGCGCTGGGGGTGGAGCTGTTGTAGGATGTGCAGCTCTGTGGCATGACGGAGCAGGTGGCCTAGCGTGTCCACCGCGAGAACAAAGAGCTGGGGCGACATGGGGTCACCTTGTCGCAGTCCTTGGCGGTGCCAAATGGGTGGGCCTGGCTCGCCATTCATGACCACCTTGGTGCTGGCTGACGAGATCAAGATCGTGAGCCAGCCCAGGAATCTGGTGCCAAACCCATATTGGCGCACGATGTCAAAGAGGAACGGCCAGCTGATCGAGTCGAAGTCGTGAGTCAGGTCCAGCTTTAGCAGAAAGCGCAGCGCGCCAAGTTGATGTAGCAGGCGCGTAGACTGCCGCACAGGGACGACGTTGTCATGGAGGCTTCTTCCCGGGATGAACGCATTTTGGCTGGTGTTGACGAGATCATTTAGCTGGTGAAAGCATAAGTGCTCCTTGGGTCATTTTGGTAATTAATGTCAACATATCTCTGGTTGGACTAATGTTTTCATCTAGTATATTTTAGACAAGTTCAACAAATGGAGTGGCATGGACTAGAGGATGTGGAACCCTTTCAAGATGATAAGGACAAAGGATTGGCTCAAGCTCAAAGCTCAGGACTCTACATTTTCTATTTCAGTGATCCAAGATCACATTGAGTCCATAGGAAAGCCAATACTATTAAAAGGGGATGTGGTGTTGCTTAATGGCTTGCTTGCTCAAAGTGCTTAGTGATATGCTCCAAACCCTCAACCACTTTCTCACATCCACATATGTCCCAAACCAAAAGTCAAACTCGGCCCCACCAAAAAGTTCTATCCGGCGCCACCGAGTTCATTTGACATAGCCACTGCCAGAAACCCTAATCATTTTGGTCTCACCGAAAGGGATCTCGGTCTCAGCGAGATGGGAATGTAAACTCTCTATTTCCTATTTGAAACATTTTGGTCTAACCGAGATGTGAAAATCGGTCTCGTCGAGTTAACATTGCAAACTATATGCTGCCTCTTCGTAACGTTTCGCTCTCACCGAAACGAGTGAATCGGTCCCACCGCGTTTGCCTGACCAACTCTCTGGTGTGCTTATTACCAAAATCGGTCCCACCGAGTTTGTGTAATCAGTCTCACCGATATTACGTTATGCCCTAACCCTAATGAAATCGGTCCCACCGAGTTGATCATATTGGTCCCACCGAAATGCCTAACGGTCACATTATGAACTAAATCGGTCTGACAGAGTTCTTTGAATCGGTCCCACCGAGTTTGGTAAAGTGTGTGTAACGGTTAGATTTTGTGTGGAGGCTATATATACCCCTCCACCCACTCTTCATTCATGGAGAGAGCCATCAGAACATACCTACACTTCCATCATACATGTTCTGAGAAGAGAACCACCTACTCAAGTGTTGAGATCAAGATATTCCATTCCTACCATATGAATCTTGTTCTCTAGCCTTCCCAAGTTACTTTCCACTCAAATCTTTTCTCCACCATATCCAAATCTGTGAGGAGCTGTTTGAGTGTTGTGGAGTGACACGTCTCCAACATATCTACTTTTGCAAAAACTTTTGCCCTTGTTTTCGACTCCAACTTGCATGATTTGAATGGAACTAACCCGGACTGACTCTGTTTTCAGCACAACTGTCATGGTGTTATTTTTGTGCAGAAATAAGAGTTCTCGGAATGACCTGAAATTCAACGGAGAATTATTTTGGAATATATAAAAAATATTTGCGGAAAGAACCAGACCAGGGGCCCCACACCCTATCCATGAGGGTGGGGGCGCCCCCCTGCCGCGTGGGCCCCCTATTGCTCCACCGACGTCTCCCCCTGACTCCATATATTCACTTTCGGGGAGAAAAAATCAAAGAGAAGGAATTATCTCGTTTTACGATACGAAGCCGCCGCCAAGCCCTAATCTCTCTCGGGAGGGCTGATCTGGAGTCCGTTCGGGGCTCCGAAGAGTGGAGATCGTCGCTGTCGTCATCATCAACCTTCATCCATCACCAATTCCATGATGTTCACCACCGTGCGTGAGTAATCCCATTGTAGGCTTGCTAGACGGTGATGGGTTGGATGAGATTTACCATGTAATCGAGTTAGTTTTGTTAGGGTTTGATCCCTAGTATCCACTATGTTCTAAGATTGATGTTGCTATGACTTTGCCATGCTTAATGCTTGTCACTAGGGCCCGAGTGCCATGATTTCAGATCTGAACCTATTATGTTTTCATGAATATATGTGTGTTCTTGATCCTATCTTGCAAGTCAATAGTCACCTACTACATGTTATGATCCGGCAACCCCGAAGTGACAATAGTCGGGACCACTCCCGATGATGACCGTAGTTTGAGGAGTTTATGTATTCACTATGTGTTAATGCTTTGGTCTGGTACTCTATTAAAAGGAGGCCTTAATATCCCTTAGTTTCCATTAGGACCCCGCTGCGATGGGAGGGTAGGACAAAAGATGTAATGCAAGTTCTTTTCCATAAGCACGTATGACTATATTCGGAATACATGCCTACATTACATTGATGAACTAGAGCCAGTTCTATGTCACCCTATGTTATAACTATTACATGAGGAATCGCATCCGACATAATTCTCCATCACCGATCCAATGCCCACTAGCTTTTCACATATTGCTTGTTGCTTATTTACTTTTCCGCTGCTACTGTTACAAAAACTACAAAAGCACTATCGCTACTTTTGCTACCGTTAATGTTACTACCATATTACCTTGCTACTAAATTACCTTGCTGCAGATACTGAGTTTCCAGGTGTGGTTGAATTGACTACTCAGCTGCTAATACTTGAGAGTATTCTTTGGCTCCCCTTGTGTCAAATCAATAAATTTGGGTTGAATACTTTACCCTCGAAAACTGTTGTGATCCCCTACACTTGTGGGTTATCAAGACTATTTTCTCGCACCGTTGCCGGGGAGCATAGCTATATTCTTTAAGTCACTTGGGATTTATATCTGTTGATCACTATGAAGAACTTGAAGGACTGAAAAACCAAGATCTTTCCCTCAACTATGAGGGGAGGTAAGGAACTGCCATCTAGCTCTACACTTGATTCACCCTCTGTTTTGAGTAAATTTGCGACACCTACTCCTGTTATTGAATTTGATATGTCGCATGTTCTTGATGATGCCACTTCTGCTATGTATGATGAAACTACTTCTATGCTTGATAATATTGTGCCACTAGGTGAATTTCTAGATGAACAAATTTCTAAGGTTAGGGAGAATGCAAATATTGAAACTGATAATATTGATGAAAGTGATGATGAAGATTCTCCCCATAGATATGAATTGCATGTTATTCCTGAGGGTTATGTTATGGATGAAGAAACTGCTAGAGACTTTCTTGCTTGCAACGACAGATATGATCTTAAGAAATTATTAGCTAAGTTGAAAGAAAAGTCTTTGAATGCTAGAATGAAATATGACCCTGCTTTTGCTACTTCACCTATCTTTGTTACTGATAAGGATTATGATTTCTCTGTTGATCCTGAGTTAATTACTTTGGTTGAATCTGATCCTTTTCATGGCTATGAATCTGAAACTGTTGTGGCACATCTTACTAAGTTGAATGATATAGCCACCCTATTCACCAACGAGGAAAGGATTCGTTAGTACTATATCCTCAAGTTATTTCCGTTCTCGCTAAAGGGTGATGCTAAGACATGGTTTAATTCTCTTGATCCTGGTTGTGTGCGTAGTCCCCGGGATATGATTTATTACTTCTCTGCTAAATATTTTCCCGCTCATAAGAAACAAGCTGCCTTATGGGAAATATACAATTTTGTGCAAATTAAAGAAGAGAGTCTCCCACAAGCTTGGGGGAGGCTTCTCCAATTACTTAATGCTTTGCCTGGTCATCCTCTTCAGAGGAATGAAATACTTGATGTCTTTTATAATGGGCTAACCGATGCTTCCAGAGACCACCTGGATAGTTGTGCCGGTTGTGTTTTCAGGGAAAGAACAGTTGATCAAACTGAATTACTATTGAATAATATGTTGACCAATGAAAATAATTGGACACTTCCTGAACCAGCCCCTAAGCCAACTCCGAAGAAAAGGGGTGTTTTATTAGTCCTGAAGATATGCAAGAGGCAAAGAAATCTATGAAAGAGAAAGGTATTAAAGTTGAGGATGTTAAGAATTTACCACCTATTGAAGAAATATATGGTCTTGATAACCCGACACAGGTAGTAAAGGTAAATTCTCTTTATAGATTTGATGAAGGTGATATTCCTCATTATAAGTCTTCTAGCCAATGCTTTGACAATTTTATTATTAAACAAGAAAACATCAATGTTTATGTAGGTAGACAATTGCAACATAATGCTTATATGATTGAACGCTTGAGTGATTATATGTCTAGAGTTATAGGTGAATTGAAACTCATTAGTAAACATGCTTCTATGGTTACCACTCAAGTAGAACAAGTACTTAAAGCACAAAATGATTTGCTCAATGAATTAAATAGTAAGAAAAATGATAATGCTATTAGAGTTGTGACTAGAGGTGGTAAAATGACTCGGGAACCTCTGTATCGTGAAGGCCAGCCTAAGATAATTGAGCAAGATTCTGAGAGAGCTAATTTAGATGCACCTAGTTCTTCTAAGAAAAAGAAAAAGAAAAATGATAGGACTTTGCGTGCTTCTAGTGAACCTGTAGCTGATACACCTGAGAATCCCAATGATATCTCTATCTCTGATACTGAGGCACAATCTGGTAATGAATATGAACCTAGTGATAATGTTAATGAAGATGTTCATGATGATGCTCAACCTAGCAATGATAATGATGTAGAGATTGAACCTGCAGTTGATCTTGATAACCCACAATCAAAGAATCAGCGTTATGATAAGAGAGACTTTGTTGCTAGGAAGCACAGTAAGGAAAGAGAACCATGGGTTCAGAAACCCATCCCTTTTCCTCCTAAACCATCCAAGAAAAAGGATGATGATGATTTTGAGTGCTTTGCTGAAATGATTAGACCTATCTTTTTGCGTATGCGTTTGACTGATATGCTTAAAACAAATCCTTATGCTAAGTATATGAAAGATATTATTACCAATAAAAGAAAGATACCTGAAGTTGAAATTTCTACCATGCTTGCCAATTACACTTTTAAGGGTGGAATACCTAAGAAACTAGGAGATCCAGGAGTACCTACTATACCTTGCTCCATTAAAAGAAACTATGTAAAAACTGCTTTATGTGATCTTGGAGCCGGTGTTAGTGTTATGCCTCTCTCTTTATATTGTAGACTTGACTTGAGTAAGTTGACACCTACTGATATATCTTTGCAAATGGCCGATAAATCAATTGCTATACATGTCGGTATTTGTGAGGATGTGCCTGTTGTGGTTGCAAATGTTACCATTCTAACGGACTTAGTTATCCTTGATATTCCCGAGGATGATAGTATGTCTATTATCCCTGGTAGACCCTTTTTGAATACTCCAGGGGCTATTATTGATTGCAACAAAGGCAATGTCACTTTTCATGTCAATGGTAATGAGCATACGGTACACTTTCCGAGGAAACAACCTGAGGTCCATAGTATCAATTCTATTGGAAAATTTTCAACTATTACTGTTGGAGGTTTTGAATTTCCTCTTCCTACTGTCAAGAAGACATATGATATTCTTATTGTTGGCGACATACATATTCCCATTGAGTTAACCTAGTGGTATTCGAAAATTCTCCGGTTTCATGTTATTCGGAAAGAGTTTATTAACAAGACTTGATCAACCTTGTTAATTGATTCCTTTTGATGAGCATGAGATGGTGAATCTAGATAGCACAACTTTCTGTACCCTCCTTTTACTTTCTGTTAATTAGATTAAATAAAGCAAAAATAGTATTTTCTGTCTGTTTCCAGAGTTATCCGTGCAATAAAAAATACCCCAAAATAAAAGTTCTCCAAATGCCCTGAAAATGAAATATGATTTTTTTTCTAGAATATTTGAGAATATTTGGCACTCAGAACATAGCAGGGGAGCCAGCACCTGGCCACGAGGGTCCATGGCGCGCCCACTCCCACTAGGTGCACCCTTCATGCCTCGTGGGCCCCACGTGGCCCCCCTCCACTTACTCCTACACCCACACACTCCTTCCTCCCAAAAAAATCACTATCCAGCTCAAGCACGATTTCTAGCTCATCTTGCTGCCATTTTTGATCTCCTTGCTCAAAGCTCCATTCACAAAACTGTTTGGAGAGATTTTTCCTTGGTATGTGACTCCTCCATTGGTCCAATTAGTTTTTGTTCTAGTGCTTTATTCATTGCAAATTTTTGCTGATGTAGTGACCTTGTTCTTGAGCTTGCATGTTAAATTTCTTTGGTCCAAGGTAGTTCTAATGCATGATATAGTCTCTAGGCACTTGTGGGAGTAGTTGCTATCAATCTTGTTGAGTTTGGTTCACTTTTATTTCGAGTTACTAAAATTTTCAGAAATTTTCAGAGGAAAATGATGAGGAGATTGTTGAGAGGTTCTTCCAGTCAAAGTTCAAAGCATAAGAAGAAAGAAGAGAATAGGAAGCCCAAATATAATCTTCCTCGCACTGCGGAAGTTCGGCCAAGTGAATGGCCTTGTAATGAGTTCTTGGAAGCCGCCGGGATTTTTAAAGACTTTTATTATTTGGCGGATAATGCAGGCCTCGCCGACTTCCTCCACGACCAGTGTGAACAGTATCTCTTGCTCACTAATATTTTCACGCAAAACTTTCATTTTCATGCTTAGAAATCACCACCTTCAATGGAGTTTCGTTTATATGCTGAGGTTAAGGAGATGTCGTTCTATGATTTTTGTCAAGTATGTAAGATACCATTTGCTGGTAGTCTTGAGGAACCCCATCACAAGGATGTTGAGGGGTTTATTAATATGATAGCTGCAGGGGAAACTAGGCAAGTTTCAGGGGCAAGAATTACTAGTATACATTTTCCTGTTCTACGCTACTTTGCTATATTTGCTAGTAGATGCTTAATTGGTCGCGGGAATAGTGGGAATCTTAGTGCCCCTGATATTGTCATTTTGCGCCATGCTTTGTTTCAAGACACAACCTTTAGCTTGGGTGCCGACGTTGCTAAATGATTAAGTTTGAACCGTACAAAGGGTCCTATCTTTGGAGGCATCTTTGCTTCACGCCTTGCCGGACACTTTAGAATACCTATTAGGCATCATGAGAAGGAAGAAAAGTTGCTGGCCCCTGCTTACTTAGATTATAAGAGTATGATAGCACATGATTTTATTGTTAAAGACAAAATGAAGTTGCTTAAGTATAAATTGAGGTTTGATGAAAAATATTGTGAGATTATTACCTTTCATGCACCATCTCTATTTGATCTGTTGTCAAGCACATACCTCGCTTTGCCAGATGCCGTCTATAAGTACCGGAGCCAGGCACAAGCTGCAGAGCCGGAGCCGGAGCCGGAGCCACCACTTGACCTTTACCGGCAGTCAGTTCATCGGTGGGATCCGGATGAGATTGCCAAGTGATACGTCTCCAATGTATCTATAATTTTTTATTATTCCATGCTATTATATATATTCTATTTTAGCTGTTTAATGGGCTTTATTATACACCTTTATATTATGTTTGGGACTAACCTACTAACCCATGGCCCAGTGCAAATTGTTGTTTTTTGCCTATTTCAGTGTTTCGCAGAAAAGGAATATCAAACAAAGTCCAAACGGAATGAAACCTTCGGGAGAGTTATTTTTGGAACCGTATCTACCCAGAAGACTTGGAGTACACACGAGGGAATGAGAGAGGCGGCCACGAGGGGGCAGGGCGTGCCCAGGGTGGCAGGCGTGCCCCCACCCTCGTGGGCCCCCTCTGGCTCCCCCGGTGCCCTCCTTCCTATTATATATATCCACGTACCCTGAAAACATTGAGACAACATAGAAAACCCTAATTCCAGCACCGCAACCTTCTGTTCCCATGAGATCCCATCTTCGGGCCTGTTCCAGAGCTCCGCCGGAGGGGGGGGGGGGTCGATCACGGAGTGCTTCTACATCAACACCATAGCCTCACCAATGAGTTGTGAGTAGTTTACCACAGACCTTCGGGTCCATAGTTATTATCTAGATGGCTTCTTCCCTCTTTTTGGATCTCAATACAAAGTTCTCCTCGATCTTTGAGGAGATCTATTTGATGTAATATTTTTGCGACGTGTTTGTCGAGATCCGATGAATTGTGGGTTTATGATCAAGATTATTTATGAACAATATTTGATTCTTTTCTAAAATCTTTTATTTATGATTATAATATCCTTGCAAGTCTCTTCGAATTATTGGTTTGGTTTGGCCTACTAGATCTATAGTTCTTACAATGGGAGAAGTGCTTGGCTTTGGGTTCAATCTTGCGGTGTCCTTTCCCAGTGACGGCAGGGGCAGCAAGGCCCGTATTGTATTGTTGCCATCGAGGATAAAAAGATGGGGTTTATATCATATTGCTTGAGTTTATCCCTCTACATCATGTCATCTTGCTTAAAGTGTTACTCTGTTCTTATGAACTTAATACTCTAGATACATGCTGGATAGCGGTCGATGTGTGGAGAAATAGTAGTAGATGCAGAATCGTTTCGGTCTACTTGTCACGGACGCGATGCCTATATATAATGATCATACCTAGATATTCTCATAACTATGCGCTTTTCTATCAATTGCTCGACAGTAATTTGTTCACCCACCATAGAATTATGCTATCATGAGAGAAGCCACTAGTGAAACCTATGGCCCCCGGGTCTATCCTCAACATATTAATCTTCCATCTACTTTACTTTGCATTATTTACTTTTTGTTCTTATACCAAAAAAAATACCAAAAATACTATCCTATCCTATCTATCATATCTCACTTTCGTAAGTGACTGTGAAGGGATTGACAACCCCTTATCGTGTTGGCTGCGAAGTTCTTATTTGTTTGTGCAGGTGCGAAGGACTCGCGCGTGGTCTCCTACTGGATTGATACCTTGGTTCTCAAAAACTGAGGGAAATACTTACGCTACTGTGCTGCATCACCCTTTCCTCTTCGAGGGAATACAACGCAAGCTCGAGAAGTAGCAAGAAGAATTGCTGGTGACGTTGCCGGGGAGGCTTACGCAAAAGTCATATACCAAGTACCTATCACAAACCCTTATCCTTCGCATTGCATTTATTTGCCTCTCGTTTTCTTCTCCCCCACTTCACCCTTGCCGTTTTATTTGCCCTTCTTTTTGTCGTGTGTTAACCGTTCGCCTTGACTTGCCGTCGTGGCTAGTCCCTTATCCGCTCCTTTGTCCCCCCGAGTTTGAAGTTCTTCACTTCAAGCAAAAACAAGGAGAAAACTTAAAAGAGGCTTGGTTCAGGATGATGGAATCTTATCGTAATTGTACCTTAGAGGTGAATTTTAGGATTGTGCTTCGCAATTTCTATGTTGGAAGAAAATTTAAAATATGCGTGGTATAGAATTTGCAATGCTCCAAATAGATCTACTAGGAAGCTTTCCACTTCCCTGCTTCTTCGCAATTTTTATGTTGGCATCACTCCATGGAATAGATATATTCTTGATACCATTACCGGAGGGAATTTCTTGGGTACCCATACTTTTGATTCTTATAATGCTATGACAGAATTGTTTGGTCCACTACCTCTTCTGGTTAATGGAGCTGTTTTAACTTTGGAACATTTTATGCAAAGGCTTGAAATTATTGAAAACAAAGTTGCTACTGTAGAGTTGGTTGAGAGTTTGGATAAAAAGATCCACAACCAAATTACCCAGTATGGGTCCAAGGTAGAAGTTATTCTAATTTTTTTAAAGAAAAAGAACCTATAGTTAAAGAAAGGATAGATCAAGATTCCACTAGAATCGATAAACTTGAGGATATTATCACTAATGTAGGGTCTGCTCTTTCTGCTATGAAAAATACTTCGAATCCCTCTACCACTAAATTGGCCAAGTTTATGTATGTTCCTAAAAATAAGGGTGAATCATCTAGTAAGGAAATTGCGGATCTCAAATCCATAAGTGTTCACCCCAACTTTCTCACTTTCGCAACGGAACCTTTTGCTACAAATGAATTTCTTGATTTCTTGCCTAGAAGTTTGATTATCAATAGGAATAAAGAATTTCCTAAGAATTATAAGTGCTTAATCGAACAATTGCCTACCAAAGATGGCAACACCTAGATCTATTCTTGTATCATGCCTAGCTAGGGGCGTTAAACGATAACGCTTGTTGGGAAGCAACCCAAATTTATTTTCTTTGTTTTTGCTTCTGTTTAGGAATAAATATTGCATCTAGCTTCTGTTTAGATGTGGTTTTGTGTTTTAATTAGTGTTTGTGCCAAGTAGAACCTTTGGGAAGACTTGTGTGAAGTTTATATGATCATGTTATAAAAAACAGAAACTTTAGCGCTCACGAGATTGGCTGTAATTTTGTACTAGAGAGTGCTTTTTAGTTGATCCTTTTTTGCAGATGATTAATAGACAAATTCCTCACATTTACCGTTTTATTTCAATTTTGTGGAGTTACAGAAGTATTCGAAAGTTACAGATTACTACAGATTGTTCTGTTTTTGACATATTCTGTTTTTCGTGTGTTGTTTGCTTATTTTGATGAATATATGAGTAGTATCGGGGGGTATGAATCAAGGAGAAGTTGGAATATAGTAGGCTTAACACCAATATAAACAAAGAATGAGTTCATTACAATACCTTTGAGTGGTGGTTTGTTTTCTTATACTAACGGAGCTCACGAGATTTTTGTCTTAGTTTTGTGTTGTGAAGTTTTCAAGTTTTGAGTATGGCTTTGATGGACTATGGAACAAAGAGTGGAAAGAGCCTAAGCTTGGGGATGCCCAAGGCACCCCAAGGTAAACTTAAAGGACAACCAAAAGCCTAAGCTTGGGGATGCCCCGGGAAGGCATCCCCGCTTCCGTCTTCATCTATTGGTAACTTTACTTGGGACTATATTTTTATTCACCACATGATATGTGTTTTGCTTGGAGCTTCATGTATGATTTGAGTATTTGATTTTTAGTTTGACACAATCATCCTTGCTGGGCACACCTTTTTGAGAGAGATAATATGGTTTAGAATTTATTAGAATACTCTATGCGCTTCACTTATATCTTTTGAGCTAGATAGTTTTGCTCTAGTGCTTCACTTATATCTTTTAGAGCACGGTGGTGCTTTTATTTTGTAGAAATTATTGTTCTCTCATGCTTCACTTATATCTATTTGAGAGTCTTTTAGAACATCATGGTAATGTGCTTTGGTTATAAAACTAGTCCTAATATGATAGGCATCCAAGATGAGTATAGTAAAAAACTTTCATATAAAGTGCATTGAATACTATGAGAAGTTTGATACTTGATGATTGTTTTGAGATATGAGGATGGTGATATTAGAGTCATGCTAGTACAGTAGTTGTGAATTTGAGAAATACTTGTGTTAAGGTTTGCAAGTCCCGTAGCATGTACATATGGTAACCGTTGTGTGACAAATTTGAAGCATGAAGTATTTCATTGAGTGTCATCCTTTGTGTGGAGGTTGGGATCGTTAACTCCTACCAACCCTTCCGCTAGGAGCATGCATGTAGTACTTTGTTTTGATGACTTGTAGATTTTTGCAATAAGAATGTGAGTTCTTTATGACTAATGTTGAGTCCATGGATTATACACACTCTCACCCTTCCACCATTGCTAGCCTCTCTTGTACCGCGCAACTCTCGCCGGTGCCATACACCCACCTTATACCTTCCTCAAAACAGCCACCATACCTACCTATCATGGCATTTCCATAGCCATTCCGAGATATATAGCCATGCAACTTTCCACCGTTCCGTTTGCTATGACACGCTTCATCATAGTCATATTTCCATGCATGATCATGTAGTTGACATCGTATTCATGGCTAGGCCACCATGCATAATTTTTCATACATGTCACTCTTGATTCATTGCACATTCCGGTACACCGCCGGAGGCATTCATATAGAGTCATACTTTGTTCTAGTATCGAATTGTAATATCGAGTTGTAAATCCATATAAGTGATGATCTTCATTATTAGAGCATTGTCCCAAAAAAAGGAAAAAAGGGAAGGAAAGGCCAAAGAAAAAAGGCCCAATAAAAAAAGAAAAAGAAAAGAAAAGAAAAGGGACAATGCTACTATCGCTTTCCACACTTGTGCTTCAAAGTAGCACCATGATCTTCATGATAGAGAGTCTCTTGTTTTGTCACTTTCATATACTAGTGGGGATTTTCATTATAGAACTTGGTTTGTATATTCCAACGATGGGCTTCCTCAAATGCCCTAGGTCTTCGTGAGCAAGCAAGTTGGATGCACACCCACGTAGTTTCTTTTGTTGAGCTTTCATACATTTATAGCTCTAGTGCATCCGTTGCATGGCAATCCCTACTCACTCACATTGATATCTATTGGTGGGCATCTCCATAGGCCATTGATACGCCTAGTTGATGTGAGACCATCTTCCTCTTTTGTCTTCTCCACAACCACCACTCTATTCCACATAGTGCTATGTCCATGGCTCACGCTCATGTATTGCGTGAAAGTTGAAAGAGTTTGAAAAAAATTAAGTATGAAACAAGTGCTTGGCTGAAACCAGCGTTGTGCATGATTTGATTATTTGGTGTGACGAAGATGGAGCATAGCCTAACTATATGATTTTGTAGGGATGAACTTTCTTTGGCCATGTTATTTTAAGAAGACATGATTGCTTTGTTAGTATGCTTGAAGTATTATTATTCTTATGTCAATATAGACTTTTGTCTTGAATATTTCGGATCTGAACATTCATGCCACAATAAAGAAAATTACATTGAGAATTATGTTGGTTAGCATTCCACATCAAAAAAAATTATTTTTATCATCTACCTACTCGAGGACGAGCAGGAATTAAGCTTGGGGATGCTTGCTACGTCTCCAACATATCTATATGCTTTTATTGTTCCATGCTATTATATATTCTATTTGGATGTTTAATGAGCTTTATTATACACTTTTATATTATTTTTGGGACTAACCTACTAACCCAGGGCCCAGTACAAATTGTTGTTTTTTGCCTATTTCAGTGTTTTGCAGAAAAGGAATATCAAACCGAGTGAAACCTATGGGAGAGTTATTTTTGGAACCGTATCTACCCAGAAGACTTGAAGTACACGCGAGGGAACAAGAGAGGCGGCCACGAGGGGGCAGGGCGCGCCCCCACCCTCGTGGGCCCCCTCTGGCTCCCCCGGTGCCCTCCTTCCTCCTATATATATATCCACGTACCCTGAAAACATCGAGGCAACAGGGAAAACCCTAATTCCACCACCGCAACCTTCTGTTCCCGTGAGATCCCATCTTGGGGCCTGTTCTGGAGCTCCGCCGGAGAGGGGATTGATCACGGAGTGCTTCTACATCAACAACTTAGCCTCACCAATGAGTTGTGAGTAGTTTACCACAGACCTTCGGGTCCATAGTTATGAGCTAGATGGCTTCTTCTCTCTTTTTGGATCCCAATACAAAGTTCTCCTCGATCTTCGAGGAGATCTATTTGATGTAATCTTTCTGTGGTGTGTTTGTCGAGATCCGATGAATTGTGGGTTTATGATCAAGATTATCTATGAACAATATTTGATTCTTTTCTGAAATCTTTTATGTATGATTATAATATCCTTGAAAGTCTCTTCGAATTTTTGGTTTGGTTTGACCTACTAGATCTATAGTCTTGCAATGGGAGAAGTTCTTGGCTTTGGGTTCAATCTTGCGGTGTCCTTTCCCAGTGACAGTTGGGGCAGCAAGGCACGTATTGTATTGTTGCCATCAAGGATAAAAAGATGGGGTTTATTAACATCCCAAATTTTTAATTTGGAATGTTATACATAGTTCATACTGCATTGCATATTTCTTTGCATTTTGTGCGTGGCGATCCTCGAAAATTCTAAGCAACTCAAGGACCTACGGAGAGAGTTGGGAATTCTACCGTTTTTGTATTTGAGTTTACTCGAATACCGGTACGAGGATAGCGTTGGTTTTAATTATTTTTCTCTCCTAAAAATATTTCTAAATAAAATATATGAGCGAAGATAATATGACTTCTCCAAAATAACAGAAATATTGGAGGAAAAATGTTAAAATCACTTTTTTTTTATTTGCGATTTTATTTGCATAGGAAAAATTTGCGTTTTTTTTTCAAAATGGCATTTAGGTCCGGGAAAAATGTTCACTTTGTCCTAAATATTACTAGAGGACGGTGAAAATTTATTTCGGAATTTTTGGAGTCCGTTTAGTATTTCTTTTGTTAGTTTTCGTACGTCAGGACTCGTTTAAAAAAAAGTGGCAAACCGACTATGGGCCGTATTCGGCCAGGACTCCCCCTGGCCCGGGCCTTTATAAGCCGGCCCAGCCGCCCCGCCTCACCAACCCGCCCCGCCGCCGAAACCCTAGCCGCCGAGCCGCGCCGCCGCCGCCTGCTCGCGCCGCCACCGCCCGCCGCCGCCTGCTCGCGCCGCCATCGCCCGCCGCCGCGCCGCCCACCGCCGCAGCCGCCCGCCGCCGGACCCGCCGCCACCGTGGTAGTAGCCGTCGTTTTTTTTAAAGCCGATCGGTTTTTTTTAGAAACCCTAGATATGTTTTGTTTTAGATCGGTTCGGTTTAGTTATTTAGCGGACGTTTGTCCGTACGTTCGTTTTAACGAACGTTGTTCGACCGTTAGCCGCAGACCGCGAACGTTCGTTCGTTAGCCTGTTCGTCAATTTTCTTTTTCGGGGTATTTATCCACGATTATTTCGATCGTGATTTCTGCCCTAATCTTGTTTTTCGTTTTTCTTTTCACTCGAGAGTCGGAATGAGGTGATTCAAAATCCCAGATCTTCTTCTCGACGCCCTCTTTCCGTTTAACCAACTTGAACAAAGTTTTGTTACTGTGAAATTTGACCCTAGATCAATCTAGTAAACGGATCTTGTTTCGTTTGAAGTTTGAGTTTCGTTGCTTCGTTCGATTTGATTCTTTTTGCAAACAGGAGTTCTTAAGCTGAACTTTCTGGTTAGATCTTCTTATTTGGAGTTCTGTTTGTGCATCATTGCTTGATTGCTTACGTATGCTATTGTTTGCTTGCGATAGAATACCCGGACTGTGAAGCGTGCCACTACGAGTGTCTAGGTTTTGCGAATCATCAGCAAGGCAAGTAACAATTTGATTATACCGTTTTATTACCTAGTTTTTATGCATTAGATCAAACCCTCGCATATTGCATGAGTAGGATCTCTTAAACTTGTGGGACTGGGAAGTAGATTGAGGTAGAACCTATTACCTACATTATTTTCAAACCCTTGGGAGTTACTCTACGCTATGCTTAGGTTGCTATGCTATGCTTGTAGACGTGGTTTGGGTTTGAGTGAAATCCATGACAGATGTGAGTTGTTAATTAATGGTTCAACATAAGGTGGCAACTTGAATACACATCTGGGTGGATTGGTTGCAGGGCACCTGGAGAATCCAGTGTTGTCCTAGGAACAACCGGGGTTCCGTGTGATTGTCCTATGGAATGCCACCCAGGCTCAAAGGGATCATAAAACTATCCATGCTAGAAACTTCCGTGTGCATCCGCAATGCCATTATGGGCTCTGGCATAGTATGAGTTAGTTGTGTGAGCTCTTTCAGTGGTGTACTAGCAGATGTAGGGGAAAGTAGGTGTACCGATCCACCCGAGGTAAAGAGTAAATGCTTCTGAAAGACTGTGTCTCAGTCGTCCGTTTCTCAAATACCGTGCAGTGCGAGAAAGCCAACGAAGGAGATCGAGTCTTGTAGGGAAAAGTGCACAAACATCTGCAGAGTGTACAAACTGATCATGATTAACCGTGTCCTCGGTTATGGACAAACTTGAGTATCTGGTACTTGAATTATTAGTTGATCTCATCACTCTAAAATTAATTTGTTGGGTCAATGATTACTTTAATTGGGATTGAGTTGGAGGTACCTTCTCAATGATGTTTCAACTACCATGATAGTTAAAATAAAATTTATTCCTTTGTTGTAGGGAAAATTTAGCTTTATGCAAAAACTTTAACCTTAGAGCCTCCACCAGCCAAATATGCATATAGTGTAGCCTTTATTCTATTACTTGCATCTTCTGTGTTATCTTGCCAGCATATTCCATGTGCTGACCCATTTCGGGCTGCAACATGTTATGTTGCAGACTTTTCAGACGAGGAGTAAGATGTTCTAGGTCGTTTGTCATGCACTCAGCTATGCCATTGGAGTTGATGGACTCACTTATTCCAAGCCTTCCGCTGTTATTTTGTTAGATGGCCTTAAGCCATAGACTTTTGTAATAAGTTCTCTTTGGAGACACTCGATGTAATAAGTGTGTGATTGCCACTCTATTATAAATCCTTCAAGTACTGTGTGTGTCAGCATTACCGATCCAGGGATGACACAGAACACAGAGACTTCTGTCCATTCGGATCGTGGTCGCCACAAGATGGTATCAGAGCACACGCTGAATGTAGGACATGACCACTAAGATGAACCCTAGGTCACTCTTCTCTACTCATTTCTGACTCCTCTCCATTTTCTACTATCTTAGGATGGTGGACCCAAGGAACAAGTTCACTCAACCAGATGAAGACACACCTTTCGGACGACACTTGAAGGAAGTCATTAGGTACTTGAACATAGTAATACCAAGCTTTACCGGGACCTACACAACCACTTTACCAGAAGAGGAGCGATGGATCATTCAAGTTCAAATTCCCGGTAGAACCTTCGCGCCATCCACTGAGCCAATAGAGTTTTCCTTTGATGCACCAACCTGGAGCCTAGGCAAGAGTATGGCAGCCCACATCACTATGGGAAGGATCAGAGAAATCTACAAGCAGGAGCTGAAGGACACCATCTACCAGATTTGTGGACATCGATATGAGCGTTGGGACATGATCAGTACCAGGAATGACAGATCCATTGCAGCGTTCATCCAGGAGTTAAACCAGCACATTCGTCGATAGGAGCACTAGATGTGCGCATGGATGATAGATATGAAGAAGGCACTAACCAGGAACTTGGAGCTAGAAGAAGAACTCAAGTCTACTCGTGACGGATACAAGGAGGAGATGTTGATACTTGTGGAGAAGAATGATGATTTGACGAGGAAGCTAGGAGTATTCATGGGAGATCCAGCACTAGGAGGAGAAGAAGAGGAAGAAGAACCCAAGGAGATTCGTTCTGAAGATTACATCATCATCGACGACACGGATTCAGACCCCGATGATAGTGATGACGAAGACTATGAAGATGAAGCTGGAGCAGACATCATGGAATCTTCCGTCGATCAAAATTTCTAGATGACCACCCTATGACTAGTAGTTTTCCCCACAAATTAGTATCTAGAGCACTTTTGTAACGTTAGTTAGATCTTTGTAATACCTTGCTTGAAATTGATTGGTGTGATATGATTGTGTTTGTCTCATGTGCATATGGGTAGTGATTTTCCCTTAGACCTCATTTTCTATTCTAATCTCTTCCCTCTACACCCATCAGATGCCTCCAAGAAGTGAGCCCGGATTTGAGTTTCCCCCTGAGCTCACTCAGTTGATCCAGCAGCAGAACACTTTGATGCAACTTCTTGTCTAGAACACTCAGAACAACCAGAACAACAACAACAACCCTCCTCCACCACCACCCGTGGACAACCTGACACGTTTCTTAAGGTTGCAACCACCTGTGTTTGCAAGCAGCATTGAACCAATAGTTGCTGATGACTGGCTGCGCAAGATTGGAAGGGATTTGACCACCGCCAATTGCTCGGATGCTGAGAAGGTGCGATTTGCCGCACATCAGTTGTCTGGACCAGCCGCAGCATGGTGGGAGAATTACACAGCCACTTTCCCTATAGCTAATGTCACTTGGGAGAAGTTCCGGCAAGCTTTTCGCACTGCCCATGTCTCAACTTGAGCTATGAGCATGAAGAAGTGGGAGTTTCGCAATTTGCGCCAAGGAAATTGTACTGTGGCTCAGTACGTAGATGAGTTTAGTACCCTATCTCGTTATGCCCCGGATGATGTGGCCATAGATGCCGCTAAGCAAGAGAGGTTTACGGAAGGGCTAAATGATGAGATGAGCGTACAGTTGATGGTGGCAACCTTCAACAACTACCAGGAGTTGGTAGATAAGGCTCTTATGATTGAAGGGAAGCAGCAGTAGATTGAAAGCCGCAAGAGGAAGTATGGACAAGGAAGCAATAATTCTGGAGCCCAGCAGAAGCCCCGATTCACTCCGAATACGGGAGGATACATCCATAACCATGGAAGACACACCCACACTGGAGGAAGTTCTCACAACCACAGTGTCTCCAAGAATGGGAATGGGAACGGAGCAAACAATAATCAAAACCGCTCTACTCCGTCCACACCCGCCAAGAGGGATTTGAGCCACGTCACCTGTTTCAACTGCGGGAAGAATGGACACTATGCCACAGAGTGCCCTGAAGCTAAGAATGGGAACGGCAATGGAAGCGCCGGGAAGAAGCCCAACCCGTTCAACAAAGGACAAGTGAACCACGTGACCGTGGCGGAGGTTGAAGAGCTGCCAGATGCTGTTGTCGGTAAGTTCTTGGTTTAGTCATTTACCGCAATAGTTCTTTTCGATACTGGTGCATCGCATTCATACATTTCAAGGGGATTCGTAAATAGACATAAGTTGGCCACCCAAGTCCTTAAGACCCCCATGTTAGTAAGTTCTCCAGGAGCAGAGTATATGGCACATCAAGGATGTTTTCAGACGCCATTGGTCATAGGACGCCATGTTTTCCCCTCAGACCTGATAGTTTGGGAGTCACAAGGATTGGATGTGATACTAGGTATGGATTGGCTATCGATGTATGGAGGGAACATCGATTGTGCCAGCAAGTATATTCTTCTTACCACCTCGGAGGGAAAAAGGATCAAGTATGTATCTAGGCATTCACCTATAAGGACACAAGTACATTCTCTCACGGGAGTTGTTCAGGAGGAAGTGCCTATAGTAAAGGATTATCCGGATGTTTTTCCAGAGGAGCTACCTGGCATGTCACCGGATAGGGATATTGAGTTTTTGATAGAGTTGTTGCCTGGCACCGGACCTATATCGAAGAGACCATATCGGATGCCAGCAAACGATCTGGAGGAGATCAAGAAGCAGATTAAGGAGTTACTGGAGAAATGATTTATTCGCCGGAGTTCATCACCGTGGGGAGCCCCAGTGCTTTTGGTCGAAAAGAATGATGGATCTTTAAGAATGGTAGTTGATTATCGAGCCGTGAATGAGGCGATGATTAAGAACAAGTACGCGCTGCCGATGATCAATGATCTGTTTGACCAACTCCAGGGAGCGAAGGTATTCTCCAAATTCGATCTACGGTCTGGATACCACCAGTTGAAGATCCGAGAGAAGGATATACCTAAGACAGCCTTCACCACAATGTATGGGCTATATGACTATACGGTTATGTCATTTGGACTGACTAACGCCCCTGCCTATTTCATGAGTATGATGAATAAGGTGTTCATGGAGTTCTTGGATAGGTTTTTCGTGGTATTCATTGATGATATTTTGGTGTACTCGAAGAATGAAGAGGAACTCGGGGAGCATTTGCGTTTGGTACTGGAGAAGCTCGGAGAACATCAGTTGTACGCCAAGTTTAGCAAATGAGAGTTTTGGTTGAAGGAAGTTGGATTCTTAGGGCATGTTATATCAGGAGAAGGTATAGCAGTGGACCCCGTCAAAGTGCAGGCAGACACTGAATGGGTGGCACCCACTTCAGTTGGAGAGATCCGCAGTTTTCTTGGACTCGCAGGATATTACCGGAGATTCATAGAAAATTTCTCCAAGATTGCAAAGCCGATGACGACATTGTTGAAGAAGGATACAAAGTTCCAATGGACTGAAGAGTGCGAAGAAAGTTTCCAGGAGTTGAAGAAACGGTTGACGACAGCCCCAGTGATGATTTTGCCAGATATACGCAAGCAGTTCCAAGTGTACTGTGATGCTTCACGCTTAGGACTTGGAGGAGTACTCATGCAGGATGGAAGAGTTGTTTCTTATGCATCTCGTCAACTGCGACCGCACGAGTTGAATTATGCAACGCACGATCTGGAGTTAGCAGCTCTAGTGCATGCACTCAAAACTTGGAGACACTTCCTTATTGGAAATCGTTGCGATGTGTACACGGATCACAAGAGCCTGAAGTACATTTTCACTCAGAAGGAGCTGAACCTCAGACAAAGGAGATGGTTGGAGCTTATAAAGGATTACGATATGAAGCTGCACTATCACCCAGGAAAGGCCAATGTCATTGCAGACGCCTTGAGCCGGAAGAGTTATGCAAATGCCCTAGTTAAGGGGGGATTGCCACAGGAGTTAGCAGAAGATCTCAGGGAGCTTCGTTTGGAGATAGTTCCTAGAGGTTTTTTCGCAACATTGGAGGTTCAGTCAACATTGCTGGGAAAGATAAGCGAAGCCCAGAAGGATGACAAGGAGATTTCCGAGATAAAGAAGAGGATGGGTGAAGGAAAAGCCAAGGGATTTCATGAGGACGAACACGACACCTTATGGTTTGAGCATTGAATCTATGTGCCCAACGGCCCGGAGATCAGGAAGTTTATACTGCAGGAAGCACATGATTCGCCACACTCGATACACCCCGGAAACACTAAGATGTATTTGGATTTGAAGGAGCGTTTCTGGTGGACGGGAATGAAGAAGGATATTGCCGAGTATGTAGCAGTATGTGATGTATGCCAGAGAGTGAAGGCGGATCATCAGAAGCCAGCAGGATTGCTACAGCCTATGCCGATACCCGAATGGAAGTGGGAGAAGCTTGGCATGGACTTTATCACCAGATTACCCAGGACCAAATCAGGATATGACTCAATCTGGGTAGTAGTGGATTGCTTGACCAAGGTAGCCCATTTTATCCCCGTGAAGACCACTTATACTACTGTGAAGTTGGCAAAGATATACATGACCAGGATCGTATGTCTGCACGGAGTTCCGAGGACCATTGTATCTGATAGAGGAACTCAATTCACCTCAAAGTTTTGGCATCATCGACACCAAACTTTGGGAATGAGGCTGGAATTCAGTACAACTTTTCATCCGCAGACCGACCGACAGACCGAGAGAGTCAATCAGATTCTGGAGGACATGTTGAGAGCCTGTGCGCTAGATTATGGATCTAGTTGGGATGAAAATTTACCCTACGCTGAGTTCTCGTACAACAACAGTTATCAGGCCAGTCTGAAGATGGCAACGTTCGAAGCGTAGTATGGAAGGAGATGCCAGACACCGTTGATGTGGGATGAAGTTGGAGACCGTCAGTTGTTTGGACCAGACTTGATCAAAGAGTCTGAAGAGAAGGTTAAGTTGATTCGGGATAGACTGAAGGTAGCTCAGTCCAGGCAGAAGAGTTATGCAGACTCGAAGCGCAAGGAAGTAGCCTATGAAACCGGAGACAGAGCATACCTGAGAGTATCGCCTCTGCGAGGAGTTAAGGGAAAGCTAGCCCCGAGATTTGTGGAACCTTACCGTGTTTTGGAACGCATGGGGGAGGTTGCCTATAAGTTGGAGTTACCCGAAGGACTGTCAGGAGTGCACGATGTGTTTCACGTTTCGCAGCTTAAGAAGTGCCATGCGGAGATGGCCGATATCCCGCTAAGAGACACAGTACCTCTGGAGGCAATTCAGTTGGATAGTGATCTGACTTACGAGGAGAAACCCGTCAAGATTCCCGAATTTTCGAGTAGAGTCACCCGCAGTAAGGTTATCAAGTTTTGCAAAGTTCAGTGGAGTCACCACACCGAGGAACAAGCCACCTGGGAACGAGAAGATGATCTACGCAAGGACCACCCACACATGTTCTCTAGCCAAGCCGAATCTCGAGGGCGAGATTCATTCTAAGGGGGTAGGTTTGTAATATCCCAAAATTTCAATTTGGAATGTTATACATAGATCATACTGCATTGCATATTTCTTTGCATTTTGTGCGTGGCGAACCTCGAAAATTCTAAGCAACTCAAGGACCTACGGAGAGAGTTGGGAATTCTACCATTTTTGTATTTGAGTTTACTCGAATACCGGTACGAGGATAGCGTAGGTTTAATTATTTTTCTCTCCTAAAAATATTTCTAAATAAAATATATGAGTGGAGATAACATGACTTCTCCAAATAACATAAATATTGGCAGAAAACTGTTAAAATCACTTTTGGTTTTTTTGGATTTATTTGCGATTTTATTTGCATAGGAAAAATACTCGTTTTTCAAAATTGCATTTAGGTCCGAGAAAAATGTTCACTTTGTCCTTAATATTATCAGAGGACAGTGAAAATTTATTTCAGAATTTTTGGAGTCTGTTTAGTATTTCTTTTGTTAGTTTTCATACGTCAGGACTCGTTTTTTTTTAAAAAAAGTGGCGAACCTACTTTGGGCCGTGTTCGGCCAGGACTCCCCCTGGCCCGGGGCCTTTAAAAGCCGGCCCAGCCGGCCCGCCGCTGAAACCCTAGCCGCCGAGACGCGCCGCCGCCCGCCGCCCGCCGCTGGACCCGCCGCCGCCGCCGAGGTAGTAGCCGCCGGTTTTTTTAAAAGCCGATCGGTTTTTTTAGAAACCCTAGATCCGTTTTGTTTTAGATCGGTTCGGTTTTTCTTTTCGGATTAATTATTTAGCGAACGTTCGTCCGTACGTTCGTTTTAACGAACGTTGTTCGCCCGTTAGCCGCAGACAGCGAACGTTCGTTATTTAGCCTGTTCGTCAGTTTTCTTTTTCGGGGTATTTATCCGCGATTATTTCAATCGCGATTTTTGCCCTGATCTTGTTTTCATTTTTCTTTTCGCTCGAGAGTCGGAATCAGGTGATTCAAAATCCCAGATCTTCGTCTCGACACCCTCTTTCCGTTTAACCAACTTGAACAAAGTTTTGTTACTGTAAAATTTGACCCTAGATCAATCTAGTAAACGGATCTTGTTTCGTTCGCAGTTTGAGTTTCGTTGCTTCGTTCGATTTGATTCTTTTTGCAAACCGGAGTTCTTAAGTTGAACTTTCTGGTTAGATCTTCATATTTGGAGTTCTGTTTGTGCATCATTGCTTGATTGCTTATGTATGATATTGTTTGCTTGCGATGGAATACCCGGACTGTGAAGCGTGCTACTACAAATCTCTAGGTTTTGCGAATCATCAGCAAGGCAAGTAACACTTTGATCATACCGTTTTATTACCTAGTTTTTATGCATTAGATCAAACCCTCACATATTGCATGAGTAGGATCTCTTAAACTTGTGGGACTGGGAAGTAGATTGAGGTAGAACCTCTTACCTACATTATCTTCAAACCCTTGGGAGTTACTCTACGCTATGCTTAGGTTGCTATGCTATGCTCGTAGACGTGGTTTGGGTTTGAGTGAAATCCATGACAGATGTGAGTTGTTAATTAATGGTTCAACATAAGGTGGCAACTTGAATACACACTAGGTGGATTGGTTGCAGGGCACCTGGAGAATCCAGTGTTGTCCTAGGAAATCCCGGAGTTCCGTGTGATTGTTCTATGGAATGCCACCCACATAAAAATATTCATGTTAGAAACTTCCGTGTGCAGCCACAATGCCATTATGGGCTCTGGCATAGTATGAGTAAGTTGTGTGAGCTCTTTCAGTGGTGGACTAGCAGATGTAGGGGAAAGTAGGTGTACGGGTCCACCCGGGGTAAAGAGTAAATGCTTCTGAAAGACTGTGTCCCGGTCATCCGTTTCTCAAACACCATGTAGTGCGAGAAATCCAATGGAGGAGATTGAGTCTAGTGGGGAAAAGTGCACAAACCTCCGCAGAGTGTACAAACTGATCATGATTAGCCGTGTCCCCGGTTATGGACAAACTTGAGTATCTGGTACTTGAATCATTGGTTGATCTCATCACTCTAAAATTAATTTGTTGGGTTAATGATTACTTTAATTGGGATTGAGTTGTAGGTATCTTCTCAATGATGTTTCAACTACCATGATAGTTAAAATAAAATTTATTCCTTTGTTGTAGGGAAAAATTGGCTTTATGCAAAAACATTAACCTTAGAGCCTCCACCAGCCAAATATGCATATAGTGTAGCCTTTATTCTGTTACTTGCATCTTCTGTGTTATCTTGCTAGCATATTCCATGTGCTGACCCGTTTCGGGCTGCAACATGTTACGTTGCAGACTTTTCAGACGAGGAGTAAGACGTTCTAGGTCGTTTGTCATGCACTCAGCTATGCCGTTGGAGTTGATGGACTCACTTATCTTCCAAGCCTTCCGCTGTTATTTTGTTAGATGGCCTGAAGCCATAGAATTCTGTAATAAGTTCTCTTTGGAGACACTCGATGTAATAAGTGTGTGATTGCCACTCTGTTATAAATCCTTCAAGTACTATGTGTGTCAGCATTACCGATCCAGGGATGACACAGAACACAGAGACTTCGATCCATTCGGATCGTGGTCGCCATAGTTTATATCATATTGCTTGAGTTTATCCCTCTACATCGTGTCATCTTGCTTAAAGCGTTACTCTGTTCTTATGAACTTAATACTCTAGATGCATGCTGGATAATGGTCGATGTGTGGAGTAATAGTATTAGATGCATAATCGTTTCGGTCTACTTGTCACGGACGTGATGCCTATATATAATGATCATGCCTAGATATTTTCATAACTATGCGCTTTTCTATCAATTGCTAGATAGTAATTTGTTCACCCACCGTAGAATTCTGCTATCATGAGAGAAGCCACTAGTGAAACCTATGGCCCCCGGGTCTATTCTCAACATATTAATCTTCCATCTACTTTACTTTGCATTATTTACTTTCTGTTCTTATACCAAAAAAATACCAAAAATACTATCCTATCTATCAGATCTCACTTTCGTAAGTGACCGTGAAGGGATTGACAACCCCTTATCGCATTGGCTGCGAAGTTCTTATTTGTTTGTGCAGGTGCGAGGGACTCACGCGTGGTCTCCGACTGGATTGATACCTTGGTTATCAAAAACCGAGGGAAATACTTACGCTACTATGCTGCATCACCCTTTCCTCTTCGAGGGAATACAACGCAAGCTCGAGAAGTAGCACCAACCAGTGGCACCCAGAGGACGCTCCTCCGTGCACCAGAGAGAGTAGCTTTGATCCATGGCAATAAACCAACTTAGGCTAAAAGCCTAAGGTTGGGGGAGTACGTATCTCTCACAGACAATACATTCATGTTCACACACTTATTCCAGTAGTCGGTGCTCACACTCTTTCATTGTACTATCCATGCTAGTTTTATTTCATTTCTTAGTCTTTTTCTTGTGTGTTCGAAAAACCTCAAGCAAAACAAAAAAAAATAGTTGTAGTCTTTTTAGGTAGTTTGGTTTCCATGCCTGTAGTAGTAGTAATTAAAAGAAAACCCAAAAAGATTTCTCGTTCTTCTTTTTTGCTTGTTGGGAGCTTTCCCGTGTACATAGTTTCTTTTCTTTTCTTTGGGGGTCAAGAGGAGAAGACCATGATGAAAATGTTTAGTGGCTCTCATATGCTTTATTGTTGATTTAACCTTGAGCCATATTACTTTGTCTTCTCACGTATTAAATGCTTGAAGATTCCAGCTTAGTCCAATGCACGTGCATTACTATTATTATCCACACCGTTCGGTCGTGCAAGTGAAAGGCAATAATGACGATATATGATGGATTGATTGAGATGAGAAAAGCTGGTATGAACTCGACCTCTTTTGTTTTTGTAAATATGATAGTTCATCATTCCTTATTCTGCTTGTTATGAATGAAGCATGCTTGCAATGACAATTAGAGATCATAGATGCTCATGCCATGCTTAATTAGCTAAGAGTTTATAATGGTATATATTTGAGTGCCAACATGATATTAAAATGGTTGTGATGTGGTATGATAGGACGGTATCCTCCTTTGAACGATTCAAGTGGTTTGACTTGGCACATGTTCACGCATGTAGTTGAAACAAAATCAACATAGCCTCCATGATATTTATGTTCACGATGATTTATATCCTACTCATGCTTGCACTCATTGTTGATTAATTTTAATGCATGTTCATGACTGTTGTCGCTCTCTAGCTGGTCGCTTCCCAGTCTCTTTCTAGCCTTCACATATACTAAGTGTGAATATTGCTTGTGCATCCACTTCCATAAACTCCAAAGTTATTCCATATGAGTCCACTATACCTTCCTATATGCGGTATCTACCTACTGTTCCAAGTAAATTTGTATGTGCCAAACTCTAAACCTTCAAATGAAATTATGTTTTCTATGCTCGAACAACTCATGTATCAACTAGGGTTGTCTATATCTTCCATGCTAGGTGGGTTATTCTCACGATGAGTGGACTCCGCTCATCATTCATGAAAAAATGGCTGGTAATCGGGATGCCCAGTCCCATGCTCAAATCATAATAATTAAACAAAACTCCCCCAGTGTCGTTGCTTGTTTGGACGGTACCCGTTGTTTCGGGCTGGCCATGGGGTGTGCTTGTCGGTGGTTGGGGGAGTATAAACTTTGCCATTCTGTTTGGGAACCGCCTATAATGTGTGTAGCATGGAAGATATCGAGATTCTTGGTTGTTATGTTGACAATGAGAGTATACCGCTCAAAATATTATTCATCTCTATTTAAAAATCGAGCTCTGACACCTCTACAAATCCCTGCTTCCCTCTGCGAAAGGCCTATCTATTTACTTTTATGTTGAGTCATCATCCTCTTATTAAAGAGCAGCAGTTGGAGAGCACCGCTGTCATTTGCATGTATTGCTATTAATTTACATTGAGTATGATTGTGACTGGATCTCTTTTACCATGAACTACAATGTCTAGTCAGTCCTTGATCTTTAAAGGTGCTCTAAATTTATGTTTTGCGGTCTCAGAAAGGGCTAGCAAGATACCATCTTGTTATATCATATTATGATTGTTTTGAGAAGTGTTGTCATCCGAGGTTTATTATTATTGCTCGCTAGTTGATTATGCCATTGATATGAGTAGACATGACACCTGAAAGTTATTGTGAATGTGGTTAGTTCATGATCTTTGCTGAAAACTTCAATGCTGGCTTTACATATTTACAACAACATGAGCAAACAGAGTTTGTCAAAGTTTTTCTTTATCACTTTCAGTTTATCAACTGAATTGCTTGAGGATAAGCAAAGGTTTAAGCTTGGGGGAGTTGATACGTCTCCAACATATCTACTATTCCAAACACTTTTGCCCTTGTTTTGGATTCTAACTTGCATTATTTGAATAGAACTAACCCGGACTGACGTTGTTTTCAGCAAAACTGCCATGGTGTTATTTTTGTGCAGAAATAAAAGTTCTCGGAATGACCTGAAATTCAATGGAGAATTATTTTGGAATATATATAAAATATCTGCGGAAAGAACCAGACCAGGGGGCCCACACCCTGTCCACGAGGGTGGGGGCGCACCCCCTGCCTCATGGGCCCCCTGTTGCTCCACCGACGTCTCCCCCGACTCCATATATTCACTTTCGGGGAGAGAAAAATTCAGAGAGAAGGAATTATCGCGTTTTATGATACGGAGCCACCGCCAAGCCCTAATCTCTCTCGGGAGGGCTGATCTGGAGTCCGTTCGGGGATCCTAAGAGTGGAGATCATCTCCGCCGTCATCATCAACCTTCCTCCATCACCAATTCCATGATGCTCACCGCCGTGCGTGACTAATCCCATCGTAGGCTTGCTGGACAGTGATGGGTTGGATGAGATTTACCATGTAATCGAGTTAGTTTTGTTAGGGTTTGATCCCTAGTATCCACTATGTTCTAAGATTGATGTTGCTATGACTTTGCCATGCTTAATGCTTGTCACTAGGGCCCGACTGCCATGGTTTCTGATCTGATCCTATTATGTTTTCATGAATATATGTGTGTTCTTTATCGTATCTTGCAAGTCAATAGTCACCTACTACGTGTTATGATCCGGCAACCCCGAAGTGACAATAGTCGGGACCACTCCCGGTGATGACCGTAGTTTGAGGAGTTGATGTATTCACTATGTGTTAATGCTTTGGTCTGGTACTCTATTAAAAGGAGGCCTTAATATCCCTTAGTTTCCATTAGGACCCCGCTGCCACGGGAGGGTAGGACAAAAGATGTCATGCAGGTTCTTTTCCATAAGCATGTATTACTATATTCAGAATACATGCCTACATTACATTGATGAACTGGAGCTAGTTCTGTGTCATCCTATGTTATAACTATTACATGAGGAATCGCATCTGACATATTTCTCCATCACCGATCTAATGCCTACGAGCTTTTCACATTTTGCTTGTTGCTTAATTACTTTTCCGCTGCTACTGTTACAATCACTACAAAAACACTATCGCTACTTTTGCTACCGTTACCGTTACTTCCATATTACCTTGCTACTAAATTACCTTGCTGCAGATACTAAGTTTCCAAGTGTGGTTGAATTGAAAACTCAGTTGCTAATACTTGAGAGTATTCTTTGGCTCCCCTTGTGTCAAATCAATAAATTTGGGTTGAATACTTTACCCTCAAAAACTGTTGCGATCCCCTACACTTGTGGGTTATCAGGGAGACTATCATTTGAAGCATTTGAGCAAGGAGTTCATCATCAACACACCGTCTATTACCTTTTGTAGAGTGGTGTCTCCTAGATTGGTTAGGTGTCACTTGGGAGCCTCCGACGAGATTGTGGAGTTGAACCAAGGAGTTTGTAAGGGCAAGGAGATCGCCTACTTCGTGAAGATCTACCCTAGTGAGGCAAGTCCTTCGTGGGCGATGACCATGGTGGGATAGACAAGGTTGCTTATTCGTGGACCATTCGTGGGTGGAGCCCTCCATGGACTCGCGCAGCCGTTACCCTTCGTGGGTTGAAGTCTCCATCAACTTGGATGTACGATAGCACCACCTATCGGAACCAAGACAAAAACATTCGTGTCTTCACTTGTGTTTGCATTCTCCAAACTCCTCCCTTTACCTTCATATGCAACTGTTTTATATTATGTTGCTATACTCTTAGAATTGCATGTGTAGGTTGATTGCTTGACTTGTGCTAAGTTGCTAAAATTTGCCAAGAACTAAAATTGGGAAAAGGCTAGGCTTTGTCTTTGGTCAAGTAGTCAAAGTTGGATGCTTTACTTTCCAATACCTATATACTCTTGTTATGCATGCTTGTTAGGTATTGAGAATGTTTAAACATGTGCTAAAACTCCACCCCAACTTCAATTAATTTAAAAGCTGCCACTTTTCTTGCTAGACGTCTATTCACCCCCCCTGTAGACATACTCTTCTCGATCCTTTCAATTGGCATCAGAGCATTGGTCTCCATTGCTTTGGTTTAATCACCATTGGAGGAAGATGGATGAGTCTACGTTGGGGAGTATTAGATGTAGAGTGGACGCGGAGGAATTGATCACGAGCACACAGGCTCTCGGTATCTGTCTCGTCGAGTATGGCTTTGCGATACGGTTTGGCTGACAGAGGCGACACGGGTTGGGCCACACGGCTGACATGGAAAAGGAATGGAAAAGGAGAAATTCTTCTGGACGGTGGACCTGAAACACGAGGCTATTCTAGGCTGTCGAAATGGGACGTCAGAGCCGTGGCTCGGCTGGTCAACGAAATTCTGATCCGTGAATCAAGCATGGTAACGGCGTCATTGATATGTAGTAAATGCAAGCGATGCGCAGGTGGGGGAGTTGTCTCCCACCTCCAGCAGTTGCTTCCCTTTTCTGGTAGTATCGAGAGCGGCTCGGCGGCAGCAGGTCCATCCTTTAGGGTTTCGGGTGAGCGGCCCCGACAGCCATGGAGTTCTTGATGCAAGCGGTCAACAGGTGCAAATTCTTGGCCCTTTGTGTCCTCTTGGTGTGTTCTAGATTGATTTGGGTAGCTAGTTCATCCAAGATCTAACTTTTCATGGCGTACATTTGTGCGCCAGTAGAACGCTGATAGAGGAGGTGAATGACAGCGACATACCAATGGAGCCGCTTCGATACCCCGTCCTCTCAACGACGGCCGGAGACCTGCAGACGGCGAGTGCATCGAGTGCAGATGCGCTCATCTAATTGGCGCCTGTCGTCGCAACAGTCGAGGCTGCACCATCCTGAAACATCTGAACACTCCATAGAACAAGTTGACCCACAAGCTCCAGGGTGGACACGAAGGTACGGTTCCCTGCCATAGTTTTGTTGATTGGTACACTAGAGGTCATGTACAATCTGTATGTCGATAAAGTTGATAGGTTAAAATAGTTGTTGAAGCTGGTTTTAGTTCATTTGGTAGGTAAGCGCAGATAGTGCTGGTTGCCGCCGTCAGTCAACCCATTGAGAACATGGTTCAAACAAGCATAGCAGAATGAAGATTATGTTGGTTGTGTTACAGTGGTGGTGGCATGAATTAAGCCCATATATATAACCCATGGTGAACTGCTGAATAAAGATTTATAAACTGAACGAAGTAAAAGTGGGAGGGATTATGTTAGACAAAATGACATTAGTTGTAGCATTTCATATTCTACAGTAATGATTGCAATTTCCTGCCGGCACTACAATGCAGGGTGCAGATTGGAGCTGCTGCACCAGGGTGTGCGCCCAGCCTGGATAGAATGACAGCACTGGAGAAATCGGTGTGCATTTTTGCAGAGGCACCGGGTGAGAATGTCATTGTGCCAAAAATAGGGATCAGGTTTGACACACTTGGAGAGGCATATGATTTCTACAATTTGTTTTCCTAGGAGAAAGGATTCGGAATTACATACGGTAAAAGCGGGCTAAATATCAATAGGACAAATTGCATGCAAGAGATAGTCTGCGGTTTTGCGGTAAGATTTCCCTTGTTCATTGATTTCAGAGTATGCTTAAATTGTTTGCTATAAATCTTTTGTGTAGTTTCTGATAATACTCTTGGATGAAAAAAATTGTCAGGGGAAACCAATTGTGGAGAATACTCGGTCATGCCGATGTGAATGTCCTGCCTTAGTGAGACTGCTACGGTCAAAGGATAATGGCTGGTTAGGGAAAACTCATTGTCAGCACCGACATGCTGGTCAGGGACGAGAAGGTTGGAACATTCGAACGGGTCTTCTCTGTATTTTTCAAAATGATGGGTGGAAAGGCGCCCCAAACCATCCTCACAGGTAAAAGATAGACTCATGAGAACAGTGTGATGAGAATGATAACATTATCTCATAGATTTAGTATTGTTGTGTTTTGTAGACCAGAACCGTGCAATGGAAGTCGCTATACGGAATGTGATGCCAAACACGATGCACCGGTGGTGCAAGTGGCACGTGCTTAAGAAGGCAAAGGAATCACTTGGGCGACTGTACTGAAGGAAGAGTGATTTTTGCTAGCAGTATTTCACAAGGTTGTGAATCACATGTTGATGGTTGATGAGTTCGAAGAAGCATGGAAGTTCCTAATCGATAAATATAACCTGAAGTCACACGAGTACATGTCGCAACTGTATGAGGTCCGTCATAAATGGGCAAAACCTTACTTCAAAGGTGTATTCAGTACAAAGATGACTAGTACCCAGTGGAGTGAAAGTGCGAACCACATGTTGAAGAACTATATACCGCCCGGCTGCCCAATGCACCTTTGTGTGAGGAATACATAGTGTTGCAATTCGATAGGGAAGCAGAGGAAAATTATGAAGAAAAACATACACGAATTGTAAGATATTGCTTCTTTAGGAAATGTAATTATATTTTTGGTCTGTTCAACCTTGTTGATCGATGAGTTTCGTATACATTTGTATTTGTAGGGGAGGCCACTTTTTAGAGCAAACATGGCCACGGAAAGGCATGAGGGCAAGGTGTACACCAGAGCAATGTTCGAGCAGTTTGGTCATATCATATATGAATGTGGTGCTTACCAGGTGGAGGAGGCGGAAAAAGTAAACATATGTCGCAATCCATACTGATGCAACTCGGAGAGAGAAATGGTGCAGGGTTTCATACAAGGTTACATTGGTGGATGGTGGAGAAGAATTTGACTGTCAGTGCGGCCAGTTCACTCACATGGGTATGATGTGCAACCATATTCTGAAGGTACTTACCATTGGCGCCATGGAGTAAAACAATTTGTCATTAAGGTAGTCATTGACTGAGTATTGTGATGTAGGTGCTAGACTATATATGTGTGACAGAAATACCAAAGAAACACATAGTCAAGCGTTGGACTAGAGACGCTCGGGACATCTTACCTCCACACCTGAGCCAATACCAGAAGGACAATGCTAACAGCAACAACCCATTCAGTTACCGGCATTTCAACATGTACATGCAAGCTATGGAGCTCGTACGAATGGGGGATGCAAGTGTACAAGCATATGAATGTCTGGTTACGCTCTTCATGCGTTGTGCTAAAGAAATGAAACCATTTTCGGATATTAGAGATGGTCCTGGCCTGGAGGACCGCATGGGTGAAAATGGTGTTCTTGTGAACCAAGATCAGGCCGAACCTGTTCAAGTGATTGTTGAAATGGCGACACATGGAGTGATGGTAAACGATGATATCAACTCTGGCAATGAATCAGGGAATATTCTGGCGGGGTTGTTGCCTCCCGCCAAGAGGAAGGAAATGGGTAGGCCTACAACGAGCTGAGAAAAGGCACCATATGAAGGGCTCATTAAGAGGATAAGATATTGTATGATATGTCAACGAGAAGGACATAAGCAAACAACATGTCCCGATTGCGGTGATGTGCCAAAGCAGCCACAGAAACCTGGGAGATGCAAGAACTATTTTGACTAGAGCCATTAACATAAGCACTGCCACCACCAACAGGGTGCCTACTAACATAACAAGCACCTTCAGCCTAGACAGTGGAACTGCCTGGGAAGCCCGAGCCTTCGCCTGCCATGACTGCTGGTCAGCTCGGACATCTGTCGTGACCTCCCCTCCGCGCCTCCTTTGCTCAACTGGTTCGGCAGATATAACTCGACGATGAAAGTATGTTGGTGGTTGTATCTGCATTGGAACAGCTTAACAATCAGGCACAAGCTGGTTACCGAGCAGCTGCGCACAGTACTCTTCTGAAGATCTCATGTATCCACACCTCTGTAACCAGCAAACACATAGTCAGACATCAATAATAAAAAATGATCGATCAACTCCGTTATGCCCAGAAACTCAGATCCTTATTCGCACACTTCTAGAATCGACGACCAACATTCACTCGTGATCGAGCAATCCAAGAGTACACCCGGCCGCCGCACTCTATACAAGGAACCAGGGGCAAGATCTCCTCCTGCGCTACCGATGATGATGACACAGACATGGTTGGAGTGCTACTGGGAAGGGATCGTAAACTATTGCGTGCAGGTTAAAATTTGTGGGACAATGAAACCAGTGGGATGGGTCTGAATAAATAGACGAGTACCGTGCAGAGTAAGATTGCTGGGTCTCTCCAATGGGAAGATCCATTAGTGAAAGTAGTTGCCGCTGTTTGGACAGAAACTCCCTCGAGACGTCTCATATCGTGGCCAAAATTCTGATCCGCGATGCAGGTTTTCTATTCCGCGACGGCCCTGGCTTACAGCGTTTCAATTATTGCTTCTGACTGCTGGGCCATGGGTCATAATAACAATTCTGGAATTGAAAAACCAGCTGGAAATAGCGAACCACGATGGCCCATCTTGATGCATGCATATGGTACAGATACCGAGAGCCTGTGTGCTCGTGATCACATTAGCACTTTCGACGTAGAGTGCCTATGCTTGATGGAGAGTACTTTCATGAATGGAAAAATGAGATGCTTGAGATCTTCAACGGATATCATTTGAACAAGTATATTGATAATCCTTGTATGCCCCCCATTGATGCTTCGAATCCTACTTTCAATGAGAAACTTGACATGGTTCAAAATCTTAGGACTGTTAATCTTATCACTAGAGGATTGCCTAGAAACTTGCTTGTATGTTTGCCAACATTTGAATGTTCTTATACTATATGGAGATTTCTAGAGGAATGATTCCCAAATTATTCCTTGAAAAATCTGGATGAGATTCTCCATAAGTCTATTGCCTTGAATAGGATGAGTACTAGTGATCCTAAGTTTGGTGATTGTCTATTTGAGCTTCGTGAACTCATGCGTGTCAAAGGAGATGTCAGAATTATTAGCAATATCATTTCCGAATTTATTAGAATTCATAGAGATGAACATTGTTACGGTCATACTTCTAATGAAACACTCTCTCTAGGTGTTGATCAGTCACATGACGATGTGGAACATGGATACTATGATGAGGATGATGATAGTGATTTTGATCTTGATGAACAAATGAGACAGTTTGGTCTTATGGCAAATCTTCATGGTTATGCAGCCAGAGGAAAGGAATGGGTGCTTAATAGTGGTTCCACGGATCACATGACCGGATATAAGGACATGTTTGATGAGCTTGCTAGAAATGATGGTCCACGAAAGTATGTTACCTTTGGTGACAACTCTAAGGGTAAAGTTGTCGGCCTTGGTAAGGTGGCCATATCCAATGATAGCTCAATTAAGAATGTCATGCTTGTAGAATCTCTCAGGTATAATCTTATCCCCGTGTCTAGATTAGTTGATTTTGGTTTAAATGTGCTATTCACTCATGTTGATTGCCAAGTCTTTCGTAGAGATAATCATAATATGGTCTTTATCGTCATTCGTAGAGGTGACCTATACATTGTTGACTTCGCTAAGAAAACCAAACCTCGTATTTGTTTTATTGCTAAATCTTCTAAAGGTTGGTTGTGGCATAGAAGGTTAGGTCATGTCGGCATGAGAAATCTTGATAAGCTAATTAAAGGTGATCATATCCTTGGTGTTAGAGATGTTATATTTGACGAGGATAGACTTTGTAGTGCTTGTCAAGCAGGAAAACAAGTTGGAGGAAGTCATCCCGTGAAGAACATCATGACTACAAGAAGACCACTTGAGCTACTTCATATGGATCTTTTTGGTCCCAATGCTTACAAAAGCCTTAGTGGTAAATCTTTTGGACTAGTCATTATTGATGATTTTTAAGATTTACGTGGGTGTTCTTTCTTGATGATAAATCGCAGGTCCAAAAGATCTTCAAAAACTTTGCTAGGAAGGCCCAAAATCAATTTGAAGTGAAGATCAAGAAGGTTCACAGCGACAACGGAACGGAGTTCAAGAACACAAATGTAGATACCTTTATTGACGAAGAAGGGATTTCACATGAGTTCTCGGCTACGTACACGCCTCAACAAATGGAGTTGTTGAGAGGAAGAACCGGACACTCATCGAAATGGCAAGAAAGATGCTTGACGAATACAAGACGCCAAGACACTTTTGGGCGGAAGCGGCTGAGACAGCTTGTCAGTCAACAAATCGCTTATATCTACACAAGCTTCTCGGCAAGACAGCACACAAGCTTCTCACCGGTAACAAACCCTAAGTTGGATACTTTCGAGTATTCAGCTCAAAGTGCTACATTGTTGATAAGCATCGTCGTTCTAAATTTGCTCCTAAATCTCATGAAGGTTTCCTACTTGGTTATGGCTCAAACTCTCACACTTACCGTGTCTACAACAATTTCACCCGAAAGGTTGAAGAGACGGTAGATGTGAAGCTTGATGAATCTAACGGCTCGCAAATAGAGCAATTGCCAATTGATGTAGGAGATAAAGATCCTTCGGAAGCAATTCAAGACTTGCCTATTGGCAAGATCCGTCCAACGGAGGTGAAAGAGAGTACTTCGTCTGTCCAAGTGGAAGCTTCTACCTCATGACAAGGTGAATCACAAGTTGACTTGGAGGCATCCACAAGTGGAACACGTCATGATGAAAGAAACGAGGAGATGCATCAAGATGAACCTCATCGACCTCCTTCTCCACCTCCACAAGGGGACAACAATACCAACAACAATGAAGAAGGACAAGAAGAAGAAGAATAAGATGAAAAGGATGTTCCACCCCGACCCAAGAAAAAGCTTTCACGAGTTAGAGCAAGAATTGCTAGAGATCATCCCGTAGAGCAATCTACAATGATATCCAAACCGGGAGAATCACTCGCTCTAAATCTCATTTAGCTAACTTTTGTGAACATTACTCTTTCATATCTAACCTCGAACCCATGAAGGTTGAAGATGCTCTTGATGATCCGTATTGAGTGAACGCTATGCATGAAGAGCTACACAACTTTGAGAGAAATCAAGTGTGCATATTGGTCGAGAAGCCTGACAACAACCACAACATCATCGGTACCAAATGGGTGTTTCGCAACAAGCAAGATGAAGATAGTCAAGTCGTCCGCAACAAAGCACGTCTCGTCGCCCAAGGCTACACTCAAGTCGAAGGTATGGACTATGGTGAGACATACGCCCCCGTTGCTAGACTTGAGTCCATCCGCATCTTACTTGCTTATGCTAATCATCATGATATCACCTTGTACCAAATGGACATTAAAAGTGCTTTTCTAAACGGTGAAATTGAGGAGAAAGTTTATGTTAAACAACCTCCCAGCTTTGTCAGTCCTAAGAAACCCGGTCATGTTTACAAACTTCACAAAGCTCTTTATGGTCTTAAACAAGCTCCTAGAGCTTGGTATAAATGTTTGACCATGTTCCTTATTGAAAAGGCTTTGAAATTGGAAAAATAGATTCCACTCTTTTTACTAAAAGGGTTAATGGTGAATTATTTGTGTGCCAAATTTATGTTGATGATATCATATTTGGTTCTAATAACCCCCATTTTAGTGAAAAGTTTGGAAAGCTAATGTAGGAAAAGTTTGAGATGTCTATGATGAGTGAACTCAAGTTCTTTCTTGGTTTGCAAATCAAACAAACTAAGGAGGGTACCTTTGTTTCTCAAACAAAGTATACCAAGGACTTCTTCAAGAAGTTCAACATGCAAGAATGCAAAGGTATGACTACACCCATGCCTACTAGTGGACATCTTGACTTGACTAAGGATGGCGAACCGATTGATCAAAAAGTTTACCGCTCTATGATTGGTTCATTGTTATATCTATGTTCCTCCCGTCCTGATATTATTCTAAGTGTGTGCATGTGTGCACAATATCAAGCACCCCCTAAAGAATCTCATATTAAGGCTGTGAAAAGGATAGTGAGATACTTAATACATACACCAAATTTTGGCATTTGGTATCCTAAGAGGTCTTCTTTTGATCTTGTTGGCTACTCCGATTCGGACTATGACGGTGACAAGGTTGACAGAAAGTCCACTTCGGGTACTTGTCAATTTCTTGGTAGATCTCTTGTATCTTGGTCCTCCAAGAAACAAAACTCGGTATCCTTATCCAATGCCGAAGCGGAATATATTGTCGCTGGATCATGTTGTGCTCAATTACTTTGGATGACCCAAACTGTTAAAGATTATGGGATATATGTGAAACATGTTCCATTGCTTTGCGACAACGAAAGTGCTATTAAGATTGCTCATAATCCTGTGCAACATTCTCGAACTAAGCATATTGAAGTTCGTCATCATTTCATTCGAGATCATGTTGCTAAGGGTGATATCAATCTTAAACATGTTCGCACCGATAAGCAATTAGTTTATATATTTACTAAACCACTTGATGAGAAAGTGTTTTTCAGGTTGAGAGGTGAATTGAACATTATTGATGCCTCAAACTTGGAGTAGGGACTCCATTTGGATACATGCAAGGCATAAGCCTATGACTAATCCTTGACTTTTTCTCTTATGATGTTGATCATATGTCTTGGATGTATTTGTATCCTTGCATGTCATCTAACCCTTGTAGGCACTTGGATGAATCTAAATCCATGGGATTGCAACTCACTCACATCTTGAGCAATCTCTACATCACCAAGTCCCTACACCGTGGTGGTTGAAGACAAGGAAGCATGAATCCCTTCAATATATCCTTTGACAATTTCTATATATCAAATTCCATTTGATATCAAGTTTTCATGATTGTCATTTTGGATACACAAGTGCTCTTCCTTGCAAATATAACCCATGTAGGAAGATGAACTCAAACTACAAGTGGTGCTCCAAATTCTTGATGAGCTACATCAACCTTGAGCACCTCACACAAGTTCAACTACATGATCAAGATCAACACCACCAACCAAGGTATGTCATTCCATCTTAGAGAAGCTTTGTCTCAAGTCATGGGTCAAAGCAACTCAACAAGATGTGAATACATCAAGTGCTTAAACAAAAATTTTGAGCATAAACGATGAGTATGACCTATGATAAAGTGTCTTCACTTGACTCCTAAGTCAGTATACTCTAACATAGGTGACTTTGTCGCCGCCCAATTCTAGATGAAGTTCTTTAAAAAAAACTTCATCTAGATTTTCTTTTCTCTGTCTTTATTTTTGCATTTTCTGCGTCCAATTCATTGCAAATCCTTTAGTTAATTCCTTGCAAATCTTTGTGAGATCTAATTTGCCTAGTGAGCTTAGAAAAATTGTTCTCTTTGTGTTGAACTCGGACATGCCGATTTTCCTCTCTCGGTCAAACCGAAACATCTCGGTGCCGCCGAAGAAAATAACTCAGTGTAACCAATTTCAATAATGTGCAGACAATTTGTCATTTGCATCCTGCATATTTATTCTAGCTCCACTCAATGATACTTGTCCTCTACCGGCATCACATTTTTATACAGCTCTGCTCTGTGACTCAAGGACCAAACCTATTTTGACTCACACTCCAGAAGATCCCTTCTTGGAAATTGATGTCAAAGGGGGAGAGAGTTCACATCAAAGCTTAAGGGGGAGAAAGAGTTCACATCAAATCACATGCCCCAGATGCTTGGTGTTCAAGAGGAGAGAAGCCACATGTCTTTAAGAGGGGAAAGACATGTCTATGTTGTTGCTCTGATTCTATTTCCCTACTTTCTTCCATTATCCAATATAAGATTCAGGGGGAGAAAGACTGTTAGGGAAGAAAGTCTTTGAATTCATTGCATATCTTCTACTCTTGGGAACATGTCTGCATTCCAGAGTACCCAGTACTCACACTCTACATGTTTTCCCAATCTTGCTACTCTTGTGACTCTTTTGTTGCTCTGTCTAGTAGATGTACCTGTGTTATCTAACCTTGTTTACTCAGGTCCATCCCTTCATAAGCCAGCTCAAGATCACAAGGTAAGTATATGCATCACACTCATGTGCATGAAGATTTCTTGCTAATGTACATATTGTTTGCAAGAAGGAATCATGAACATGAGGATACACTTCATATATTCATATCATTTGCTCTTATGCATATAGCCCAGATACATGTAACACATTGCTTGCTATGTCATGTCTATGCTTTCTCATGTTCTTATATTCCATATTCACATGATTGCATACATGTAGGGGGAGCCTATGCATGTTACATGTCCTTCCAAAGCTTTACTTATTATTCTCCATATCTTTATCTAAAGCTTTGATGTATGTTGTCATCAATTACCAAAACGGGGGAGATTGAAAGCACAAGTGCTCCTTGGGTGATTTTGGTAATTAATGTCTGTTTTCATCTAGTATATTTCAGACAAGTTCAAAAAATGGAGTGGCATGGACTAGAGGATGTGGAACCCTTTCAAGATGATAAGGACAAAGGATTGGCTCAAGGTCAAAGCTCGGGACTCTACATTTTCTATTTCAGTGATCCAAGATCACATTGAGTCCATAGGAAAGCCAATACTATTAAAAGGGGATGAGGTGTTGCTTAATGGCTTGCTTGCTCAAAGTGCTTAGTGATATGCTCCAAACCCTGAACCATTTTCTCACATCCACATATGTCCCAAACCAAAAGTCAAACTCGGCCCCACCAAAAAGTTATATGCAGCGCCATCGAGTTCATTTGACATAGCCACTGCCAGAAACCCTAATCATTTCGGTCTCACCAAAAGGGATCTCGGTCTCACCGAGATGGGAATGTAAACTCCATGTTTCCTATTTGAAACATTTCGGTCTAATCGAGATGTGAAAATCGTTCTCACCAAGTTAACATTGCAAACTCTCTGGTGCCTCTTCGTAACGTTTCGGTCTCACCGAAACGAGCGAATCGGTCGCACCGAGTTTGCCTGACCAACTCTCTGGTGTGCTTATTACCAAAATCGGTCCCACCAAGTTTCTATAATCGGCCTCACCGAGATTACGTTATGCCCTAACCCTAATGAAATCGGTCCCATCGAGTTGATCATATCGGTCCCACCCAAATGCCTAACGGTCACATTATGAACCAAATCGGTCTGACTGAGTTCTCTGAATCGGTCCCACCAAGTTTGGTAAATTGTGTGTAATGGTTAGATTTTGTGTGGAGGCTATATATACCCCTCCACCCACTCTTCATTCGTGGAGAGAGCCATCAGAACATACCTACACTTCCATCATACATGTTCTGAGAAGAGAACCACCTACTCAAGTGTTGAGATCAAGATATTCCATTCCTACCATATGAATCTTGTTCTCTAGCCTTTCCAAGTTGCTTTCCACTCAAATCTTTCCTCCACCATATCCAAATCTGTGAGGAGATGTCTGAATGTTGGGGAGACTATCATTTGAAGCATTTGAGCAAGGAGTTCATCATCAACACATCGTCTATTACCTTTTGTAGAGTGGTGTCTCCTAGATTGGTTAGGTGTCACTTGGGAGCCTCCGACAAGATTGTGGAGTTGAACCAAGGAGTTTGTAAGGGCAAGGAGATCGCCTACTTCGTGAAGATCTACCCTAGTGAGGCAAGTCCTTCGTGGACGATGGCCATGGTGGGATAGACAAGGTTGCTTATTCGTGGACCATTCGTGGGTGGAGCCCTCTATGGACTCGCGCAGCCGTTACCCTTCATGGGTTGAAGTCTCCATCAACTTGGATGTACGATAGCACCACCTATCGGAACCAAGACAAAAACATTCGTGTCTTCACTTGCGTTTGCATTCTCCAAACTCCTCCCTTTACCTTCATATGCAACTGTTTTATATTCCGTTGCTATACTCTTAGAATTGCATGTGTAGGTTGATTGCTTGACTTGTGCTAAGTTGCTAAAATCTGCCAAGAACTAAAATTGGGAAAAGGCTAGGCTTTGTCTTTGGTCAAGTAGTCAAAGTTGGATGCTTTACTTTCCAATACATATATACTCTTGTTATGCATGCTTGTTAGGTATTGAGAATGTTTAAACATGTGCTAAAACTCCACCCCAACTTCAAGTAATTTAAAAGATGCCACTTTTCTTGCTAGACGTCTATTCACCCCCCATCTAGACACACTCTTCTAGATCCTTTCAGCTAGGGCGCAAGGCGGAGCGAGAGGACCTTGGCAAAGATCTTGGTGACGAGGTGGATGAGGCTTATGGGACGGAGGGAGTACATGACTACAAGGACTTTACTTGTCTGCTTGGAAAAGGTTGTTCACTTATCCATTTGACATCAATTACCTCTCACAGGAGATCAAGATTCTACTCTAGTGTATGACCAACAAAAATTACAACAGAATAAGGGAGATGAAGAAAAAACTCTCTTTCATGATTATATTTGTTTTTTAAATCACTTCTAAACAGGACATGAGAAGATAAGGCAATCCAGATGATCACTACAAGTACGGGTGAATTTCAATTCAACGAAGATGTCTTATGATGCAACTAAACAACCCTACAGCCATCAAAATCAGACTAGACAGGTTAGAGTCAAGCCCACGATTTCATTACTCCTCTCTTGAGAAAAACAAGATCCTCCATATTACCTCTTCTCTACAAGCACAAAAGCCAGCACATGCTTCATATTTTCTGAAACATAAAATAAACTAGAGACAGTAGGTGTCGACATCTCGTATACTATATGACTTAAATTTTTTGCATGGAAAGGTTTTCCATTTCTTTCCATTTTTTGCATGGAATGGTTCTCTACAAATACTATATTAATACTATAACGACCAATAGAAACTCCAGATTCTACTCTATTTTATGACCGGCAAGCATTATGACAGAATAAGGAAATAAGAGAAACAAAAGCCACTACCTTTTTTTACAGTAACTGTCTCATTTTTCTCTAGACTTGCCCTCTTTTTATCTTCTATTTATATTTTAAAATCACTTATTAACAACACATATTACTACCAAGAAGCTTCATTAAACAGACTACTATGCATGTGAAGACAAGACAATCCAGATTGAGGGAAGATTACACCATCACATGTACAGTCACGTGTATTTCATGTCTCCAACAACAATGTCCCTGCTGCGGCAGTGTTATCTTCCTACATGCTCGTCCCTGATGCCGAAGGCTAAACCCCACCGATATATGACTATAATAAGGATTTCCATTTTTTGCAAGGAAAGTTTCTCTATTTTTAACATTTGACATTAATTAGCACCGACAGAAACTCGAGATTCTACTTTAGTGTATGACCGACAAGCATCATGATAAAATTAAGAGAAATATGGAACAAAACTCCCTTTCTTTTTTACAATAACTATCTCATGCTCTCTGACGAGGTTACAGACCTAGGGTAGGGTCACAAGCCCGGCCAAGGTACCCCACCCAAGGTACTACCCTAGAAGATCAAAAGACAAAGCTTACGGCAGTGGAGGCAGTCGACTGAGACGGTCCAAGAAGACACTCCACTCGACTGACCCCCCCCCCC
>LR738715.1:597388756-597422202 GCA_902687465.1 Secale cereale | reverse complement strand
CCCCCCGCAAGACGACTCAACCCCACTCGACCAATCCAGGGCACTCGACATCCGAAGGTCAAGCATCACTTGGGATAGCAATGGTCCTGTATTTACTCACCGCAGTAAACACCTTAATTGTCCTTTACTGCAGGTGTTACCAGTAACGCCTGCCTTAATGTACATTGAACCCTTGGTAACGTGGGGCATGGCTGGGGTCCTGGCGTACTATATAAGCCACCCCCCTCCTCCAGAACAAGGGTTCGCACCTCTGTAACACACATATACACATACCAGTCGACCAAGCCTCCGGGCACCGAGACGTAGGGCTGTTACTTCCTTCGAGAAGGGCCTGAACTCGCTAACACCTTGTGTACAACTTCACCATAGCTAGGGCCTTGCCTCTCCATTCGTACCCCGTACCCTTACTGTCATACTTAGAACCACGACACTCTCCAAACCTCCCCTCTCTTTCTATCTTTTATCTATATATTTTAACATCACTTCTTAAGCAGACATGTACATACCAATAAGCTTCATTAAACAAACACTTTATGCATGTGAAGATAAGGCAATCAAGATTAAGACAGTCTCGTGTATCTCAAGTTTTCAACAACGATATCTTCCTACATGTTTGTCTTGCCCATTGCCGTCACACCCAACACTTGAACCAGTATAACATGGAAAACTAACACATGCGTATTTCAGAAATGTGATTAGCCAATTAGTGACTGAAAAAGGCAATGCAATACAAACTACTCCCTCCATCCCATAATGTAAGACATTCTTTGACACTACACTAGTACTCCCTCCGTTTCTTTTTAGTATGCATATAAGATTTGGTCAAAGTCTAACTTTGTAAAGTTTGACTAACTTTGTAGGAAAAAAATATCAATATCCACAATACTGAAGTTATATGGTATGAAAATTAATTCCATGATGCATCTAACAATATTGATTTCATATTATGAATATCGATATATTTTTCCATATACTTAGTCAAAGTTAACAAAGTTTGACTTTGACCAAATCTTATGTGCAGACAAAAAATAAACGGAGGGAGTATCAAAAAATATGCTATATTATGGGACGGAGGGAGCAGTAGCTAGCAGCTCAACACCAACATAGTGTAATAATACTAAACAATCATGTCGATATGAAAGCATAGCCGAAACGATTAGGAAGCGACATGTTTGTCAGGTTCTATCTTACACTGAGCTTGTGATAGATAGATATCAAAATGCCTCATGACAGACAAGAAATATAGTTAATCACGCCAAGTTTAAAACATATACATACCTATTCAAGCTCCCTTATGATCCTCCCAGCAGGGCTGATCACAGGTCCCACGTGTTCGTCTAAGACACCAATTGTGAGAAACCCTTGTGTGTCGTTGTCAGGTGATCTCACAGGCGTGTGAGGCTAAAGAAATTTAAGAATAAGATGTTTCAGGTTTCGCAGCAGAGGCCTATGCTATAGCATCGGTTGTGTTAACTGGCTTGAACAATAAACAATTTGCATCAAGTATATATGAAAAATGGCGACCCTGAATGTTGATGCTATATATATATGAAGCAACAAGGGACAAGGGGCTTAATTGGATGAAGGAAGCTTCGCACCATTTGAATATGTAAATTGTTAGAATCAAACCCACAATTTCATTCGCTGCTCTCTTGAGAATAGCAAATTCATCCATATTTCTTCTCTATAGATGTTTACGCATTCAGCTTGGCCGCCGTAACCAACCTGTGTCGATTCGATGGGCATCTCCAACTGCACACACGCACGCACACAACCAAGCAACTGCACGCACGCATCAGATGCAGATTGTCGAGATGAGAAGAAGAAAACCAAACCAATCAGAAGAAGAAGGGGGTGCCGCTACTTCCACTGTCAAGGTCTTGGCTTGGAGGAGAAGCCTGCGCTGCACCTCTTTCCTGCTGTGTGTACTGTCGCCGTGGCCGGCCGCGGACTAGGTTTTCCCATGGGCACGAGGATGGAAGGAGAGACGGCAACTCGGTCTCCATGGCCGCGGCTCTGCGGAGGTTGGAGGAGGGAGTCGAATCGGCTCGGCTAGGGTTGGGTGGAAGGAGGCAACGTCGTTGGGAGAGGATGACGCGTTCTCGGCGGCCGGGCGGCGGGAGAGGAGGAGTGACGCGACGGCGGGGCTGGGGTTGGGGCAGAAGAGGTCATCGGCGGCGAGGCCGCTTGGGTTGGGGTTGGGGAAGAGTGAATCGACAGCCGATTTTTCCATTCGTTTTGGTTTGGTTTGGTTTGAACTCTATAACTCTCGCTCTATAAGACTAGCCATAATGGGTAGTAACATAGAGTGGTAACATGCCCAAGTTACTACTCTATGTTACTACCTCTATAGTGGGGAGTAACATATGTGTGGTAACATGCAACACTTCATTTATTAGGCTATAGACTCATCTTGCCTTGATATGTGTGATGTTACTCATACTACTAGTAACTAGCTATGTTACAACATGCCTCTCTTCATTTATTGCTTGCCACATCATCTATTTTATCTAGATATGTGTGATGTAACTACAGACTACCCACAGTGGGAGTAACATAGGTGGTAACATCACACTTATCTAGGCAAAATAGATGATGTGGAATGTAATTAATGAAGAAAGAGAGGCATGTGGTAACATAGCTAGTTACTGTAACATCACACATATCAAGAAAGATGAGTCTACAACCTAATAAATGAAGTGATGCATGACACAACACATATGTTACTACCCACTGTGGAGGTAGTAACATGGAGTAGTAACATATACATGTTACTACTCTAAGTTACTGCCCATTGTGACTAGTCTGTTACTCCCACTGTGGGTAGTCTAATCAACCACCAAATATTAATATCTCGGCGGTGGCACGGAGTAACCCAAAATATTAATTACTCATATTTTGGAAACAGGAGTAGTTGACGCGAGTCTCCGGAGCAGTAATGTTGTTCTCGGTGTTGTTTTTATTTGTCAGTCCAGTCCAGTCCTTTCCACGGATTGCTTCTTGAACCCATCTCAGCCGTCCATCCATCCCATATCCGACGGTAGAGACATACGTCAGTCACGCGGATCACGCGCAGTAAAACTCGTCAAAGTTTCTCCATGTAATTCCCAGGATGCGACTATATCTCCTACGTGTCGAGGCACGACTTAGAGACATAAGCGCATTCTAGAATGATCGCAAGCGTGGTATCTTTGCACAACTCATGTAAAAGTTCAGGAATGAAAGAGTAAAATAGTTGGCTTACACTCGCCATGTCACATCAGGAATACAATAGCATACATTCATACAAATAACACAGGGTCCGACTACAAACGAAATCCAAACGAGAAAAGATACCACAAATCACAAGGCCTGATCGCCCCTAGTAGGAACCACTACTGAACGTCGGGATATGATACATAGTAACGACCTCACTCCTCATCGAACTCCTAGTGAAGTTCTGATCCATCTCCTGCATCGTTCTCGGCTGTACCTGCATATGGTGTGTGTAGTAATCTGTGAGTCACAAGGACTCAGCAATCCCATTCCCGGGTATCAAAACTAGCAAAGTCTTTAGGTGTGGAAGGGTAATAAAGTGTTTGCAGCAAGCACTAAGCAACTAGCTTACAAGTTCAGAGCGAGATGAGAATATGTGCCAACGGTCCCAAGTTGATCAAGAAGTGATCCTACCTACTCACGGTCAAGCATAACCCCACCGTGTTCACTTCCCGAAGCCCTTCGGAAAGAAACCATCATGGTTACTCACACAGGTAGTGTATTCTTAAGTATAAGGTGTCAAGTTATCTACAACCGGATATTAACAATTCCCATCTGCCACATAACCATGGGCACGGCTTTCGAAAGTTCAAAACCCTGCAGGGGTGTTCCAACTTAGCCCATCACAAGCTCATGATCTGCGGAGTCGCAACTCCAAAGTGGGAAGACCCGATTATTCTCGGAATCCCGTGCTCAAGATATTTCGACAAAGGTAAACTAATCCAGCAAGACCTCCCGGCATGCCGACACCCTGATAGTAGCCGCGTGTATCTTGTCTCGGGCCACGACCGGATGGGCGATCCTACAGGTAATACCAGTTACCTTGGGTTTCCCCAAGGCGGCCCCGCAGAACCCCCAGTTTGGACCAACACTCATGAGGAGCGCTGGCCCGGGTTGTTGATTAAGAACTCGGGTTTGCAACTCCCTATGCAAGTTTTAGTTGTTAAGAAAATGTAGAACCAATGTTGGGTCTTGCTGGAAAAGCTTTAAGCAGAGCGAATTATCAAGGGGGGCCCATAAACCCCAACCGTGTTAGGAACGCAAAATCAAGGAACATAACGCTGGTTTATCGGGTCCTAAGGTGGCATGAGTGGAACAAAACACTAAGCAGAAGGCCAAGCCTTCCACCCATTACCAATATATAGGTGCATTAATTTACTTAAGAGATATATTGTGTTATCCCAATAAACAAGTCCGATCGTGGAGCAATCTTTGAAACTTCACCTGCAACTAACAATGCTATAAGAGGGGCTGAGCAAAAGCGTACTTAGCCAATCAACGATTTGCTAGGAAGGCGGTTAGAGTGTTTCATGGCAACAATAGGAGGCTGACAAATAGGAATAGGCATCGAGGCATAGCTAAAGAGCGAGACAACTAGCATAGGCAAAGATAGAGGTGATATCGGGGAATGGTCATCTTGCCTGTTAAGTCCACGGAGGGATTGTAACCTTGCTCCTCAAACGCAGTCTCGACAAGATCCTTGAACTCGGTATTGGCTCTCGGCTCTACCCAACACAAGAGCACAACAACGGTACAAGATCAATCACGGTGCAATGCACAATCAACATGATGCAAGACATGACATGGGATGCAAGTATGATGTGCATATGCATGAGGATGCTCTCGAGCCTAAAGGAGAAGATGATGGAAATGGCTTCATCTTGGGTAACCAAGCAAGCCACTGGATAGAGGGGAAGATTTCGGTCGAAAATGATATAAAGATCATGGGAAACGGATGCACGGTTTGCAAATGACAAGCAAAACACTACACGATGCAATCTGCCAAAAGCAGCAAGTTGCCCACTAAGTGACCAAGTTTAAGTATGCTACAACACTCCAACAAGCAAGCAAAAGGCATGGCAATAACATACATAACATGTTCTTCAAGAATAACCACATGGCTACTTCTATAACATACTAGAACATGTCACAAACAACATGGCAAAAGTGCAAAAGTTTATCCAGACTTAGTGAAATCTGAGCATAGCAGCAACAACGACAAGTAGGCATGTTTGCAAGCTTGTGCAACTCATCTCAAAGCATAGCATGGCATGTGAATGTAACCAACAGCAAGAAGACATGTTTGTGAAGCTACTCATGGCAATAACATGGTCATAGGATGCATAAAACACTAGCTATTCACATGGCAAAACTGAACTTGTTGATAACAGGCTGACAGAAACATTTTATAGCAACTTGGGATCATGAAAACAACAAGTTACAGGAAGCTATCATGGCAAACAAGAGTATGGATAGCTAGAGCATAACATATAAATCAAGGAACACCCACTGGACAACTCTAACCATGCACAACATAGACGGTGGCATCATGGAAACATGGCATAAAAACTAACAGATTCACACTTAGCAGAAATTTAACATCACGATGGCATGTTAACAAGCTTGTTGCACTCATCACAAGACATATCATGGCATGAAAATAAATCTATCATGTAGAGCACATTCCAATGAGCAAAACTCATGTTGACACCTAGCTCATATGACACATGGATTAATATACATGAACAAGACAAAACATCATCTCATAACAAGTTCAGAAACTTATCAGCCACATGTACTTTTTCAATAGTGTTAAACATGGCATAATGCAACCTACCATGTATGCAAATGCATCCATCATTAAGAGCATCACAATACGAAGATTTTGACATATCAAACACTCCATTTGGACCAACATGCACCAAGTTGTGACCTCACAAACATGCGAACAAATTGATAGCAGACAACTAGTGCTGAAACAGTAACATCACGAAGCACTCTTGCAATGAAGATTAAGACAACTAGATGATCCCTAACATGCATGAAACTGATGCTAACATGTAGAGCACTTCGAGACGAACATTTCGACATATCATATGCGCAAAACGGAGCATCGAGCATCAAGTTGTGACATGGTAAAGAGGGCATGAAATTTAAACGGATCTGGGACTTAGTGGAATTTACCCCTCCGGAAAAGTCAACTCGGGACGAGGAGAAGCGGGACGGAGGGATCCGGGCACGGGGAGGCGCGTTTGGATGGAGGGAGTGGTGGATCTGGTCCTGCCTAGACCGGATCCACCGGATCGGCGGCGGTTCGCCGGAGACAAGGCGGCGGCGACCGGCGAGGTCACCGGGGCGGCGGGGCGGCGGAGCTGGAGGGCGCGGCGGCGGAGCTTGATGCCGGTGGTCGGCGAGGCAGTGGCGTCGGAGTGCGCCGGCGGCGATGGCGGTAGCCGAGGCGGCCCGGCCGGCGCCGGTGGCGAGGAGGCCGGAGGCGGCGGCGGTCGGCGCCGGTCGCGGTGGCGCGCGGATCGGGCGGCCGGTCGGGAGGGGCGACGGCAACGGGCCACGGAGGGCCTAGATTGGGCCGCGTGGGCCCGACGGCGGTGAAGTGGGCGCAGGGCGCGCGGCCAGTGGCAGCCTGCCACGTGGCGGCGGAGGAGGAGGGCGGGCACGTCCGGCGGGTCGGACGTGTCCGGCGGCGTGGAGGAGGAGCTCGGCTAGGGTTTGCCCCAAAAATTCAGGGGAGAGGGGTTATTTATAGATTCTGGGGCTAGGAGAGTCCAAATGGGATGCGGTTCTTGCCCACACGATCACGATCCAACGACCGAGAGGATGGAGGTGGTTGTGCTGGGCTAGTGGGTTGTTGTGGATGGGGTGCTGGTCCAAAAGAGATAGGGGTTTTTAGCCTACGTGGTTAACCGTTGGAGTATCAAATGACCTCCAAACGAGACGAAACTTGACAGACGGTCTACCTGTGATATACCAAGACCACATGACAACTCTCGGCCCATTCCGAGGATGTTTTTAACCCACTCACGAAACAAAGGCTTGAGAGGTGCGACGGGTGCCGTGTGTGAGTGTCGGAAACCGAAACGGACAACGGAGATGACGGAGACGATGCAACTACTACACGGATACAAGTGAGCCTATGCCAATGCAATGCACATAATGAAAATGGCATGGTGGCATGCAACACACGCACAAGGCAAAAACGAAGAAACCCGAAATGAAGAAAGAGCCCAGAATGGAATTGATTAAGTCAATGATGCATATATTGCCATAAAGGGAAGTTTTACATCCGGGGCGTTACAAACTCTCCTCCACTACAAAAAGATCTCGTCCCGAGATCTAGGACTGAAAGAAGGCAGGATACTCGGAACAGAGATGATCTTCTCGTTCCCATGTAGCTTCTCGGTCGGTATGGTGTGACCACTTCAATTTCAAGAATTTGATTGACTTGTTGCGGGTCTTGCGCTCAGTTTCTTCAAGGATAGCAACGGGGTGCTCACGATAAGACAAGTCTTGCTGAAGATCAATCTCTTCGAAAGGAATGGTGCGTTCAGGCGTCTTGAAGCACTTGCGGAGTTGTGACACGTGAAACACATCGTGCACATTTGCAAAGTTGGAGGGAAGCTCGAGTTGGTAGGCTAGATCGCCTCTCTTGCCAATTATCTTGAAATGACCCACGTATCTTGGAGCAATCTTGCCCTTGATACCGAACCTATGAGTGCCCTTTATGGGAGAAACACGGAGATACACATGATCTCCAATGTCGAAATCCAAGTCATGATGCTTTCCGTCATAGTAGCTCTTTTGACGCGATTGCGCGGCCTTGAGATTCTCACGTATGACTTTGCACATCTCTTCGGCCTCTGAGATCAAATCATTTCCAAGGAGTTGACATTCACCAGTCTCGGACCAGTTGAGAGGGGTACGACACTTTCTGCCATAGAGAATTTCAAACGGTGCTTTGCCTGCACTTGCTTGGAAGCTATTGTTGTAGGAGAATTCGGCAAATGGAAGGCAATCTTCTCATTTCATACTGAAGGAGATTACACAAGCTCTGAGCATATCTTCAAGAATTTGGTTCACTCTTTCGACTTGACCACTAGTTTGAGGGTGAAAAGTTGTGCTGAAGCGAATATTGGTACCCATAGCTGTCTGGAAGGAATCCCAGAACTTGGAAGTGAACAAGCTTCCACGATCTGAGGAGATTACTTGAGGGATACCATGCAAAGAGACAATTCTGGAGGTGTACAGCTCTGCCAGTTGTGTTGTGTTGATGGATTCTTTGACTGGAAGGAAATGAGCCACTTTAGCGAGCTTGTCAATCACCACAAAGATAGCATCATTTCCTCGCTTGGACTTGGGAAAGCCGGTACGAAATCCATCTCAATGTGATCGAATTTCCACTCGGGAATAGGTAGAGGTTGAAGGAGTCCGGCTGGACGTTGATGCTCTGCCTTCACTCTTCTGCAGACATCACACTCGTTCACGAATTGCGTAATTTCTCTTTTCATCTGAGTCCACCAATAGGATTGCTTAAGGTCATGGTACATCTTGGAGCGTCCTGGATGTATCGAGAGAAGTGAGTCATGTGCTTCGTTCATTATGAGCTTCCTGAGATCACCTTTGGGAACCACAATTCTGTCCTCAAAGAACAAGGTGTCTCTGTCATCAATGCGATATCACTTGTACTTGGGAGTACACTTAGCAATACCATGTTTCACCTTCTGCACCATAGCATCACTGAGTTGGGCCTCACGGATTTGATCTTCCAAGGTAGGAGCGACTTGAAGGTTGGCAAGAAATCCTTACGGAATGACTTGGAGGTTGAGCTTCCTGAATGACTCACAAAGTTCAGGCTGGAACGGTTTGAGGAGGAGACTGTTGCAGTAAGCCTTTCTGCTCAAGGCATCTACAATGACATTGGCCTTGCCAGGAGTATACTCAATGCTTGGATCATACTCTTGAATCATTTCAACCCAACGAGTCTGGTGGAGTTTAAGGTTTGGCTGGGTGAAGATGTACTTCGGGCTCTTGTGGTCGGTGAAGATGTCCACTTTTCTGCCCAACAGAAGGTGTCTCCACGTGATCAAGGCATGAACAACTGCTGCTAGCTCAAGATCATGTGTGGGGTAATTCTTCTCATTTGGTTTAAGCTGACGCGAAGTGTATGCAATGATCTTCTTGTCTTGCATGAGAACACCACCGAGACCTTGCAATGAAGCATCACAGAACACTTCATAAGGCTTAGACTCATCCGGAGGAGTAAGAACCAGAGCAGAAATGAGCTTCTCTTTGAGGGTATTGAATGCCACATCACACTCAGGAGTCCAGGAGTACTTGACATTCTTCTGCAACAGGTTGGGAAGAGGCTTGGCAATCTTGGAGAATTCTCAACGAACCTTCTACAATAGCTTGCGAGACTGAGGAAACTTCGGAGTTGTTTGACATTCTGAGGAGGTTCCCAGTTCACAATAGATTCAACCTTCTCGGGGTTAACAGAAATGCCCTCGGCAGAGATAATATGGCCAAGATAGAGGACTTTATCAAGCCAAAATTCACATTTGGAGAACTTCGCATAGAAATGGTGCTCACGGAGCCTGTCGAGAACCAAACGAAGGTGCTTGGCATGGTCTTCTTCATTCTTGGAGAATAACAAGATATCATCGAGGTAGACGAGAACGAATTCATTAGTGTAGGGGTCGAATATGAAGTGTATCATCCGAGAGAAAGTGGGTGGAGCATTTGCAAGCCCGAAATACATGACCGTGTATTCATAGGAGCCATAACTCGTTCTGAATGCGGTCTTGGGAATATCCTCTTCACGGATACGAATCTGATGGTAACCCATCCGGAGATCAAGCTTCGAGAAAACCTTGGCTCCTTTGAGCTGCTCGAACAATTCATTGATATTGGGGAGCGGGTACTTATTCTTTATTGTCTTCTTGTTCAATGACCGGTAATTGACGCACAATCGTTCCATACCATCATTCTTCTTGACAAAAAGAACACCACAGCCCCAAGGAGAAGTACTTGGTCCGATTAGACCCATTCGTTCTTGCTCATTGAGTTTTTTCTTCAATTCCTTCAACTCATCGGGAGAAAGCTTGTACGGACGCCGACAGGCTGGCTCCATACCAGGTTCAAGTTCAATGACGAATTCAACTGGACATTGGGAGGCATGCCTGAAAGCTCTTCAGGGAATACATCCTCATATTCACAAACCACCGGAATTTGGGATATGACATTAATCCCGCCATTTTTATTGAGAGAGAATAGCCTGATTGTGTTATCTCATATCATGCACCCGTTGAAAGATTACCTAAGATCTACTTGAAACCAACCTATTAATTCCCGAAGCTTTCCGGTTATGAAATCTGGTGTTCGGGATACAGGGGAAGGACCGCACACTCAACTCTAAACCTACATCCAGCTGTATCCATCCGTCAACACATAACCACTCATCTTCGGAAACCGTTTACCTCGGACCTTCGAAACGCATCCGCTATACTAGCTGTGGCAATACTCCCGAACTATCCCCCCCAGTACTGGGTGACGTCGGGGTTATCTCAACATCAGACATGCATAGAAGAGTTTTCGATGTCGGTCGTCTCTGGTATTCTAGAACTGCCATGATACATTTGTGACGACAACACCTCGGAGCTCAACTCTCCGGGACACTGCCACAACCCCTAAATGACAGGAGGCACCAAGAACAATGTTCTCGTCACAAAGATATCGGAACAATCCAAACAATACCCGCGTGATCCTAAAAATAAATTTGGTGAAATTTTGAGAATAGTGAAGATAAAACAACGTCAGGAGTCCTCACCAGAACGATGAAGGGGATGAGGAGTAAAAAGAAATCCTACTCTGTGATATATATATAGGACTCAAAAATTTTTGTGTGTGTGGCTAGACTCAACCGTCAGCGGTTCGATCAATCAGGGGGCTCCTAGGTTGGAGAAGGCTCTGAATACCAACTTGTAATGCCCAGGATGCGACTATATCTCCTACGTGTCGAGGCACGACTTAGAGACCTAAGCGCATTTTGGAATGATCGCAAGCGTGGTATCTTTGCACAACTCATGTAAAAGTTCAGGAATGAAAGAGTAAAATAGTTGGCTTACACTCGCCACGTCACACCATGAATACAATATCATACATTCATCCAAATAACATAGGGTCCGACTACGGACGAAATTCAAACGAGAAAAGATACCACGCTTGTGATCATTTCAGAATGTGCTTATGTCTCTAAGTCGTGCCTCGACATGTAGGAGATATAGTCGCATCCTGGGCATTACACTCCACCACTCTGACCTAAATTTTTTGCGGGATTATTATAGATCTACAAAACTATTCTAGAAAACAAGTTCAATATAAATATATGAAACTAAAAAATGATATTTGTTGTGTAATTGCATGCCTCCAGAATATGTGGGCAATGGGTTACCATTTTACAATGAGTAGTATTTGTTTTCTTCCCTCCCTACACGACGTTTTCTCGGTATTGAAATTATTACTCTTTGAGTTATGAAACATGCAAGGCTTCCATGAAAATAATCCTTGAATGTACATGTGTGAGAAAGTTGTATCTGTCCCACAATATAAGATGGTTTTTTCGTGTAATATTGTATTTAGACAAATCTAAGACGAGTAATATGGATCCGAGGGTCATAACGAGTATCTAGAAAGCAAGTTCAGTATATATGAAACATGAGAATGCTCTATGTTAGGTGCTTCTTTCTCGCAACGTGGGACCCACTCACCAATGGGCTTCCATCGCGTGGAACGATGATATTCTGCCGCACGCATGGAAACCATCGGGAACATGAAAAGTCCGAGTCCCCGATCCATGCGTCACCGAGTGCTCTCCAACGGACCTCGATCGGAGCTCTAAGACCGACATTTCATATTCTTTCGGGAGCTCAGGTGACACCGACTCCACACCTTGTGCTATCAAGCTCCGTGTGGGCAAAGTAGCGTGTGTCCAAGCGATTAGTCCCACCAAATTGTCGCAAACATGGATGGAAACCAAATTAGAACGGACACGGAGAGCGGCCCGGGGCGCCGACAACTCTTGCTCGTCGGTCCCTTTGCCCCGGTTGTCGTTCGGTGCGGTCGCCAGCCGGGCGGCCGTGTCAAGCTCAGAATACTCGGTGGTGAGCCGAGGGCTTGCGTTTTTCTCTTTTCTTTTTGCGGCCGGCGAGGTGGGCGGGTGATGGGAGGAGATGGCCTCCGCCGCCGCCACCCTCATGGGAGCAGGTAGAGAAGGATTCGGAGAGGATGCCTTTTGAGGTGGTGGCGCCGTTGTCAAAGGCACGTTGATAATAGAGAGTAATTGATTCGATGATAGAAATTGGCATGCATGCCAATATTTGGCAAATGCCAAATGTTTGCTACCAAAAAAAGTTGCCAAATTTTGGCAACTTTTCACTTTCCCCAGTTTTGGCATTCAACCAATTATGGTCTTAGTGTCGTGTTTCGAGAACCGGTTAGTTAGCTGAGGAATAGTAATTAGGCAGCATGTCCGATATGATAGTAACATGCATATGGTACTAGTCTATGTTACTACCCCACAGTGGGTAGTAACATATGTGTTGTGTCATGCATCACTTCATTTATTAGGTTGTAGACTCATTTTTTTTATATGTGTGATGCTACAGTAACTAGCTATGTTACCACATGTCTATTTTTCTTAATTAATTTCATGCCACATCATCTATTTTGCCTAGATAAATGTGATGTTACTACCTATGTTACATGTAATTAATGAAAAAAAAGGCAGGTGGTAACATAGCTAGTTACTCTAATATCACACATATCAAGAAAAGATAAGTCTAGAACCTAATAAATAAGGTTACTACTGTAAGTTACTGTCCACTGTAACTAGTCTATTGGTACCTTGAAATTGATTTGTGCGTTCACACGAAATCACTCATGCATGCGTCAGGATGTACTGTACTATTTGTGTTTACATGTGAAATGCCCCTCGAACCTATGCGTGCATACTAAGCCGCCAAGTTTGATGGATTTGCGTCACAGCCCATGTGTCTTGTGTTATCGTTCGTTAAACAGCCTGCTTTGGCCGCCTATCGTTGCAACATCGGCTGGTCTTGTGTTATCGTTCGTTAAACAACCTGCTTTGGCCGCCTATCGTTCCAACATCGGCTGGTCTTGTGTTATCGTTCGTTAAACAGCCTGCTTTGGCGTATCATTGCAACATCGGTTGGTCTTGTGTTATCGTTGGTTAAGCCCCAATGCTCCACCTTGTACAAATGCTAAGGCTGTTATGTAGATAAAAAAAATTGATGTGACAAGGTAATAAAGAGGAAAGAGATGAGTTTGATGACCCAAAGAACCAATGCCAAACACGTGAACCTAAACAAAAGCAATTAAATGAATGAAACCCACCAATGCAAGGAATGGTCTAGTTGTTAAAGCATTAAACTAGGAGAGCTATAAGGAATAGAATATTATGAGGGTGTTTGGATCACTAGTGACTAGAGACTAGAGACTAGTAGTAGTCACTTTTAGTCAGTAAAACTCAAACACCCCTGACTAATGGGTGACTAAAACTAGTTTAGTCTCTAGTCACCCCACCCCCAACTAAAAGTGACTAAAGTCTCTCCTCTAATTAATTGGCGGGCCCATCCCATCTCTCATTCGGTGGTTGCCTAGTCTCTCAATAAACAAAAGACAAATTATGGAGAGAGAAGAGAGATAAATGGAAGGGAGAGAGAAAAATTTAATACTGAAACATTTAATGCTGACTAGTAGTAGTCACCTTCCAAACAGGGTCTGACTAAAAACTTTTAGTCTGACTACTACTAGTCACATGACTAGAGAGTATCCAAACACCCTCTATATCTTTGCTTAGTTGGAAGAGAGAGAAGAGGAGAGAGAAGAGAAACGGGCTCTTGGTGGGCTGCAGCACGAGACCCAAGACGTTTTGTGAAGATGTAAGATATGCCAACTATTAATAAAGTAGTACACATCTAAGAGCAAGTACAATAAGGTGATGTAGGCGGGCTGTAAGACATTAAATATTATATTTTTGTTTACTTGGAAGAGAGAGAAGATGAGAGAGAAAAGAAGCGGGCTACTAGTTAACAGCCGGCTGCAGCACGTGCTCCTAGGTACTTTGTGAGAGAGTGGGGTGGGCCATGTATCAACAAAGTAATACATATTTATATCTAGCTATTGTACTTGTTGGCTATAAGCTTGGCTATATGTGACATGGCAAATATCATATAGCGAGCAGCTGGCTATATTATTAACCATGCTCTAAAACTTACTATTGTACGTCCCGACTATATGATTGGCTCTAAATGACATGGCGACTCCTTATAGCCGACCGTCGACTGTATTATTAACCATGCTCAGCACCAACAAGTGAACCACTTATGCATTATGAATATTAATTGCTAATTTTTTTAATATGCTTAGCATCTTATCTAACATTCTATGCATTGGAAGTGGCCTTAAACAGCCTGAAGCCCACACAGTTGGCCGCCGTACTTCTCCGCGTTGGCGCCAAGCTTCTCCTTCAACGTCTCGAAAGCCAGAAGTGCCAGGGTGCTACCTGTGCCGGCGGGCGTCGACTTCGGCTCATCGGGCTGCACCACGCCCAGCTGCTTCACGATGTAGCTCAACGCGCCGACGCAGCTCCTGTCGTGCTGCCTCGCCAGCAGCTTCACGTCGTACACGGATGACCCGAGGAGCAGACGCACCATCTTCACGAAGGCGTCCCCGTCGCCCGGAAGCTTCTTGCCGGACATCATGGCCGCGAAGTAGCCGACGTGGTACGCGCCGGCGAACGTCGCCCACGACGCCCGGGCCTTGAGCAGGCCGGAGGCCTGCAACATCCAGCGGAGCTCGTACCCGCGGATGCCGGACTTGGGGAGCCGGCCCAAGTCGACCCCGCAGCGGGCCAGGTAGGCGATGGAGTCGGGGTCCCTCGCGTCGAAGGCCGAGGCGACGTCGAACTCGCCCAGGTTGAACTCCCACGCGAACCGCCGACCGTCGGCGGTGCGGATGGCGAGCCCCACCTGGAGTGGCTTCAGGAGGTCCACGTTGGCCCGGATCACCTGGTACCGCTCCTCGGCGGTCATGTTGTAGTGGCTCTTCCGGCCGTCGCCGCGGACCACGCAGCCCGGGTACTGCACGTTCAGCGCCACGTGCGTGGCGTCCGGCGCGATCTGGCGGAAGACGGCAGACTCGGCCTTGAAGTTGTCGGCCCAGACCGACCGGACGGCGGCGGCGCCGTCGTCCATGCCGGCAGACGGGACTTGCTGCTGCTGCGGCGGGGGTGGCGTCCCTGATCTCCCGATTCGGCGCGGTGGCACCCCTATGATAGAACGAGAGGCCCTTTGGGTGCTGCTCGACTTTCTCTGGAGGCCTCTGCTTCTGTTGAAATATATATACACGCAGGGCTGCGGATTGTTTCCGAATTCAGATTGGGCGTCGCAGGTGCAGTAGTATTTCCGACTCGGATTTGATCTCTCGGCTGGATCGGAGATGTGAACGTGTTCCCTATTATCCGGTCACCTGGACGCCGGGTCCGTACCGTACTGGTTTTCAACAGTACCAGCGTTTTGCAGCAAAGTCCAAAGCCTATCCCCGAATCAACCCAGCAGTCGGCCGTGACACGACTTTGACTGATGATCTTAGGAGAAGCAGAGGATCCGACGGCGCAACAGTCTGAAAGATACCGAACAAAAAAACATGTAACTTAGTTGGCGCGAACAATCCGACGGCAGAGCAATACTACTAAGAGATTTTAGTTTATGATGAAAATTTCCCTCCAAAAAATAGGGGATTGGCCAGAAACCAGTCAACTGAATTTGAAATTTGGGTCAGTCGACCGGTTTCAGAAAAAAAAACATAGCCGGATGTACGTGTTCAACCTCCACCCACCCTTTTCTTCCTTCAAACTGCCGAGCGACCGCCACCTGCGGCCGGCAGCGCTCCTGCGACCGCCTCGCCACCCTCCCCTGAACCACCCTCCATCGCCGGTCTAGCTGCCCCCCGGCCATCCCTCTAGCTCCATGCTTCGACCAGTGTTTTCTCCGACGAAATTACACTAGCGTCGTGCTGCCGCCCCAGCCTCCCCCCTCCCCCTCCCCACATCAACGATAGATGATGGGGTAGCCTGCTGGCGAGCTTCTTCCTCCCCTCCGGCTGTTTCTCCCTTCTAGCGAAAACCGACTGACCCAAATTCAAAAGTCAAGCGACTGACATGTAACTATTGTTATAAAATAGAGTGCAATTGACGACTGGACAGTCGTCTCATTATAGGGAATGGGTCAGGCGGTTCCTAACCAGTCGACTGAACCAAAATTACTTTTAGTCAATTTTTTTGAGATAATGCTATAGCACAACTTAAGCCATTTTGCATACATAACCAAGAGAAGCTCAGAAGACGTCTTGGACCAATGCAAAACAACGACCTGTTGATGAACAAAAACCAAAAACAAAGTTTTCTAATGGAGAATAAATTAGTTAATGCACAAAATAACAAAAAAAAATTGCAGACAACTTACGCAAAAATTGCGCATTTTTACAATGTGCAAGAATAATCGTATAGGAGCGGAATTTATGCAAAAATAAATAAATTTTGTCAGAAGTAGTGAATTATTTATTTTTATATTTGCAATCTCACACATGTATATTTATTTTATGCATACATACAATACATATAAAAAATGTATTATTACTATGAAAAATAAGCATAAACTGCTGAGATCATTGCAAGAAAGGTGTTTTCTAAAGCGCAATGAATTAGTGACATCGGTATTACCTTTTCAAAAGAAAAAAAATAAAAAAAATAAAAAACTGGAACAAAATAATAATTAAATGATGTTTTATATGGAAGAATGAATTCATGGCATTGGTTTCTCCCTTTCAGAAGAAAGAAAATAAAAAACCAGAACAAAATTAAAATAATGAACTTTTATAGGAAAGAACGAAACTTTTGAGAAGAAAGAAAAGAAAAAAACATGTCAAAACTTGCAAACAACTATGTACTAAAATTGCACCTTTTGAAATATGCAAAGAATAAGCATACAATAGTTCAATATTCACACTCTAGTATTACCATTTAAGAAAAGGAAAAAAATATTAAACAAATAATGGCAAAATTTGCACACACATTACACATAAATTGTGCTTATTTATAATGTTCAAGAATAAGCAGATAGTATCGCAAAAATGAAATACAAACTAAAAATAATTAAAATGTTGAAGTTTTCTAATGAATAATGAATCAGTTTCATTTGTATTCGCCTTAAAGAGAAAATAATATGAATAGCTTTAAAACAAATAACGACACAATTTGCACACAATGTACATAGATATTGCATGTTTTAATAATGTATGCAAAAAAAACAATAAGCATATAATAGTGAATAATCACGAAATGAAAGTTTCCTAAGAAGGAATGATTTAGTGGCAATTGTTATTACTTTAAAAGGAAAATAAATGAAACAAAAACAAAAAACAAAATAATGAAGTTTTTATAAGAAAGAATGAATTAATGGCCTTGGTATTACCATTTAAGACGAAAGAAAAAAAAAACAGAAACTTAAGCAAAGTCATAATAAAGTTTTCTGAGAAAGAGTGAACTAGTGGCATTGGTATTAACCTTTAAAAAGAAGTACAATAAAACAAAAACAAAAACGAATCATAGTAATGAATTTTTCTAAGAAAGAATGAACTAGTGGCATTGGTATTACCATTTAAGAAGAAAGAAGATGAAACAAAAATTGAAGTAAAATCAAAATGATTAAGTTTTTTCTAAGAAAAAATGAATTAATTGAATTGATATTACCCTTTCAGAAGAAAGAAAATGAAACAAAAACTAAAAAAAAATTAAAACAATAAAGTTCTTTAAGGAAGAATGAATTAGTGGCATGGGTATTGGGTGCGACGTTTTGGTGGATGGGTACATTGGTGGACTTCATTTCAAATAATTATAAATGATATTTCAAGTGTAAAAAAAACAAAAAATTACAAATCTGTGAAAATTTTACATATTCGCGACGGATCTATAAATTTTTGTTCAATAGTATTATTGTTTGCAAGCTGCACAAAAACAAAAAAAAAACTAGCCGAACAACAAAAAAGGGCCAATTTTCATTTATGTATTTATTTTTTGTAGACGCCACATATAAAAAAATATTGTTGTGAATTTTTTCTTGAACTATTTATATATGTACTTGTGTATGTACAAAAACAATCGTCTTTTTTGCATAGTGGATTTTTTCTTCTAAAGTCCACCATGGAGCCTGTCCTCCATTTGCCTTTTTCGCATAGGTGTTACCCTTTAATAAGAAGGAAATTAAAATGATATGATGCAATTAATGAAAAAATTCACATAATTTACACATAGATCGAGCTTTTTTTTATAATACGCATATAATAGTGGGATTGTAGCAAAAAGGAGTTTCCTCAGAAGGAATGGAAGTTTCCTAAGAAGGAATGAATTAGTACCACCGATATTACCCACAAAGAAGAAAGAAAATAAAACAAACTAGAAAAATGAGGACGTGAAATTAATCAGTGGCATTGGTATTACCCTTTAAGAAGAAATAAAATTAAACCGAACCACAAAAATAAAAAAGTGGAATTAATTAGTGGCATTGGTATTATCATTTGAGAAGAACGAAAATGGAAAAATATTAAGCAAGTAATGATTTTTTCCTCCCAATTTATACATAAATTGCGCTTTTTAATATGCACAAGCATGAGCATATAATAGTGGGATTGAAGGAAAAAAAGTTTCCTAAGAAAGAATGAATTAGTGACAATGATATTACCCATAAAGAAGCAAGAAAATAATAATAAAACTAAAAAAAAATGAAGAGGTAGAATGAATTAGTTGCATTGGTATTACCATTTTAGAAAAAAGAAAATAAAAAAATACTTACACACAACTTTACACTTTTTTCATATGTAAGAAATAAACATACGGTTGGGCAATTTTCAAACCCTAGTATAATTTATACATATTTTATATAGTATTTGCATGTACACAGTTTACACTCACCTAACATCCCAAAAATACCCAAAGAACCTGCTAAAAATAAATAAGAAAAGCAAAAAGCAAAAATTGCATTTTTTAGCAACAGAAGTTCCATGCAAACAGAAAAAGTTAAAGCAACGTCTGCCCATAATTAGGCAAAACGAAATGGGCTTTAGCTTAAGAAGAAATCGAGTGACCCAAAACATTTGTGAGTCAAAATTTGGGCCGAAAACATCACAGCAGGCACAAGCGGAAAAACAGAATGAGCACGAATCATGAAGCAGAAATCAACACACACAAAAATCGACTGACCCAATTTAATTTCCAGGCAACTTACATATAGCTAGATTGATGCAATTGGGTCATAAGGAAAAATACCTAATGTTTCCGAGTGATGAACATATGGGAAATTCTTAACGATCCAATCCAATCCTCTAAAACTCCTATGAATTTCCTGTAAATGAAGGGACGCCCTAAACAGATTGCATAGCACGGGCGGCAACTTCCACGGCCGGCACGGTGGAGGCATCGACCGGTGACCGGCAGACGGGGCACGTCCTGTGAGACCAGAGCCACTCGTCGATGCACCGGTCATGGAAGAGGTGCGTGCACGCCGGCAGCTGCTTCACCACCTCCTTGGGCTTGATCTCAGCGAGGCACACCGCGCACTCGTGGCCCTCTCCACCGCCGCACCTCAGTTTCTCGTACTTGTACACGGGCAGGCCGGCGATCGCCGCCCGGCCTAGCCCGACGGCCGGTTCCCGCGGAAGCGCGGCCATGGATGACTGACCCCCCTCTGGATCTTGCTGGAGCTGGCGTTGCGACCTAGCGCGGGCCTGCGCGCGCTGGCACAACGCCGCGATGAAGAGGAAGGCGAGCAGGACGCCGGCGATGCGGATGATGATTGGCCAGGGGACGCCGGCGAGTTTCAGTATGCAGCACGTCAAGCCCACCGGAGCAACGACGGCGAGCACGAGCTTGAGTGGCATGCCGGCGACCGAATCACACCGGTTCCAATGCTATCGGTTTGTAGTTTGAGCTAGGTCTGTGTGTATTGTCTGACTGGGCTGTCTTTTCACGCGGCGTGTGTTGTCTGACTGCAAGAGCTCATCGATGTGGACAAGCTGGGCATCTTGGAGTTTACGTGCTCATACTTTGGATCAAGCAAAATTACCGTAGCATGCACGTATCGTTCATTGTCAACACTTTGCGTGTGTGTCATCCGGGTGCTCACTGTTGGATAATTAGGCATCTTTTCCATGATTAATTCCAGCATATTAAACATGACCACATCAGCTACTAACATGTGAAACTCCAATAAAGTAGATGTACTAATCAACATGCAGAAGCGTCGGTGGCGAACCGCCGCAGCAGCAGTCGCGCGAGGCGCTTTCCAAAAACCTAATTCGCCCTCTCCCGTACAGGATCACAACGTTTGGGTCGGTTCGTTTTTCCTGCACAGCAAAAATAAGCTCGGCTCGGCGAGATTCCCGCAACCCGCGGCGAGACGAGACGAGACGAGACGAGACGAGGCGGGCGGGCGGTGCGTGCGAGCGGCGGCGGCGTCGTCGGAGGAGGAGTGCGCGAGAGGCTCTCCTATTCTCACTCACTTACAAGTGGTAGAACACTCCACCTTATAAGGTGGTGTACATCTCCTCCAACTTCCATGGTGGGACTAAACTTTAGCTCCCACTCACCACTCCACTAGCAAGTGAGCTGCCACAAACATGGGCCCAATTGAGATTTCAGAATTTGCTTATTGGGCTGCCCAAATAATGGGCCCAATTCTAACAGTCACGCAAGAGATAATTCGCAGCGTGCTAAATTATTTTTCGATGATAACAAGGGAGGAGAATCGCTGCAGTTGTTATTATGGAAGTACATACGACCATGCAGTTGATAAATCTTATCCATTGCTTTCAATTAGATGACCATGCAGTTGATAAATCTTATGCGGGAGACCGTCATCCAATGCTAGCCGTATACACTAAAAACTCTTTTTCAACAAACCGGATGAAATACGCGCAAACTTAGCCGGATTTCATATAAACATGATGAATTTCATACAAACAGGATGAGAACGGTAACATTTTGAACATATTTGATATATGCTTCAGCGCGCCGCTCATCGGAGTGGAACCGCCGTCTGATGCTTCAACCAAAGGGGAAAAGTCCCTATGCTCCACGGACCAAAGTTAGTTCTTGGGTAAGAGGACGACGGTGGACGGTGAGAGGGCAAGACACCGGCTGTTTACGCTGGCGGTGGCCTTCTTGGGACCCAAGCGGCGGCGGCCTCACGTGGTTTACCTCTCCTCGCTGATGGCGGCAACCGTGGACGCGCTAGCCACCGACTCGCCGACCTCCGCGCACTCGGCTTCTGTCTCTTTGTCTGCACGGCGCGGTCGCATGCACAGGAGGCGCGGGATGACGCGACGTCGCAGACGGCAGTGACGATGCCCGTGCCGTCGTGCTCCCCGTCGTGCCGGCGTGGAGCAACTCACCACTCCTCCTCGAGCTGGCCTGGAGCGACGAGTTGCTGAACCACGCGCCGACTTTGGGCGGCAGCTGGCTCCGTCGGGCTAGGAGAGGGAGGTGGAGCAGCGAGCTTCCTCGCTCGTATTCGACTGGCTCGGCGGGCCACCCAGCCAGCTTTTATCCCGAAGAAGTGCTCTTCCTGCTCATCGGATGCCATCAAAAGAGGGGAGCAAATGGTGAAAGGAGGAGATGGGGAGCGGAAAAACTTGATGTTGTGATTCTTGCTCGGTTTCTGGCCTCGTTTATATAGAGGGCGGACGAGAGGAGGTTGCCCGGCGTCGCTTTTAATGCCGACCCTCTTGTGAACAGACGTGTGGCGGGCGGCGGAGGAGAGATTTGGGTGGGCGAGGGCGGTCAGAAGCGGACATGACAGTGGTCCAGACTCCCGCAAAGCTCCCCCACGCTTGTCTCTGATTTGTGGGTGAAAGTGCAACTAATCCCCAGGTGGTTTTGATAACTCATAACAACATATGCTTATTGATAATAGATTTCTGAAAAGATCAGTGATTGGCAAGGCAAGGACATGGGAACGTGGACCCCTGAAAATTCTAAGAGCATGGAATTGGAAAAATCTTCAAGACTCTACATTTTTGGTTAAGTGATCCAAGATCACATTGAGTCCATATGAAAGCCACTACTATAAAAAGGGGATGAGGTTTTGATCATTACCCTAAAGTTCATATATGTCCACTTCATATATGTCCAAACCCTAAAGTTCCATCTCGGTCCCACTGAAAACATATATCTCGATCCATCGAGATGATCATATACACTTCCAAGCAAAACCCTAGAATTTTAGTCTCGCCAGATTGCGATCGGTCTCACTGAGTTGCTATGACCAAGTTTCTGTAGTTGATACGGTGTATCCTATGGACATCACCATGTCAAGAGTCTGCTTGGCAAGTGACACGTGTGACCTCGACTTCTCATACATAAAGGTGAATCATCTCCTTTACACGTGTTCACTTGACCCCTTCGAGGATGGTATACTACTTGACACTCCTCTCGTGTGCATGCATAGGTATTGTCGGAGCTTCACGGATGACTAGGAGGAGTGCAAGCGGCAAGAATCACCTACACCATCTGCGAGGGAAGCGTGGAAGAGAAGACGGAAGAAACAGAGCTGCTGCAAGCTTCAGGCTCCGGACGACCGGCGTTTACCGGACGTCCGACGCGTCCCAGGCGACCGGACGACCGGCGGCCACCGGACGTCCGTGACATCGGCAACAGAACCGAAATCCAGGAATTTACCGGAAGTCCGGGAGCTACCGGACGTCCGGTCCCTCCCGAGCCACCGGACGTCCGGTGTCCAGTGGACGACCGGCACCTGTCTGCGTACAGTGTTCGGGCCTGAGGCCCATGTATCCCCCTTTCGCCCCTCACTTACCCCTTCGTGGACCTAGACAATATATACTCCTCCACCTCCACCATTTTAGGGTTAGCATTGATTTAGCTCATATGTGAGATAGAGCTTTGCTCATCCATACCGGATCTACTCCACGAGAGAGACCGCGGCCCCTCTACGGAGAAGATCCACCTTGGATTCAAGACCCCTAACGGGAAGATCCTTCACGGATTCAAGGCCTCCTCTTGGAGATGAACTCTACCCATGTATCTTTCCCTTTGTTGTTCATGTATCTTGTGATCTTGTGTGTTTGATTGTCTAGTGGATGTGTGATTGGACTTGTTCTTGTGTGTTTCCTCTCGTGTTTTCCCCCGTTTCCGCCTCGTGTTCTTCGTGTTCGTCGTGGGATACTCTCCAAACGTGAAAGATCCGCTGATTAGGGTTCCACCCTGTATCATATGGTATCAAGAGCCACGGTTTCTCACGAATTTGGAGCCCCCTCCACCATTTTCTACCCTTGTTTTGTGTGATTTCGTCCAAAATTCGAAAATCCCCACCAAAAATAGCCCCAAAATTTTTTGCGATCTGTTGGTTTGTTGATGTTTTGTTGATTTTGATCCATGGATTTGCTTGGTTTCAAGTGGATCTAGCATTTCCCCAAGTTTCCCCATCTTTCATCCACGAAATCTCATCAATTTTGACCCCAAAATCATCAAATTCCGCCCAAAATCGCGTCCCGGATCTCAAATCTCGCGTTGACCCCGACCCACCGGACGACCGGCCTTTTACCGGACGTCCGGACCCTCACGAAGCACCGGACGTCCGGAATTCACCGGACGACCGGAACCACCTATACAGCAAAAATTACCGGATTTCCGGTCTTTTCCGGACGTCCGGTATCCCCAGAATTTGACTTCGGCTGATTTTTGTTTTGGTCATAACTAATTCATACGAACTCCGATTTGGACGTTCTTGAGCTCGTTTTGAAGCTCTTGACATCCCCCATTCCACAAAAATACCACCATATTCATTTGACTCCATCATATTTTGTGGATTTTGGCATCTTTGCCTAGGGCCTCCACCACATCATCCGCATAACCACCACCGACTTCCGCAACCTAACCATTTTTGTTCCCATAGCATTTGTGGTTGCTTGAGTAGTGATTTGAGTCTCCTAAGGTGTTTAGGCTACTTAGGGACCATTGTTTCTTCATCAACCACCACCACCACTTCCGCATACCCATTGCCCATTATACATAGCCAACCAAAGTTAACCCAATTTTGTTCGAGCTTGTTTGAGTTGTGGCTTGTGTCTCCTAAGGTGTTTCGGCTACTTAGGGACCGTGACTTCAACTCCGACATCGTGTATAGCCCATCATTCCACTTCCGCTACCACCACGGCATTGCCGCTACCACCATTTGACATTTGTCCTTGAGATTTTGAGTTGTGGTTTTTCCGTTTCCTAAGGTGTTTCGGCTAATTAGGAACGGGTCTACATCAAGAGCACCACCTCTCATCATCGACACGGACGGTAACCTCGACGACATCATTGTATATTCCCCTTGCAATTGCATTGTTAACCCCTAGCCTATTTTGCGTCACTTGCCTATCGAGACTAGCCTTTGAGTATTGCCGGCAACGTTACTTGTGCACATTAGTGATCATCGATCCGCCCTTCCATTGCATATATACCATATCATATTGGTATCATCATATCATCCTTTGTGTCACAAGATTGTTCCCGCATATACACAATTGCTATCTTCGTTTGTGCATCGTGGCCATATAAAAAAAAGAGAGAATAAAGCTTTTAAGCAAAAAGAGAAAGACAAAGAAGCTTGTAAGCAAGAGCCATAGCATCGCATCATTAAGATTGTCATACTTGATCATTTTGGATCATACCACCGGAATACCATACATATAGCATACTTGGGATAGAAGTTCATACATTTGCATCTTATAGGTTGTGCACAAGTGTCGTATCCGCCTATAGAGCAATCGTGCTAGCGTCTCTCTTGAGTTGTGCAACACGAGCGTTTTCCGTGGACTCCACATTTTGTGCTCATTCCTTGGTTGCACGACCCCATCTATCTATCCGTGTGTGTGTTTCCGTGTGCCACATATTGCTATTGGTCTACTTGTTTCACTTGCGAATTTGTGAATCGCTTTCAACATTATTGACTCTTTCTAACATTTTGCATCAAATTTTTGTGCCACTATCCTCACCGAGCCACTCGATAAGCTTTACTTGATAGGTGTGAGTGAACAAGTCCGGTACCAATTCCACTATTCTTTCATTTCACATTGAGTGAAATGGGATACATCCTCAACATTCGGAAAAGGTAACTTGGTATTGTTTGTCTCATCTCCTACTCACCTTTGCTCGAGTCTTGTGATGGATAGGAAAAGCATTTCATCTCCGGTCTACACCAACAACGACAAGTTCGATGCCATGACGAACAACTTGTGCGCAAACATGAATGCTCAAATGGAGGAGCTCAAAGCCCTCATCAAGAACCGCAAGAGGTCTCCCTCATCTTCGAGAAGACGCTCAAGTGCACATCCTTCCGAGCTACCATCTCCGGCAAGATCTCATCGGCATCGACACCATCAACGACAAGAGCGTGAAGGTCATGAGCTCAACACCAACAATTGCTCAACGACTTCACCTTGTACCTTGGCATCTTCGCCAAGCGACTTCAAGGCATCTTCGCCTTTGGACATACGGCATCTTCGCCCACAAGCACCCCAAGCTTATGCTCAAGAGAAGCTCCCCAAGCTCAAGTCCGCGACTACCACGAGCTACTACGACCTCGACAACGACCACGAGATTCCTTTCTATGGGACTCAAGACCCCGAGGAGTATCTCGAGTGGGAGCGCAAGATGGACGACTACCTCAAGCTACACCAAGTTCCCTATGAAGATCAAGTGAAGTGCGCCACAAGAAACTTCCACGACAACGCGTCAACATGGTGGCTTCACACACCTTCGACGAGCTTCAACGTGAATTGGCCCAAGACAAAGAGAGCTTTGCGGCGAGAGTTCGTGCCTCCCACCTACACGGAACATCTTCTACGCAAATTGGAGAACACCATACAAGGATCCAAGTCCATTGACGAGCACTTCAAGGACATGAAGATTGCCTTGCGACGAGCCGGCGTGGACGACCCCATTTCGATGAAGCTCCACTTCATGATGGGATTGCACAACGACATCTACAAGACTATCTTCTTCGAGAACTACAAGTCCCTCGACGACAACTACATTGGTGCTCTCAAGGCGGAACAAGAACTCATGAAGGCCAAGGCTTATCCACCGCAAGCAAACATCTCGAAGACCAAGCTCCAAGACGGCGAGCATGAGGGTAGTACCACCACGATGTCCAAGCCCAACGAGCTCCAAGACGATGCTCCCAAGTTCGACTCCACCGCCATCCCTCTTTGTGGCATTGATGATGCCGAGTCTACTTCGACTCTTTTTCAAGACGGTGCGGCGACGACTACGACTACGGAGCCATTCGAGGACCAAGCTTTGGAGGCGAACGACATGGTGACGAGCAAGGATGATGCTTCCATCTTAGGAGGCGAGAGTGATGATGTGCCATCTTCGGCCTTCATCCACGGCGACGATGAGGAGATGGTTGAGCATGGGACTTTCCCTTCGACCACGGCGGCGTATGATGACTTGGGTGACTTGTGCCACCATATTGAGAGTGAGAGCGAGTTCACCACTAGCCCCATATATGATGAGCTGCCCCGATTCCCATGTGAGGAGAGCCACAACCCCCACCACTTGAGTGAGATGAGTGACTCCACCATATGTGAGTTTGAGTGCACCTACCTTGTGGGAGTGAGTGAGCCACCACATAGAGAGAGTGAGATAGTTGATAGGCCATGTGAGGCCACTTTCAACACTAACGACTTGACCTCTACCTCTATTGTGTCTTCTCCTTTGGTGCTAGGTCCCACATATGATGACGCGCCGATTCTCGACGACTTCGTCCTTCCTATGGACAAGACGATGGCCATGGTGGAATATGATGCACCCCCACATGGTTCCATCAAGTTGATGATGATGACCACCATTTGGTCTTTCCCACCTCACCTACACCACATGAGTGGAATGAGAAAGGTAACAAAGGTGAAGGTGATGATCTCGTCCCACTAGTGGACTATGTTGACATTGATTGCTTGCATGATGTTGATCCACCTATTGCCATGCTTCATTCTAGTATGATTTCCCCATGCGATGATTTACCCATTTATGATGAGTTTGATGATTGCCATGTGGAGTCTATTAGTTGTGATGCCATGTTGCATAGGATTTCATGTGATACTTCTCTCGGTCACATCATGTTTGACAATCCGCTTGACTTGTCATATGCTATGCATGAGATCAACAATATGTCATATTTGCAATCTCATTGTAGTAACTATGCATATGCCATTAAGATTAATCCAATTTGCACATATGGCATAGATGACAAGCCCATGGTTTTTGGCATTTCTTTTTCTTGTGATGATATTGACATGCTTCCTTTGCATCATATCCATCATATGACATGCCATGATTACCTAGCTTCCGACTTGCATTGTTTTGGATGTTGTTACACTTCTCCACATTATGCTTTCGATATTGCTTATGAGGAGACCCCCATAGTTTCCTCATACATTTTAGGAGATTTTGACCCATCCCATCCATTGCATGATCCCCATACTTGTATGCTCAATTTGCATCCACATCATGATATACACAATAACTATTCCTTCATGATGGATGACATGTTCTTATACCATGCATCTAATTTCTTTGAGCGATGCTTATCTTGTGCTAACTCATACGTGCACATACACATCATGATGGATGATGTGTACATTTACCACGCGCACAATTTCTTTGGTTTGTGTGTATTTTGTGTAGGTCCCCATACTTACTCGTCAACCTCGCAAGAGCACGAGTTGACGAAAAGAGCTCTTGAGAGCGAACCACTTTCTACCACGACGCTTCTACATCGCACTTGTTTGTGCTTCGGCATTGTGAAGGATGCACAAGGACACACTTTCAAGGTGATATCCTTCTCTTCCGAGACACTCAACACCATGAGCATGGATGATAGAGATCTTGATTCGACTTGCCATTTACACATCTCCATGCATCATGATATACATGCCTTGTGTGTTGCATCCGACTTGTGGATTACTTGTCCCTATCATATGCTTGGTTGCAACAATGTCATCTCTTCACATATGCCATGTCCCATCGCTTTTCACATGATTGACTTGATGGCCTCACACATGTTGAACAATTGCTCTTTCAATTGTGTTGAGTGCCATACTATCTTCACTACACCCTATGCAAATTATGATTGGATTGTCTTGCACGTGACCCATGTGTTTGGACACTTCATTTTACATGGTGTTGTGAATGATTCTTATGCCTACCATAGACCTTTCATTGAGCGCTTTATGCATGCTTGCTATGACCCTGAGGTAGATGCTTATTCTCTTGTCACACATACTTGCATCACTACCTCCCAATTGCATACTTGGCCCCATGATATCTTTTCTTGTGCTCAATTGATGTGCTTAAATGCCATGCCTCAACCCTTTGTCACACCCTATGTTATGCTTGATGACAACACTTGTTGGGTGAATAACCTCTTGAATGCTTGGTTTTGCACTAATGCTAACCACATTTGTTTTTCCAAGTGTTTGTTGTCCTTGCTCCTTTTGAAGGAATCACTAGACGGTGCGACATTGGAGAGTGCCCATGTAGAGCTTCAAGATGATGAGCACTTCGTGATGGTCCACATCTACATGACAACGCCATCTCTTTCCCATGGTGATTTCGTTTTCGATCCGAGGTCGGATCTTTCCCAAGGGGGAGGGGATGATACGGTGTATCCTATGGACATCACCATGTCAAGAGTCTGCTTGGCAAGTGACACGTGTGACCTCGACTTCTCATACATAAAGGTGAATCATCTCCTTTACACGTGTTCACTTGACCCCTTAGAGGATGGTATACTACTTGACATTCCTCTCGTGTGCATGCATAGGTATTGTCGGAGCTTCACGGATGACGAGGAGGAGTGCAAGCGGCAAGAATCACCTACACCATCTGCGAGGGAAGCGTGGAAGAGAAGACGGAAGAAACAGAGCTGCTGCAAGCTTCAGGCTCCGGACGACCGGCATTTACCGGACGTCCGACGCGTCCCAGGCGACCGGACGACCGGCGGCCACCGGACGTCCGTGACATCGGCAACAGAACCGAAATCCAGGAATTTACCGGAAGTCCGGGAGCTACCGGACGTCCGGTCCCTCCCGAGCCACCGGACGTCCGGTGTCCAGCGGACGACCGGCACCTGTCTGCGTACAGTGTTCGGGCCCGAGGCCCATGTATCCCCCTTTCGCCCCTCACTTACCCCTTCGTGGACCTAGACTATATATACTCCTCCACCTCCACCATTTTAGGGTTAGCATTGATTTAGCTCATATGTGAGATAGAGCTTTGCTCATCCATACCGGATCTACTCCACGAGAGAGACCGCGGCCCCTCTACGGAGAAGATCCACCTTGGATTCAAGACCCCTAACGGGAAGATCCTTCACGGATTCAAGGCCTCCTCTTGGAGATGAACTCTACCCATGTATCTTTCCCTTTGTTGTTCATGTATCTTGTGATCTTGTGTGTTTGATTGTCTAGTGGATGTGTGATTGGACTTGTTCTTGTGTGTTTCCTCTCGTGTTTTCCCCCGTTTCCGCCTCGTGTTCTTCGTGTTCGTCGTGGGATACTCTCCAAACGTGAAAGATCCGCTAATTAGGGTTCCACCCTGTATCAGTAGTCCAATTCATACATTTCGGAATCACCGGGTTGAAATGATCGGAACTACTGAAATGAGGTCATGCCTAGGTTATCGCATATCGATCTGCCTGATATTTCCATTTAGGTCCCATTGAAAAGCCCAACATTCATATCTTCTACACAAGTTAGTATCACCAAGAATTCTGGTCCGGTGTCACCGACTTGAGTCAAAAATGTGTAACAGTTAGATTTTGGTGAAGGCTATATATACCCCCACATCCCCACGTACTCTCAAACAGAGCCATCAGAACGAATCTACACTTGCACCATTCATTTTCTCAGAGAAAACCACCTACTCATGTGTTGAGATCAAGACATTCCAATCCAACCATTTGAATCTCGATTTCTTGCCTCCTCAAGTTGCTTTCCACTCCAATACTTCTCCTACCATAGCCAAATCCGTGAGAGAGTGATTAAGTGTTGAGGAGACTATCATTTAAAGGACAAGAGCAAGGAGTTCATCATCAATAACATCGTCTATTACCTTTCGAAGAGTGGTGTCTCCTAGATTGGTTAGGTGTCACTTGGGAGCCTCCACGAGATTGTGGAGTTGAACCAAGGAGTAAGGCTAGTCCTTGATAGACGTAAGCCATGGTGGAATAGACAAGGTTGCTTCTTCATGGACCCTTCGTCAGTGGAGCCCACCGTGGACTCGAGCAGCCGTTTCCCTCAATGGATTGAAGTCTCCAATAACGTGGATGTACGATAACACCACCTATCAAAACCATGCCAAAACTCACCGTGTCTTCATTGCATTTGAATTCTCCAATGCCTCCTTTACGTACATATGCAAAGTTTTTACCTTTCTCTGCTCAACTCTTAGACTTGCATGTGTAGGGTGTCGCTTGACTTGGCAGAATTGCTAAAACTTGCCTACAACTAAAATTGGGATAATGATAAGTTTTTATTTGGTCAACTAGTCTAATTACCCCCCTATGGACCTACTTTCGATCCTACAATGAGTAAGTGCATAAAGTGCCCCCTTAGTGGTTTTGGAGTATTGAAGACAAATAGGTTGAGGAACTAATGTGTTTGTGAGTATACACAGGAAACATAGTCCCTGAATATTTGGTTTAGCACATGGAAGACGACCCCCTAAAAATGGATTTCTTCAAGTGAAGAATTTGGTGATGAAATTGGTACGACCTTTAATGAAATTGATGTGAAGACTTTGAAGCTTGAAGACTTTTTTTTGTAATTTATTTTCTTCTTATTTGAGTCATAGGAAAAACCGTACTGGTAAAGGGGGTCTAAGTGAAACATACTTCACTTTTCCAAAGTGATGCTCAAACTTACTCAAACCCATACACAAAAGCCGCTACAAGTGAAGCCTTTGGAAATCCCCTGTACAGCTAACAAATTTGCTAGCAACAGTGACGCAGTTCATCTGGTCGCTGACGAATTTGGTCGGACTGAGGAGTTAGGAGTTCGCCAGTGTGATGTGCCTAAAAGTGAGGAAAATGAGTGCCCCGACGAATTTGAGTGTTGAAATTCCGGCCGTTGCTGCGCCACGTGTCAGCTGTCGAGTGGATCCTTATCCTAACAACGGTCGAATGAGAGAAGGGCATTTATGACATTTCATGTCGGGTTGCCCCTGGCTATAAATAGCCGCCCCCTCAACCACTTGTTGGTTGGCTGCTCCGAGAGATCTTGACACTTGTCATCTGAGAACAACCCATCCTCTGACGACTTTAAGAGAATCTTAAGTTAGGAAACAACCCAGAGCCAAAGTGATTGAGCATCATTGAAGAGATTGATCTGTGTGATCCATCGCCTGTTACCTTTGAAGACTATCATTCTTCCAGACGGTTAGGCGTTAAGTTCTGAGTAAACCAAGAGTCATTGTGGTGTGCCAGTGAATAAGCATGTGAAGGTTTTGGAAGTCCACCTTGAAGACTTATCACGAGTGATTGGGCGAAGACTAAGTGACCTTAGCTCAAGAGGAATACGGTGAGGACTGTGTGTCCTCTGAGTTGTGACTCAGCCACCTCAACTAGACGTACCGTTGATGCAAATACTGGAACTGATCTACCAAATTGATGTGTCTTCACCGAGCCAAACTGATTTCAAATTCCTCATTCCTTTTTTACTTTATTCCACCGCTGAAGAATCTGTGATCTTTGCTATGAAAAATTTGAACTGAATAATTTCATCACACTGTCTTTACTTCCTCAGTTCATATTCTTCATGCTTGTATGACCATATGATTGCAAGTTCTTCACTCTTATGTATCCTGATCGCATGTACTCTGATTCTGTGATGACTTAGTTTCCTTTGCGTTTCTATTTCTACACTCTGATCCTCGTCTTCGGAGTTTGACGAATTTCTAAAAATCTCCCATTCACCCCCTCCTCTGGGAGATAACCCGCGCTTCCAATTGGTATCAGAGCAAGGTACTCCCTTGTTAAGTGTGATTTTGATTTAACCACCTGGAGTTCTAGTTATGTCGACCACATGTAGGATCAAGGTTTCTGCTGCGTGCCGCATCTTTGATGGCACAGACTATCCTTACTAGAAAAATAAGATGCGCATGCATCTTGAGGATATTGACAACGATCTCTGGTTTTTCTTCGAAAATGACGTTTCAACTATTGCTCCCAGCATCAATGCTACTGACGTGAAGAGATTCAAGCAACTCGGTTCTCAAGCGAAGAACATCATATGTGGACATCTCAACAAAGGGCAGTATGGCAGAGTGAGTTCTCTCAAAACATCAAACCTGATATGTGATCGGCTATCTAAGGTCAATGAGGGAGTTTCCACTCACGTGACTCTCAAGTTGATGTGCTTTGATATCTCTTCAACCGCTTCAAGAGGATTGATAATGAAAAAGTTCAGCAAACATTCGACCACCTCACAGACATCTCCAATGGACTGCAAGCACTTGGTGCCGCTGACATCACTGACCACGACGTGGTGAAGAAATTTCTGAGATCCCTTGACAGCTCCTTTGACACTCTTTCCTTGATGATTCAAGAACGTCCCGATTACACACTACTAGGAAAATGCTTATACGTAGAAGTTTACCAGTAGCGCCTGTTTGGGTCCCCACACCTGGTATGTACCAGTAGCGCCTGGTACAAAACGCGTTACTACTACTGCGTAGCGGCAGCGTTGGTTAGCATGGGCCGCGTTGCTGTTACATGGGCCGCAGGGCGAAAACGCTAGCCCACTTAGCTGTAGGGTGGGCTGTCCGCCGGCGCAACAACTAGGGGCTTAGCAGTAGCGTCGGCCCGTACGTGACACTACTACTACACCAAGTGACCCCCCCCCCCGCACCCTCACTTCGATCGTCCTCTCCCTTCCACCTGCCGCCTCTGCGGTTAGGGTTCATCCCAACCGCCACCGCCACTGCCGCAGGTCCCCTCGTGGCCGGCGCGGGTAATGCTCATCTCCTCCGTTGCTCCTCCCTCCTCTTGCCGCCCCCTCTCTCGCCGCATGCGCTCTCTCGCCGCCACCTTTCAGTTGTCGCCCTTTGCTGCTTCTCCCCCTCTCTCGCCCTCGTCGCCTCCCCATTCCCCTGCTGCCCACTTCAGCCGCCATCGCTTAGACTCCGGCCGCCTCCCCACTACCCTGCTACCCCAGTATTCGGCCACCCCCACTCCGGCCACCTCCCCACTCGATCCCCT
>LR738715.1:597277128-597388533 GCA_902687465.1 Secale cereale | reverse complement strand
GACGCCCTCACTCCGACCCTCGCACCCCACTCTGCATATTGGTGTATATGTGTGTTTGTAGTATATATTAGGATTGTGTGTGCGTTTGTAGTGTATATTAGGATTGTATGTGTGTGTTTGTAGTGTATATTAGCATTGTGTGTGTTAATTTGTTACTAATTATAGTGTAATCAATTTCCCTAGTGTCATTGATATATACGAGATGTTTCCCTAGTGTAGTTTCCCTAACATTGAAATAAACCCTATGATGTTTTCCCCTAGTAGTTTCCCTAACATTGAAATAAACCCAGTGATGAATGCTTGCGTTAGAACAAATAATGATGTTTAATTAACTCTATCCAATCAATGCTTATATATAATAGGAAAATGGTGCCACCACACCACCATGTCAACTGTGCAAGTCAAGGTGCGCCAGCAGCCTTGCAACTAGCACGTTGTTTGGCATCTACTTCCAGTTGAGTTTTCTTCATGCGGCGGTTTTTAGTGTTATTGGCATTATTGCATTGTGTATATATCATTTTGCTTTTTTACATAGGTCGTCCCATGCAATGTGAGGTTGGAATTCAACAAGCTGACCAGAGACACTGTGACCTTTGAGGCTCCTGGGCCCCTACACTATGGAGGTTAAGAAAGGAAAAAATATGTCACAGATAGGAGGGGGTGGATGGGTCTGTTTCATCGCCTACATGGGTATCACTGGTGGTGAGTTGATCAGCTTCTTCTTCAGAGCAGAAAGACCCAAGCTGGTCGTCATTTATGTCAACAGGGAGGAGGAGGATGAAGATAATGAGGACCCACTTGATGAAGCCATCTATGCTCAAAGAAAGAGGATGAGCGAGGAGGAGGTGTGCAACCTATGGGACATAATTCCGCCACGTGCTGACTTCGTCGGGGTGCCATTCGCGACCCGCCTAACAAGTACCATGGTTGATTGGCATGTCAGGGTATGTTATACTTACTGTAGTAATTTGATGATATGCTTTATTGTTATAATTACAAATGCAAATTATCTGTATGTAGAATCCGATGATATGCATAGTGTAGAATCCAATGATATGCTTAGTTGAGAATCCGATTACATGCTTACTTAGTGTAGAGTCCAATGATATGCTTAGTGAATCCGATGATATACTTAGTGTAGAGTCCAATGATATGGTGTGTAGAAGCTGGCCGATGATATACTTTAGTGTAGAGTCCGATGACATGCTTAATTAGTGTAGAGTCCAATGACATGCTTACTGTCTGATCGATGATATGCTTTAGTGTGTAGCTAGAGTCCAATGGTATATATATATGCTTACTATAGAATCTGGTCGATGATATGCTTTAGTGTAGCTAGAGTCCAGTGATATATATACTTAGTGTAGAATCCAAGGAACTGTTAATAGTGTACAATCCATACTTGTTAGTAGAATTCATGCTTAGTGGAAATGTAGTACTGTCTTTTGATAGTGTAGAAATCTATACTTAGTAGAAATATATTTGCAAAGTGTGTGCGAGGCTACTTATTAATTGATATGTTTTTCTTATTCAGAAATTTCCAAAGAGCCTATCTGTGAGTTGTGGTATCGAACCTGATGAACAAGGCTCTGGTGGAATACGCCTTACCGCAAGGGGCTCCGTCACCACCTGTGCGTATGGCATGGACACAGACAGTCAGACACACTTAAGCTCGGTTGGGTGGAAGAGCTTCCTCGTTGGCAAGAATCTTCATCTTGGATAGGCCATTCTAATTACTATCAGGAACACCCATCGCTAAGGCTTGAGTATGATGATCGTCATCGATATCACCTAGAACTATATATGTGTGTGACTGCTGAACCATATATAGGCTACTATATGACTACCTAGTAGACTGCTTATCAACTATTATTAGTTCGCCATATGAGATCTATCCATGCATGTTGACTATATATGAGTACCTATAATGTTTGTGAGATTGTGTGTGACGCCCCCAATTTGACTGTACACTAATCATGCACGCAAAATGTGTACGCCCAAGATCAGGGACTCACTGGAAGATATCACAACACAACTCTAAAAGTAAAATAAGTCATACAAGCTTCATATTACAAACCAGGGGCATCGAGCGCTCGAATACAAGTGCTTGATCATAGATGAGTCAGCAGAAGCAACAATATCTGAGTACAGAGATAAAGTTAAACAAGTTGCCATAAGATGGCTAGCACAAACTAGGATACAGATCGAAAGAGGAGTAGGCCTCCTACCTGGGATCCTCCTAAACTACTCCTGGTCGTCGTCGACAGATTACACGTAGTAGTAGGCGCCTCCGGTGTAGTAGGAGTCGTCATAGGTGGCGTTTGGCTCCTGGGCTCCACCATCTGGTTGCATCATCCGAGATGAAGGGACAGAAGGGAAAAAAAGGAGAAGCAAAGCAACCGTGAGTAATCATCCAAAGTACTCGCAAGCAAGGATCTATACTACATATGCAATGATAACAATGATATGGGTAGTATCTGTGGACTGAACTGCAGAATGCCAGAATAAGAGGGAGATAGCTAATCCTATCGAAGACTACGCTTATGGCAGTCTCCATCTTGCAGCAGTAGAAGAGAGTAGCTGGAAAGTAACAAGTATCCTCGCTTCTGGCAGCCTCCGTCTTGTAGTAGTAGAATATAGTAGATGGTAAGTTCACCAAGTAACATAGTATAGCATACCTACCCGATGATCCTCCACTCGTCGCCCTATGGGAAAGCGATCACCGGGTTGTATCTGGCACTGGTAAGGGTGTGTTTTATTCAGTATCCGGTTCTAGTTGTCATGAGGTCGGAATACAACTTCGGTTTGTCCTGTTACCATGGACACAACTATTCGAATAGATTACTTCCCTGCACGGGTGCACCACATAACCCGACACGCTCGATCCCTCTAGACGGACACACTTTCCTGGGTTATGCCCGGCCTCGGAAGATCAACACGTCGCATGCCTACCTAGGCCCGACAGAGAGGTCAACACGCCGGTCTAAAGCCTATGTGTGTAGGGGTCATGTGCCATCGCCCTTTGCACTCCTACATGTTGCGAACGTGCTGGTGAGCAGACCTAGCCCCCTTATACAAGTGCGAGTGTTCCAGTCCAATCCGGCGCACGCCGCTAAGTCGCTGGCGTCCGAAAGGCTTCGGCTGATACCACGACGCCGATTGCCCATATCTTGTCTCGCTTGGCAATTAGGGCGTATAAGGTCAATGACCCAACTCAGCTCAAATATCCAAACTCGTTAAGCGTGTTATTATGAAATAACCGCGGACAACGACCAGGGCCAGGCCCACCTGTGTCCTAGGTGGTCGCGACCTGCCATGTCGCTCCACCACAAAGATCCACACAGAGGGCCATCGGGAAGGTCCCTTCAGCCCCCAATCCATGAATCACTCGCGGGTACTCTTCGAGCCGACCCGACTTTAGTCAGAACATGAATCATGTATAATATATGTAGTATATATCCGTGACCACCACCCAAATTGATCACGGCCCGATAGTATAGCATGGCAGACGAACAAGAATGAATGGCCACTGGTGGAATACTAGCATCCTATTGTAAGCATTTAGGATTGCAGGTAAAGGTATCAATAGTTGTAGCAACAATGACATGCTATGCAGCAATTTAGGATTAACCAAAAATAGTAACATGCTACACTACTCTAATGCAAGCAGTAGAGAGAAGGAATAGGCGATATCAGGTTGATCAAGGGGGAGGGGGCTTGCCTGGAAGCTCGGTAGCGAAGGAGGGTTCGTCAACACAGTAGTCGATCGGGGCAGCTGCAGCGCAGGTCTCGTAGTTTACCGGAGAGAAGAGGGGAAGAAACAATGAATACAATGCAAACATATGCATGACGATGCATGGCATGACATATAACGGTGCTAGGTGTGCCCTAACGCAGTACTAGGTGCTACTGACGAAGGGGGAAATATCTGGGAAAGTATTCCCGGTATTTCGCGTTTTCGGACAGACGGACCGGAGGGAGAAGGTTGCATGTTTGCTATGCTAGGGACGTGTGGCGGATGAGCAGACTGCGTATTCGGATTCATCTCATTGTTCTGAGCAACTTTCATGTACAAAGTATTTTCATCCGAGCTACGGATTATTTTATATTAATTTTCAAATTTTAAACAATTTATAAATTATTATTATGAAATTAATTCGAAAATAGCATTATTGCATCAGCATGACATCAGCAGTCAACAGAGGTGTTGATTGGGTCAAACTGACACGTGGGTCCCGCATGTCATTGACGGATTAATTAACTAACACTTAATTAGGTTAATCTAATTATGATCAATTAAGTTATTTAAATCTTTAATTAATTAATTAATTAATATTTTTATTATATATTAACTTAATTAGTTATTTTAATTTTTTTTATTAGAACATTCTAGGGGGGGGGGGCTAGGCCCCATATATAATTGGCCATATCGTTAACGGTTTCGGGCGCAACGGGGTGACGGGTGCAGGCGCACCCGAGCCGGCGCTCGCCCGCAGCTGCGGCGGGACGAGGCAGCTGGGGCTCAGCGAGTCGGTAGCAGGCGAGGGGCGAGGGGCGGCGCTGGCGTGGCCTGGCGAGCGGTGCAGGTAGAGCAGAGGCGAGCGGCGGAGGCGAGGCCGCTGCTGTGCGGGTGGTCGCCGGAGAGGGGGGAGGTAGGGTGGAGCCAGGGGCGAGGCGAGCGGGCGGCGTCGCGCGTGAGGCATGGGAGGCGAGGCGCGGTCCTGGCGATGCGAGGGCAGCCGCCGGAGGCCTGTGGTAGGGTCGACGGCGGTGCAACAGCGGAGGCGGAGGCGGGGCTACTCGCGCAGCGGGCGGGATGGCCAGCGCGGTGATACGTCTCCAACGTATCTATAATTTTTTATTGTTCCATGCTATCTGTTTTGGATGTTTAATGGGCTTTAATATGCACTTTTATATTATTTTTGGGACTAACCTATTAACTAGAGGCCTAGTGCCATTTACTATTTTTTTTTGCCTATTTCAGTGTTTCGCCGAAAAGGAATATCAAACAGAGTCCAAATGGAACGAAACCTTCGCGAGGATCTTTCTTGGAACAAACACAATCCAGAAGACTTGGAGTGGAAGTCAAGGAAGCAACGAGGCGGCCACGAGGTAGGAGGTCGCGCCCAGGGGGGTAGGCGCGCCCCCACTCTCGTGGGCCCCTTGTAGCTCCACCGACGTACTTCTTTTGCCTATATATACCCTTGTACCCTAAAAACATCCAGGAGAGCCACGAAGCCACTTTTCCACTACCGCAACCTTTTGTACCCGCGATATCCCATCTTGGGGCCTTTTCTGGCGCTCCGCCGGAGGGGGAATCAATCACGGAGGGCTTCTACATCAACTCCATAGCCTCTCTGATGATGTGTGAGTAGTTTACCACAGACCTTCGGGTCCATAGTTATTATCTAGATGGCTTATTCTCTGTCTTTGGTTTTGAATACAAAGTTCTCCTCGATGTTCTTGCAGATCTATTCAATGTAATTCTTTTTGCGGTGTGTTTGTCGAGATCCGATGAATTGTAGGTTTATAATGAAGATTATCTATGAACAATATTTGGTTCTTCTCTGAATTCTTATATGCATGATTTAATATCTTTGCAAGTCTCTTCGAATTATCAGTTTGTTTTAGCCTACTAGATTGATCTTTCTTGCAATGGGAGAAGTGCTTAGCTTTTGGTTCAATCTTGCGGTGTCCTTTCCAAGTGACAGCAAGGGCAGCAAGGCACGCATTGTATTGTTGCCATCGAGGATAAAAAGATGGGGGTTATATCATATTGCTTGAGTTTATCCCTCTACATCATGTCATCTTGCTTAAGGCGTTACTTCGTTCTTATGAACTTAATACTCTAGATGCATGCTGGATAGCGATCGATGTCTGGAGTAATAGTAGTAGATGCAGAATCATTTCGGTCTACTTGACACGGACATGATGCCTATGTTCATGATCATGCCTAGATATTCTCGTAATTATGCGCTTTTCTATCAATTGCTCGGCAGTAATTTGTTCACCCACCGTAATATATGCTATCATGAGAGAAGCCACTAGTAAAACCTATGGCCCCCGGGTCTACTTTACATCATATAAGTTTCCGATCCACAATTCTAGTTTACTATTTATTTTGCAATCTTTATTTTCCAATCTATAGAATAGAAATACCAAAAATATTTATCTTATTATCTTTATCAGATCTCACTTTTGCAAGTGGTCGTGAAGGGATTGACAACCCCTTTATCACGTTGGTTGCAAGGTTCTTGATTGTTTGTGCAAGTACTAGGTGACTTGCGTGTAGTCTCCTACTGGATTGATACCTTGGTTCTCAAATACTGAGGGAAATACTTACGCTACTTTGCTGCATCACCCTTTCCTCTTCAAGAGAAAACCAACGCATGCTCAAGAGGTAGCAAACGGCAGGCGCGACGGGTGGCGACAATAGGCAGAAGTGCGAGCGTGGCAGACGGGCGAGGCGCGGCGGGCGTGGGGCACCGGAGCGCGCGAGTAGGGGCGGACGGTGGACGACGAGCGAGCGCGAGTGGGGACGGGTCACAGTGCGCGAGCGGTCACGGGGAGGAGTCGCGGTGCGTGTGCGGGACGACGTGGGCGTGCGCGTGCGCAGGACGAGGCGGCGGCCGTGAGCGCGTGCGCAAGGGAGACAGGAGGAGAAGAGGGGGAGGCGGAGGCTCATGGCGGGCCATAGGGTTCGGGGCAGCAGGGTGTGGGGAGGAGGACGGGGACGACGCGACGGCGAGGACGAGGAGGCGGCGAGGTACGGGTGGTGGTGGTGGTGCTTCGGCGACAGCGGGGTCCAGCAGCGTCGCAGGCGGTGGGGATCGTCGACGGGGTCGGGGCGCCGTGGGATCATTCCCCCGATCTCGATCTGGACCAGGGAGGGGAGAGAGACGTGGGGGAGGAGTGCGGGGTGGTTGGGTTAGGGTTTGTGTCCAAGGGGGATTGGGCCGGCCTGTTGGCGGGCTAGCTGGCTGGGCCGTCTGGCCCAGTTGTCGGGGGAGGGGGGGCTTTTCTTTTTATTTTAGTTTAGTTTAGTATTTTTTTATTTTTTTTTAAATATGTACTTTGCATCTAGTTTAGCATTTCGATTTAGTCCACCACCATAAAAAGTCTAGACCCCAAATAATTTGGTTTGATATTTAATCAATTTGTAAAGGCATTTAAATATTCAGGTTTGCTAATATTTAAATCATTTTGGTGCATTCAAACACATAATAAAAGTGTGGTTCCTTCACCGATATTTAGTATGGATTATTTTCCACAAACCGAACATTTTGGTTTTAATGTTTCAAAACTTTTGTTGTTTGCCTTTGTTTCAAATTTGAATTTGGATCGGTTCTGAACTAACGCGAGGTTAGCAACAGTGATCGTGGTGACATGGCATCATTAGCGTGGAATTACTATAGCGTAATTATCCGGGCGTCACAATTCTCCTCCACTACAACAAATCTAGTCCCGATATTTAAGAGGTGGAACAAGGGGGAAAGGGTCTGGTTATGAAATTCTAACGAATCTTCTCGGTCTTGGTTTTTCTTCTCGAAGAGGTCGACCCATAACGTCGATGTCTTCATTCCTATGCATCAATGCATCATGATGAAGTTGTCGTCCTTTCTTCAGGGTTTTCATCATACTTACGAATAGGTAAGGGCAGCTCGACAATGATGGAATGTTAAGAGGGATGTGATAGAATGCTAGGAGGGTATCCATCCGGGGTTAACCCATGAATGAACATATGAGTATCTCTCGAGTTGGAACTCAGAAAATGCTTCGAGAGAAATAATAGTAGGCATGAGAAGTTTCAAGCGAGTAGGCAAACGTTCAATGCCTGAAACGGAGTGTGAGAGGGGTTCAGGTCAACGGAATATGTAAGGCGGCTAAAACTAGAATAGATCATCTGAAGGAAGGTGGTTCGTGAATTACTTACAAAGCCAGACGCGATGAATATCTTTGGCAACATGGGTATACATAAGAGTCAGGTTTCGATCATGTTGAGCTGTGGGTTGAAAATTAGGGGGGCGCTGCCATATTGTACGATCATGATAGCAAGGCATGTCAGAAAATATACTGTCAGTTATGTCGGCAACAACATCGGTACCAAGGGCGAGGGACGAAGAGAACCATTTTTCTGCTCGTTGATTAAGGCGGACCATTAGGCAAAGTTTTCGTCCATCGGTGGATACCGAAACGTCAACCACAATAGTAACAGGGTTTTACTAACAAGGTTGTATACCAGGGTGTTTACATAAGGAGTGAATTATTACTGCTTAGATCATATGGATCATAACAAGGGTTTAACAAACCAACGGAAAGGAAAATGTGATTAATAGATTAATCAAACCAAGCGAAAAGGAAAATGTGCTTAAACACAAGTATTAGGAGTATATCCTTCCCAAGAATAAGCATGGCATGATATACGTGCCAGGAAAACAAGGACATGACAATTTGAATAAAAGGGTTAAGAAGAATTGTTATAAGTACCCATAGAACGGTGTTTGGATAACTGATCAAGAAACATTTAGCATTGCGCTTCCAATGCTCCTGATGATGTTTGGGTACCACAGTCATGCTTCGGAATATCATTGACATGGTCATCATGTAAAGATCAGACTTTGGATACACCAAAGTATATATTGATGTATGTTCGAGGAGAACATCCACAATTAAACTTTGAACAAAAATGCACCTGGAAATATGGACCAAGTAGCACGATCAATGTTAGAATGGTGATTCAATAACCAAAGACTTGGAATGAGACTATCGACCATTCACTTCAAATCAATAGGGTTGCTAGAAGTTTTGAATTCACACATCATAGTTCAATTGTCGGTATTCTGGTTAGAAACAACACGAGGACCAAGAATGAATTAAGATGGCGAGAAGTATCACTTGTATCAAGGATTCTTAAGATGCGGTGAAATTATCACTACATTCTTTACATAAAAGATGGTAATGCTTCATGGTAGAACATAACATAAGCTGGATAGCAAGGAACTCAAAGTACAACACAAAACATGACCACGTTTCTGCTGGAAGGAAATCAGGGATGTTGTTGATGATAATACAATTCATCGAGGCGAAATGATGACATTTCTCATCATGACTTTATTTGACATCTTGGAATAAGTCATAATGTTGACGATGGTCACATCACATTTTGTCGAGAGGTTTCAAGAGGATGCAATCAAATAGTGACGACATCAAGCAAAAGGAATGGTGGAGCAAAGGTTATCGGAACTACAGATAAGATTGCAAGCTCATAATTGAAATTGCCTTCCAAGACAACCAACTTGATGTTGGAAGCTCGATGTAAACTTAGCGTAAACTCGCAAGCAATGAAGATTACTAAGAGTTGTTGATTCGTAGTGCGGACGTGAGTAAGTTATCGGTGTTCCGAGTGACAAACAACTCAGAACCCAGGGAAAATTGGAATTAGTGAGAAATAATAGTTGATGAAGAACTCATAATAATTTTTGTAGTTCTGTGGTATTCTTGAGATACCAGAGGGTAAACTCGAAGGTAGATCGGGATAGAGGTTGCAGAGAGGTATTGATCTGCAGAAGACAAGTGCTTTAACTTGTCCAAGAAATGGGATCAAAGAAGAACAATGTGGTCGGAACCACGATTGCAAAAGACCAAATATAGATACAAGATAAACTTATAACAAGGGAACAATTATTGTTACAAGAAGCTTCCATTATAAGTTCTACATTGTTTCCATAGGCATGAACACAAAGTTCAAGGTCGACTCCCACTTCTTCAACGCATAACCCTTCATTCACTCCTCGCTTTCGATGAAGTTGTAGTGTTGAAATTTTATCTGGGAAAACACCATAAGAATACGACTCGTGAAAACTCTCGAGTTCACACGGATTAGGGAAGGTATAGGTTCAAACCCTAGGGGAATTTTAGGAACATATACCACAAACTATTAGGAGTAATTATCACAAGCTCGATAGTAGAGCATGGTTGACAAAGTAGAGGATACAATTTACCAAAAGCATTATGTATCCGAGGAAAGACTCACAAAGTTATAGAATATGAAGGACAATGTCGGATAACAATTCAACAAGGGACCGGACAGTCCATAATGGAGATGATGTGAGCATCGACACACAACCATAGGAAGAAACAATGCAAAGGCATTGGATCATATAAACAACTGACTAATTCAAAGCTCAAATGCGAAGGAATTATGATTTTCAATTAAAGGGACCAGAAGTAAACACTCTGATTAAGGATGGATAATCTGAGTAGGCTTAGGGGTACAACCGGTGGCAATTCGATGGCTTGAGATCCAGCTCATCTTTAAAACGACGTCTGAGCGGGAAGGACGAATTCTAGGACCTGGTTGAGGATTGCGAGCATTCACAATCATAACGAACCAACGGACTCAAAATGATAATGACAAAGGATGCCAATAATATTACTAGATTTATGGGATTATCCACAATGCAAGCAAGCAAGAATTTCAAGAGGATTTTTGGGAGACCGGATGGTATTTTGAATACCTTTGTGAAATACATGAACAACTGGGAATGAGTAGATACTCAATAAGTGCGAGGAATTATCAGTAGGGGTATTTCTGCGGCTAGGAACTACAAGGCAGTAGGCACAAAGTATTCTCGGAACAACAGAGATAATTTTGGGGTATCTTGTAATAACAAGATCAACTGGGAATGAAAGTAAGATCAGTAGGTGTAAGTATTTATCCATAGGGATATTTCGGTGGTAGGAATTAAAAAAGCAATGGCCACAAAATCTCAAGAAAACATTAGAAAGTATCTTCAGAATCTTCTGGTGCAGCAGGCGATCATCTAGGATGAGGAGCTCTCCGGGAGAATCAGTTGCGAGAACCTAATGTTAAAGTTAATAAATTCATTTAACCCGAATAGAAGAGAGCTCAGAGTCCCAGAGTAAAGGGAAGGAATAAAAGATCCTAATACCACCCAATGGCGACGTGGGCTCGTAAGCCACATAGCCATGTTAGTAAAAGTTTTACAATGACTAGACTCTACCACGGCTAAGGAGTGTGGAAGGGGGATTCCTACAGGCAGTCGACTCTGATACCAACTTGTGACGCCCCCAATTTGACCGTACACTAATCATGCACGCAAATGTGTACGACCAAGATCAGGGACTCACTGGAAGATATCACAACACAACTCTAAAAGTAAAATAAGTCATAGAAGCTTCATATTACAAACCATGGGCCTCGAGGGCTTGAATATAAGTGCTCGTTCATAGACGAGTCAGCGGAAGCAACAATATCTGAGTATAGACATAAAGTTAAACAAGTTGCCATAAGATGGCTAGCACAAACTGGGATACAGATCGAAAGAGGAGCAGGCCTCATGCCTGGGATCCTCCTAAACTACTCCTGGTCGTCGTCGACAGACTACACGTAGTAGTAGGTGCCTCCGGTGTAGTAGGAGTCGTCGTAGGTGGCGTCTGTCTACTGGGCTCCATCATCTGGTTGCATCATCCGAGAAGAAGGGACTGAAGGGGAAAAGGGGAAGCAAAGCAACCGTGAGTACTCATCCAAAGTACCCGCAAGCAAGGATCTATACTACATATTGAATGATAACAATGATATCGGTAGTATCCGTGGAATGAATTGCAAAATGCCAGAATAAGAGGGGGATAGCTAATACTATCGAAGACTACGCTTCTGGCAGTCTCCATCTTGCAGTAGTAGAAGATAGTAGTTGGAAAGTAACAAGTATCCTCGATTCTGGCAGCCTCCGTCTTGTAGCACTAGAATAGAGTAGATGGTAAGTTCACCAAGTAACATCGTATAGCATAATACTACCCGGCGATCCTCCCCTCGCCGCCCTATGGGAAAGCGATCACCGGGTTATATCTGGCACTGGTAAGGGTGTGTTTTATTCAGTACACGGTTCTAGTTGTCATGAGGTCGGAATACAACTTCGGTTCGTCTTGTTACTATGGACACAACTACTTGAATCGATTACTTCCCTGCAGGGGTGCACCACATAACCCGACGCGCTCGATCCCTCTGTCCGGACAAACTTTGTTGGGTCATGCCCGGCCTAGGAAGATCAACATGTCGCAACCCTACCTAGGCCCGATAGAGAGGTCAGCACGCCGGTCTAAATCCTATGCGCGCAGGGGTCATGGGCCATCGCCCTTTGCACTCCTGCACGTTGCGAATGCGGCCGGTGAGCAGACCTAGCCCCCTTATACAAGTGCGAGCGTTCCAGTCCAACCCGGCGCGCGTCGCTAAGTCGCTAATGTCTGAAAGGCTTCGGCTGATACCACGATGCCGATTGCCCATATCTTGTCCCACGTCGCAGTTAGTGCGTATAAGGCCAACAACCCAACTCAGACCAAATATCCAAACTCGTTAAGCGTTTTATTATGAAATAACCGCGGACAACGACCAGTGCCAGGCCCACCTATCTCCTAGGTGGTCGCGACCTACCCTGTCGCTCAAACACAAAGATCCACACAGAGGGCCGGCGGGACAAAGGTCCTTTCAGCCCCCAATCCGTGAATCACTCGCGGGTACTCTTCGAGCCGACCTGACTTTAGTCACAACATGAATCATGTATAATATATGTAGTATATAGCCGTGACCACCACCCAACGTGATCACAACCCGATAGTATAGTGATGTATACTACACAACCTTCTTCTTGTAGACGTTGTTGGGCCTCCAAGTGCAGAGGTTTTTAGGACAGTAGCAAATTTCCCTCAAGTGGATGACCTAAGGTTTATCAATCAGTGGGAGGCGTAGGATGAAGATGGTATCTCTCAAACAACCCTGCAACCAAATAAAAAAGAGTCTCTTGTGTCCCCAACACACTCAATACAATGATAAATTGTATAGGTGCACTAGTTCGGCAAAGAGATGCTGATACAAGTGCAATATGGATGGTAGATATAGGTTTTTGTAATCTGAAAATATAAAAACAGCAAGGTAACTAATGATAAAAGTGAGCACAAACGGTATTGCAATGATTCGAAACAAGGCCTAGGGTTCATACTTTCACTAGTACAAGTTCTCTCAACAATAATAACATAACTGGATCATATAACTATCCCTCAACATGCAACAAAGAGTCACTCCAAAGTAACTAATAGCGGAGAACAAATGAAGAGATTATTGTAGGGTACGAAACCACCTCAAAGTTATTCTTTCTGATCGATCTATTCAAGAGTTTGTAGTAAAATAACACGACGCTATTCTTTCCGTTCGATCTATCCTAGAGTTCGTACTAGAATAACACCTTAAGACACAAATCAACTAAAACCCTAATGTTACCTAGATACTCCAATGTCACCTCAAGTATTTGTGGGTATGATTATGCGATATGCATCACACAATCTCAGATTCATCTATTCAACCAACACAAAGAACTTCAAAGAGTGCCCCAAAGTTTCTACGGGAGAGTCAAGACAAAAACGTGTGCCAACCCCTATGCATAGATTCCCAAGGTCACGGAACTCGCAAGTTGATCACCAAAACATACATCAAGTGAATCGATAGAATATCCCATTATCACCACGGGTATCCCACGCAAGACATACATCAAGTGTTCTCAAATCCTTAAAGACTCTATCTGATAAGATAACTTCAAAGGGAAAACTCAATCTATTACGAGAAGGTAGAGAGGGAGAAACATCATAAGATCCAACTATAATAGCAAACCTCGCGATACATCAAGATTGTGCCATCTCAAGAACACGAGAGAGAGAGAGAGAGAGAGAGAGAGAGAGAGAGAGAGATCAGACACATAGCTACTGGTACATACCCTCAGCCTTGAGGGTGAACTACTCCCTCCTCGTCATGGAGAGCGCCGGGATGATGAAGATGGACACCGAAGAGGGATTCCCCCTCCCGCAGGGTGCCGGAACGGGTCTAGATTGGTTTTTGGTGGCTACAGAGGCTTGCGCCGGTGGAACTCCCGATCTAGGTTTCTTTTCGGGGGTTTTTGTATTTATAGGAATTTTTGGCATTGGTCGTACGTCAGGGGGGTCTCCGAGTCATCCACGAGATAGGGTGGCGAGCCCAGGGGGTAGGGCGCGCCCTCCACCCTCGTGGACGGCTCAGGACTCTTCTGGCCCAACTCTTTTACTCCGGGGGCTTATTTTGGTCCATAAAAAATCATCAAAAATTGGCACGTCAATTGGACTATGTTTGATATTCCTTTTCTGTAAAACTCAAAAAACAAGGAAAAACAGAAACTGGCACTGGGCTCTAGCTTAATAGGTTAGTCCCAAAAATCATATAAAATAGCATATAAATTCATATAATACATCCAAGATGGATAATATAATAGCATGGCACAATAAAAAATTATAGATACGTTGGAGATGTATCAAGCATCCCCAACTTAATTCCTGCCCGTCCTCGAGTAGGTAAATGATAAAAACAGAATTTTTGATGTGGAATGCTACCTAATATATTTATAAATGTAATCTTCTCTATTGTGGCATGAATGTTCAAATCTGAATGATTCAAGACAAAAGTTTAATATTGACATAAAAATAATAATACTTCGAGCATACAAACAAAGTAATCACGTCTTCTCAAAATAACATGGTCAAAGAAAGCTATCCCTACAAAATCATATAGTCTGGCTATGCTTTATCTTCATCACACAAAATATTTAAATCATGCACAACCCCGGTTTCAGCCAAGCAATTGTTTCATACTTTAGTATTCCCAAACTTTTTCAACTTTCACGCAATACATAAGCGTGAGCCATGGACATAGCACTATAGGTGGAACCGAATATGGTGATTGTGGAGAAGACAAAAAGGAGGAACATAGTCTCACATCAACTAGGCGTATCAACGGGCTATGGAGATGCCCATCAATATATATCAATGTGAGTGAGTAGGGATTGCCATGCAACGGATGCACTAGAGCCATAAGTGTATGAAAGCTCAAAAGGAAACTAAGTGGGTGTGCATCCAACTTGCTTGCTCACGAAGACCTAGGGCACTTTGAGGAAGCCCATCATTGGAATATACAAGTCAAGTTCTATAATGAAAATCCCCACTAGTATATGAAAGTGGCAGCATAGGAGACTCTCTATCATGAAGATCATGGTGCTACATTGAAGCACAAGTGGGGTAAAAGGATAGTAGCATTGCCCCTTCTCTCTTTTTCTCTCATTTTTTTATTTTTTAAAATTTTTATTTTTTTTTATTGTTTTGGGCCTTCTCTCTCTCTCTCTCTCTCTCTCTCTCTCTCTCTCTCTCTCTCTCTCTCTCTCTCTCTCTCTCTCTTTTGGCCTCTTTTTTTCGTCCCGAGTCTCATCCCGACTTGTGGAGGAATCCTAGTCTTCATCATCCTTTCCTCACATGGGACAATGCTCTAATAATGAAGATCATCACACTTTTATTTAGTTACAACTCAGGAATTATAACTCGATAGTTAGAACAAGATATGACTCTATATGAATGCCTTCGGCGGTGTATCGGGATGTGCAATGAATCAAGAGTGACATGTATGAAAGAATTATGAACGGTGGCTTTGCCACAAATACGATGTCAAGTACATGATCATGCAAGGCAATATGACAATGATGGAGCGTGTCATAATAAACGGAACGGTGGAAAGTTGCATGGCAATATATCTCGGAATGACTATGGAAATGCCATAATAGGTAGGTATGGTGGCTGTTTTGAGGAAGGTATATGGTGGGTGTATGGTACCGGTGAAAGTTGCGCGGCACAAGAGAAGCTAGCAATGGTGAAAGGGTGAGAGTGCGTATAATCCATGGACTCAACATTAGTCATAAAGAAGTCATATACTTATTGCAAAAATCTACAAGTTATCAAAACCAAGCACTACACGCATGCTCCTAGGGGAAGGGTTGGTAGGAGTTAACCATCGCGCGATCCCGACCTCCACACAAAGGAAGACAATCAATAAATAAATAAAGATCCAACTTCATCACATATCGGTTCACCATACGTGCATGCTACGAGAATCACAAACCTCAACACAAGTATTTCTCAAATTCACAATTACTCCACTAGCATAACTCTAATATCACCATCCTCATATCTCAAAACAATCATAAAGAATCAAACTTCTCATGCTATTCAATGCACTTTATATGAAAGTTTTTATTATATCCCTCTTGGATGCCCATCATATTAGGACTAAATTCATAACCTAAGCAAATTATCATGCTGTTCTAAAAGACTCTCAAAATAATATAAGTGAAGCATTAGAGTTCATCTATTTCTTTAAAATAAAACCACCGCCGTGCTCTATTAAGATATAAGTGAAGCACTAGAGCAAAGGACAAACTACTCCAAAAGATATAAATGAAGATCGATGAGTATTTGAATAATTATGTAACTATGTGAAGACTCTCTAACATTTAAGAATTTCAGATCTTGGGATATTATTCAAACAACAAGCAAAACAAAATAAAACAAAATGACACTCCAAGCAAAACACATATCATGTGGTGAATAAAAATATAGCCTCACGTAAGGTTACCGATGAACGAAGATGAAGGAGGGGATGCCTTCCGGGGCATCCCAAAGCTTAGGATCTTGGTTATCCTTGATTATTACCTTGGGGTGCCTTGGGCATCCCCAAGCTTAGGCTCTTGCCACTCCTTATTCCATAGTCCATCGAATCTTCATCCAAAACTTGAAAACTTCACAACACAAAACTCAACAGAAAACTCGTAAGCTCTGTTAGTATAATAAAATAAAACCACCACTTAGGTACTGTTGTGAACTCATTCTAAATTCATATTGGTGTTATATCTACTGTATTCCAACTTCTCTATTATTCATACCCTCCGATACTACTCATAGATTCATCAAAATAAACAAACAACACATAGAAAACAGAATCTGTCAAAAATAGAAAAGTCTGTAGCAATCTGTAACTTTCGAATACTTATGTAAGTCAAAAAATTCTGAAATAAATTGGTGGACGTGAGGAATTTGTCTATTAATCTTCTGCAAAAATAATCAACTAAAATCACTCTTATGTAAAAAATGGTAGCTAATCTCGTGAGCGCAAAGTTTTTGTTTTTTACAGCAAGATCACATTAACTTTCACCCAAGTCTTCCCAAAGGTTCTACTTGGCACTTTATTGAAACAAAAGCTATAAAACATGATTACTACAGTATCTTAATCATGTGGACACACAAAAACAGTAGGGGTAAATATTGGGCTGTCTCCCAACAAGTGCTTTTCTTTAATGCCTTTTAGCTAGGCATGATGATTTCAATGATGCTCGCATAAAAGATAAGAATTGAAACATAAAGAGAGCATCTTGAAGGATATGACTAACACATTTAAGTCTAACCCACTTCTTATGCATGGGGATTTTGTGAGCAAACAATTTATGGGAGCAAGAATCAACTAGCATAGGAAGGGAAAACGAGCATAGCTTCGAGATTCTAAGCACAGAGAGAGGAAACTTGCTATCATTGCAACTCTTACAAGCATATATTCCTCCCTCATAATATTTTTCAGTAGCATCATGAATGAATTCAACAATATAACCATCACATAAAGCATTCTTTTCATGACCCCCAAGCATATAAATTGTATTACTCTCCACATAAGAGAATTTCTTCTCATTAATAGTAGTGGCAGCAAACTCAACAGAATAATTATCATGTGAGGCATAATCCAATTGAAAACTAAAACCATGATGACAAGTTTCATGGTTATCATTATTATTAATAGCATACAAGTCATCACAATAATCATCATAAATAGCAACTTTGTCCTCATAATCAATTCGAACCTCTTTCGAATTAGTGGATTCATCACTAAATAAAGTCATGACCTCTCCAAATCCACTTTCATAAATATTGCAATCATCATAAATAGGAGGCATGCTATCATCATAATAAATTTGTACATCAAAACTTGGGGGACTAAAAATATCATCTTCATCAAACATAGCTTCCCCAAGCTTGGGCCTTTGCATATCATTAGCATCATGAATATTCAAAGGATTCACACTAACAACATTGCAATCATGCTCATCATTCAAGTATTTAGTGCCAAACATTTTAATGCATTCTTCTTCTAGCACTTCGGCACAATTTTCCTTTCCATCATTTTCACGAAAGATATTAAAAAGATGAAGCATATGAGGCAACATCAATTCCATTTTTTTGTAGTTTTCTTTTATAAACTAAAAGATTCGATTGCAAGATCTAAAGATATACCTTCAAGCACTCACCTCCCCAGCAACGACGCCAGAAAAGAGCTTCATTGATGGGATGTGAGTGCCGCTTACCTTGTAACCCCGGCAACGGCGCCAGAAAAGAGCTTGATGTCTACTATGCAACCTTCTTCTTATAGACGTTGTTGGGCCTCCAAGTGCAGAGGTTTGTAGGACAGTAGCAAATTTCCCTCAAGTGGATGACCTAAGGTTGATCAATCCGTGGGAGGCGTAGGATGAAGATGGTCTATCTCAAACAACCCTGCAACCAAATAACAAAGAGTCTCTTGTGTCCCCAACACACCGAATACAATGGTAAATTGTATAGGTGCACTAGTTCGGCGAAGAGATGGTGATACAAGTGAAATATGGATGGTAGATATAGGTTTTTGTAATATGAAAATATAAAAACAGCAAGGTTACTAATGATAAAAGTGAGCACAAATGGTATTGCAATGATTCGAAACAAGGCCTAGGGTCCATACTTTCACTACTGCAAGTCCTCTCAACAATAATAACATAACTGGATCATATAACTATCCCTCAACATGCAACAAAGAGTCACTCCAAAGTAACTAATAGCGGAGAACAAACGAAGAGATTATTGTTGGGTACGAAACCACCTCAATGTTATTCTTTCTGATCGATCTATTCAAGAGTCCGTAGTAAAATAGCACAAAGCTATTCTTTCCGTTCGATCTATCCTAGAGTTTGTACTAGAATAACACCTTAAGACACAAATCAACCAAAACCCTAATGTCACCTAGATACTCCAATGTCACCTCAAGTATCCGTGGGTATGATTATACGATATGCATCACACAATCTCAAATTCATCTATTCAACCAACACAAAGAACTTCAAAGAGTGCCCCAAAGTTTCTACCGGAGAGTCAAGACGAAAACGTGTGTCAATCCTTATGCATAGATTCCCAAGGTCACGGAACCCGCGAGTTGATCACCAAAACATACATCAAGTAAATCGATTGAATACCCCAATGTCACCACGGGTATCCCACGCAAGACATACATCAAGTGTTCTCAAATCCTTAAAGCCTCAATCCGATAAGAAAACTTCAAAGGGAAAACTCAATCCATTACAAGATGGTAGAGGGGGAGAAACATCATAATATCCAACTATAGTAGCAAAGCTCGCGATACATCAAGATCGTGCCATCTCAAGAACACGAGAGAGAGAGAGAGAGATCAAACACATAGCTACTGGTACATACCCTCTACCTTGAGGGTGAACTACTCCCTCCTCGCCAGGGAGAGCGCCGGGATGATGAAAATGGCCGTCGGAGAGGGATTCCCCCTCCCACAGGGTGCCGGAACGGGTATAGATTGGTTTTCGGTGGCTACAGAGGCTTGCGGTGGCGGAACTCCCGATCTAGGTTTCTTTTCGGGGGTTTCTGTATTTATAGGAATTTTTGGCGCCGGTCTCATGTCAGGGGGGTCTCCGAGTCGTCCACGAGATAGGGTGGCGAGCCCAGGGGGGTAGGGCGCGCCCTCCACCCTCGTGGACGGCTCGGGACTCTTCTGGTCCAACTCTTTTACTCCGGGGGCTTATTTTGGTCCATAAAAAATCATCAAAAATTGGCACGTCAATTGGACTCCGTTTGGTATTCCTTTTCGGTAAACTCAAAAACAAAGAAAAAACGGAAACTGGCACTGGCTCTAGGTTAATAGGTTAGTCCCAAAAATCATATAAAATAGCATATAAATTCATATAGGACATCCAAGATGGATAATATAATAGCATGGAACAATCAAAAAATATAGATACGTTGGAGACTTATCATATAACATGGCAGACGGACAAGGATGAATGGCCACTTGTGGAATACTAGCATCATATGCTAAGAATTTAGGATTGCAGGTAAAGGTATCAACAGTTGTAGCAACAATGATAGGCTATGCAATAGAATAGGATTAACCGAAAGCAGTAACATGCTACACTACTCTAATGCAAGCCGTAGAGAGAAGGGATAGGTGATATCAAGTTGATCAAGGGGGTGGCTTGTCTGGAAGCTCGGTAGCGAAGGAGGGGTCCTCAACACCGTAGTCGATCGGGGCAATAGCAGCGTCGGTCTCGTAGTATACCGGAGAGAAGAGGGGGAAAACAATGAATACAATGCAAACAGATGCATGACGATGCATGACAAGACATATAACGGTGCTAGGTGTGCCCTAACACATTACCATGTGCTACTGGCGACGTGTGGCGGATGAACAGACTGCGTATTCGGATTCGTCTCGTCGTTCTAAGCAACTTTCATGTATAAAGTATTTTCATCCGAGCTACGAATTATTTTATATTAATTCTCAAAGTTTTAAACAATTTACAAATTATCATTATGAAATTAATTCGGAAATAGCATTATTGGATCAGCATGACGTCGGCACGACGCCAACAGTCAACAGAGGTGTTGACAGGGTCAAACTGACACATGGGTCCCGCATGTCATTGACAGGTTAATTAACTAACAGTTAATTAGGTTAATTAGTGATTAGGTTAATCTAATTATGATTAATTAAGTTAATTGAATAATTAATTAATATATTTATTATTTACTTATTTATTTAATTACTTCTAATTCGTTTTTATTAAAATGTTCTCGGGGGCTAGGCCCCACATGTCATTGGCCCATAGGGCCTTAGCGGTTTCGGGGGGTGATGGGTGCAGGCGCACCCGAGCGGGCGCTCGCCCGCAGGTGCGGCGGGACGAGGCCGCCGGGGCTCGACGAGCCGGCAGCAGGCAAAGGGCGGCGCCGTTGTGGCCTGGCGCGACGGAGCTGAGGCGGGAGGTGAGGGGCGGCGCCGGCGCGGCCTGGCGGGCGGCGTGGGCAGAGTAGAGGCGAGGCGGAGGCTGTGCGGGCGGTCGCCGGAGAGGGGGGAGGTAGGGCGGAGCTAGGGCGAGGCAGCAGGCAGCGCCGCGTGCGAGGCATGGGAGGAGAGGCGCGACCGCGGCGATGCGAGGGCGGCCGCCGGAGGCCTGTGGGTGGGCCGACGGTGGCGCAGTAGCGGAAGCGGAGGCGGGGCTGCGGCGCGCAGCGGGTGGGATGGCCAGCGTGGCGGGCGTGGCGGGTGGCGACAACAGGCGAAAGGGCGTGCGGGGCATACGGGCGAGGCGCGGCGGGCGTAGGGCACCGAAGCACGCGAGCAGGGGATGCCGGCGAGCGAGCACGAGCAGGGACGGGTCACGGTGCACGAGCGGGCACGGGGCGGGGTCATGGTGCGCATGTGGGATGGCGTGGGCGCGCGCGTGCGCGGGACGAGGCCGCGACCGTGAGCGCGTGCGCGAGGGAGACAGGAGGAGGAGAGGGGAGGCGGAGGCTCACAAGGGGCCGTAGGGTTCGGGACAGCGGGGCGTGGGGAGGACGGCGGGGACAAGGCGACGACGAGGACGAGGAGGCAGCGAGGTCCGTGTGGTGGTGGTGCTCCGGCGACGGCAGGGTCCAGCGGCTTCGGAGGCGTTGGGGATCGTCGACGGGGTCGGGTCGCCGTGGGTACGTTCCCCCAATCCCGATCTGGATCGGGGAGGGGGAGAGATATGTGGGGGGAGTGCGGGGTGGTTGGGTTAGGGTTTGTGTCCAGGGGATAAGGAGGGGGGTTGGGCCGGCCTGTTGGCGGGCTGGCCGGTTGGGCCGTCTGGCCCAGTTGGCCAGGGGGGCCTTTTTTTAGTATTTTTTTTGTAAAATATATACTTTGCATCTAGTTTAGCATTTCGATTTTGTCCACCGCCATAAAAAGTCTAGACCCTAAATAATTTGGTTTGATATTTAATCAATTTGTAAAGGCATTTAAATATTCAGGTTTGCTAAGATTTAAATCATTTTGGTGCATTCGAACACATAATAAAAGTGTGGTTCCTTCGCCGATATTTAGTATGGATTATTTGCCTCAAACATAACATTTTGTTTTAATGTTTCAAAACTTTTGTTGTTTGCCTTTGTTTCAAATTTGAATTTGGACCGGTTCTGAACTAACATGAGATTTGCAATAGTGATCGTGGTGATGTGGCATCATTAGCGTGGAATTACTGTAGCGTAATAATCTGGGCGTCACATTGTGGTTATATTAAATCTGGTATTGTGGTTAATGATATTGTTATATGTGTACCTAGTATTTGTGAAATTGCAGTTTATTGAAACGAGTAGTGTTCTATAATATAGAAAGCAGAAAAAAATGTTGAACGATACAACAATAGCGCGGGACAGGAAAAGCGCTACAACTAAATAGTAGTAGCGCGTGACAGAAGAGCGCTACTAATAAGGTGACAATAGTAGTGCTGGTTTGGACTGTGTTACTACTATCAGTTAGCTGCAGCGTCGTAGTAGTAGCGCGGCTACCCGCACTACTAATAGCCATAAAAGCCGCGCTACTACCAGGGTTTCCCCTAGTAGTGACAAGTCACTTGACCCCGCTGATATTCTTGAGAGGCTCAACACTCATGAATTTCAGGAAGCTTAGAAGAGGGATATGTATGGTCCCAACTATGGACGACCTCGGGATCTGAAGGCAAAGACCAAAGCAAAAGCAATTTCTTCGTCTGAAGAAAAGGATGAGTCAAAATGCAGTATTGATGATGTTAAGGAAATTGGAAGAGAATTGGCTCTGCTTGGAAGGATATTTTAGAAGTTCTCCAAAAGGAACCGCTTTGCAAATTCCTCAAAGTATGATTCAAAGAACACTAAAGCTTCTGCTCGAGACAAAAGAACTTGCCACAAATGCAAGAAACCAAGCCATTACATCGCCGATTGCCCCTTTTGAAAAAATGGATCAAGGAAGAAAAAGTCTAGCAAGGATGATGAATCTGATAGCGGAAAGAAGAAGTCATCAAAATCTTCATCAAAGAAGAAGTGCACCTCTAGCAGAGCTCATGCATTCATCGGGAAGGAAATGAATTCTGAAGAAGAATCTGACCAAGATGATGGTGAAGAATCTAAGGAGGAGTCCATCTCTGGGGTCGCAAGCTTGGCCCTCGCTGCGGAGTTCATCAGCAAGTCTATTTACGACCATGAAGAAAAGGTGCCTCCACCAACTCTGAAGACTGTGTTGATGACTACACTCCCACCTATTGCTTCATGGCAAGAGGTGCCAAGGTAACCTCACGAGAATCTTATTTCAATACTTCTTCTCATGATGACTCTGAATGTGAAGAAAAACCTAGCTATAAGAAACTGACTAAAATTGCTACTGCTCAACAAACTGCTATGGAAAGGATGCAAAAATTGCTAGATAAAGTGATGGTCTACTGGATGAGGAAATGGATCGATGTCAAGGAATGTCTGAAGATCTCAGATGGCTAAAGTCACAATATGACAAACTTGAAAGTCGTCATGTGGCCCTCTCAGCTGAACATGAGAAGCTTACCTATGAATTTCTTCACAGAAAGCAAGAACTCGAGAAGCTGAGAGCGTCTGATGATAACATTCAAAAGGACAAGGATTAACTACTTGCCCAATATATTAGCACATCTCATGAAGAATTTGTTGCCCCATGCTTAAAATGACTTGAATGTGAAAATGCAAATTCTTCAACTGAATGTTCAAATGCTTCACGTGCTGCTTTATCTTGAAATGTCTCTGTGGTTTTGATAAGTCTCCATCGTATCTATAATTTTTTATTGTTCCATGCCAATATTATTAAACTTTTACATACTTTTGGCAACAATTTATATTACTTTTGGCAATAATTTATATGATTTATTTGGACTAACATATCGATCTAGTGCCCAGTGCCAGTTCCTGTTTGTTGCGTGTTTTTTTTGCAGAAAATCCATATCAAACAAAGTCCAAACGCGATAAAAATTTACGGAGAATTATTTTGGAATATATGTGATTTTGGGATGTGGAATCAACGCAAACGGAGGCCTCTGGCCTCCACAACCCACCAGGGCGTGTCGGGCACCCACTAGCACGCCCAGGTGTCTTGTCCCCCCGTAAGTCGGTTTGGACCCTTCTTCGGGCACAAGAAAGATAATTTATGGAAAAAATCTCATTAATTTTTTTCAGCGCAATCGGAGATACGGATCTCCGGGAATTTAAGTAACAGTGAAGGGCCAGAAAACAGGAATGCGAAACAGAAGAGAACAGAGAGACATATCCAATCTAGGAGGGGCTCCTGCCCCTCCGCCGCCATGGAGGCCATGGACTAGAGGGGGAACCCTCCTCCCATCTAGGTGGAGGCCAATGAAGAAGAAGGAGGAGGGGGGCTCTCTCCCCCTCTCTCCCGATAGCGCCGGAGTGCCGCCAGGGCTAGGATCGTGACGGCGATCTACATCAACAACCTTGCTACCGACAACACCAACTTTCTCCCCTCCATCCAGTAGTGTAACACCTCTTTCCCCTTGTCGGGGAAACTGGTCGCCCGCGAACACCTATGGGACCGGAGCCCCTTTTCGGTATGGCAAGGGAGCGGAGGGTGCACGAAGAGCGGATTGAGGCGCACACGCGAGCAGTTTACCCAGGTTCGGGCCGCACGGATGCGTAAAACCCTACTCCTGCCTTGGTTTGTTATTGAGTTCTTGGCTCGGGAGCAAGAAGATCTACAGTGCTTGAGACTAGCTACACCGAGCGTGGGAGTGATCGAGAGTTCGGAACCTCCTCTACGTTGTGCATGGGCCTCCTTTTATAGGTCAAAGGGGTCACCGACAGGTGGCAACGTAGGTGAGGGTAAAAACGTAAAAGTGGTGGTAGTTGTAACAGTGAATGTACAGTGTTTTGTACCTAACCCTGACGGTGGGGGACAAGGGCATTGAATGCCAATCGCCGTCGCCCCAAACAGTGCAAAAAGCGTCCGTCCGAGCGTCTTCGTTCGCCATGACGGTAGCCTCGTCATCGTGGCTTGCCACCGTGTACCCCAGGCTGCACAGCCATCCGCCACGTGCCCCTGGAAGGGCCCCAGGGCGACGCGTTGCCAGATGAGCTGGAGCGCGGGCACACAGTGGAAGCTTGCCGCGGCAAGCACCTTGCCGCGGCCGCTACCTTGCCGCGCCCGGAGGCTTGTCACTCTCCGGGCCTTGCCGGGGCGCGCGATGCGCCACGGCGAGTCTTCTGAAATGCCATGCTCTGTCCTTCCTGGCAAGCTCCTCTTGCCAGGGTCTTGTGCTAAAGGTATGGTCTTGAGCCTGGTACGGCCTTCCCGGCAAGCTCCTCTTGCCGGGGCCTTGTTTCTTTAACTTGAATACTTTGTTCTTGAATGGTTCTAAAGGATCCAGAGCGGGCCTTGGTGGGCGCGTGGCGAGCCAGACCACGGGACGCTGCTACTGCCCGTGCACAAGTCGGGATACTAAGGTACCCCTACTTTAGTACACCGACAGGAGCCCCCGGGCCTGGGCCACACACGGTGCCGAGCGCTGTTGGGCCAGGCCCAAAACAGTGCACGGGCACCCGCGGCCCACGGCGCGCCGTATCCCCCTCCGTATCTGCCGCGTCCCTCCCTAACGGCACGCGTCGATTGCGGCGTCGTGGGAGAGATCGTGGCCTATTTCTTTAATGGGGAAAATGCGGAACGTCCCCCACTCCCCCTTAAAAGCAGAGGAAACAGGGGCAGTTTCCCCCATTGCTTCATTGTGTCTTCAACCTCCAGAAACCCCCGCCGCTCTCCTCCTCCCCAAAGGTCGAAAGAGAGCTGAGCTCCACCCTTCTTCCGCCGCCGCCAGCCTCCCCAGCGCCGCCGGCCTCCCTCGCTGTCCCCGCCATGGCCCCGAAGAGCGACAAGGCGAAAACCGCGAAGACCGACCGGGCGGCGAAGCTAGCAGCAATGCGGAAGAGGATGGTGGTCTTCCCGCCGAGGCTCGGCGCGAGGGAGCTGAAGGACAAGTACTACCTCTTCTGGTCGAGGGAAACGAAAGCTCACCCGCGCACCAGGGTTCTCCCCGCCGAAGCCTGCGACATGTTCCCGGGAGGTTATCCTTACTTTGCCCTGTTCTTCCATTGCGGACTCTGCCCTCCATACTCCGAGTTCTTCTGCGATGTTATGAACACATATGGATTCCATCTTCTAGATTTCACCCCGAACGCAGTCTTAACCATGGCCGTTTTCGCGCATCTGTGCGAAAACTTTGTCGGAGTCACCCCCAATGTAGCCCTCTTCCATCATTTTTTCACACCTCGGGTAGAGTCTGGGTCTCCCCTGTCCGGTGGGATCTCTTGGATCTTTAGGCTCAATAAGAAAGAGGCGTACTTGATTGGAGAGCTCCGCGGCAAGTGGGAGGAGTGGAGGGCTGACTGGTGCTGGATCATGGAGGATGAACCCCAGCAGTTTACTTCCCCGCGCCGAGCTGCAATAGTGCGCGGCAAGGATTGGAGTGACCTGGCCCCAGAGGACGAGAAGCTGAAGATAGCTCTCACTAGGATTCTTCGCCTCCGGCAAGCCAACCTTACTGTAGGTGAGGTCGGGGCAGATTTCCTTTGCCGCCACATTGCCCCCTTACAGGAGAGGAAGAGGGCTGCTTGGGATTTTGGCAACGCGGCAGACTGTATGAGGCTGCGCCCCGGCCTTAACTATAACTTCACTGTCCTGGAGCTAAAGGGGATGCTCCGTGAGCTGTTCAAGCACGACGCCAAGCACCCGGAGTGGTTTGCCCCGTCGCGAGGGGTAGTTCCACTATGTAACAATTCGTCACTTAGTGCTATCTGCGCGGCGATGCCGCTGTGCGACTCCCACGGGGTTGACCCCACTTGGCTGGCGCCTTCAGATGAAACTGCACAAACCTTCTTCGACAACTTGGTTGAGCTGCCGATCAATCTCGATGAGAAGAAGGGTCTCACCCGCGACACCACCGACTGGGATTTGGCGTATATCGCCACCAGGATGGAGGAGGCAGCCGTAGCTGAGGCGGCGGGCGAGTTTGGGTACTCCTTGGACGAGGCGGATGCAGCGGATGCGGTGAGTCGGGCCGAGGAGGAAGAGATCCTCAAACTGCTGAGGCCTGCCGGGACGAGCGAGGCTGCCGGGCAGGGCATAGAGTCAAGTGAGCCCGCCGAGGAGGACGCCGAATCGAGCGACCCTTCAGAAGACTTGGGTGGCTCTTTGGGCCTCAACGGCTCCTCTTCATCCTCGGGGAGTTCTCCGCCACCACCAAGTCCTCCTCCTCAACCGAAGAAGCGTCTCCGCAAGGCCGCGGACACGGTGAAGCAGCCGGCGGGCCAGCAACCGCAGCGTCGCTCGACGCGCGCCACCATGACGAGCAAGGCCGTCAAGGGGGCGTCTCGCGCCTCAGCGGCAGGCGGAGGAGGATCTTCCCGAACTGGTTCTGGCGTTCCTTCCGCCCCTCGGGCTTCGGCGACGACCGGGGCGGGGTCTTCTCAGACCACGGCTCCGGAGCCCGCCAAGCGCCCGAGGGAGCCTACTCCTCCAGCTCCTCGCGCCAGGACGCGCGCGGCGGACTTCGACTTCTCCGTCCTCAGTTCCGACGAGGAGGAGGAAGAGTAAGCACTTGCAACTCTTATTTCTTTTGATTTTTGTTGCTCTTGTCTTGAATTTTCTTTGCCTGACTTTGATCTTGTTTATCTTCCAGGACCTTGGCCCAGAGGGTGGCGAAGAGGGCCAAAATCCCGGTGGTCGATCTCGAGGACGAGCCTGTCGCAGCGGCAGGGGATGCGCCAGCGACAAGCTTGCCGGACCAGCCTGCTGCTCCGCAGAGCAGCCCCCAGCGTGAGTCTTCTTTTTACTTCTTCATTTGTCGGGCGCGCATGGGCTTCTTTTCCTTGCTAATGTCTTGTTTGTTTGCTGATTTGTGCAGAAGCAGAGCCGCAGCCTCAGGAGCGTCAAGAGACTGCTCCCGAAGAGCCGCTCGTCTCAGCCTCCCCGCCAAGGAGGAGCTCCCCGGCGAGGGAGAATACTCCGCCAAGGGCGAGCCCTCCGCCAAGGGCGAGTACCCTGCCAAGGGCGAGTACTCCGCCAAGGGCGAGCACCCCGCCAAGGGAAGGCGCCAGCGGCCCTCCGCCGACGGGGGCTACCACCACGCCGCCGAGGGAGGATCCCCCGGCGAGGAACCCCGTCGAAGAAGAGGCTCGCGCAGGTAACCCTTGTGCTTTTCTTCTCTTGACTTTTTCTTTTTGGATATTTGCTTGATAATTCTTCTTTCTTTCTTCTTTTCTTGCCTTCAGACTCATCCGCCCCGGAACCGATGGATACGGAGGCCACCGTCGACGAGACCGCCGCGGCCACTGACGCGGCAGCTGGGGAGGGGACCGGCGACCGCACTGACGGCCGCCCTGAGGCCGCAGGAGCGCCGGACGCTGCGCCGGCCACCGACCCTCCTGCTGCCGTGACTGAGCCGGGCGTCTATCTGGAGGCCGCCAACGGGGTCTTCATCCAAGTCCCGTGGGCTTCTACGTCGAGGGCGCCCGCGGAGGGAGAGGTCTTCGATGGGGAAGTCCTGGCCTCCGCCGGGCTGAGGCTTGTCGACGCGCCCGGCAGCAGCAGCGAGCCCGAAGAGGAGCAGCTCCTGCGGAAGCTCCTGGCTCTGTACCGCGCCAGGCAGGCCAAGCTGGAGTCCCGGGAGGCCCTGGCTGCCAAGGCCGGCGTCGATCTGGAGAAGCGCGCCGAGGAGCTTCGTGCCGCCAACCAGGCGGCCCTCCGGTCTTTGGCGGAGGAGCGGGAGGAGCTTGCCGAGGCGCACCAGGCGTTCGTCCTCGAAAAGGCCGAGGCAGAGGAGCAGCAAAGGCTCACCGCCGAAGATCTGTCCCGGCGGGAAGGTGAGCTAAGGCAGCGGAAGGTCGACCTTGATAGCCACGAGGACGACCTTACCGCGCGTGAGCAGTCCCTTGGCGGGGCTATGCAGGAGGCGAGGGACGCCGCTGCAGCCGCAGAGACCGCCAAGAGACTCTTGGAGGCGAGGGTGGCACAGTTGGAGGCGAACTTGAAGACGAGCGAGGAGAGGGTTGCCGCGCTCACATTGGAGAGGGAGAAGGATGCCCACAGCCACTCGGAGCTGCAAGTCCGTCTCTCCGACAAAGGCAAGGAACTCAACGACGCCAAGGATTCTATTGCAGACTTGGAGCTGAAGCTGTCCACCCTCACCGAGTCACTTGACGGCGCCAGGAACAGGGAGACGAAACTGAAGGAAGATCTCCGGGCAGAGAGGGCACTGTTGGACAGCGCCGCCCTCACGCAGAATAACTTCAAGCAGATGGTGGAGCAGTGGACCGAGGGGCTCGTCGCCGCCGCCGCTGACATCGACAAGGAGATGACGGCGCTAGGGACAGAGCACCTCGGGTACTCCCCCGACGCAAACCTCCCTCACAGCGCCAAGCTGAGCTTATTCTTCAGGGGAATAGCGCCGGCCCTCGAGCAGCTCCGGGAAAGGATTCCAATGCAGCTGGCGGATGAGGCGCGCACGCTTTGCACGGGTACTGTGGAGCGAGTGCTGACGAAGATAGTCTACCGCAACCCCGGGATCAATCTTGACAACGTCCTCCAGACCTTGCCGCCCGACGCTGACCAGGAAGCGCTGAAGGCTCGTGTCGCCCACATCGTGGCCAAGGTGGGCAAGATCAAGAGAATCGACGGCGACCGTGTAGACTAGGCTATCTTCTCTCTGCTTCCCTTGTCACTGTCAATCAAGTTATGGACAGTAGTTTATTAGAACAGCGACAAGTCATCTTGTAATATAACTTTATTTTGGGTAGTTAGTGCAATGTTATTTCCTTGGTTCGACTCCTTTACTTTGTATGCTTTTACCCTACGCTTTTAGGGAACTTGCCGGCAAAAAGACCCTTGCCGCGAGCGCTGAGTGTGGGACTTCAGCAGCCTGCTGGCAATGCCTCTACCGGCAAGAAACCTTGCCGCAGCTAGTCACAGCACACTTAGATCGTTGAGCGAACTTGAAAACGAAGTAAGGGCGCGACACTTGTCGCAGCTCACTTAAGCCGTTGAGCGTGCTCGAAACAAAATAAGGGCGCGGCTAGCTATGGGTAGGTTCCTCCGCGCACAGGTTTTCCATACAAAGTGTGGTCGTTCAAGGAAGATAACTTTAAAATTTTAAAAATTTGAATGCTCAAACTTTGGCAACTTAGCAACTTAGCTTTTGTGTTGTTTGCTTCCCGGCAAGGCGAGGCTTTCTTGAACGACACTTGGTCCATACCACTGTCTCCTTCCTCCCCCGGCAAACTTGTGCGGGAGGAATCCTTCTTCTGCTTGAGAAAAGAAAGAAAAACGGAGGAAACATAGGCATGGAGCTTTGCGGCTCGTTATTGCTTACCGGGGGTGTGTGCTGCACAAAGTGTCAAATAACACATGCAAGAAAAACGAAAAGGCATGAAACGACAAGTTGTGCAAGGCACAAAAGTTTTACTGATGCACGGGGTCTGCGCCCGGCTTTGTACAAAGGTTTACATGCAACAGCGGCAAGACTTGTACAAAAGGTGGTTGCCGGAGCGGATCACGGCAACCGCGCCTTATGGGTGAAACTTGCAAAGATGCTCAATGTTCCAGGAGTTGCTCACCGGTAAGCCCTCTTCGGTCTCAAGGCGGACAACGCCGGGCCTCGTGACTTGTCTCACCCGATAAGGGCCTTCCCACTTCGGCGTCAACTTGTTGGAATTCTTGGCGGACTGAACACGCCGAAGAACAAGGTCGCCTTCCTCGAGACTTCTGGCCTTGACTTTGCGCCTATGGTACCGGCGCAAAGCTTGCTGGTATCGAGCAGCTCGTACAACAGCCTGAAGATGGTTCTCCTCAAGGAGCAGTGCATCATCTTGCCGTAGCTGTTCTTGCTCGAGCTCATCGTAAGCGAGCACTCGAGGAGACCCGTATACGAGTTCCGTGGGGAGAACTGCCTCTGCTCCATAGACAAGAGCAAAGGGTGTCTGTCTGGTGGCTCGATTTGGTGTCGTCTTGATTGACCAAAGAGCCGCCGGCAACTCCTCAATCCAGTTTCTTCCGCATTTGCGTAGCCTGTCGAAAGTTCTTGTCTTGAGCCCGCGCAGCACTTCAGCGTTTGCCCTCTCCGCTTGACCGTTGCTCCTTGGGTGAGCAACAGAAGCGAAGCAGACCATGGCGCCAAGGTCTTGGGCGTACTGCATGAAGGTGCAGCTTGTGAACTGTGTGCCGTTGTCGGTGATGATCCTGTTAGGGATTCCGAAACGGCAAACAATTGACCTGAAGAACTTGACTGCTGACTGTGCGGTCACCTTTCTCACTGGTTCCACTTCCGGCCACTTTGTGAACTTGTCGATAGCGACGTACAAGTACTCAAAGCCCCCGACTGCGCGGGGAAAGGGGCCGAGGATGTCGAGCCCCCAGACCGAAAAGGGCCAGGACAAAGGGATCGTCTGGAGAGCTTGAGCTGGCTGATGTATTTGCTTGGCATGGAACTGGCACGCTTCACACTTGGTTACTTGTGCAGTTGCATCTTGGAGGGCTTCTGGCCAAAAGAAACCTTGCCGGAACGCCTTCCCGGCAAGTGCTCTTGCGCCAATGTGGTGGCCACATATGCCTCCATGTATCTCTGCCAACAGCTTCTGTCCATCTTCCCGTGAAATGCACTTCAATCTGACACTGTTGAGTCTTCTTCTGTACAGTTCATTGCCGATGAACTGGTACATACTTGACTGCCTGGTTATTCTCTCTATCTCTTCTGGCTCTTCGGGAAGTTCTCCAGTTTGAAGAAAACGGACAATTTGCTGTGCCCAGGTTGGAGCTTGAGGCTCAACAACAAGGACTAAAGGCATCAGTGCTGCTGCGGGAACGTCAGCTTCTACGACAAGAACCTGCGGCTCTGCCGGAGCTGGACGCTCCCCGGTGAGCCTGCCGGGGCAAGACTTGTCGGGAACGCCTGCTTCAACTGTACGAACCCTGGGGTCCGCAGGAGCAGACCGTTCCTCAGCAACTTGGTCGTTGATCTTGGGGACCTTGGCGGCGGCTTCAGGAAGATCCACCGGCAAGTAGTCGCCGGAGACCAACTTTCTCTTCTTGCTTTGCCCAACTGATGGTGTAACGGATGGTTGAGTTAGCTTGAGCACGAAGATCCCTGGTTCCACAGGTAGCTTCAGTGCAGCGCACTTTGACAGGCCGTCTGCGATATCATTTTGATCTCTTGGAACGTGCTCCATCTGTACGCCTTCAAAGTGCTCTTCAAGCTTTCTCACTTCGTCGACGTAAGCTTCCATCAATGGGCTCTGGTAGCTTTTGTTCACTTGTCGGACAACCAACTGCGAATCTCCCTGCACAATCAGCTTCTTGATCCCAAATTCTGCTACAATTCTGAGGCCGGCAAGCAAACCTTCATACTCTGCAGTATTGTTTGTCGCTTGCTCCTTGGGAAAGTGCATTTGGACAACGCACTTGAGGTGCTCTCCGGTGGGTGCGACAAGCAGCACACCAGCACCGACGCCTTGCAGCGAGAAGGCACCATCGAAGTACATTATCCATTCTTTGCTCGCTTCTTTGACAGGGATGTTTGTCTCTGCAATCTCTTCGTCTGGTGTCGGTGTCCATTCTGCTATGAACTCTGCCAATGCTCTGCTCTGGATAGTTGAAGTACTTTCAAACTTAAGACCAAAGCTTGACAGCTCCAGTGCCCACTCGACAATCCTGCCCGTTGCTTCTGGATTTTGCAATATCCTTTTCAGCGGAAAGGGAGTGACTACTGTTATCTCATGTGCTTGGAAGTAGTGGCGCAGCTTTCTCGAGGCCATGAGGAGGCCGAAAAGCAGCTTCTGCACCCCAGAGTATCTTGATCTAGCCCCCTGCAAGAGGGAGCTGACAAAATAGACTGGGCGCTGCACCATCTTCTTTTGCACTTCTTCTCGCATCTGTGCAGACTCTCCCTTGTCGGGGCTAGAGCTTGTCGGGGAAGCCCCCTGCTTGTCGCTGGACGTGCTTGCCGGGGCTGTGGGCTCCTCATCTGCCTCCCTTTCCGCTACTAACGCAGCACTAACCACTTGATTGGTTGCTACTAAGTATAGCAGCAACTTCTCGTGCGGCTTAGGTGCGACAAGTATTGGAGTGGAGGATAGGTACCCTTTCAAGTCTTGCAGCGCTGCCTCCGCTTCCGGAGTCCATTTCATTGGACCTGCCTTTTTCAGGATTTTGAAAAACGGCAGGGCGCGTTCCGCAGACTTAGAAATGAACCTGCTGAGGGTAGCCACACAACCAGCAAGCCTCCGCACATCCTTGACGCGCTTCGGAGCTTCAATCTGCTTGATGGCTTTGATCTTGTCGGGATTGGCTTCAATCCCCCTCCGGGACACAAAGAACCCGAGAAGCTTGCCGAAGGGGACTCTGAACACGCACTTCTCGGGGTTTAGCTTGAGTTGTATCTTGCGCAGATTTGCAAAGGTTTCATCCAGGTCTTGAATCAGGGTATCTTTGTCCTTGCTCTTGACCACTATATCATCCATGTAAGCTTCTACATTCCTGTGTATCTGTGGCTCAAAAGCAGTGTGGACCACCCTTGCAAATGTTGAACCCGCATTCTTCAATCCAAAGGGCATGCGTATGAAGCAGTAAGTGCCACATGGAGTAATGAATGCGGTCTTCTCTTCATCTTCTTCAGCCATGAATATCTGGTGGTATCCGGAATATGCATCAAGGAATGAAAGCAACTCACATCCAGCCGTGGAGTCAACGATCTGGTCAATGCACGGCAAGGGAAATGGATCTTTGGGATAAGCTTTATTCACATCAGTGAAGTCTATACAAAGCCTCCACTTCCCATTAGCTTTGCGCACGACAACAGGGTTGGCCAGCCACGTGGGATGAAGAACACCTCTAACAAGGCCTGCCGCTTCCAACTTCTTGATTTCTTCAGCAATAAACTCTTGGTGCTCCACCGCTTGCTTCCTGACCTTCTGCTTGACGGGCCGCGCGTGAGGACAAACGGCAAGCTTGTGCTCAATTACTTTCCTAGGAACGCCGGGGATGTCAGACGGTTGCCATGCAAACACGTCGACATTCGCCCCAGGAAAGCAACGAGCGCGCTTTCCTATTTAGGATCGAGCGTGGCACTGATGGTGAAGGTACCACCAGTGCCGTCCTCCTTGGCGGACACCTTCTTGGTTGCAGGTGGAGCTGCCATTCCCTTCTAGCACTTGCCGGTGGAGCTCGATGGTGCGTCCTCGACGGCAGCGCAGCACTGTGAAGAGGTGCGTTTGCCGGAGTGGGCCCCAGAGCTCTTGCCGGACTTGGTCTTGTTCTTCGCCCTCGGGAGCTTCAGCGGCAAGTGTTTTGCTGTCTGCTGCGGCTGCTGCGTCCCGGTAGATCTTGTCGGCGCAGATAAGCACGTCCTTCTTGTCGCCGGGGACAGAGATGACGCTTATTGGGCCAGGCATCTTAAGCATGTTGTAGGCGTAGTGAGAGGCTGCCATGAACTTGGCGAGCGCTGGACGGCCAAGTATCCCATTGTATGGCAATGGGATATCGACAACGTCGAATGTGATCCTCTCAGTCCTGAAGTTTAGCTCTCCGCCAAAGGTTACTGGCAATGTGATCTTCCCCTTCGGCTTGCTCCTTCCCGGGTTGATCCCTTGGAACGTGCCGGTCTCTTCGAGCTCGCTGCCGGGGATCTGCAGCTTCCGGATCACAGCGGAGGAGATCAGGTTCAGGCCGGCCCCGCCGTCAACCAGCATCTTGGTGACCTTGAGGTTGCGGATGGTTGGCGAAACCAACATCGGCAAGCACCCGACCGCAGTTGTGCGGTTAGGGTGGTCCTCAATGTCGAAGATGATGGGCGTGCTGGACCACTTCAGGAGCTTGCGCGACTCGACGGGTGGCTCTGCTGCATTTACTTCCCGCACCCATTGCTTGAGTTGGCGGTGGGAAGTATGCAGAGAGGCACCTCCATCGATGCACAGAACTTCTGTGGCCTTTTGGAACTCCTGCTCGCTGTTGTCTCCGTCGTCCATGTCCTCGTCTTCGTCTTCGTCTTCGTCCTTGTCGCGCCGCGGGGAGGTCTATCTCCTTGCCGCTGCTTGGCCTTGCCGCGGCGTCCTCCCCGGCCATTGAATGGCCGCTTCTTGCCGGACTCTCCTCCACCTCCCTGGGCCTTCTCCTTGTCGTGTCGCTCGTACTCAGCCTTCTGCTGCTCAACGAGGTATTCGACCCTTTTGCAGTTCTGGAGATCGTGGCCCTTGGTGCAGTGGATCTTACAGTACTGCTTGTCGGAGCCGTCCTGCTTGTCGGCGGCGGCTAAAGTGGCGGCTTCCTTGCCGGAGCCACCAGCCTGAGCTTTCTTGGCGCCTGCCTCTTTGCCGGACTGCTCGACTGCCAATACTTCCTTGTTCTTCTTCTTCCTGTTGTTCCGCCGCTGGTTTTTCCTTGTCGGGGCGGCATCCTCACTGTCCAATCCTCCTGCTCCAACATCCTCTCCGAGGAGTCTCCTCCCCTCTTCAGCGCGCACGCACTTGTCTGCCAGGGCATAAAGCTCACTGACATCTCGTATCTTGCACATCACCATTTCCTCCCTCATCCGGCGGTTACGCACGTTCTGAGGGAACGCGCTAATAACCGCGGCAGGGTGGACGTCCGGAATGTTGTGCTGGACGCGGCTGAATCTCTGGATGTATTTCCGCAGGGACTCTCCCTCCTTCTGGGCAAGTATGTGGAGATCACTTTCCTGGCCATGGGGCTTGTGGCCGCCCGTGAAGGCGCCGACAAACTGGTGGTACAGGTCGGCCCAAGAAGAGATGGAGTTTTCCGGCAAGTGCATAAGCCAAGATCTAACGTTTGGCTTAAGCACGAGCGGGAAGTAGTTTGCTAGTATCCTCTCGTCGTGTCCCCCGGCAGCCTGCACCGCAATGGTGTAGATGCTGAGGAACTCCGAGGGATGGGTCTTGCCGTCGTACTTCTCGGGTACGTCGGGCTTGAAGTTCTTCATGCTGGGCCACTGGACTTGCCACAGCTCACGGGTGAACGCAGGGCAACCTGCCGCGTACGGCAAGTCGCCCGGTTCGCCGGGCGCGTGCGTGTCGACAGCGGTCCCAGCGCGCTGGTCGGACTATCCTCGCGCTTCTCTTCGACGCTCGATGCGAGTTCGAGCGTCTTCTTGTCGTCTGTTGTCGAGGACTTGGCGTTGATCGCGGCGAGCTCGTGGATCCGATGACGCCGTGGAGTCGTCGTCGATGTTGATCCGACGAGTCGGCAATTTCTGCTTCCGCGGCGGGGAGTGCACGGTAGTTGCACCCCCGGCGGTCTTGTCTCCATCAGCCCGCGCCTGGCTGACTTGCCGCGGCCGTGACGTCGCCGGCTGCTGCGGTGTGTCGTTGTTGGCGAAGGCGATGAGGCTTTGGATGGTAGCCCTCCAGTCTTCGGCCTTGTCTGCCGCTGGAGGGAAGTCGAGGAGCAGCTGAGCTCTAGCTAGAGCCTCTGCTGGAGTGGAGGGGAGGGGTGGCGAGCGGTGTGAGGAGCGAGATATGCTCGGACTTCTAACCGCGTTAGAAGGAGCAGGTTCTTGCCCCGGCGACCGCGCCTTGCTCGTGCCAGCGCGTTGGCCTTGAGCGTCCCACGTCCCGCCAACTTGGCCTTGTCCCAGCAAGCGGATGGTACCCTGCGTACCACACCGCTGCCGTTCCGGCACCTCCTGAGAGGGGCGCGGTGCGTGTACGGACACCGAGGTCTTGGAGTGGGCTCGGTCGTCCGTCTTGTCCTTGGACTTGGCGGCGCCGTGAGTTTCCTCGCTGGCGTCCGTCCTTCCGCCAGCGTCTACCCCACCAACCGTTGGTTCTGGTGGCGACGGGATCGACGCAGACGGGCCTCCTACCTCCGAAGCTTTCTTCTTCGGCGGCATGTCGATGAAGTTTACGAAGTTGATGAAGTTGCTGAAGATTGCGCCCGCGTGAACGCCGGATCAGGTTCCCACAACCTCGACGCCCCCTACCTGGCGCGCCAAAGATGTCGGGGAAACTGGTCGCCCGTGAACTCCTATGGGACCGGAGCCCCTTTTCGGTACGGCAAGGGAGCGGAGGGTGCACGAAGAGCGGATTGAGGCGCACACGCGAGCAGTTTACCCAGGTTCGGGCCGCACGGATGCGTAAAACCCTACTCCTGCCTTGGTTTGTTATTGAGTTCTTGGCCCGGGAGCAAGAAGATCTACAGTGCTTGAGACTAGCTACACCGAGCGTGGGAGTGATCGAGAGTTCGGAACCTCCTCTACATTGTGCATGGGCCTCCTTTTATAGGTCAAAGGGGTCACCGACAGGTGGCAACGTAGGTGAGGGTAAAAACGTAAAAGTGGTGGTAGTTGTAACAGTGGATGTACAGTGTTTTGTACCTAACCCTGACGGTGGGGGACAAGGGCATTGAATGCCCGTCGCCGTCGCCCCAAACAGTGCAAAAAGCGTCCGTCCGGGCGTCTTCGTTCGCCACGACGGTAGCCTCGTCATCGTGGCTTGCCACCGTGTACCCCAGGCTGCACAGCCACCCGCCACGTGCCCCTGGAAGGGCCCCAGGGCGACGCGTGGCCAGATGAGCTGGAGCGCGGGCACACAGTGGAAGCTTGCCGCGGCAAGCACCTTGCCGCGGCCGCTACCTTGCCGCGCCCGGAGGCTTGTCGCTCTCCGGGCCTTGCCGGGGCGCGCGATGCGCCACGGCGAGTCTTCTGAAATGCCATGCTCTGTCCTTCCTGGCAAGCTCCTCTTGCCAGGGTCTTGTGCTAAAGGTATGGTCTTGAGCCTGGTACGGCCTTCCCGGCAAGCTCCTCTTGCCGGGGCCTTGCTTCTTTAACTTGAATACTTTGTTCTTGAATGGTTCTAAAGGATCCAGAGCGGGCCTTGGCGGGCGCGTGGCGAGCCAGACCACGGGACGCTGCTACTTCCCGTGCACAAGTCGGGATACTAAGGTACCCCTACTTTAGTACACCGACACCCTTGCTTTAATCTCTACTTAAACATGATGCTCAACATTATATATTATTTCCCAATGATATGTGGCTATCTTATGATGTTTGAGTAGATCTATTTTGTCCTACGGGCTAATTGATGATCGTGGTTGGTTTGTGTATATTTTATTATGGTGATGTCCTACGGTGCCCTTCGTCTCGCACAAACGTGAGGGGTCCCCGCTATAGGTTCGTGCAATACGTTCATAATTTGCTTATTATCGGATGCCGGAGTGACAGAAGCCTGAATGGATAAGTGGGTTATTGCGTATGGGAGTAAAGAGGACTTGATACTTGATACGTCTCCAACGTCTATAATTTTTGTATTGTTCCATGCTGTTATATTATCATTCTTGGATGTTTTACAACCATTTTACAATCATTTTATATCTTTTTTGGTACTAACCTATTGACATTGTGCCAAGTGCCAGTTGTTGTTTTCTACATGTTTTTTACATCGCACGAAATCAATATCAAACAAATTCCAAACACCACGAAACTTTTTGGAGAATTTTTATGGGCCAGAAGACACCCAATGGGCCAGAGCTGCACCTGGGGGGGGGGGTGCCCCGAGGGGGCACAACCCACCTGGGTGCGCCAAGGCCCGCTGGCGCGTCCAGGTGGGTTGTGCCCACCTCGGTGGCCTCCCGCACCGCCTCTTTGCCCTATAAATTAAAAAATATTCTGAAACCCTTCGGGATAGACCTAGATCAGAAGTTTCGTCGCCGCAGGCCTCTGTACTCCACGAGATCCAATCTAGAGCCCTTTCCGGCACTCCGCCGGAGGGGGAAATCATCACCGGTGGCCATCTTCATCATCCCGGTGGCCACCATGATGAGGAGGGAGTAGTCCACCCTCGGGGCTGAGGGTATGTACCAGTAGCTATGTGTTGTATCTATCTCTCTCTCATGTTCCTGATGGCACGATCTTGATGTATCGGGGGCTTTGTTAATATAGTTGGATCATATGGTGTTTTCCCCTCTCTATCTTGCGATGAATTGAGTTTTCCCTTTGAGATTTCTTTGGATTGAATACTTTTTTATGGATTTGAGAACACTTGATATATGTCTTGCAATTGAATACTCATGGTGACAATGAGGTATCGTATTGATCCACTTGATATATGTTTTGGCACTCAACTTGCGGACTCCCGAAGTGACATTGGGGTAATCTATGCATTGGGGTTGATGCACGTTCTTGTCTTTGTTTCTCTGGTAGAAATCTTGGGGCACTCTTTGAGGTTCTTTGTGTTGGATTGGGTATTACAAATCTGAATATGTTTTGGTGTTATCTTAGTACAAACTCTTGATAGATCGATTGGGAAGGATAAGTTTGTGTTATCTTAGTACGAACTCTTGAAAGATCGATCGAAAAAGATAACCTTGTGTTATTCTTGTACGAACTCTTGGATAGATCGATCGGAAGGGGCAACTTTGTGATATTTTAGTATGAATTCTTGGAAAGATTGATCAGAAAGAATAACTTTGAGGTGGTTTCGTAGCCCGCCAACAATTTCTTCTTATGTTCTCCGCTCGATAGGAACTTTGGAGTGATTCTTCATCGCACATTGAGGGGTAGTTATATGATCCAATTATATTAGCACTGTTGAGAGATTACACTAGCAAAATTACGGACCTAGGCCTTGTTTTCCATCATTGCAATACCGTTTGTGCTAACTTTTGTTACTTGCTACCTTGCTGTTTTTATTGTTCGCACTACAAAAATCAAGATCTACTATCCATATTACACTTGTATCACCATCTCTTCGTCGAACTAGTGCACCTATACAATTTCCCATGGTATTTGGTGTGTTGGGGACACAAGAGACTTTTTATTATTTGGTTGCAGGGTTGTTTGAGAGAGACCATCTTCATCCTACACCTCCCACGGATTGATAAACCTTAGGTCATCCACTTGAGGGAAAATTACTACTGTCCTACAAAACTCTGCGCTTGGGGGCCCAACACGAGTCGACAAGAATAAAGTTGCGTAGTAGACATCAAGCTCTTTTCTGGCGCCGTTGCCGGGGAGGTGAGTTCTTGAAGGTATATCTTTAGATCTTGCAATCAAATCTTTTAGTTTCGTGTTTATCACTAGTTTGGTTTACAAAGTAAACTACAAAGAAAATGGAATTGAGGTTGCATCATATTGTTCATCTTTATAATGTATTTCGTGAAAATGATGGAAAGGAAAATTGTGCTCAGTTGTTACAAGAAGAAGTCAATAAAATGTTTGGCACAAAATATTTGAATGATGAGCATGATTGCAATGTTCTTAGTATGAATTCTTTGAATATCCATTATGCTAATGATATGCAAAGCCATAAGCTTGGGGATCCTATACTTGATGAATATGATAATTTTAGTCCCCCAAGTTTCGATGAGAAAATTTGTTATAATGAAAGCATGCCTCCTATTTATGATGGTTATATTGATGAAAGTGGATTTCGAGAGGTCGTGACTATGATGAATCCACTATTTTGAAGGAGGTTGCAATTGATTATGATTGCAAAGTTGCTATCTATGATGATTATGGTGATGACATTTATACTATATTGAATAATGTTAACCATGAAAATTGGCATCATGACTTTAATTTTCAATCTCATGATAGTTATTTTGTTCAGCTTGCTCCCACCACTATTCATGAGAATAAATTTGCTTATGTGGAGAGTAGCAAAATTTCTATGCTTTTGTGTCATGAAAAAAAATGCTTTATGTGATGGTTATATTATCAAATTCATTCATGATGCTACTGAAAATTATTATGAGAGAGGAACATATGCTTGTAGGTATTGCAATAATATCAAGTTTCCTCTCTATGTGTTAAAAGTTTTGAAGTTTTGCCTTCCTATGCTAGTTGATTCTTGCTCCCATAATTTGTTTGCTCCCAAAATCCCTATGCATAGGAAGCGGGTTAGACTTAAATGTGCTTTCCATGTGATTCATGATGCTCTATTTATGTTTCAACTTTTATCTTTTATGCGAGCATCATTGAAATCATCATGCCTATCTAAAAGACATTAAAGAAAAGCGCTTGTTGGGAGACAACTCAACACTTATACCTACTGTTTTTGTGTGTTCACATGATTATGCTACTGTAGTAATCATGTTTTATAGCTTTTGCTTCAATAAAGTGCCAAGCAAAGCCTCAAGATCATGTTGGGTGATAGTATATTTGATCTTGCCGAAAAACAGAAACTTTTGCGCTCACGAGAAAAATTCTCATTTTTAACAGAAGAGTGCTTTTAAGTTGATTATTTTTGCAGAATATTAATATACAAATTGTTCACGTGGTTCTATTTTTCAAGATTTTTAGAATTGCAGAAGTATGGTGAATGTTCAGATCATTACAGACTGTTTTGTTTTTGACAGATTCTGTTTTCAATGCATAGTTTGCTTGTTTTCTAGTTTCTATGGCTTATGTTGATCAATATAAATTGTAGAAATGATATGCTACAGTAGGCATTGTGTGAGAACAATTATGAACCTTGTCTTTGAAAGTACACAAAGTGAATGATTTGTTTTATCATACTAACCCATCTCACGTAGTTTTGTTAAGTTTAGTGTGATTGATGTTTTCAAGTTTTGGGTGAGATGTCGATATGAGGAGAATAAGGAGTGACAAGACCCTAAGCTTGGGTATGCCCAAGGCACCGCAAGGTAATATTCAAGGAAGATCCAAGCAACTAAGCTTTGGGATGCCCCGGAAGGCATCCCCTCTTTCGTCTCCAACATTATCGGTAACCTCACTTGAAGCTATATTTTTATCCGTCACTTGATATGAGTTTTGATTCAAGCGCCATTTTCTTTTGTTAGGATTTTCTTGCTGGTATTTATAATAATTTTTTATATCTTTCAATAAAAGTGTCAATGGTAGCCTTTGCCATACTTATTTTGCAATTCTACATGTTGCTGTTTGTAAACAGAAAGTTTTCTATCATTGTCTGAATTCTTCTGGATAGTCAGAACTTGATAAAATATTGATTTTTTTACAAAGTTAGCATGAATACGTTCTCTGTAACGTGGTAATTTTTTAGAATTTTTAGAGCTAGGGAAGTATGAGAACAATTCCACTCTTTACAGACTGTACTCTTTTGGCACATTGTTGTTATGTTTGCATTGTTTGCATATGTTTGCTTGTTTAATGATTCTATTTGAGGATAGGAGTATTAAATATTCAAAGGGATTTAGTATGCAATGTTCAATAATAATTTTAGTGATTTGCTACAGTAGAGGATGATAAGGTTTTGCATTGATTTATACAAACTTATCTCACGAGTTCTTGTTGAGTTTTGTGTGGATGAAGCTTTTGAGGTTTAGGGAAACTGTGATATGCGAAGAATTAAGGAGACACAAAAGCTGAAGCTTGGGGATGCCCAAGGCACCCCAAGATAATATTTCAATAAGTCTCAAGCATCTAAGCTTGGGGATGCCTCGATAGGCATCCACCTTTCTTCATCAACAATTATCGGATAGTATCGGTTGATCCTAAGTTTTTGCTTCTTCACATGAGATATGCTATTCTTGAAATGTCATTTTATATGGTTTGCTTGATGTTTTAATAAAATACTTAGATATGAAAGTTTTTAAATAAAATAGAGCCCCCAAATAGTTGTCAAAGAGGCTAGATAAGCGGCATTCACATCCCGTCAACGAAGCTCTTTTCGGGCACTGTTGCTCTAGTGCTTCACTTATATATATTTTAGCACGGCGTGCTTTAGTATTTTTGAAGAAATTATCTCTTGCTTCACTTAAAGTATTTTGAGAGAAAGAACTTATGCTCATGATCTTCACTTATATTTGTTTGAGCTTATCAAAAGCAACACATAAAAATTAGTTCCAAAGTGATGGATATCCAAGAAGGATATAATAAAAACTTTCATGAAGATCATTGGACAAAATAAACTTGATTCCTTGTAATAGTTTTGAGACATGATGAAGTGATATGTGAGTCATGTTGATTGGTAATTGTGCTTTAGTAAGATATTGGTGTTAAGGTTTATGATTCCCGAAACATGCACGTATAGTCTCTCGTTATGTCGGGAAGTTGGAGCACAATTTATCCTTGATTGTCCTATATTTGTGTGAAGGTCGGGGGCACGCAATTCTTAACTCCTACCAGCCTCCCCCCTAGGAGCATGCGTAGTATTACTTTGCTTTGAGGGTTGATAAACTTTTTCAATAAGTATATGAGTTCTTTATGACTAATTTGAGTCCATGGATTATACGCACTCTCACCCTTTCATAATTGCTAGCCTCTCTTGTACCGCGCAATTTTCGCCGGTGCATAAACTTTATTATACCTTCCTCAAAACAGCCACCATACCTACCTATATGCGGTATTCCCTTGCCTCTCTAAGCAAATTTGTATGTGCCATCTCTAATTTTCAAAATAAATTTCCCTTTTGTGTGCCCGTACAGATCGCGAGGCGGTGAGGGGTGGCCAATATTTTCCTTGCTAGATGTGTTATTCTCACGATGAGTGTTTATTCACTTGTCATTGCATGAGAGTAAGGCAAAGGTATTAATGATGCCCAGTCCCGAAATGAAAAACAAATTTACTTTATGTTGTCAAATAATAAATTCCTTGGAAAGTTTTGGTATGGAAGGCAACCGTGGATTCGGCTAGCCATGGCTTGCGAAAGTTTGGTGAAAAAGGAATAAACATTATTTTATGTTTGGGAACCGCCTATGATATATCTAGCATGGAAAGTGTTGGGAACCTTGAGTGTAGTTTTCATTGGTGGGAAAAGTATACCTCCCAAAGTAATTTTATCTCTCAATTTAAGCTTTTAGCTCTCACACCTCTACAAATCCCTACTCCTCACATTGATATGATTGATGGACATCTCCATAGTCCATTAGTTTGCCTAGTTGATGTGAGACTTTCGTCCCTTCTTTTGACTACTACCACCACATTCTATTCCACCTATATTGCTATATCCATGGCTTGCGCTCATGTATTGTGTGAGAGTTGAAAATGCTGAAGCGCATTAAAAAGTATGAACAAATTGCTTGGCTGACATGGGGGTAGTACATGATTTATACTTTGAGCTGGGAAGACAGAGCATGACAAGACTATATGATTTTGTAGGGATAACATTCTTTAGCATTTGATATTCTGGAAGACATGGTTGCTGTTGATATGTTTGAGTATTTAAATCTCATGTCAAAACTAGACTATTGCTTTGAACCATATAAAAGTCCAAATGTCCATGCTATAAAGAAAAGAATATGATATGATATGACACGCAACATTCCACATCAAAAATTCTATTTTTATCATTTACCTACTCGAGGACGAGCATGAATTAAGCTTGGGGATGCTGATACGTCTCCAAAGTATCTATAATTTTTGATTGTTCCATGTTGTTATATTATCATTCTTGGATGTTTTACAACCATTTTACAATCATTTTATATCATTTTTTGGTACTAACGTATTGACATAGTGCCAAGTGTCAGTTGCTGTTTTCTGCATGCTTTTTACATCGCAGGAAATCAATATCAAATGGATTCCAAACACCGCGAAACTTTTTGGAGAATTTTTATGGGCCAGAAGACACCCAATGGGCCAGAGCTGCACCTGGGGGGTGCCCCGAGGGGGGCACAACCCACCGGGTGCGCCAGGACCCCTTGGCGCGCCCAGGTGGGTTGTGCCCACCTAGGTGGTCTCCCGCACCGCCTCTTTACCCTTCACAAATATTCCAAAACCCTTCGGGGTAGACCTAGATCAGAAGTTCCGCCGCCGCAGGCCTCTGTACTCCACGAGATCCAATCTAGAACCCTTTTCGGCACTCCACCGGAGGGGGAAATCATCACCGACGGCCATCTTCATCATCCCGGCGGCCACCATGATGAGGAGGGAGTAGTCCACCCTCGGGGCTGAGGGTATGTACCAGTAGCTATGTGTTGTATCTCTCTCTCTCTCTCTCTCTCTCTCTCTCTCTCTCTCTCTCTCTCTCGTGTTCTTGATGGCACGATCTTGATGTATCAGGGGCTTTGTTAATATAGTTGGATCATATAGTGTTTTCCCCTCTCTATCTTGTGATGAATTGAGTTTTCCCTTTGAGATTTCTTTGGATTGAATACTTATATGGATTTGAGAACACTTGATATATGTCTTGCAATTGAATACTCGTGGTGACAATGGGGGTATCATATTGATCCACTTGATATATGTTTTGGCACTCAACTTGCGGACTCCTGAAGTGACATTGGGGTAATCTATGCATAGGGGTTGATGCATGTTCTTATCTTTGTTTTTGTAGTAGATATCTTGGGGCATTCTTCGAGGTTCTTTGCGTTGGATTTAGTATTCCAAATCTGAATATGTTTTGGTGTTATCTTAGTACGAACTCTTGATAGATCGATCGGGAAGGATAACTTTGTGTTATCTTAGTACGAACTCTTGAAAGATCGATCGAAAAAGATAACCTTGTGTTATTCTAGTACGAACTCTTGGATAGATCGACCAGAAAGGGTAACTTTGTGTTATTTTAGTATGAACTGTTCGAATGATTGATCAGAAAGAATAACTTTGAGGTGGTTTCGTACCCCACCAACAATTTATTCTTATGTTCTCCGCTAGATAGGAAATTTGGAGTGATTCTTCATCGCACGTTGAGGGGTAGTTATATGATCCAATTATATTAGCATTGTTGAGAGATTGCACTAGCGAAAGTACAGACCCTAGGCCTTGTTTTCCTTCATTGCAATACCGTTTGTGCTCACTTTTGTTACTTGCCACCTTGCTGTTTTTTATTGTTCGCACTACAAAAATCAATATCTACTATCCATATTACACTTGTATCACCATCTCTTCGCCGAACTAGCGCACCTATACAATTTCCCATTGTATTTGGTGTGTTGGGGACACAAGAGACTTTTTATTATTTGGTTCCAGGGTTGTTTGAGAGAGACCATCTTCATCCTACACCTCCCACGGATTGATAAACCTTAGGTCATCCACTTGAGGGAAAATTGCTACTCTCCTACAAAACTCTGCGCTTGGAGGCCCAGCACGAGTCTACAAGAATAAAGTTGCGTCATAGTGTAACATCCCAAATTTTCAATTTGGAATGTTATACATAGATCATATTGCATTGCATTTTTGATTGCATTTGTGAGTTGCGTTCCTCGAAAATTCTAAGCAACTCAAGGACCTAGGGAGAGAGTTGGGAATTCTACCGTTTTCGTATTTGACTTTTCTCGGATACCGGTGCGGGGATCACTTTGGTTTTAATAGTTTTCTTCCCTAAAAATATTTCTTAATAAAATATATGAGCGGAGATAATATGACTTCTCTAAAACAAAAGAAATATTGGGGGGGAAATATTTAAATCATTTTTGTTTTTTATCCGGATTTTTTTGCGATTTTATTTGCATATGAAAAAATGTGTGTTTTTCAAAATTGCATTTAGGTCCGGGAAAATGTTCACTTTGTCCTAATTATTATTAGAGGACGGTGAAAATTTATTTCGGAATTTTTCGTCTCCGTTCAATATTTTATTTTTGAGTTTTTCTGCGTCAGGATTTATAAAAAAAGGATTCGGACCGAACTGGGCCGAAGGCCTAGCCGGCCCGTGCGCCGCCACCTTCCTCCCGTGGCCGAGCCGGACTCCTGCCGGAGTCCGAGCTGCCGACGCCGCCGCCACCGCCTTGGCCCCTCAACCAAGCAAGCCCCCCCTTAGCCTTTATAAGCAGCCCCCTCCGTCGCCTCCACACCGTCGCCCGCGCCGCCAGCTGCGCAACCCGCTCCGCTAAACCCGCCGCCCGACCCGATAGGTAACGGCCAGGTTTTTTTAGACCATTCGGTTTTTTTAGAAACCTAGATGTGTTTTTTAAATAGATTGGTTCGTTTTTTTTCCGGTTTAGTTAGTTAGCGAACGTTCGTCCGTACGTTCGTTTTAACGAACGCTGTTCGCCCATTAGTCGCAAACAACGAACGTTCATTCGTTAGCCTGTTCGTCAGTTTTCTTTTTCGGGGCTTTTTCCGTGATTATTTTCGATTGCGATTTTTGCCCTGATCTTGTTTTTAGTTTTTCTTTTCGCTCGAGAGCCGGAATCAGGCGATTCAAAAGCCCATATCTTCGTTTCAAAGGCCTCTTTCCGTTTAACCAACTTGAACAAGGTTTTGCTACTGTAAAATTTGACCTTAGACTAATCTAGTAAACAGATCTTGTTTCTTTCGCAATTTGAGTTTCATTGCTCCGTTTGATTTGATTCTTTTTGCAAACCGGAGTTCTTAAGTTGAACTTTCTGGTTAGATCTTCTTATTTGGAGTTCTGTTTGTGCATCTTTGATTGTTTGCTTATGTATGCTACTGTTTGCTTGAGATAGAATTCCCGGAGTGCGAAGCGTGCTACTACGAGTCTCTAGGTTTTGCGAATCATCAGCAAGGCAAGTAACACTTTGATCATACCCTTTATTACCCAGTTTTTATGCATTAGATCAAACCCTCACACATTGCATGAGTAGGATCTCTTAACTTGTGGGTCTGGGAAGTAGTTTGAGGTATAACCTATTACCTGCATTATTTTCAAACCCTTGGAAGTTACTTCTACGTTATGCTTAGGTTGCCATGCTATGCTCGTAGACGTGGTCTGGGTTTGAGAAATCCATGACAGATGTGAGTTGTTAATTAATGGTTCAACTTAAGGTGGCTACTTGAATACACATCTGGGTGGATTGGTTGCAAGGCACCTGGAGAATCCAGTGTTGTCCTAGGAAATCCCGGGGGTACCGTGTGATTTTTCCTATGGAATGCCACCCAGGCTCAACGGGATCATAAAACTATTCATGCTAGAAATTTCCGTGTGCAGCCACAATGCCATTATGGGCTCTGGCATAGTATGAGTAAGTTGTGTGAGCTCTTTCAGTGGTGGACTAGCAGATGTAGGGGGAAGTAGGTGTATGGGTCCACCCGGGGTAAAGAGTAAATGCTTCTGAAAGACTGTGTCTCGGTCATCCGTTTCTCAAACACCATGTAGTGCGAGAAATCCAACGGAGGAGATCGAGTCTTGTGGGGAAAAGTGTGCAAACCTCTGCAGAGTGTACAAACTAATCATGATTAGTCGTGTCCCCGGTTATGGACAATCTTGAGTATCTGGTACTTGAATTATTGGTTGATCTCATCACTCTAAAAATTAATTTGTTGGGCTAATGATGACTACTTTAATTGGGATTGAGTTGGAGGTACCTTCTCAATGATGTTTCAACTACCATGATAGTTAAACTAAAATTTATTCCTTTGTTGTAGGGAAAACTTGGCTTTACGCAATAACTTTAACCTTAGAGCCTCCAGCAGCCAAATATGCATATAGTGTTAGAGTTTATTTCCGTTCTTGCTCTACTGTGTTATCTTGCCAGCATATTCCATGTGCTGACCTGTTTCAGGCTGCAACATGTTACGTTGCAGACTTTTCAGACGTGGAATAAGACGTGTTAGGTCGTTTGTCATGCACTCAGCTATGCCATTGGAGTTGATGGACTCACTTATCTTCCAAGCCTTACGCTGTTATTTTGTTAGATGGCCTTATGCCATAGACTTTGTAACAAGTTCTCTTTTGAGACATTCGATGTAATAAGTGTCTGATTGCCACTCTGTTATAAATCCTCCAAGTACTGTGTGTGTGTCAACATTACCGATACAGGGATGACACTGAAACACAGAGGCTTCGGTCCATTCGGATCGCGGTCGCTACAAGATGGTATCAGAGCACACGCTGACTGTAGGACACGACCACTAAGATATACCCTAGGTCACTCTTCTCTACTCATTTCTGAATCCTCCCCATTTTCTACTCTTTAGGATGGTGGACCCAAGGAAAAAGTTCACTCAACCAGATGAAGACACGCCGTTTGGACGACACTTGAAGGAAGTCACGAGGTACCTGAACATCAGAATACCAAGCTTCACCGGGACCTACACCACCACTTTACCAGAAGAAGAGCGATGGAGTATTCAAGTTCAAATTCCCGTGAGGACCTTCACACCATCCACTGAGCTAATAGAGTATTCTTTTTATGCACCAACCTGGAGCCTAGGCAAGAGTATGGCAGCCCACATTAACATGGGACGTATTGGAGAAGTCTACAAGCAGGAGATGAAGGACACTATCTACCAGATATGTGGACGCCGAGACGAGCAATGGGACATGATCAGTACCCGGAAGGACAGGTCCATTACAGCGTTCATCCAGGAGTTGAACCAGCACATTCGATGACAGGAGCACCACATGTGCGCAGGGATGATAGAGTTGAAGAAGGCGCTAACCAGGAACTTGGAGCTAGAAGAGGAACTTAAGTCTACATGCGACGAATACGAGGAGGAGATGACAATACTTGTGGAGAAGAATGATGACTTGACAAGGAAGCTAGGAGTATTCATGGGAGATCCAGCACCAGGAGGAGGAGAAGAAGAAGAACCCAAGGAGATTCGTTCTGAGGACTACATTATCATCGACGACACGGACTCTGACCCCGATGGTAGTGATGAAGACTACGAAGAAGAAGCGGGAGCAGATATCATGGAATCTTCCGCCGATCAAAATTTCTAGATGACCACCCTATGACTAGTAGTTTTCCCCCATATATTAGAATTTAGAGCAGTTTTGTAACGATAGATAGATCTTTGTAAGCCCTTCTTGAAATTGATTGGCGTGGTATGATTGTGTTTGTCTCATGTGCATATGAGTAGTGAATTTCCCTTAGACCTCATTTCTATTCTAATCTCTTCCCTCTACACCCTCAGATGCCTCCGAGACGTGAGCCCAGATTTCAGTTTCCCCCTGAGCTCACTCAGTTGATCCAGCAGCAGAACACTTTGATGCAACTTCTTGTCCAGAATAACCAGAACAATCAGAACAACAACAACAACAACAACAACAACCCTCCACCACCAACACCCTTGGACAACCTGACACGTTTCTTAAGGTTGCAACCACTAGTGTTTTCTAGCAGCATTGAACCAATAGTTGATGATGACTGGCTGCGCAAGATTGGAAGGGATTTGACCACCGCCAATTGCACGGATGCTGAGAAGGTGCAATTTGTCGCACATCAATTGGCTGGACCAGTCGCAGCATGGTGGGAGAATTACATAGCCACTTTCCCTGTAGCCAATGTCACTTGGGATCAGTTTCAGCAAGCTTTTCGCACTACCCATGTCTCAACTGGAGCTATGAGCATGAAGAAGCGAGAGTTTCGCAACTTGCACCAAGGAAATCGTACTGTGGCTCAGTACGTAGATGAGTTTAGTACCCTATCTCATTATGCCCCGGATGATGTGGCCACAGATGCCGCAAAGCAGGAGAGGTTTATGGAAGGGCTGAATGATGAGATGAGCGTATAGTTGATGGTGCCAACCTTCAACAACTACCAGGAGTTGGTAGACACGGCTCTTATGATTGAAGGGAAGCAGCAGCAGATTGAAAGCCGCAAGAGGAAGTATGGACAAGGAAGGAATAATTCTGGAGCTCAGCAGAAGCCCCGTTTCACCCCGAACTCGGGAGGATACACCCATAACCATGAAAGCCGCATCCACACTAGAGGAAGTTCTCACAACCACAATGGCTCCAAGAATGGGAATGGGAATGGAGCAAGCAATAGTCAGAACCGCTCTACTCCATCCACACCCGCCAAGAGGGACTTGAGCCACGTTACCTGTTTCAAGTGCAGGAAGAATGGACACTACGCCACGGACTGCCCTGAAGCTAAGAATGGGAACGGCAATGGAAGCGCCGGGAAGAAGCCCAACCCGTTTAACAAAGGACAAGTGAACCACGTGACCGTGGAGGAGGTTGAAGAGCAACCGGATGCAGTAGTCGGTAAGTTTTTGGTTAAGTCATTTACCACAATAGTTCTTTTCGATACTGGTGCATCGCATTCATACATTTCAAGGGGATTCGTAAATAGACATAAGTTGCCCACCAGAGTCCTTATGACCCCCATGTTAGTAAGTTCACCTGGAGCGGAATATATGGCAAATCAAGGATGTTTTCAGATGCCATTGGCCATTGGACGACATGTTTTCCCCTCAGACCTGATAGTTTTGGAGTCACAAGGATTGGATGTGATACTAGGTATGGATTGGCTATCGATGTATGGAGGGAACATCGATTGTGCCAGTAAGTCTATTTTGCTTACCACCCCGGAGGGAAAAAGGATCAAATACATATCTAGGCATTCGCCCAGAAGGACACAAGTACATTCTCTCACGGGAGTTGTTCAGGAGGAAGTGCCCGTAGTAAAGGATTACCCGGATGTATTTCCAGAAGAGCTACCAGGCATGCCACCGGATAGGGATATTGAGTTTTTGATTGAACTATTGCCTGGCACCGAACCAATATCGAAGAGACCGTATCGGATGCCAGCCAATGATCTGGAGGAGATCAAGAAGCAGATTAAGGAGTTATTGGAGAAAGGATTTATTCGACGAAGTTCATCACCTTGGGGAGCCCCAGTGCGTTTGGTCGAGAAGAAGGATGGATCTTTAAGGATGGTCGTGGATTATCGGGCACTGAATGAAGTGATGATTAAGAATAAGTACCCACTGCCGATGATCAATGATTTATTCGACCAACTTCAAGAGCTAAAGTATTCTCCAAGATAGATTCGAGAGAAGGATATACCTAAGACAGCCTTCACCACAAGGTATGGGCTATATGAGTATACAGTTATGTCATTTGGATTGACTAACGCCCCTGCCTATCTCATTAGTATGATGAATAAGGTGTTCATGGAGTTCTTGGATAAGTTTGTTCTGGTATTCATTGATGATATTTTGGAGTACTCGAAGAACGAAGAAGAACACGCGGGGCATTTGCGTTTGGTTCTGGAGAAGCTCAGAGAGCATCAGTTGTATGCCAAGTTTAGCAAATGTGAGTTTTGGTTGAAGGAAGTTGGATTCTTAGGGCATGTTATATCAGGAGAAGGTATAGTAGTGGACCCCGTCAAAGTGCAGGCAGTCACTGAGTGGTTGGCACCCACTTTGGTTGGAGAGATCCACAGTTTTCTTGGACTCGCGGGATATTATCGGAGATTCATAGAGAATTTCTCCAAGATTGCAAAGCCGTTGACAACATTGTTGAAGAAGGACACAAAGTTTCATTGGACTGAAGAGTGCGAAGAAAGTTTCCAGGAATTGAAGAAACGGTTGACGATATCCCCACTGCTGATCTTGCCCGATATACGCAAGGATTTCCAAGTGTACTGCGATGCTTCACGCTTAGGACTTGGAGGAGTACTCATGCAGGATGGAAGAGTTCTTTCGTACGCATCCCATCAACTGCGACCGCACGAGTTGAATTATGCCACCCATCATTTGGAGCTAGCAGCAGTTGTGCATGCGCTCAAAACTTGGAGATATTTCCTTATTGGAAATCATTGTGATGTGTACATGGATCACAAGAGTTTGAAGTACATTTTTACTCAGAAGGAGCTGAACCTCAAACATAGGAGATGGTTGGAGCTTATAAAGGATTACGATATGAAGCTGCACTATCACCCAGGAAAGGCCAATGTCGTTGCAGACGCTTTGAGACGGAAGAGTTACGCAAATACCCTGGTGAAGGGAGGATTGCCAAATGAGTTAGCAGAAGATCTCAGGGAGCTTAGTTTGGAGATAGTCCCTAGAGGTTTTGTTGCAATGTTAGAGGTTCAATTAGCATTGCTGGGAAAGATACAAGAAGCCCAGAAGGATGACAAAGAGATTGCCAAGATAAAGGAGAATATGAGTGAAGGAAAAGCCAAGGGTTTTCGTGAGGACGAACACCACACCTTGTGGTTTGAGGATCGAATCTATGTGCCCAACAACCCCGAGATCAAGAAGTTGATACTGCAGGAAGCACATGATTCGCCATACTCGATACACCCCGGAAACACTAAGATGTATTTGGATTTGAAGGAACGTTTCTGGTGGACAGGAATGAAGAAGGATATTGCCGAGTATGTAGCCGTATGTGATGTATGCCAGAGAGTGAAGGCGAAACATCAGAAGCCAGCAGGATTGCTACATCCTATGCCGATACCCGAATGGAAGTGGGATAAGCTTGGCATGGACTTTATCACCAGATTGCCCAGGACCAAATCAGGATATGACTCAATCTGAGTAGTAGTGGATCGCTTGACCAAAGTAGCCCACTTTATCCCCGTGAAAACCACGTATACCAGTGCGAAGTTGGCCAAGATATACATGACCAGGATCGTATGTCTACATGGAGTTCCGAGGACCATTATCAGATAGAGGAACACAATTCACCTCAAATTTTTGGCATCAATTACACCAAACTTTGGGAATGATGATGGAATTTAGTACAACATTTCACCCGCAGACCGACGGACAGACCGAGAGAGTCAATCAGATTCTAGAGGACATGTTGAGAGCTTGTGCGCTAGATTATGGATCTAGTTGGGATGACAATTTTCCCTACGCGGAGTTCTCGTACAACAACAGTGACCAGGCCAGTTTGAAGATGGCATCGTTCGAAGCATTGTACGGGAGGAGATGTCGAACGCCGTTGATGTGGGATGAAGTCGGAGACCGACAGTTATTTGGACCAGATCTGATCTAAAAGTCGGAAGAGAAGGTTAAGCTGATTCGGGATAGACTGAAGGTAGCTCAGTCCAGGCAGAAGAGTTATGCAGACTCGAAGCGTAAGGAAGTAGTCTATGAAATTGGAGACAGAGCGTACCTGAGAGTATCGCCTCTGCGTGGAGTTAAACGTTTCAGAGTTAAGGGAAAGTTAGCCCCGAGATTTGTGGGACCATACCGTGTTTTGGAACGCATGGGAGAGGTTGCCTATAAGTTGGAGTTACCCGAAGGATTATCAGGAGTTCACAACGTGTTTCACGTCTCTCAGCTTAAGAAGTGCCATGCAGAGATGGCCGATATTCCCTTAAGAGACACAGTGCCCTTGGAAGCTATTCAGTTGGATAGTGATCTGACTTACGAGGAGAAACCTGTCAAGATCCTCGAATTTTCAAGTAGAGTCACCCGCAACAAGGTTATCAAGTTTTGCAAAGTTCAGTGGAGTCACCACACCGAGGAAGAAGCCACCTGGGAACGAGAGGATGACCTACGCAAGGACCACCCACACCTGTTCTCTAGCCAAGCCAAATCTCGAGGGCAAGATTCATTCTAAGGGGGGTAGGTTTGTAACATCCCAAATTTTCAATTTGGAATGTTATACATAGATCATATTGCATGCATTTGTGAGATGCGATCCTCGAAAATTCTATGCAACTCAAGGACCTACGGAGAGAGTTGGGAATTCTACCGTTTTCGTATTTTAGTTTTCTCGGATACTGGTGCAGGGATCACTTTGGTTTTAATAGTTTTCTTCCCTAAAAATATTTCTTAATAAAATATATGAGCGAAGATAATATGACTTCTTTAAAACAAAAGAAATATTGGAGGGGGGATATTAAAATCATTTTTGGTTTTTATCCAGATTTATTTGCGATTTTATTTGCATATGGAAAATGCGCGTTTTTCAAAATTGCATTTAGGTCCGGTAAAAATGTTCACTTTGTCCTAATTATTATTAGAGGACGGTGAAAATTTATTTCGGAATTTTTCGTCTCCGTTTAGTATTTTATTTTTGAGTTTTTTCTGTGTTAGGATTTATAAAAAAACGGTTTCGGACCGAACTGGGCCGAAGGCCCAGCCGGCCCGTGCGCCCCCGCCTTCCTCCCGTGGCCGAGCCGGACTCCCGCCGGAGTCCGAGCTGCCGATGCCGCCGCCGCCTTGTCCCCTCGGCCAAGCAAGCCCCCTCCCTCGGCCTTTATAAGCAGCCCCCCTCCGTCGCCTCCACACCGCTGCCCGCGCCGGCCGCTCTGCAACCCGCTCCGCTAAACCCGCCGCCCGACCCGATAGGTAACGGTCGGTTTTTTTAGACCGTTCGTTTTTTTTAGAAACCTAAATCTGTTTTTCTTAAATATATCGGTTCGGTTTTTTTTCCGGTTTAGTTAGTTAGCGGACGTTCGTCCGTACGTTCGTTTTAACGAACGTTGTTCGCCTGTTAGTCGCAGACAACGAACGTTCGTCCGTTAGCCTGTTCGTCGGTTTTCTTTTTTGGGGCATTTTCAGCGATTATTTTCGATCGCGATTTCTGCCCTGACCCTGTTTTTAGTTTTTCTTTTCGCTCGAGTGTCGGAATCAGGCGATTCAAAAGCCCAGATCTTCGTCTCGAAGCCCTCTTTCCGTTTAACCAACTTGAACAAGGTTTGCTACTGTAAAATTTGACCTTTGACCAATCTAGTAAACAGATCTTGTTTCTTTCGCAGTTTGAGTTTCGTTGCTCCGTTTGATTTGATTCTTTTTGCAAACCGGAGTTCTTAAGTTGAACTTTCTGGTTAGATCTTCTTATTTGGAGTTTTGTTTGTGCATCTTTGATTGTTTGCTTATGTATGCTACTATTTGCTTGCGATAGAATTCCCGGAGTGCGAAGCGTGCTACTACGAGTCTCTAGGTTTTGCGAATCATCAGCAAGGCAAGTAACACTTTGATCATACCCTTTATTATAGTGTTTTTATGTATTAGATCAAACCCTCACACATTGCATGAGTAGGATCTCTTAACTTGCGGGTCTGGGAAGTAGTTTGAGGTAGAACCTATTACCTGCACTATTTTCAAACCCTTGGGAGTTACTTCTACGTCATGCTTAGGTTGCCATGCTATGCTCGTAGACGTGGTTTGGGTTTGATTGAAATCCATGACAGATGTGAGTTGTTAATTAATGGTTCAACTTAAGGTGGCTACTTGAATACACATCTAGGTGGATTGGTTGCAGGGCACCTGGAGAATCCAGTGTTTTCCTAGGAAATCCCGGGGGTACCGTGTGATTTTTTCTATGGAATGCCACCCAGGCTCAAAGGGATCATAAAACTATTCATGCTAGAAACTTCCGTGTGCAGCCACAATGCCATTATGGGCTCTGGCATAGTATGAGTAAGTTGTGCGAGCTCTTTCAGTGGTGGACTAGCAGATGTAGGGGAAAGTAGGTGTACGGGTCCACCCGGGGTAAAGAGTAAATGCTTCTGAAAGACTGTGTCTCGGTCATCCGTTTCTCAAACACCAAGCACTGCGAGAAATCCAACGGAGGAGATCGAGTCTTGTGGGGAAAAGTGCGCAAACCTCTGCAGAGTGTACAAACTATTCATGATTAGCCGTGTCCCCGGTTATGGACAATCTTGAGTATCTGGTACTTGAATTATTGGTTGATCTCATCACTCTAAAAATTAATTTGTTGGGTTAATGATGACTGCTTTAATTGGGATTGATTTGGAGGTACCTTCTCAATGATGTTTCAACTGCCATGATAGTTAAAATAAAATTTATTCCTTTGTTGTAGGGAAAAATTGGCTTTACGCAGAAACTTTAACCTTAGAGCCTCCACCAGTCAAATATGCATATAGTGTTAGCCTTTATTTCTGTTCTTGCTCTACTGTGTTATCTTGCCAGCATATTCCATGTGCTGACCCGTTTCGGGCTACAACATGTTACGTTGCAGACTTTTCAGACGAGGAGTAAGACGTGCTAGGTCGTTTATCATGCACTCAGCTATGCCGTTGGAGTTGATGGACTCACTTATCTTCCAAGCCTTCAGCTGTTATTTTGTTAGATGGCCTTATGCCATGGACTTTTGTAATAAGTTCTCTTTTGAGACATTCGATGTAATAAGTGTGTGATTGCCACTCTGTTATAAATCCTTCAAGTACTGTGTGTGTCAGCATTACCGATCCAGGGATGACACTGAAACACACAGACTTCGGTCCATTCGGATCGTGGTCGCTACAAGTAGACATCAATACTTAATGCTATGGTTGGATTTTACCTTAATGATCATTAGTAGTTGCGGATGCTTGCTAGAGTTCCAATCATAAGTGCATATGATCCAAGTAGAGAAATTATGTTAGCTCATGCCTCTCCCTCATGTAAAATTGCAAGAATGATTACCGGTCTAGTTATCAATTGCCTAGGGACAAATGACTATCTTGTTTGACAAAAGCTATCTACTTCTATTATCTTACAATTTATTCGTAGTTTTATTCTCATAAAGTACTTCCTAGTTTTATTCTTGTTTTATATAAAGCAAGCGTTAAGTGTGCGTAGAGTTGTATCAGTGGTCGATAGAACTTGAGGAAATATTTGTTCTACCTTTAGCTCCTCGTTGGGTTTGACACTCTTACTTATCAAAAAGGCTACAAACGATCTCCTACACTTGTGGGTAATCAAGACCTTTTTCTAGCGTGATGACCCACAAGTGTAGGGGATCTATCGTAGTCCTTTCGATAAGAAAGAGTGTCGAACCCAACGAGGCGCAGAAGGAAATGATAGGCAGTTTTCAGTAAGGTATTTTCTGCAAGCACTGAAATTATCGGTAACAGATAGTTTTGTGATAAGGTAATTGGTAGCATGTGAAAAATAGTAAAAGTAAATAAGGTGCAGCAATATGGCCCAATCCTTTTTGTAGCAAAGGACAAGCCTGGACAAATTCTTATATGAAGGAAAACGCACCCGAGGACACATGGGAATTATTGTCAAGCTAGTTTTCATCATGTTCATATGATTCACGTTCGGTACTTTGATAATTTGGTATGTGGGTGGACCGGTGCTTGGTTGCTGTAATTACTTGGACAAGTATCCCACTTATGATTAAACTCTATTGCAAGCATCCGTAACTACAAAAGAAGTATTAAGGTAAACCTAACCATAGCATGAAACATATGGATCCAAATCAGCCCCTTATGAAGCAACGCATAACTAAGGGTTTAAGCTTCTGTTACTCTAGCAACCCATCGTCTACTTATTACTACCCAATGCCTTCCCCTAGGCCCAAACTATGGTGAAGTATCATGTAGTCGACGTTCACATGACACCACTAGAGGAAAGACAACATACACCTCATCAAAATATCGAACGAATACCAAATTCACATGACTACTTATAGCAAGACTTCTCTCATGTCCTCGGGAACAAAAGTAACTACTCACAACACATAATAGTGTTCATGATCAGAGGGGTATTAATATGCATAATAGTTCTGAACATATGATCTTCCACCAAGTAAACCAACTAGCACCAACTACAAGGAGTAATCAACACTACTAGGAACCCACAGGTACCAATCAGAGGTTTGGGTACAAAGGTTGGATACAAGAGATGAACTAGGGTTTGAGAGGAGATGGTGCTGGTGAAGATGTTGATGAAGATAACCCTCCCCAAGATGGGAGAGTTGTTGGTGATGACGGAGGTGATGATTTCCCCCTCCCAGAGGGAAGTATCCCCGGCAGAACAGCTCCACCGGAGCCCTAGATTGGTTCCGCCAAGGTTCTGCCTCGAGATGGCGACGTCTGGTCCCGAAAGCCTCCTTATGATTTTTTCCAAGTCAAAACACCCCATATAGGAGAAGATGGGCATCGGTGGGTCACCGGCTGGCCCACGAGGCAGGGGGCGCGTCCAGAGGGGGGTGCCCCCAGAGGGGGGCGCCCCCACCCTCGTGGACAGGTGGTGGCCCCCTGGTGGATCTCTTTCGCCAGATATTTTTTATATTTTCTGAAATGATGTCTCGTGGATTTTTAGAGCTTTTTGAGTTGTGTAGAATAGGTCTCCAATGTTTGCTCCTTTTCCAGCCAAGAATTACAGCTGCCGGCATTCTCCATCTTCATGTAAACCTTGTAAAAAATGATAAAAGACATAAGTATTATGACATAACGTGTAATAACAACCCATAGTGCAATAAATATCAACATAAAAGCATGATGCAAAATGGACGTATCAACTCCCCCAAGCTTAGACCTCGATTGTCCTCAAGCGAAAGCCGATATCGAAAAATATGTCCACGTGTTTAGAGATAGAGGTGTTGATAAAAAAAATTATGGACATGAGGGCATCATGATCATTCTTATAACAGCAACACATATATATTTTCATATCATTCTTATGCTAAAGTAACAATTCATTCACAATGTCAAGTATTACTCAGAAACTTCATTGAAAACCAATAAACTATGATCTCGGTCATTGAAGCAATTGCAATTTATCATAACATCGGAAATAGTCAATGTAAGAGCTTTTCAGCAAGCCCACATGCTCAACTATCATATAATCTTTCACAATTGCTCACACTCACGCACTACTTATGGGTATGGAGTTTTAATCGGACACAGAGAAAGATAGGGGCTTATGGTACTTCCTCCCAACCTTTTACCTCAAGGGTAATGTCAACGGTAATAGACCATGATAACTTACATCCAATTGGGTATATATGTCAGGATATTTCCAACACAATGTGCTTGCCAAAGGATAAAATGTAAAAAGGAAAAGTGATTTTCACCTTGACTCTTATAAGGTAAGAATAATAGATAGGCCCTTCGTAGAGGGAAGCAAAGGTTGTCATGTGCTTTTATGGTTGGATGCACAAAGTCTTAGCGCAAAAGAACGTCACTTTATATTGCCACTTGTGATAAGGACCTTTATTATGCAATCTGTCGCTTTTATTACTTCCATATCACAAGATCGTATAAAGCTTATTTCCTTCACACTAATAAATCATACATATTTTAGAGAATTTACAACCATGACAACTTACTTGAAGGATCTTACTCAATCCATAGGTAGGTATGGTGGACTCTCATGGCAAAACTGGGTTTTAAGGATGTATGGTAGCACAAGTGGTATCTCTACTTGGTGCAAGGAGTTTTGGCTAGCATGAGGGGGAAGGGCAAGCTCAACATGTTGGATGATCCATGACAATATACTTTTTTTCAAATATAAGAAAACATAACCCACTATGTTGTCTTCCTTGTCCAACATCAACTCTTTAGCATGTCATATTTTAATGAGTGCTCACAATCATAAAAGATGTCCAAGATAGTATATTTGTATGTGAAACCTCTCTTTCTTTATTACTTCCTATTAATTGCAACGATGACCAATACTATGTTTGTCAACTCTCAACAACTTTTATTCATCATGCTCTTTATATGTGAAGTCATTACTTCCCATAAGATCAATATGATCTCTTTGATACTTTTCATATTTTCTTTTATTCTCTCATGACCAAAGTGAGGAAATCAAGCCCTTGACTCAACACTAATCTTTATTATATAGCTCACGGACTCGATTACAAAGGTAAAGATCAAAAAGCAAAAGCTCACAACTAGAGCATGCAAACTTTATTCTACTAGATCAAGATATTACCAAAAGGATCGAATTAAGAAAAACGGTAAAGATAGGAGTGTGATGGTGATACAATACCGGGGCACCTTCCCCAAGCTTGGCAGTTGCCAAGGGGAGTGCCCATACCCATATGATTATGTCTCCTTCTTCGGAGGTGGTGATGATGGGGTTATTGATGATGTAGGCTTGTCATCCATCTTCCAAGGCATGGCCTCACCATCGTAGAAGGATGATCGAGTCTCTGGGATCCTCACATCTGCAGCCAAACTCATCTTCTTGAATCTATATTCATACTCACGGTTTTGGTTTTTTAGGCCATAGATCTGGGCTTGGAGGTGTTCGATTTTCTCTTGGAGATTGGAGATGGCTTCCCCGAAGATCCTTGCGTCCAGCTTGTGGTTGTTGGCGAGATCCGTGATCATCATGTGGTTGGCGTTGAGTCCTTGCTCCACCATGCCTTGGCACTTGAAACTTGCTGCTCCATTGCTTCGAGTCTCATGTCCACGCTTCCCGTCCTCCTTGGCCCCTCAACATCGTGGATGTGCAGCACCCCTTCATGCAACTCCATGTTTTGAGGGTGATGCATCACCTCCGCAAGGTAGGGGTTGATGACCTTCTCGAAGAACTTGTCCTTGGGGGTGCTTGAAGACGCCATGATGATCTAGATCTGTCAGAAACAACAGCTCGAAATGAAAACAGAGAATTTTTGCGTGATACGGTGGTCAAAACCTCCGGGAGGATATATAATGATTTTTTACCGACCAAAAGAAGTAACGTGCAAGAAATCGGAGTCCGGGAGGCACACGAGGTGCCCATGAGGTAGGGGGCACGCCCAGGGGAAGGGGGCGCGCCCTCCACCCTCGTGGACGCCTCGTGTCTCTTCCGGACTGCCTCTTATTTTTCTATTTTTCTAAATATTCCAAAACGGTGAAAAATTACCATTAGAGCTGTTTTGGAGTCGGTTTACTTACCGTACCACATACCTCTCCCTTTTCGGAGTCTGAATCGTTCTGGAAAGTGTCCCTTATGCATTCTTCTTGGGTTACGGTTTCAATAACATTGGTTTCAACATTTATAGGGTTACCTGAGATATAATGTTTGATTCTTTGACCGTTCACCACCTTCGGATTGTCCCTTCAAAGTTGTTGATTTTTATGGCACCGGAATGATAGACCTCCTCGATAACTTAAGGACCTTCCCATTTAGAGAGAAGTTTTCCTGCAAAAAATCTTAAACGAGAGTTATATAGGAAGACATAATCACCTACGTTAAACTCACGCTTTTGTATCCTTTTATCGTGCCATCTTTTAACCTTTTCTTTAAACAGCTTGGCATTCTCATAAGCTTGGGTTCTCCATTCATCAAGGGATCTAATGTCAAATAACCTCTTCTCACCGGCAAGTTTGAAATCATAATTGAGCTCTTTAATATCCCAGTATGCCTTATGTTCTAGCTCAAGAGGTAAGTGACAAGCTTTTCCATAAACCATTCTATATGGAGACATACCCATAGGATTTTTGTATGTAGTTCTATAGGCCCATAATGCATCATCAAGTTTCTTGGACCAATTCTTTCTAGACCTATTAACTGTCTTTTGCAAAATTAATTTCAGCTCTCTATTACTTAGTTCTACCTGACCACTAGACTGTGGGTGATAAGGGGATGCAATTCTATGGTTAACATCATACTTAGCAAGCATTTTACGAAAAGCACCATGAATAAAGTGTGAACCACCATCAGTCATTAAGTATCTAGGGACTCCAAACCTCGGAAAAATAACTTCTTTAAGCATCTTAATAGAGGTGTTGTGATCAGCACTACTAGTTGGAATAGCTTCTGCCCACTTAGTAACATAATCAACAACAACTAAAATATTTGTATACCCATTAGAGGAAGGAAGCGGTCCCATATAATCAAAGCCCCAGACATCAGATGGTTCAATAACAAGTGAATAATTCATAGGCACTTCTTGACGTCTACTGATATTACCAATTCTTTGACATTCATCACAAGATAAGACAAACTTACGAGCATCCTTGAAGAGAGTAGGCCAATAAAAACCATATTGCAATACCTTATGTGCAGTTCTATCTCCAGCATGGTGTCCTCCATAAGCTTCGGAGTGGCACATGTGTAGGATCTGTTCCTGTTCATGCTCAGGTACACAACGTCTAATAATACCATCTACTCCTTCTTTATAAAGATGTGGGTCATGATACATCTCCAACGTATCTATTTTTTTTATTGTTGCATGTTATTATATTATCCTTCTAGGATGTTTTATGGGCTTTATTATACACATTTATATGATTTTTGGGACTAACCTATTAACCCAAAGCCTAGTGCGAGTTTTCGTTTTTCTCCTGTTTTAGGGTATCGCAGAAAAGGAATATCAAACGGAGCCCAATTGACCTGAAACTCAACGGAGGTTATTTTTGGACCAGAAGAAGCTCAAGAAGTGCCGGAGGGGGACCAGAAGTTCCACGGGCTGCCCACGAGGGTAGGGGCGCGCCCCCTCCCTAGGATAACTTTGAACGGAAAGAATAGTTTTGTGCTAGTTTACTACGAACTCTTGAATAGATCGATCAGAAATGATAACTTTGAGGTGGTTTTGTACCCTACCATAATCTCTTCGTTTGTTCTCCGCTATTAGTTACTTTGGAGTGAGTCTTTGTTGCATGTTGAGGGATAGTTATATGATCCAGTTATGTTATTATTGTTGAGAGAACTTCCACTAGTGAAATTATGAACCCTAGGCCTTGTTTCCTATCATTGCAACACTGTTTATGCTCACTTTTACCACTTGCTACCTTGCTGTTTTTATATTTTCTTATTACAAAAACCTATATCTACCATCCATATTGCACTTGTATCACCATCTCTTCGCTGAACTAGTGCACCTATACAATTTACCATTGTATTGGGTGTGTTGGGGACACAAGAGACTCTTTGTTATTTGGTTGTAGGGTTTCTTGAGAGAGACCATCTTCATCCTACGCCTCCCACGGATTGATAAACCTTAGGTCATCCACTTGAGGGAAATTTGCTACTGTCCTACAAACCTCTGCAGTTGGAGGCCCAGCAACGTCTTCAAGAAGATGGTTGTGTAGTAGGCATCAAGCTCTTTTCTGGTGCCGTTACCGGGGAGGTGAGTGCTTGAAGGTATATCTTTAGATCTTGCAATCGAATCTTTTAGTTTCTTGTTTTATCACTAGTTTATTTTATAAAATAAAATTACAAAAAAATGTAATTAAGGTTACCTCATATGCTCCATCTTTTAAATATCTTTCGTGGAAATGATGGAAAGGAGAGTTGTGCTCAAGTACCAGAAGAGGAATTACATAGAATGCTTGGCACTAAAAACTTGAATGATGAGCATGATTGCAATGTTGTTAGTGTGAATTCTACAAATATCCATAGTACTAATGATGATTGCACTAGTCATGATGAAAATATCTCATATAAGCTTGTCGATTTTTGTGGAGTGCATAGAGTTTGCAAGTACGAACCAAATAGGGAAATAGATTTTGCAAGAGACATAAGTATTTAGAAACTAAATGGTTTCAAGAAAGGCTAGATGATTGTGCTGAAAATTTAATATGTTTTAGCCGTACTTGTGAACTTTGCAATGAACGTGGTCATTTAAATCTCCAATGCAAATTGTTTCATGATAAAATCGTGTCCAAAAATTGTGATGACTTGATTTCCCTTGCACATCGTAATGAACTTAGCTTGCTTTTGGGTTATGAAGAAATCAAACATAGAACTAAGCATCTTCCAGGATTTTCCCTTGATAAACTTCTTGAATTTGATCTAGAGGAAATTTATATGTATTGTGCGGTGAATTGCATTGAAATCCTTATATTGCCAATTACATAAAGACAACAAAACAAATAGAAGATGAAGCAAATACTAATGAAGGGGAAGAGATTTCCCAATATCCTCCTATTCTTTCATATGATGAATCAGGTAACGAGGAGGAGCCTTCTATTCTACCAATCTCATTAATAAGGAGCTCCAAAAAGAAGATTAAACCCATACTTAATGTGAAGAAGAAAAAAGAAAAGACGGAGAAGCAAAGATAAAAATGTATCCCTCCCAAATGATTTTGCTCCTATTACTCATTGCAATGATGATAATTGCTATACTATCGGTGCTATCCATACTATTAACAATGAGAGTGATTATGCTTCTGATATGAAAAGGCCCAAGCTTGAGGATGCTATGTTTTATGAGGATGACATGTTTGAGAATATATTTACTGCAATTAATGTTTGTCCCAAGCTTGGGGATGCTACGTTTAATGAAGATGATATTTTTAGTCCACCAATTTTTGATATGCAAATCTATTATGATGATAGCATGCCTCCTATTTATGATGCTTATTGTGATGACACTTATGCTATAAAAAGTAGTGGTCATTATATTTATAAAACTTTTCATGATTATGACTACCCTTTTTCTGAACATTACTCCTTTAATGTGGAAACAATCTATAGTATTCAAGTCTCTTTTGATACTCCCACTATTCCGAATGAGAATTTTTTTGCTTATGTGGAGAGTAATAAAATTTATACGCTTGGGGATCATGACAAGAATGCTTTATGTGATAGTTATATTGTTGAATTCATTCATGATACTACTTAAAATTATTATGAGGGAGGAATATATGCTTGTAGGAGTTGCAACAATATCAAGTTTCCACTCTATGTGCTTAAAACCTTGAAGATATGCTTGTTTTGCTTTCCTATGCTAGTTGATTATTGTTCCCATAAGTTGTTTGCTCACAAAATCCCTATGCATAGGAAGTGGGTTAGACTTAAATGTGCTAGTTATATTCTTCATGATGCTCCCTTTATGTTTCAATTCTTATCTCTTACGCGGGCATCATTGAAATCATCATGCCTAGCTAGGGGCGTTAAACGATAGCGCTTGTTGGGAGGCAACCCAACTTTATTTTTGTTCTTTGCTTTTTGCTTCTGTTTAGGAATAAATATTGCATCTAGCTTCTGTTTAGATGTGGTCTTGTGTTTTAATTAGTGTTTGTGCCAAGTAGAACCTTTGGGAAGACTTGTGTGAAGTTTATGTGATCATGCTGTAAAAAACAGAAACTTTAGCGCTCACGAGATTAGCTACCATTTTTTACTAGAGAGTGGTTTTTAGTTGATTCTTTTTGCAGATGATTAATAGACAAATTCCTCACGCCCACCAATTTATTTCAGAATTTTTAGAGTTACAGAAGTATTCGAAAGTTACAGATTGCTACAAACTGTTCTGTTTTTGACAGATTCTATTTTTCATGTGTTGTTTGCTTATTTTGATGAATCTATGAGTAGTATCGGAGGGTATGAATCTTAGAGAAGTTGGAATACAGTAGGTTTAACACCAATATAAACAAAGAATGAGTTCATTACAATACCTTTGAGTGGTGGTGTGTTTTCTTATACTAACGAAGCTCATGAGATTTTTGGCTAAGTTTTGTGTTGTGAAGTTTTCAAGTTTTAGTATGGCTTTGATGGACTATGGAACAAAGAGTGGCCAGAACCTAAGCTTGGGGATGCCCCGGGAAGGCAACCCCTCTTTCGTCTTCGTTCATCGGTAACTTTACTTGAGGCTATATTTTTATTCACCACATGATATATGTTTTGCTTGGAGCGTCAATTTATTTTATTTTGTTTTGCTTGCTGTTTGAATAATATCCCAAGATCTGAATTTTTTAAATGTTAGAGAGTCTTCACATAGTTACATAATTATTCAACTACTCATTGATCTTCACTTATATCTTTTGGAGTAGTTTGTCATTTGCTCTAGTGCTTCACTTATATCTTTTTAGAGCACGGCCGTGGTTTTATTTTGTAGAAATTATTGATCTCTTATGCTTCACTTATATCTATTTGAGATTCTTTTAGAACAACATGGTAATGTGCTTTGGTTATGAAACTAGTCCTAATATGATAGGCATCCAAGATGGGTATAGTAAAAACTTTCATATAAAGTGCATTGAATATGATGAGAAGTTTGACACTTGATGATTGTTTTGAGATATGAGGATGATGGTATTAGAGTTATGCTAGCGGGGTAATTATGAATTCAAGAAATACTTGTGTTAAAGTTTCTGATTCCTGTGGCATGCACGTATGGTGAACCGCTATGTGACGAAGTTAGAGCACAAGGTATTTATTGATTGTCATCCTTTGTGTGGAGGTCGGGATCGCGTGATGGTTAACTCCTACCAACCCTTCCCCTAAGAGCATGCGTTAAATATTCTATTTTGATGACTTTTTTTATTTTTGCAATAAGTATATGAGTTCTTTATGACTAATGTTGAGTCCATGGATTATACGCACTCTCACCCTTCCACCATTGCTAGCCTCTCTTGTACCGCACAACTTTCGCTGGTACCATACACCCACCATATACCTTCCTCAAAACAGCCACCATACCTACCTATCATGGCATTTCCATAGCCATTCTGAGATATATTGCCATGCAACGTTCCACCGTTCCATTCATATGACACGCTTCATATTGTCATATTGCCATGTATGATCATATAGTTGACATCGTATTTGTGGCAAAGCCACCATTCACAATTCATTCATACATGTCACTCTCGATTCATTGCACATCCTGGTACACCGCTCGAGGCATTCACATAGAGTCATATTTTGTTCTAGCTTCGAGTTATAATCTTCGAGTTCTAAGTAAATAAAAGTGTGATGATCTTCATTATTAGAGCATTGTTTCGTGTGAGGAAATAAAAAAAGGGAAAGGTCAAAAAAAAGATGGCCCAAAAAAAGAGGGGGGCTAAAAAATAGAAAGAGAAAGCCCCCTCCACAAAAAATAGAAAAGAGAGAAGGGACAATGCTACTATCCTTTTCCACACTTGTGCTTCAAAGTAGCACCATAATCTTCATGATAGAGAGTCTCTTGCTTTGTCACTTTCATATACTAGTGCGAATTTTCATTATAGAACTTGGCTTGTGTATTCCAACGATGGGATTCCTCAAATGCCATAGGTCTTCATGAGCAAGCAAGTTGGATGCACACCCACATAGTTTCTTTTGTTGAGCTTTCATACACTTATAGCTCTAGTGCATCCGTTGCATGGAAAACCCTACTCACTCACATTGATATCTATTGATGGGCATCTCCATAGCCCATTGATACACCTAGTTGACGTGAGACTATCTTCTTCTTTTGACTTCTCCACAACCACCACTCTATGCCACATAGTGCTATATCCATGGCTCACGCTCATGTATTGCGCGAAAGTTGAAAGGTTTGAAAGAATTTGAGTATGAAACAATTGCTTGGCTGAAACCGGGGTTGTGCATGATATGAATATTTTGTGTGATGAAGAGGGAGCATAGCCAGACTATATGATTTTGTAGGGATAACTCTCTTTGGCCATGTTATTTTGAGAAGACGTGATTGCTTTGTTAGTATGCTTGAAGTATTATTATTCTTATGTCAATACTGACTTTCATCTTGAATCTTTCGGATCTGAACATTCATGCCACAATAAAGAAAATTACATTGAGAATTATGTTAGGTAGCATTCCACATCAAACATTCTGTTTTTATCATTTACCTACTCGAGGACGAGCAGGAATTAAGCTTGGGGATGCTTGATACGTCTCCAACGTATCTATAATTTTTGATTGTTCCATGCTATTATATTATCCTTCTAGGATGTTTTATGGGCTTTATTATAAACTTTTATATGATTTTTGGGACTAACCTATTAACCCAGAGCCCAGTGCCAGTTTCTATTTTTCTCCTGTTTTAGGGTATCGTAGAAAAGGAATATCAAACGGAGCCCAATTGACCTGAAACTCAACGGAGGTTATTTTTGGACCAGAAGAAGCCCAGGAAGTGCCGGCGGGGGACCAGAAGATCCACGGGCTGCCCACGAGGGTAGGGGGCACGCCCCCTCCCTTGGCGCGCCCCCTACCTCGTGGATAGCCCGGAGACCCCCTTTACTTGCCCCGACTCCAACACCTCCTATATATACTGAAACCTCCGGAAAATTACCTAGATCGGCAGTTCCACCGCCGAAAGCCTCTGTTGCCACCGAAAACCAATCTAGACCCGTTCTGGCATCCTGCCGGAGGGGGGGGGGTCCTTCTCCGCTGGCTATCTTCATCATCCCTGCTCTCTCCATGACGAGGAGGGAGTAGTCCACCCTCGGGGCTGAGGGTATGTACAAGTAGCTATGTGTTTGATCTCTCTCTCTCTCTCTCTCTCTCTCTCTCTCTCTCGTGTTCTTGAGATGGCACGATCTTGATGTATCGTGAGCTTTGCTATTATAGTTGGATCTTATGATGTTTCTCCCCTTCTACTCTCTTGTAATGGATTGAGTTTTCCCTTTGAAGTTATCTTATCGGATTGAGTCTTTAAGGATTTGAGAACACTTGATGTATGTCTTGCGTGGGATACCTGTGGTGACAATGGGTATTTTATTGATTCACTTGATGTATGTTTTGGTGATCAACTTGCGGGTTCCGTGACCTTGGGAATCTATGCATAGGGGTTGGCACACATTTCCGTCTTGACTCTCCGGTAGAAACTTTGGGGCACTCTTTGAAGTTCTTTGTGTTGGTTGAATAGATGAATCTGAGATTGTGTGATGCATATCGTATAATCATGCCCACGGATACTTGAGGTGACAATGGAGTATCTAGGTGACATTAGGATTTTGGTTTTGGTTGATTTGTGTCTTAAGGTGTTATTATAGTACAAACTCTATGATATATTGAATGGAAAGAATAGCTTCGTGTTATTTTACTATGGACTCTTGAATAGATCGATCAGAAAGGATAACTTTGAGGTGGTTTCGTACCCTACCATAATCTCTTCGTTTGTTCTCCGCTATTAGTTACTTTGGAGTGACTCTTTGTGGCATGTTGAGGGATAGTTATATGATCCAGTTATGTTATTATTGTTGAGAGAACTTCCACTAGTGAAAGTATGAACCCTAGGCCCAGTTTCCTATCATTGCAACAATGTTTATGCTCACTTTTACCACTTGCTACCTTGCTGTTTTTATATTTTCTTATTACAAAAACCTATATCTACCATCCATATTGCACTTGTATCACCATCTCTTCGCCGAACTAGTGCACCTATACAATTTACCATTGTATTGGGTGTGTTGGGGACACAAGATACTCTTTGTTATTTTGGTTGCAGTGTTGCTTGAGAGAGACCATCTTCATCCTACGCCTCCCACGGATTGATAAACCTTAGGTCATCCACTTGAGGGCAATTTTCTACTATCCTACAAACCTCTGCACTTGGAGGCCCAACAATGTCTACAAGAAGAAGGTTGTGTAGTAGACATCAGGTCATCCCAAAAGTAATGCCTCAAATCATAGAAGAAATTTTTCTTTTGCTGTTATGTGAAGCTAGGTGGTATAAACTTAGCAACAATATAATTAGCATAATCAGCATACCATGGAGCAGTACGAGAAGTATTTATGACAGCTAATTTTTCATCAGGAAAGCTATCATCAATAGGTTGTGGGTCATCAAGTATATTCTCTAGCCTAGACAAGTTATCTGCAACGGGGTCCTCAGCTCCCTTTCTATCAATAATATGCAAATCAAATTCTTGCAGCAAGACAACCCATCTAATAAGTCTAGGTTTAGCATCTTTCTTCTCCATAAGGTATTTGATAGCAGCATGATCAATGTGAATAGTTACTTTAGAATCAACAATATAAGGTCTAAACTTATCACAAGCAAATACAACTGCTAAAAATTCCTTCTCAGTAGTAGCATAATTTCTCTGGGCACTGTCAAGAGTTTTACTAGCATATTGGGTTACATTCAATTTCTTATCAACCCTTTCTCCTAGAACATCACCTATAGCATAATCACTAGCATCGCACATAATCACAAAGGGTAAGTTCTAGTCAGGAGGCTAGACAATAGGTGCAGAGATCAATGCTTTCTTAAGTATTTCAAATGCTTCTAAACAATCATCATCAAAGACAAAAGGAATATCTTTTTGTAAGAGATTAGTCAGAGGCCTGGAGATTTTGGAGAAGTCCTTAATGAACCTCCTATAAAAGCCGGCATGACCAAGGAAGCTTCTTATACCTTTGATGTCATTTGGACACGACATATTTTCAATAGCATCAACCTTAGCCTTGTGAACTTCAATACCTTTTTCAGAAATTTTATGTCCCAAGACCAATGTTGAGGATATCGCTTATCGTTATCGTCTCGGTCAGCTAGGGATTAGAGATTAATTGGAAACCGGCCGATTAATCAATTTTATCGGTCGACTATTAATCGGTCATTTTTCTAAATCCCAGGTTCCCAACACTAAAAATATGCTATATTCAACACCAAAATAATATTGGACAGAAATATTACCTTGATTCCTAGCCTTTGAATCCTGGTATAATGACAAACAAAATAGGAAAACAGTACATATTGCGTAACAAGGTCCATAAAACACAAATAAACGTAGTTTTTGCAAACATAACACTACAAATAGGCCTGATTTATCGGTAGATTCCCGATAAATCGCTTGTCATAGCGATAAATTGGCTGAAACGATAATTGGTGAAGATGAGGCATAATCTTATCGGTCACCACAGGAGTAGCGATAAATCGAACGATAAATCGCTGAATCAGAAGATTTCTTGAACAGTGCCCAAGACAATGCCTTCATTAACCATAAAGTGGCACGTCTCCCAATTCAAGACAAGATTAGTGTCTTCACATCTCTGCAAAACTTGATCAAGGTTGCTCAAGCAATCATCAAAAGAAGTTTCGTAAACGGGGAAATCATTCATGAAAACCTCAACAATCTTTTCACAAAAATCAGAGAATATAGCCATCATGCATCTTTGAAAGGTAGCAGGTGCATTACATAAACCAAAAGGCATACGTCTATAAGCAAAGGTACCGAAAGGACACGTAAAAGTGGTCTTTTCTTGATCCCCTTTTGACACAAGTATTTGGGAGAAACCAGAATAACCATCTAGAAAGCAAAAATGAGTATGTTTGGATAACCTTTCTAGCATTTGATCAATAAAAGGCAAAGGGTAATGATCTTTCTTAGTAGCTTTATTTAATTTGCGGAAATCAATTACCATCCTATAACCTGTTACAATTCTTTGTGGGATCAATTCATCTTTATCATTAGGAACAACAGTCATACCTCCCTTCTTATGAACACAATGGACACGACTTACCCACTGGCTATCAGCAACTGGATAGATAATACATGCCTTTAGAAGCTTTAGTATTTCCTTCCTTACCACTTCCTTCATCTTAGGATTTAACCGTCGTTGATGATCGATAACCGGTTTAGCGTCCTCTTCCAATTTTATCTTGTGTTGGCATAAAGTGGGACTAATGCCCTTAAGATCATCCGGAGTATATCCAATAGCAGCACAATGCTTCTTCAGAGTTTTCAATAGTTTCTATTCTTCCTGCTCTGAAAGGTTAGCACTAATAATAACAGGATATATCTTCTTTTCATCGAGATAAACATACTTAAGATTATCAGGTAATGGTTTAAGTTCAAACACGGGATAACCCTTGGGTGGAGGAGGATCCCCTAGGATTTCAACAGGCAAGTTGTTTTCAATACAGGTCCCTGCTTAAAGATTATCTCATCTATTTCCCTTCTCTCGTTCATATACATATCATTTTCATGGTCTAGCAGATATTGTTCCAAAGGATCGTTAGTAGGCATAGCAATAGAAGCAAGACCAATAATTTCATCCTTACTAGGTAATTCTTTATCATGGGGTTGTCTACAAAATTTAGCAAAGTTAAAATCATGAGACATAGCCCCTAAGCCAACAACAACAATATATTTTACGCAGTCTATCTTAGCATTGACAGTATTCAAGAAGGGTCTACCAAATATGATGGGACAAAAATCATCTTGTGGGGAACTAAGAATAAGAAAATCAGCAGGGTATTTAACCTTCCCACACAAGACTTCAACATCTCTAACAATCCCAACTGGTGAAATAGTGTCTCTATTAGCAAGCTTAATAGTAACATCAATCCCTTCTAACTCAGTGTGTGCAATATCGTGCATAATTTCCTTATATAAGGAATGAGGGATTATACTTGCACTAGCACCTACGTCACATAAACCATGATAGCAATGATCTCCTATTTTAACAGAAATAACTGGCAAGCCTACAACAGGTCTATGTTTATTCCTAGTATCGGGTTTGGCTATTCTAGTAGCTTCCTCTTGGAGGTAAATAACATGTCCATCCAAATTTTCAACCAAGAGATCTTTAACCATAGCAACACTAGGTTCAACTTTAATTTTCTCAGAGGGTGTAGGTGTTCTATTATTACTCTTACGAACCACAGTTGAAGCTTTAGCATGATCCTTTATCCTAACAGGGAAAGGTGGTTTCTCAATATAAGAAGTAGGAACAATAGGATCAACATTATAAGTGATATTCTTCTCTTCAACTTTAACAGCTTCAACTACTTTTACTTCAATGGGAGGATGGTATTTAAACCACTTCTCCTTAGGGAGATCAACATGAGTAGCAAATGATTCACAGAAAGAAGCTACTATCTCATAGTCAAGTCCATATTTAGTGCTAAATTCATGGAAAACATCGGTATCCATAAAACTTAGGGGTCATACCTGACTCCTTACCTTCGTCGAGATCCCAATATTCAGAGTTTTCTTTAATTCTTTCCAATAAATCCCATTTGAATTCAATAGTTTTCATCATAAAAGAACCAGCACAAGAATTATCAAGCATGGAGCGGTTATTGAGAGAAAGCCGAGCATAAAAATTTTGAATGATCATTTTTATTGAGAGCTCATGATTGGGGCATGAATATAACATTGACTTAAGCCTCCCCCAAGCTTGAGCGATGCTTTCTCCTTCGCGAGGCCAAAAATTATATATATAATTACGATCACGATGAACCTGACGCATAGGGTAGAACTTCTGTTGAAATTCCAACTTCAGTCGATTATAGTTCCATGATCCAATATCATCGCATAGCCTAAACCATGTCAATGCATCTCCCTTTAAAGATAAAGGGAAGACCTTTTTCTTGATAACATCCCCGGGCATACCTGCAAGCTTAAATAATCCACAAACTTCATTCACATAGATTAGGTGCAAATCGGGATGCAGTATTCCATCTCGTGTAAAGGGATTACCTAGCAGTTTCTCTATCATACCCGAAGGAATTTCAAAGCAAAAAATTTCAGTAGGTTTAGTAGGTTTAGGAGCAACTCTTTGCTCTGCTGGTCGGGGTGAAGATACCCCGAACAAGCCCCTCAAAGGATTATGAGCCATAGTAACAAGTGACAATAAATTTCAGCACACTATATAAATTTTTCCTTACCAAAGGCGCTTCACTCCCCGGCAACGGTGCCAGAAAGGAGTCTTGATGACCCACAAGTGTAGGGGATCTATCGTAGTCCTTTCGATAAGAAAGAGTGTCGAACCCGACCAGGAGCAGAAGGAAATGATAGGCAGTTTTCAGTAAGGTATTTTCTGCAAGCACTGAAATTATCGGTAACAAATAGTTTTGTGATAAGGTAATTGGTGGCAAGTGACAAATAGTAAAAGTAAATAAGGTGCAGCAAGATGGCCCAATCCTTTTTGTAGCAAAGGACAAGCCTGGACAAACACTTATATGAAGGAATACGCTCCCGAGGACACATGGGAACTATCGTCAAGCTAGTTTTCATCATGTTCATATGATTCGCGTTCGGTACTTTAATAATTTGGTATGTGGGTGGACCGGTGCTTGGGTGCTGTCATTACTTGGACAAGCATCCCACTTATGATTAACCTCTATTGCAAGCATCCGCAACTACAAAAGAAGTATTAAGGTAAACCTAACCATAGCATGAAACATATGGATCCAAATCAGCCCCTTACGAAGCAACGCATAAATTAGGGTTTAAGCTTCTGTCACTCTAGCAACCCATCATCTACTTATTACTACCCAATGCCTTCCCCTAGGCCCAAACAATGGTGAACTGTCATGTAGTCGATGTTCACATGACACCACTAGAGGAAAGACAACATACATCTATCAAAATATCGAACGAATACCAAATTCACATGACTACTTATAGCAAGACTTCTCCCATGTCCTCAGGAACAAAAGTAACTACTAACAAGACATAGTATTGTTCATGATCAGAGGGGTATTAATATGCATAATAGATCTGAACATATGATCTTCACCAAGTAAACCAACTAGTATCAACTACAAGGAGTAATCAACACTACTAGCAACCCACAGGTACCAGTCTGAGGTTTGGGTACAAAGATTGGATACAAGAGATGAACTAGGGTTTGAGAGGAGATGGTGCTGTTGAAGATGTTGATGAAGATAACCCTCCCCAAGATGGGAGAGTTGTTGGTGATGACGGCGGTGACGATTTCCCCCTCCAGGAGGGAAGTATCCCCGGCAGAACAGCTCCGCCGGAGCCCTAGATAGGTTCCGCCAAGGTTCCGCCTCGAGACGGTGGCGTCTGGTCCCGAAAGCCTCCTTATGATTTTTTTCCAGGTCAAAACACCCCATATAGGAGAAGATGGGCATCGGGGGTCACCAGCTGGCCCACGAGGCAGGGGGGCGCGCCTAGAGGGGGGAGCCCCCCACCCTCGTGGACAGGTGGTGGCCCCCCTGGTGGATCTCTTTCCAGATATTTTTTATATTTTCTGAAACGGTGTTTCGTGGAGTTTTAGAGCTTTTTTAGTTGTGCAGAATAGGTCTCCAATGTTTGCTCCTTTTCCAGCCCAGAATTCCAGCTGCCGGCATTCTCCCTCTTCATGTAAACCTTTTAAAATAAGAGAGAAAAGGCATAAGTATTATGACATAATGTGTAATACTCGCCCATAGTGCAATAAATATCAACATAAAAGCATGATGCAAAATGGATGTATTATGGCGCCGTTGCTGGGGAGCAATAGCGTGGGGTGAATATTCTCGTGTGTGACTGTTTGCTTTATCACTAAGTAGATTTTATTTTCTGTTCTAAGTTGTTCTATATCTTTAGTTATGGATATGGAACACGAAATACCAAAAAAAATAGGTGTGCTTGCTACTCATGGAGATGGGGAACCTCCTAAAGCCCTCAATGCTAGTTATGTGAAAAGTACTAAATACTACTTTGATAATCCTGAGACAACCCCATTTAACTTTATAATGGGAGTAACGCTGGATCAATGTGAATAATTTAGGGATTATCTATTGACTCAAAAAGAGAAATTGCTATGGGATCAAATTCATATGTTGCATTGGCATGCTCGGGAGCTATGCTTGAGATATGATTATACTTGTTGCTCTAGGATGAACGCTCCACATCTTCCCTTTTCATGCAAATTTAATGATAATGAAACCTTGGCTTCTTGTGCTAATGGTACCACTACTGCATGATGCTGCTAACGCGACACTATGATCGGAGACCCTTTGACGGAACCGTGTGCGATGCATTAATCGCAAACGAGTGTAAAAAACCCCATCAAAAAAGGTGCAAAACGTTTGCGACGACGGAGCCATCAAACACGGTTCAGATTTTAGTTATGTGTGTGATGCAGGGCACACGGTTAATCCATTCGAACTGTTTGTGATGAGGCAGAACAACATAAACGGGCAGACATATCAATGTGTGTGCGATATACGGCATACAGTTTGATCCAATGAATTGTTTGCCATTAGGGAGTGCAACAGAAATGGTTAGCCAGATCAAGGTGTGTGTGATATACGGCATACGGTTTACTCGGACAAACTGTTTTCTATTACGGAACACAACAGAAACGGTTCAATATAACAAGATGTGTGTGACATGCGGCATATGGTTCACATGGATGAACTGTTTATGATGAGCCAAAAGAACACAAATGAGTCGTGTAAAAAAGATGTGTGTGATACGTGGCAAACAGCAGACTCGGCTGAACTATTTGCGAAGAGAAATTACAACACAGACGGTTAATACAGTTAGTTCGGGTGCGATTCCGTGTGTACAAAAAACTTTGAAAAATGCAAACAAGTTGCTTGCGGTGGCTAGGAGTATCGCACACGATGCGTCTGCGAGTACTCATGTGCGATGATTAGTAAGTTACACATACATTTCCTTATGTTAACATATGTGTGAATTTGCAATATGGACAGTTAATATGCAAATGCCTTCTGGACATCGGGCACACGCTAAAACTCAATGAACTGTGTACGATATTAATACTTTCCATGAAAATTTAAGAACTTGGGTAAAACATTTGAGTAACATATATATAGTGGTTACACTATTCGAGAAAAGGAGGATCTTCGTAGCATAGTTTTGACAACCATATGGTCCATATCTACATACTTAACATAGTAACAACTATCACATTTTAAGAGGCTAAGGGCCAATAACCATGTGGTCCATATCAATATACTTAACATAGTAACAGCTAGCACATTTTAAGAGGCTAAGGGCCAACAACCACAACTATCCGCTGGAAGCAGCTTGATCACGGTGACTCGGCATCTCGTCAATGAAAAGGAAGAGCCCTCCTGTGCCTTGGTAGAGCATGAGTAGAACATTGTCTCCAATTTTCCAATATGGATGCATTGCCACGACAAGCGAGAATTTATTAATTTGAATGGTTCCATTTATGCGGGAAATGCAGTACCTTGCAATCACTTTGGCGTTATTAGCAGACACAAGTGTAATTCGACCACGCCAGGAAATCGATCCAGGAACTGCTACAGCTGGCAATTTCTGTTGAAATGTACAATAAAAACCAATTGTAACATATCGTTGAAGATATATATAGTTTATGAGAATCGACATTAAAATAAGACTTTTTACCAGCATTTTGTACAGACAATTGGTCTTGTTCAATGTGTGCACCATAGGTATAATTAAAACCATCCAAAATGCAGTGTTCATACGCTGTGCTATCTGTGTCAGATTATCAACAAAGTTTATGACATGCTTCAAGTCCTTCCAGTGAAATTAGGTACGCTTAGTAACATATAGATCGTTCACTATGCATCCAACATATCCTGCTTAAAAGGTGGAAAATATTATTTATTCAGAATATGGCAGAAAAATATATCATGCACACAAATTGGTAAATAGAATTTGTTACTGCCTAGGAACGGAGTAAGAAAATGAAATCGCAATTGGTTGCTTAAATAGTGATTAATTAGTTAGAACAAATACGCTGATTTTGCTAAGTAATTTGACAGCATGGAGAAAGTTGAAAGGACACTAACCTCGATCGGACTTTGATCGACCGATGACGTTGGGGAAGTAAACATCCATGTTAATTAGACCAGACTGTGGTGCACGCACTAGAATTCTATTGCCAGCTTTCAGTTCATAACACTTAGACATTTTTCTTCAAAGGTCCGCATTAAAATAGGAGTGACCATGTTTATCAAGTTTTACGCTAACCCTCATTGTAAATCCATGCTGCGTTGTCAATATGACATACTCGGAGTCATCAGCAAAGTAAAGCCCAAGATTTCCTTCTAATCATATTCTTGCAAAGCAAGGGATGTACTGCTTGAAATGAAAATTAAGATCGTAAATTAGATATATTGAAATAACAGAGCAAGATGCAAATATGAGAGTAACTGATAGAACAGATCAATATATAGATGAAAGCAAAGTACAAAAATATATAATAAAAAATAGATAATGTAACAAAGGTTTGATGCAAATATTTAGTTTGTACACTCTGCAGAAGTTTGCGCACTTTTCCCCACAAGACTCGATCTCCTCCGTTGAATTCCTCGCACTGCTAGTTGTTTGAGAAGCAGATGATCGAGACATAGTCTTTCCAAAGAGGCCCCCTTAACCGATAGATAGGCCGGTACACCTACAATCCGCCTACATCTTCTAGCTTATCATGGAAAGGTTTTCCACAACTTACTCAACTATGCCAGAGCCCATAATGACTTGTGGCTACACATGGAAGTTTCCAGCCATGAAATATCATATGATCCCTTTGAGCCTGGGTGGCATTCCATAGGGTGATCACACGGGTCCTCCGGGATCCCCTAGGGCAAACACTGGTTTCTCTAGGTGCCCATGCAAGCCACTGGTTTTTCCAGGGTGTCCCAACCATTCCACCCAGATGTGTGTTAATGTTGCCACGTGAAACTTTCCCTTAATTATTATATCTCTCATAACTTGCATGAATCTCACATACCAATCCTCGTCTACGAGCATGGCTAAGCAACATGTAATATAACGAATATTCCCGGGGTGTTTCAAAGATCATAGGTTCCTACCTTATGAACTACATAGCAAAGCCCCAATTCCCAATCCTACTCATGCAAACTTGTAAGGGTGTGAATTAATGCATAGTAAAAACTAGGTATAGGAAAAAAATATGATCAAAGTGTGAACTTGCCTTGTACTGTTGAAGAAGATTCTTCGCACTCATAATTCCAGATAGTTCTACTCGTCACACTCCGATCAGTCTATCGTAAGCAAGATATTTTATCCATACATAAGCAATCACTCAAACACCCAAAAGAAAATGCAAAGGAAGATTGTGAAAACTCCAAAAGAACCAAATCAAATTATTTTGCAAGATTAGATCCTAATTTCGGTGAAAAGTGTAGTGATGGATCAAAATATTAGATTATGCCTAGGGATTTAATTTGAAAAACGAATCAATTAAAAAACGCTATAATTTACAAGATATGATCAAGTGAAGCTTCGAGTTCAAATTTAATCGTTCAAATTTGGAAAGATCAAAAGTTGAAACTAATAATGCTACTGGATGTAGAAAGTCATTATGAACACGTAGGAAAAGAATCGATGAATTCGGAATATAGAAACAAAAGATACAAGTAATTCAATATGGCATTAAAAATGATTAAAAATTATATATTAAAAAGATAACATTAATTGCACGAACGGAAAGATTTCTTTGATACGAATCCGACACAATTGGATTTGTCGGAAACAGAGTTACGGTTAAAAAGATATGATCAAATAAAGTTTGAATATGAATCTAAACAAATTTCGAAATTTGAAAATTGCAAAAAGTTTATTTGATAGATTCACTGTATATGTGGAATCAAGATAAAAATATAGGCATTGGTTTTATCTAATTTGGATGAACGAGTAAAAAGTTATGTCTATTTAAAAAATTAGGGCCACACTGTTTTACGGAAGAAAAAATGGTATGGCTAAAATAATTCTAGGCCTGAAGTGTAAATGCAGTGACTAATTTATAAATCTAATTATTTTATTGATAAGACCCTATGATGAACAAAATAACTAACTAAGAGGAAAATTAAATTTGTACCGTATATGAGTGTAGAAATAATAAGCTACGGGAGTATATACCAAAATACGAAGAAAGATACCTTTATAAGGTAGAGAAAAGACACCTTTCAGAAGTCTCATCGGAGAGAAGAAATATATTTTTCTTTTGTGAAGTTGATCAAACCAAAATATTAATTTAACCCAAATCAGATGATTTGTGAAGACTTTATGGGTCTATATTTATAGGTGTAAGAGAGACTTAGTAATTAAAGACTAGGCAATGTGGGGCTAAACGTGGACGAAAAGAAAATAAACATAGGCGGAAAAAAGAGGTGCGCACGTATGGGCCTAAATCCTTCGATCGGCCGCGCGCGTACACTGCGCGGCAGTTTTTTTAATAATTCGTTTTTCCTGAAAAAATTTCGGGAAAAAAATAAAATAAAAATGTAAACCTTAACAAAAATAAAAAGAGAAAAAGAAAATATGGGTCAGCCTGTCTATTATGCTGCGCATTTGGGCAATAAATAATTATGGGTCGCACGTACATTTTTTAAAGTAGAAAAAGAAAAGAAAACTGAATAACGAAAATAAAACAAAACTTTATATATGCATATTATATATAAATTTTTTCATAAAATGATTTCCTAAAACATGAACATATTTTCGGCGGCAAATAAATTCCACAAAAAATGAAATAAAGCAAACAATACTACTGGTTCATTTAAAACCAAATAAAAATATTCTAAAATACCAAAATAATTCCAAAATATTTTGAATAAAACCAAATAACTCCCAATTGAAAGTGGGTTTCAAAATAACTTCGAAGGAACTTTCAATTTGATTCTTTGAAACTTCCAACTCTCTTTCTTAGCATTTGAATAATCATTTTATTTTCTCTCATGAAACTCATTGAGTTTCATAAACTTTCCGATTTGAAATATATCTAAATGGAATTCAAATCATTTCAAAACCCTTTTCATTTAAATGGAAAAAGTCATATCATCTTCACTCTAGGGTTTTGTGACGAAATGAATTTGAATTCATGGAGATCATAAACGCAAGGTGAAAGTTTGGGAAAGTCATTTCATTCCCTCTCATTCAACTTTCAAAAAGTTTCAAATTTCACTCAATTTCACACAATCAACCACACCACAATCAAACAAAAAATCAAAACAATTTATTTAATATAATATTCCATAATTTAGAATTTTGAGATGTTACACAAAGGGTGAACAATATGGTTCGGAAAATGGCTTTGAGATACATATATATGGAACTTTATTACCAGATTGTTAATGAATTGAGAAGGTTTCACCCAAGTTTGCATCAAGGATTCAAACAAGTAATGGCCGATATATACTTATTGCCCTCAACACATGCAGAATGGCCGATGGAGTGTTGATATCGTCCTTAGAACCAACATGGTACAAGTTATTTTTCGGCACCCTAGCTATGTCGAAAAACATGGGGCATGTGTTGACGCTCAAAAGTGGCACATTCATAAAATTAGCTTAGGTTATATCAAGACTAATTCAAACTTATGATTGGAAGTCATCATAGAATGTCTCTCTTCAAGAAGATCAAGAGGGATACGAAGATGGTCTAAAACAGAGCTCGGACGCAAAAGTTATGATAAGTTCAGAGATGCTCATGTTGACACCAGATTAAAGAATGACTTGAAACTCAATTAAGATTGCCTCTTATGGAAAATATTTCAGCATGAAAGTTGTGCGTCTCATTGAAACGATTAATGTTTTCTATAAAATTCGTCTTAATCTGATGTTGTATGCAACCTGTGGAGGCAAAACAAGGTCAGAAACAGAAGCTGCAGAGTCATTTCGTACCGACCGAATTGATTGACTCGGTGAGGCCGAGTTGATCCGGGAAGGGTACAGAGAGTTGGCAACATTCACTCGGCAGGATCGAAGCAAACCAATCAGTGAGACTGAGTTGATCTGGGAAGGATAGAGAGAGTTGGCAATGTTCACTCGGTGGGACCAAAACAAACCAACCAGTGAGACCGAGTTGTTTCAGAAAATTGCCAAAGATTCTTGTCCGAGTTAAGTTAGGGTTTTTTATGTTTTGGACGGATTTTTTAGTCCTTTGTCACATCCCCAGCTTCACCTTGCATTAGGATAGCACTTGTCTGTTCTATCATGTTTAAGTTTTCCAGAAAGTTGAAATGGGGTTTGATCAAACCCTAGCACCAAAAGAACTCAACTAGGTTCAACCTAAAAATATTTTCATTGACCCAAAATGCCTTTGAAAATGTTCATGATTTTTGAATTGGTCTAGAACCTTTGTCAAAAATGGTGCACACTTTTATAGGGCCATTCTGGATTTTTTGAATTAAATCTTAAAGTATTTGCATTTGGGCATTTAAATGCTATATACTATTTTAAATGTCCAAATATTCATGAACTAAAATGTTTACTGTTGGAAATAATCCAAATAGTAGCCTCAAGCAGTTTCATGAATTTTGAGCTTGTTTTAGTATTTTACATAAAGCCAAAACAAATGCAAAAAATAGAAAAACAGAAAGAAATTAGAAAGAGAGAGAGAGAAGAGTTACCTGGCCCACCTACCTGTAGCCGGCCCAGCTCACTGGCCCAGCCCACCTGGCCCCTCCCCTGTCGTCTTCCTCGTGACAGAAGGACGCCGAGCGTGTGCCCCGTGCGCGCGGCCACGCGCCCCGGCCACCTCCTGCTTCCCGTCGTTGCCCGACGCGCCTGGACTCCTTCACGAGTGCCACGCAGCCCCCCCGACCCCTCTCTCACTCTCCCTCGTCCTCATCGCCTTTCCCTGCTCTCTCCCTCGTAGGTGCCCGAATGCCACCGTCGCCGCCGTTCACCATAGCCGCGGCCACCGTCCACCCCTCGCCTCGCCGACTCGCCCAGAGGCTCTGCCTCGTTCCTCTCTTCCTCCTCGCCGAGCCGCCCGACGCCGGAAGCCCCTGGACGCTGTCTGCGCCGCCGTTCCCCACGTCAGCTGCCGGCAATCCTTGCCGTCGATTCACCGACTCCGATGCCTCCCCGAGCCCACTGAGACGCGTGCTGCAACCTATGTGAGCTCCTTCGTCGTTTTCCCCTCCTCCCCATGCCTCTTGATCACCGTAGCCACCGTTTCGACCGAAGCCGAAGCTCGCCGCCGCTCGGGCTGGTCGCCGGCGCCATCCCGGTGACCTTTTGGTCACACCACCATGTCCAACGAGTTTGTGAGCGTTCGTAGAGGCCGTAAGTGCAAACCTCAGCTCCTCCCGCGCACCGTTTCGTCGAATCAGTCGCCACCCGAGCTCTGGCCGCCGCCGCGCTGCTCGCCGTCGTCGTTTCCGGCCGCCCAGGCCCGGCGACCACCATCGTTGGATGTGCGAGAGCGCCAGCAAGCCGTAGCAGCAAACCGCGCCTCGAATGGTGCCATGTGGTCATTTTCCGACGCGCCCCGCCATCTCGGCACTCGCCGGCGGCGAGCCGCCGGCTAGTTTGACCCGCCTGACCAGGGGTTTGACTCCCCCTGGGTCTTTGACATGTGGGGCCAGCCCCCTGCTAATTACCTACTTTAGGTTTATTTAAAGTAGGATTAGCCCCTGGTTCACTGATGTGTGGGCCCAAGCCCCTGGTTAATTAGTGTTAACTAACTTAGTTAATTAGCTGGGTCACTGACACGTGGGGCCCATGCCCTGTTAATCTCTAGTTTAGTTCTTTACTTTTTTTTAGTTAGCCCTGAGAGACTGACCAGTGGGACCCACTGGTCAGGTTTGACCCTGGCCACCCTGTTGACTGCTGACATCACAGTGACGTCATGCTGACGAAGTAATGTTTTCTGGGATTTTAAAATAAATCAGAAATGATTTATTTATTTCAGAAAATAGCCAAAACCTCTAAAAATCACACAAAATAATCTATAACTCCAATGAAAATAAGTTATATATAAGAAAAATGATCAAAAAAATTCAAGGAATCTGTTTATGGCATTTTCATGCATGTTTGAACAAGTTAAACCTGTTGATCAGGTCAAATCAATTAAATGGCATTTGAATAATCACATATGGAGTTTGGATTTGAACCTTTGGTTCAAATCAACCTCATTTAAATTGTTGCTAGTTGCATTAGCTCAAACCACAACATATGGCCATGTCATGATCATGCATCATATTGTTGCATTGCATTGATTGTGTTCCTTCTCTGTTGCCGGTATTTGTCCCCTCTCAGTAGACGACGTTCCGACGATGAGTTCGATGACACCGATGAAGAACTATTACTATCTTCAGAAATGCCAGGCAAGCAAAACCCCATTGAGCATTCCGATACAATCCCAGTCTCTCGCTCTTGCTCTCTTTTACTGCATTAGGACAACAACGCTTCAACTGTTGCCTGCTGCGGTAGTTGAACCCCTTTCCACTGCATGACCTGTCATTGCCACAGTAAATAGTTGAAACCCACTAGCATGAGTAGGAGTTGTTTGAGCCATGTTGTGCCTACTCGTTCATGCTTTCTGGTTATGCCTGCTATTGCTTAGAGTTGTGTCAGGTCTGATTCATCGGGGATGAATTGGAATGTGGTTAACATGTCCTACTGTGTGAGCTAAGTGTGTGAACACGATTTGGTAAAGGTAGCGATGAGAGGCCATGTAGGAGTACATGGTGGGTTGTCTCATTGCAGCCGTCCTCAGGAACTGAGTTCTGTGTTGGTTGATCCATGACCAGTTACTACCATACATTGGGCCCGAAACCAATGGACCCTCTCGAATTATTAACTGCCCTTGTCCTCTGTCCAGGAGTTGCAACTAGTTTCTGGTGTTTGTAGTTTACTGGAGGTCGTGCGCAGCGCTGACCCTCGGGGTGGCTGTGACGCGGCAGGTACGTGGCCGGGTGTACTGGTCGCCCGTTTGGTGACTCGAGAACCCTGTACACATCGTTTGGGGCCGTGAGCGACATCCCGGCCGGATCTCCCCACGGATGGAGCCCAAATAGGCGATAAACCTGGACTAGGGACTTGTGTGGTTAGTCAGGTCGTGGCCGACACCCTCGCTGGGCTTCCGCTTGAAGGTTGCCGAGTACATGTCGTGTAAACGGCGATAAGTGGTGAGAGCGTGTGTGAAAAAGTACACCCCTGCAGGGTTATAAATGATCTATTCGAATAGCCGTGTCCGCGGTAATGGACTTCTGGGTTACCTTTATAGTTCATAGACAAGTGGAAGTTGATACTCTAAAACACGCAAGATAAGCGTGAGTGCTATGGATGGCCTTCTCGTAGGGAGATGGGAGCGGATCCATAGTGGTGTATTGGTTGGTGAATATGTGGACTCGTGTGCGCCACCTCAAAAGAGTTACTTGCAGTTGTAGTTTAGAATAGCCACCGAGTCAAAGCTGGCTTGCTGCAGTCAAACTCCACCATCCCCTTTGTGATACTGATGCATATGTAGCTAGTTCTGATGTAAGTCTTGCTGAGTACCTTTGTACTCACGTTTGCTTAATTTATGTTTTTGTAGAGAGACTTCAGTCTCACTAGTGGTTCCGCGTGGGCTTCGACGTTTAGCTTGTTACCTCAGCTACGATCTTGTACGCTTGGGAGGGTCTTATAGATAGTCAGGCTTCTCAACCTTCTTCATTTGTAGTTGTCTGTACTCAGAAATGTTATGCTTCCGTTGCCTGTATGCTCTGTATGTTGGGTCATGTGACCTCTGTTTGTAATAAATGTTATGATGGCTCTTCTGGGCCTTTATCTATATGAGTTGTTGAGTTATGTTGTGATGCCATGTTGTACAACACATACTTGCATGTTATGCGTACGTGTAATGTGTATAGTTGTTTACCCTTGGTAGCCTATCTTACATGGAAATGCCTCCTAGTGCTTCCACTGATCCTTGGTATCTTGCTACTACTCCGGAACACTTAGGCTGGCCGGCATGTGTCCTTCTTCGTTCCTATGTCAGTCCCTTAGGGGAAATGTCACACGTTGTTCCTTTAAGTCCTTGTAGCTTGCTACGACCTGGGTTCATACGTTGATGACCGACACGTTCGTTGCTGGGTCATGTATGCCTGTCTTTGTAATTTAGTGCCACTTTTGGTTTATAACTAGTCATGTCGGCCCGAGTTCTCTGTCATATGGATGCTAGCGACACTATCATATATGTGTGCCAAAATGTGCAAACGGTCCCGGGCAGGTAAGGTGGCACCCGTGGGGATGCCGTGCGTGAGGCCGCAAAGTGATATGATGTGTTACAGGCTAGACCTGTGTGACTTAGGATCGGGGTCCTGACAGCTTTGGTATCAGAGTCTAACTGCCTGTAGGATTAGTAAGCCAAACTGGTCGAAGTCGTGTCTAGAAATTCTTTAGTTATGTAAGGGAATTGTTTCTGGAAGGGAACGTAAGGCTCTTTTTACTCCTTTACCCTATGACCTTCTGATCTGAGTCACCTTCTTCTTTCTACGGGGATTAAGAACGAGGATTCTCATTCTATTTATCAGGATCACGTTAATGGTGGATTCAACCCTCAGTTCAGTTTCTACTACTTCCGTTTGTTCAACTGTTGGTCTCAGAACCTTGACATTATGATGTTAAGTGGATATGCTACCCTTTTTGCTTGGATCTCAAAAGTATTTTCGAGCATTTATAGCCGTTATGCTGTCCGAGTCATCCCAGGTTTCGAAATAGTCTGATGCATTTGCAAACCTTTCATCCCTATTTCCGATGTTCTTTTAGGCCTGATTAATCACACTAGTCGGTGTGTGGAGGTACTCTGTTACCTCGACACATATGTTGGAGTTATTATTATGACCCTAGGTATATTAGAGAATCACCCAGTAATCTAGCAGTGCTTATATTTCCGGTGTGATGATTCTGGCCATTATTCTCGAAAGCATCCCGTGATGCCATTTAGTTAGTAGGCATTCTATTTCTTGGTTCTTGAACCCAAGATTCATTCTACCTACTTTATGTTGGTAGTATTTGCTCGTCCCTTTAGGATATTAGTAACCTTGTGATAGTCCTCGAGGTCCGTGGTTATCGTTCTTCCAATACCATGAACCATCATGGCAGGAGTTCTTCTGAACCAAAAGATCACAACTAGAGTGCTCTTGAGTAGTACTCCATTCATATTGTGACTCTGCCAATTCTACCTTTCTGCATGGGTTATCCAGAAGAAATAGGTTGAACTAGTTCGACATACTGATCTATGCACCCACAACTCAGAAAGTTATATGTTCCTTTGAGTTGTCCCCTTTTAGTTGTATTATGACCATCGTCTATCAGTTGATAGTCAGGAGTAGTTGTGCACTCGTGTTCATCGATGCCTTTTACTCTTGTGGTCCGTCAAGCCATTCTATTCTGGAATGACTAGGAGAAACAAACTCCAGTACCTTATCCATATCCAGGATTGGGTCAGAGCAGTTGTATCCCGCAGATCAAAATGCCAATCCGGCTTTTGTTCCGTTTTACCTTGGAGTGTTACCCTCTTTTATGTCAAGAATGTCATGGGAATTGCACAACCTCCTATAAACTCTTGATACAGTAATACTTCTCACCATCGTCATTCATTCCTCGGTCTCCGTGTTGTTATAACCGGAATACCGACAAGTGAATTGTGATGTGTGAAATCAGTACTCCTAGCAACCCTGTTGCTTGGTAGTTAATGGACGATAATCTCATTCTTAGCGTGCTGGTTACTGAATCATCATTCTAAGATTGATCGTGCTACCTAGTCCATCTTACTTGCTGCACTCTTCGATCAATGAGTTAGGATTGTGTCAATCTCTCGCTCTTTTGATCATATCATCTTGCCCCGAAAAGCAAGATTGATCTCGAGCTTCCTAACATATCGGTGGTTCGTGATTTTCCGAATATCTTCTCGGAAGTATTACCAGGTTGATCCCTGATCGTTATGTTGAGCTCTTGATCAAGTTGGTTTACATATAAACCACCCCTTCTCCAAGAATCTGTGTCGGATACCCTGAACTAGTTGGTTAAGCTAGACAACAACTTGGAGAGTTGGAAGATGGAAGCTTATCCGATTTAGTTCATCTTAAGGGATATATTGTATGTGTGTTGACAAAAGATGATATCTTCATCGATTGATCCTCGTGACCAGTTGTTGGACCTATTGTCTTGCCAAAACTTTGATTTGAGTGTGGGCTATCCACAAATCAAATCAGAACCAACGATGTTCTTAATGTTGTCTTACTCGTGGTTGATCCCTCGAGCATACACCGTTACATCTATTGGTCTGACCAATGCCATCACCTTGTTCACATAGTTATGGAATTCCATTTTATGGAAGCCTCGATGAATTGTTGTTGAGCCCATCGGCAACATGTTTATTCCCTCCATGATTCATGTTGAACATTAAAGCTAGTGTTGGAAACTTTGTAAGCATTATCTTCATGTCCCGTTCATGAGGTATATGTTGGATGAGAGAAGAGACTTTTCCTAATTCATGTGTAATTGATGTAAGTTGCCACCGTGAGTTCGAGAAAGTTGTTTTGCTTCCTATGGAATCATCCCAAGTCAGTCATGCATACGTGCGAAGTATTCTGTGGTTTGGAGACTTGCAACCTTCACTCTATATGTATCCCTAGCACACCAAGCCACTGATTGATTTATTTAAGGATAAGAAGTTCAAATGCTATTCCCGAAGGGCCCAGACGGACATGCACAAGACTTCGTTGTCTTCAATGAGGATTCCCAATCTGAACTCGGTAGTATTTTGTTATAAGACTACTATGTGGTCATGTTTGTCCGGGACAACGTGTTCACATGTACGTAGCAGAACTAGCTCATGTTTTGGAGCTTGCTATCGTAGTTCACCCCCCCCCCGCGAGAATCTCAGAACGCCGTCTCGTCGATTTGTGTTGCAAACTTTCATTTTTCTTTCTAGACTCGATGATTCTGGAATATCCTGACACCAACCAGAACTGAATCTCAGGCAGATATGATGGTTGGAGCATTTTCCAAGAGCTATAATATTGGTCTCTCGATAACCGGTAAAGTGGATGTCATGGCCAACACACCCAGCCGGAAGACCTATTGTTGTAGTATCTTGATTGAAGAAGTTAGGCACCTCCCCATAAGGACTTCGTAGGATTTACTCCCTAGTTGTTCCTTATGGATTTTTGTGCTCCTGAAGTCCGACCTTTTACTTGACGTTCTAGGTACCAAACCATTTTAATAAATGGGTTGTGCTAGCGAGAACATTAGAAGCGGAGTGCTAAATGTCTCTCGGTCGATCGTCCAGATTTTGCCCCTTTGACCCCGCTAAGGTGAAATCTGAGAAAGTGTTATCTTCCTTTGCATCTGCACCATCCGTCATTATTTTTCATGGTAGTATGTGTTGTTGCCAGGATCCTTGACATGGATATTGGTAAAACCTTGATGAATATGGGAATGCTCAAGTTCTTGAGAGCACGCACAAGCACTAGGTGTTATCACTGGCACTAACCGGGATTGCTCCCAGTGTTCTTGGTTATGCTATAACCTCTCAAAGAATAGATTCACTCTCTACTGTTGGGTTTTTCCCAGTTACCAGAATCATTCCTAGCATTGCATTTTGTTCCCAGCTTGCACCTCAGTAATTGTTGTCCCAGATCATCTTCAAAGTGGACTTGCCATGGGTCCCATCCATTTCCGGTGATAGGCAAAAATAACTCATGCATTGTCTTCAACAAGGTAGTCCACATCGCCCATTCTAATCGAAGTATGTCATTCTTTTGGACTCCTTCAAATGATTGCTTGAGTTTTACTTTAGGTTGGTATAGAGGGTTACAATGATCCCTTTATCAAAAGTAATTCTTTTTGCCACTTCAGGGAATAATTCTACGAGTCACCTTCTCTAAGGTGCACCGTCTGGTGACATCGATCAACAACTTCCTTAGGTGTGGAATTATTGCCTACCAAGTGAACCTTCTTCATTTGCTTCACTCCATCCCTCTGGATGTGTGTTCCGCGTCTCAGCTCAAGAGATGTTCCAATGTCTCACTCCATGAGTTGATCTCGAGTTGCTCGATCTTTCACAACATCAATTACCGTAGAGTTTCTTTCGTCATCACCGTGTTGGACAAAGACCTCGAAAGCAATGATGTCAAGATCAACATGAGGCAAGCAATCAACATTCATATGAAGGACAGTTGGATCATGAAGATCGTGTTAGCCTTTTGTCCCTCTGTTTTCTTACCCTACGCTTGAATCTCGGGACGAGATTCTTGTTTAGCGGGGGTGAGTTTTCACATCCCCAGCTTCACCTTGCATTAGGATAGCACTTGTCTGTTGCATCATGTTTAAGTTCTCCAGAAAGTTGAAATGGGGTTTGATCAAACCCTAGCACCAAAAGAACTCAACTAGGTTCAACCTAAAAATATTTTCATTGACCCAAAATGCCTTTGAAAATGTTCATGATTTTTGAATTGGTCTAGAACCTCTGTCAAAAATGGTGCACACTTTTATAGGGCTATTCTGGATTTTTGAATTAAATCTTAAAGTATTTGCATTTGGGCTTTTAAATGCTATATACTATTTTAAATGTCCAAATATTCATGAACTAAAATGTTTACTGTTGGAAATAATCCAAACAGTAGCCTCAAGCAGTTTCATGAATTTTGAGCTTGTTTTAGTATTTTAGATAAAGCCAAAACAAATGCAGAAAATAGAAAAATAGAAAGAAATTAGAAAGAGAGAGAGAGAGAAGAGTTACCTGGCCCACCTACCTATAGCTGGCCCAGCTCACTAGCCCAGCCCACCTGGCCCCTCCCCTGTCATCTTCCTCGTGACAGAAGGACGCCGAGCGTGTGCCCCGTGCGCGCGGCCACGCGCCCCGGCCACCTCCTGCTTCCCGCCGCTGCCCGACGCGCCTGGACTCCTCAACGAGTGCCACGCAGCCCCCCGACCCCTCTCTCACTCTCCCTCCTCCTAATCTCCTTTCCCCGCTCTCTCCCTCGCACGTGCCCGAACGCCACCGTCACCGCCGTTCGCCATAGCCGCGGCCACCATCCACCCCTCACCTCGCCGACACGCCCAGAGGCTCTGCCTCGTCCCTTTCTTCCTCCTCGCCGAGCCGCCCGACGCCGGAAGCCCCTGGACGCTGTCTGCACCGCCGATCCCCTCGTCGGCTGTCGGCGATCCTCGCCGTCGATTCACCGACTCTGATGCCTCCCCGAGCCCACTGAGACGCGTGCTGCAACCTATGTGAGCTCCTCCGTCATTTGCCCCTCCTTCCCATGCCTCTTGATCACCGTAGCCACCGTTTCGATCAAAGCCGAAGCTCGCCGCTGCTCGGGCTGGTCGCCGGCGCCATCCCGGTGACCTTTTGGTCACACCACCATGTCCAACGAGTTTGTGAGCGTTCGTAGAGGCCGTAGGAGCAAACCTCAGCTCCTCCCGCGCACTGTTTCGTCGAATCCATCGCCACCCGAGCTCCGGCCGCCGCCGCGCTGCTCGCCGTTGTTGTTTCCGGCCGCCCCAGGCCCGGCGACCACCATCGTTGGATGCGCGAGAGCGCCAGCAATCCGTAGCAGCAAACCGCGCCTCGAATGGTGACATGTGGTCGTTTTCCGACGCGCCCCGCCATATCGGCACTCGCCGGCGGTGAGCCGCCGGCCAGTTTGACCCGCCTGACCAGGGGTTTGACTCCCCCTGGGTCTTTGACATGTGGGGCCAGCCCCCTGCTAATTACCTACTTTAGGTTTATTTAAAGTAGGATTAGCCCCTGGCTCACTGACGTGTGGGCCCATGCCCCTGGTTAATTAGTGTTAACTAACTTAGTTAATTAGTTGGGTCACTGACACGTGGGGCCCAGGCCCTGTTAACCTCTAGTTTAGTTCTTAACTCTTTTTTAGTTAGCCCTGAGAGACTGACCAGTGGGACCCACTGGTCAGGTTTGACCCTGGCCGCCCTGTTGACTGCTGACATCACAGTGACGCCATGCTGACGAAGTAATGTTTTCTGGGATTTTAAAATAAATCAGAAATGATTTATTTATTTCAGAAAATAGCCAAAACCTCTAAAAATCACAGAAAATAATCTATAACTCCAATGAAAATAAGTTATATATGAAAACTGGTCAGAAAAATTCAAGGAATCTGTTTATGGCATTTTCATGCATGTTTGAACAAGTTAAACCTGCTGATCAAGTCAAATCAATTAAATGGCATCTGAATAATCACATATGGAGTTTGGATTTGAACCTTTGGTTCAAATCAACCTCATTTAAATTGTTGCTAGTTGCATTAGCTCAAACCACAGCATATTGCCATGTCATGATCATGCATCATATTGTTGCATTGCATTGATTGTGTTCCTTCTCTGTTGCCGGTATTTGTCCCCTCTCAATTGACGACGTTCCGACGATGAGTTCGATGACACCGATAAAGAACTATTACTATCTTCAGAAGTGCCAGGCAAGCAAAACCGCATTGAGAATTCCGATACAATCCCACTCTCTCACTCTTGCTCTCTTTTACTGCATTAGGACAACAACGCTTCAACTGTTACCTGCTGCGGTAGTTGAACCCCTTTTCACTGCATGACCTGTCATTGCCACAGTAAATAGTTGAAACCCACTAGCAAGAGTAGGAGTTGTTTGAGCCATGTTGTGCCTACTCGTTCATGCTTTTTGGTTATGCCTGCTATTGCTTAGAGTTGTGTCAGGGCTAATTCATCGGGGATGAATTGGAATGTGGTTAACATGTCCTATTGTGTAAGCTAAGTGTGTGAACACGATTTGATAAAGGTAGCGATGAGAGGCCATGTAGGAGTACATGGTGGGTTGTCTCATTGCAGCCGTCCTTAGGAACTGAGTTTTGTGTTGGTTGATCCATGACCAGTTACTACCATACACTGGGCCCGAAACCAATGGACCCTCTCGACTTATTAACTGCCCTTGTCCTCTGTCCAGGAGTTGCAACTAGTTTCTGGTGTTTGTAGTTTGCTGGAGGTCGTGCGCAGCGCTGACCCTCGGGGTGGGCTGTGACGTGGCAGGTACGTGGCCGAGTGTACCGGTCGCCCGTTTGGTGACTCGGGAACCCTGTACACATCGTTTGGGTCCGTGAGCGACACCCTAGGCGGATCTCCCCACGGATGGAACCCAAATAGGAGATAAACCTGGACTAGGGACTTGTGTGGTTAGTCAGGTCGTGGCCGACACCCCCACTGGGCTTCTGCTTAAAGGTTGCCGAGTACATGTCGTGTAAATGGCGATAAGTGGTGAGAGCGTGTGTGAAGAAGTACACCCCTGCAGGGTTATAAATGATCTATTCGAATAGCCGTGTCCGCGGTAATGGACTTCTGGGTTACCTTTACAGTTCATAGACAAGTGGAAGTGGATACTCTAAAACACGCAAGATAAGCGTGAGTGCTATGGATGGCCTTCTCGTAGGGAGACGGGAGCGGATCCATAGTAGTGGATTGGTTGGTGAATATGTGGACTCGTGTGCGCCACCTCAAAAGAGTTACTTGCAGTCGTAGTTTAGAATAGCCACCGAGTCAAAGCTGGCTTGCTGCAGTCAAACTCCACCATCCCCTTTGTGATACTGATGCATATGTAGCTACTTCTGATGTAAGTCTTGCTGAGTACCTTTGTACTCACGTTTGCTTAATTTATGTTTTTGCAGAGAGACTTCAGTCTCACTAGTGGTTCCGCGTGGACTTCGATGTTTAGCTTGTTACCTCAGCTACGATCTTGTACGCTTGGGAGGGTCTTGTAGATAGTCAGGCTTCTCATCCTTCTTCATTTGTAGTTGTCTGTACTCAGACATGTTATGCTTCCGTTGCCTGTATGCTCTGTATGTTGGGTCATGTGACCTCTGTTTGTAATAAATGTTATGATGGCTCTTCTGGGCCTTTATCTATATGAGTTGTTGAGTTATGTTGTGATGCCATGTTGTACAACACATACTTGCATTTTATGCGTACGTGTAATGTGTATTGCTATGTGTGGGATCCGACACCGAGTTGTTTACCCTTGGTAGCCTATCTTACAGGGAAATGCCTCCTAGTGCTTCCACTGAGCCTTGATAGCTTGTTACTGCTCCGGAACACTTAGGCTGGCAGGCATGTGTCCTTCTTCGTTCCTGTGTGCCAGGCCCAAGATGCGATGCTATCCCGATCACGTGACACTTACGTGATTGGGGCATAACCGCATTTCGGGCGCTTAGCAAGATGGATATCATTACATCATACCATACATACATACATGGGGGATACAACAATACATACAAGTCATATGAATACAACAATATCAATACAAGGCATCCGACTACGGATGCAAACATGAAAAGCACAACGACATCCATTTGCTATCCCAGGCTGCCGACCCGGAACCTAACCCAAGACTGAAGAAGAAGAAGAAGAAGAAGAAAGAACTCCAACACAACGATCAACGCTCTCACGTCAAGTCATCGGAAACCTGCACGTGCAACTGTTGTTGTAGTATATGTGAGCCACGAGGACTCAGCAATCCATAACCATGGGTAACAAGACTAGCAAAGCTTAATGGGTAGGAAGAGGTTAAGTGGTGAGGTTGCAGCAGCAGCTAAACAATATATGGTGGCTAACTTACGAGTACAAGAATAAGATGAGCATCTACGCAAGCGGTTGCAACTAGTAGTGATCGCTAAAGATCCTAAACTACCTACGAGTCAAACATAACCCCACCGTGTTCTCTTCTCAAAGTGAAAAGAGACAGTCACGGTTACTCACACAGTTGTGTGTTTTACTTCGGATCCTCTGTCAAGTTTTCTACAACCGGACATTAACAAATTCCAATCTGCCACATAACCGCGGGCACGGCTTTCGAAAGATCATAACCCTGTAGGGGTGTCCCAACTTAGCCCATCACAAGCTCTCACGATCAGCTGAAGTAATAATAATTATTACCCCTTATCTTAGGGAAATCCGATCAGGCTCGGTATCCCGGTGCACAAGACATTTCGACAATGGTAAAAAAAGTCCAGCAAGACCTCCCGGCGTGCCGACACCCTGATAGTAGCCGCGCGTATCTCGTCTCAGGCCACGTCCGGATGGGCGATTATACGAGTAAAACCAGCCCTCGGGTTTCCCCAAGGTGGCCCCGCATACTCCCCATTTGGGACCAACACCATCAGCATTGGCCCCCTGCTATGTAGAAGAATACTCGGGGACGCGACCCCCTATGCAATTTAATTAATTAATTAAGTTGTTATTATGAGGCAAATTAATACCAATGTTGGGCCTTGCAGGAGGAGTTTTATTCAAAGATGAAGTGTCAAGGGGTCCCCATATACCCAACCGTGTAAGGAACGCAAAATCAAGGAACATAATGCCGGTTTATCGGCTCCTAAGGTGGCATGAGTGGAACAAAACACCGAGCAAAAGGCCAAGCCTTCCACCCATGCCCAGTATATAGGTGTGTTAATAATAATAGTAGATATTGTGATATTCCCAAAGCATCAAGTTCCAACATGGAACAAATCTTCATCTTCACCTGCAACTAGCAACGCTATAAGAGGGGCTGAGCAAGCGAGTAACATAGCCAAACAATGGTTTGCTGGGAAGGTGTCAAAGGTTAGAGGTTTCATGGCAACAAGGAGAGGGGCTGGCAATAAGGATGGGTAGCGCGAAATATAACGATAGCATCGAGACAACTAAGCATGGCAATGGTAGTAAAGGTATCCAAGGGTATGGTCATCTTGCCTGAGATCCCACAAGGAAGAAGAACGGATCCATGAAGAAGACGAAGAAGAAGCCTTGAAGACGAACCACGGGTAGACGAACGAATCCTCACGATCGCAACGGAACAAGTACTAACGAGAAGAAGCAAGAATACGGTAAACACACAACACAAGAACATGACAAGATGCTCAAACAAGTATGATGCAAGACAAGTCTATATATGATGCAATACATGGCAAGGGATGAAGCACACAAGAACAACACCAAACAACAAGTTTAAATGAGGCCGGAATCAACATATAACAAATCTGGTAAGTCCTCATATGCACAATTTGAAATTAGTCCACATCTGAACAAACCTTAAGTTAAAGTTGTTAAACAGCAGGTTAACATGCACCATGAAGATCTACATGAAATTCTAGTCAAGTTTCATATAAAGTTTGTTTAATTCGGAGCTACGGCCTAGAAGATATGAGCAAAACAAGACAAGCATGTCATCGGTGCAAGATGCACCCAAGCATCAAGCAAACACACTCCAAACATGAAAACAACATGATATTATGCTTCTACATGCAAAATCACACTTTTCATATATGGCACACTCAAAATGGAGCAACGGGCTAAAGGATACGAGCAAAACAAGTTACAAGGCAAAGCTGAAGTTAACAGCCACATAGCAACTTTGGAGCAAGATATATATATATATATATGCTACAGCACTCAAACATGTTAACAAGAAGCATGGATGTGAAATAGACATGATACTTAACAAGTATGAACTTAGAACACACCGAAAAGCTTGCTGGAACACATTTAACCAAGCATGGCAAGTTGCAATAAAATTATCCAGACTTAGTCAAAATCTGGGAAGGCAAAAACAACATCACGATGCTGCCTTCGGAGGCATAAAACAACAAGCATATCAACTCTAATAAGAACATAAGGAGCATGGACATGAATTAGACATATCCTACAGCAAACAACTCCATTGGAGCAACTCCATAGGAGGCATGGATCAATAGCAACAAGCTATACCATTTTGATCGTGCTCTTAAAAACCTGACAAATATAATTTATGGCAACTTGAGAGCAAGAAATAAATAAGCTACAGCAAGCCATATGAGCAAATAAGGGCATGGATTGATAGACAATAACATGGACAACATGACATGATCATTGGCTACTCCAAAACAAGCATGGATTTGACTAGGGCATCAACCAAACATAGCATCAGGTTATAACAGATTCCAGACTTAGCAGTTTTTTCACTAAGTATAAAATAGTAACAACAACATGGCATGTTTACAAGGTTTTTTAAGTCACCTCAAGGCATATCATGGAAAATGAATTGCACCACAGCAAAGACCATATAATGGTGCTTCTAAAACATCTGGACATGTGGCATGAGGACAAACACATCAATAGCAAAGAGCAATTGAAATCAGCATCTCATAACAAGTTTTAGCTCTTAACTTCCACATGCACTTTTGCAACAGAGATTAACATGGCAATATGGATTCAAACAAGCATGCTACAGCAACCACCATGTAGTACACTTCACAATGAACATTTTGACATATCGTATGCTCCATTTGGATAAACATGCACAAAGTTATCATATCTCAAACATGGCATCAAATTAACAAGTAACAGCAGTTATAACAAGTAGCACTCTTGCAACAGAGATTAGGGCATCAAGATGAAGTCAAACAAGCATGGCACAATGGAACAAAGTGTAGAGCATATCACCATGATCATTTTGACATATCATTCACTCAATTTGGACATACACACAAATAATTACACCCTCACAAAGTATGCAACAAATATGACAGAAAAAGGACTTAGCAGTTTTTTTAATGACTTAGGAAAAAAGCACAAGGTGCGAAATAGCTATCATGCGCACGGGCAGGGAATAGACGGGCAGAGCTCACCATGGGCCTGGCCCAGAACTGGAGAGGAGGAGATGGGCTTGGGCGCGATAGGAGCCGGCTGGACTGGGCCTCGGAGGCCCACGCGGAGGCTGGCGGAGGGAGCTCGGCCGCGGGCGAGGCCGGCCCACGTGCGGTCGTCCGCCTGGTCGTCGTGCTCCTCCCGAGCGGGCGAGGTGGCGACGCCGGCAGAGGATGGCGAGGGCGGAGGGCGCGTCGGAGGCCGGGGACGGAGCGGATCCCGGCGGAGGCGGCTGGACCTGGCGCGGGCCCACTCCAGGCCTGGCGGGCCACGATGGCGGGGGAGGCGCGGGAGGCCAGGTGGCGCGCGCCGATTTGCCCGGGGCGGCGGCGGATCTGAGGTGGCATCGCCTGATTGGCTGCGGTGAGGTGTCCGGCGTACATGTCCGGCGCGGATGGACATGTCCGGCGGCGCTAGAGGAACGGGGCTAGGGTTCATCCGCGAAAAAGGAGAGGGAGCTAGGAGTGTCCAAATGAGGAGCGGTTCGCGGCCACGCGATCATGATCCGACGACCGAGAGCATGGAGGGGGTTAGAATGGGTTTGGTGGGCTGTGTGAAAGGGGTGTTGGTCCAAAAGGAAAAAGGCTTCCGGCGGTTAACACGTTTAACCGTTGGGCTATCAAACGAGCTCCGAATGCGACGAAACTTGACAGGTGGTCTACCTATGCTATAATAAGACCACACGCCAAGTTTCAACCCATTCTGAGAACGTTTTCGGCCACTCATAAAATGAATATTCGGAGGTGCCGCGGGCGCGTGCAAGTGTGTCTGGGCTCAGAACGGACAACGGAGAGGACGGGCGGACTCGGGCGGATGCAAGTTTTGAAAACATGATGATGCAACACACATGATGACATGGAAAAATGCAACACGCAAGTAGATGACATGGAAACGGCGATGAATAACTAGCTGACACCTGGCGCACCGGTCTCGGGGTGTCACACTGTGTCTGTCCCTTAGGGGGAATGTCACACGTTGTTCCTTTAAGTCCTTGTAGCTTGCTACGACTTGGGTTCATACGTTGATGACCGACACGTTCATTGCTGGGTCATGTATGCCTCTCTCTGTAATTTAGTGCCACTTTTGGTTTATAACTAGTCATGTCGGCCCGGGTTCTCTGTCATATGGATGCTAGCGACACTATCATATATGTGTGCCAAAATGCGCAAACGGTCCCGGGCCAGGTAAGGTGGCACCCGTGGGGATACCGTGCGTGAGGCCGCAAAGTGATATGATGTGTTACAGGCTAGACCTGTGTGACTTAGGATCGGGGTCCTGACATCCTTTTCTTGTACGGGAAGTCCAGCCGCCTCATAAATAGATGAGAGGTGATGGCTGATTGAACAACACACAGTCGAAGAACTAAATCTATCACTTTTACCTTTACCTTTACCTTCTCCCTTAGTTCTTCTTCTTCCTCATTCTTCGTTTGTTCTTCTTGTTGCAGGGCGGCAACCCATGAGGCCCTAGGGGCGATCAGGTCGACTTAGGACAGCCCATAGCCGCCACGAGCCCTGAAGGGGTCCCTCCTAGGCAAGTAGGGTTTCGGGTCCTGAAAAGCGCCCGCCGGATTTCTTGCATACCGTGCTTACAGACGGGTCTCCTTCGATGTGAACTGCGGTGCATCACCCCGACGTCGAGGGTACACGGTAACATGTTCGTGTGCAAACACAACGCATGCATTGATTCTCACTCATAGAGCGAGAGGTGACTACTTAACAATGCATCCACGGGATCAAGCGGCTAGGAGTTTTGATCTTTTTTTCCTCACTCACGCAGTCACACTCTAAGAGCATCTCCAACCGGGGCCCTATATCCATCTCAAACATTTGCGTAGCTTGTCTCTTCACTGACCGGTCACAAAAAGTTAATTCAACATGACCTCTCAAACGGCCCTCAAATGTCCGGACTGACCGGCACCCCTTACATCCGTCCCAAATGTAAGGCGGATATGAGGCGCGTCTACCACGGCAGCCCGGACCACCACTGGCCCACCCCGGACCCCACTGGAAAACACCAATCCAAGCGACAAGCTCAAACGCTATCTCACTCTCTTCCTCTCTCTCTCACTCCGTCCACTCCTCTCCCTCTCTGGGTCCTATCTCATCCATCACAATGAGTATCTCCGACAGCGACTCCGGCTCGGAGCTCGACTACGAGGAGGAGATGGCCCTCTGCATTGCGATGGAGCGGTCCAAGGTGGAGATCGGCGGTAGCTCTGGATCTGGAGCGTCGCTTCAGCTCCCGCGCCAGAGCTGGACCCTCTCGGCCCACCCAGCGACATCAGGTCAGTACAGTCCGTGTCGGCCCCGCGCCATCTCCTTCCCCCGCCGGCCGCTCCTCCACACGGCAAGCACTGGGTGCTTCTGCCCGCGCCTTCGTCCCACATGCGCACTTTGGAGTCAGACGCGTGCGCCGTGAGAGGCGACGTGCGCTAGAGAGGGACACGATGGAGAAGTCCGCGCACCGCCGCGGCGGGTCGGAGCCAGACACCGACGAGGACGCACATCTCCTCACCTGCTTGTACCACCGTCCCCTCACAACGGCGGAGAGAGACGCTCGCCACTGAAAGTGTGTTATATCGACTAGAGGGGGGGTGAATAGGCGATTTTTACAAATTCGTCACTGAGGAAATTCTAGTTGAGGAATTTCCTAAGCAATGAACTACTTAGCAGCGGAATAGATACTCAGGTGCAAGCATAACAAAACAGTAGCATGGTCATAATGATGAAATGAAAACAAGCACATAGTACAAGTAGCGTGTAAACAAGATAAGCAGGTTGAGGACTGAAGACTAAAGAAATTGGGTTGAGGAAATTGAGAAAGTCTTCAGTCAAAGTCTTCAAACAGTACATATCAAGTTCATCAACACATGAATGAGTAAATGGAGGGGTTGAGGAAATAGAACCAGTAGGCTTGATTTAGACAAGGTCCAACTGTTGTGACAGTTGTACATCTGGTTAGGGCGGCTAGGTATTTAAACCTGAGGACACATAGTCTCGGACACCCAGTCCTGGACACACAGTCCAAGACGCCAAGTCCTCACCGTATTCCCCTTGAGCTAAGGTCACACAGACCTCGCCCAATCACTCGTGGTAAGTCGTCACAGGTGACTTCCAAACCTTCACAGACTTGGTCACCCGGCGATCCACAATTCCTCTTGGATGCTCTAGACCATTGACGCCTAACCGTCTGGAAGATCATAGTCTTCAAAGGTAACAAGCGTCGGTTCCACACAGGAACAATCTCTTCAGTGATGCTCAATCACTTTTGGGTTTTAGGTGTTTGGGTTTGGGGTTTTTCCTCACTTGATGATTTTCGCTCAAAGTCCTTGGAGGATGGGTTGCTCTTACGACAAGTGTGAGTTTCTATCGGAGCAGCCAACCAGCTAGTGGTTGTAGGGGGCGGCTATTTATAACCTAGGGAGCAGCCCAACGTGATAAGACGTAAATGCCCTTCAATAATAGGACCGTTAGGTGGGTAGATATTTTGGGACAGCTGGCGCATAGCACAACAACGGTCGGAAATTTGAGTATCAAATTCCTCAGGGCTATCATGTTCCTCACTTGTAGGCAATCTGCACTGGTGAATTCCTAACTCCCCAGTCAGAACAAATTCTTCAGAGACTAGAAGAACTTCATCTCTGTCACTGAAGAAATTGACTGAACTGTATGAGATTTCCAATGGCTTCACTCGAAAGGATTGGTAGGTGTAGGATTTTGAGTTGAGCATCACTTGGAAATATGTTTCCTTAGATTTACCTCGACCCCCTTTAACAGTACAGTGATTCCTATGACTCAAGAAAGAGAAATGAAATTACGAAAACAAAAGTCTTCACGCTTCATAATCCTCGCATGAATATCCAAGTCTTCAAGGTCACACCAATTTCCTCACTTTCAAAGTCTTAAAGAAAACCAAAGTCTTCAACTGAAGACATACATTTTTAGGGGTCGACTTTCATCGTAAATATCAAACTCGTCATAGACTTATAAGACATGTGTACAATCAAAAACACACTAGTCCCTTGACCTATAAGTCTTCAATACACCAAAATCACTAAGGGGCACTAGATGCACTTACAATCGCCCCCTTTTTGGTGATTGATGACAAATAGGTTAAGTTTTCAACGGGGATAAACATATGAAGTGTAACAACTGATATTGAGGAATTTGATTACAAGATATAGAAGAACTCCCCATGAAGATGTGCACTTTTGAGGAATTTGCTTGAGTTAGCAAATGCACATCATAGAGTAATATCATGGAGATCTCCCCCTATATCTTGTAATTCGTACATGCATTTAACATATGATATGTAGAATTCGAAATTCATGATGAAATATGGTGTCTGACGAAATTCAGCATGCATGCATTAAGGTATTGAGGAAATAAGCATGCAGAAAGCAGTTCGAAAAGTGTTAGACCACCATAGGACTTTAAGTTTGCAACTCATCAGAGCAAACACTTCAGAAGAACGAGAGTTGTAACTTAACGAAAAAAAAGCCCATAATAGACACCCGCTTGAAGACTAACTCGAATTTCTCCCCCTTTGTCATCAGATGACCAAAAGGGATGGAAAATGAGGACTAACTCCCTTGAAGAATATTATCATGAAGTTGATGGAGGAGCGCCAGCGTTGTTGGGGTTGTCCGTTGAAGTTGGGCCTGCCGCAGTGTCTTCCAAGTCTTCAACTTCATCCGTCGCGCGTGATGAAGAAAATGAGCTTGTGATCAGCTGAGGAACTTTGACCTTCTTGAATTTCTTCGGAGGTGGCTGAGACCAGTCAAAGTCCTGTTGGAATTCCATCTCCTTGAGTTCTTCAGCATTGAAGTGATGTGAAAGAATAGCCCAAGTGCGGTCAAAGATCTCATGTGCATGGTAGTGATTCTTCTTCACAGTGTTCTGAGTGACAGTCATGTTTTGAAGAATTGCAGCAAACTGGCGCTAGACCCACATGTGATTTCTATCAACTTTCTGATGCAGAATGAGGAGAAGCTCACGATCAGTCATCACACGAGGAACAGTAGCTTGACACTACAAAAAATACACTTCCGTGATGATACGTGTTTGTCACAGTAGGTCACGTTTTCTGTCATGCATGTACATCCATGACGATTTTATGACAGAATCAAGATAGTCATACATATGCTTTCGTAGAAGTGTTCCATGACATTACCAAAATTATCATCACGGAAGTGTCCACTTCCATGATGATAAATCGCGCGTCACAGAAGTGCTTTCGTCAAGGGTGACCGACACGTGGCATCCACCGTAACGGAACGCTGTTAAGCTATCGGGTCCGACTTTGGATTCGATAACCCATTAATAGCCCCGACCAATGGGGATTTTCCACGTGTAGAATTCAAATTGGCTGACGGAAACAGGTGTCAGCTCCGCGTTGGCACAGGTGTCGCTCATCCAATGGGCGAGATGCGCCTATGATATGTTGACACGTGGACCGGCCGAAAAGTGGCCCATAAAGTTTAAATGGGCAGGCCCAACTAAAGGCCCGCGAGATTTTCTAGACCATAAGGGGCTGGCCCAACTAAAGGCCCACAAGATTTTGGGAACCATAATGGGCCGGCCGAGCTAAAGGCCCACAAGATTTTGCGGGTCATAATGGGCCGGCCCAGGTAAAGGCCCACAAGATTTTTGCGGGCCATAATGGGCTGGCCCAGGTGAAGGCCCACAAAAAATTTCTGTGCCATAATGGGCCGGCCCAGCTAAAGGCCCACGAGATTTCGCCGACATTAATGGGCCGGCCGAGTTGTAGGCCCACAAGATTTTAAGGACCCTAGTAGGCCGGCCAATTAACTGGCTGCCATATTTTGGGCCAAATGTCGGCCCATATATGACCCGGTCCATTAATGGCCAGCCACGTTCCGGGCCTAATAATGGCCCATATGAAATATGGGCCGTTAAAAGCCTACCACGTTCTGGGCCAAATTACGGCCCAGATCAGGTCCGGCCCTTTAAGAGGCTTTGGGCTAAATTATGGCCCATATCAGATTCGGCCCGTCAACTGGATGCTATGCTTTTGGGCCCACTTGCCAAAGGCCCATTTAGTAATTCGACATGATATTAGTTTCGGCCTGTTAAGGGCCCGCTTAACATTTCGGTCCTATGTTAATATCGGCATGTTAAAAGCCCGTCATATAGTTGGGCCTAACTACGGCTCGGTTTGCATCCGGCCTGCTCGCAGCCGATAATCTGATTGGGCCAAACAAGGACCGAGACAATTTTGGCCTGTTATAAGCCCGTGATTTGATTGGCACATTCATGGGTCGGGGTCAATTTTGGCCTGCTGCCGGCCCGTGAGCTGTTTGGCACGATTCAAGCCCAACCTACTTTTCAGCCTCCTAAAGGCCCATTGAGTTTTTCTTGGGAAAATAGGGCCGGCGGTTTACTCGGCCTATTAAAGGCCCGAACCTACTAGTGGGCCAGTTTACATTTAGGCATGTTAACTGACAAAGATGACGGGGCCCATGATGCGGATCATACATGGTGATTTGCATGACGGCCTGATTATATACCGTAATTTTATGGTTTGGCTGGTTTACTGCGAAGACATGATATATATACAGTAAAATAACTGCAGCATCGTGAATAACAAAAAAACCTAGACTATACAATAAAGAAATTACGGCATATTACATCCACTGGGCATCAAAGTTCGCCACTATGATTATAAAGCACAAGCAGACAGTAGATTACATACACTGGGCATCAAAGATCGCCACCGGTGCAACTAAACATGCCGACAAAATAATATACAAAACTGACAACACTTCAATAGAGTTCAAGAAAGGTTAGCCCTGCTCGGGAGCTGCAGCACAAGCAGCTGAGCAAGCTGGTGAGACTGCACTTGTTTGACACTTATATCCTCCTCACTCTGAAAGATAAACAAGCAGACAGATGACAGGTTTTGCACATATAAGTATCAGTGCTGACAATTCATCACATTTCGTACTGACAAATAAAGTGACACTGTTTAAAATAGCATTAACACAATATGGTATTGTTCAGGTCAAGACATGGCATGAAATGACATTGTGGAGGAGTTGGCAGCTTCATGACACCACTGGATTACAGATCAAGAACTCATAAGTATCAATGGTTAGTGTGCTGTCAATTTATCCCATTTCAGATTGGCAAAATAAGATCACTTGCTCTGTATAGTTTAATTTACATGGTATGAAGAAGGAACTTGGTTGTACAACTGAAAACTTAAATTGAGAAGGACAAACTTTTGTTTATGAACTGGAGTACATAATAAACTTTAAACATGCAATTTGATGCAAACACCAAAAATAAACAGTTGTTGCAGTCATGCCTAACCAAATATACACAACAAAGTTTGAAGGCTTGAGAAGGATGGACTTACATTATTGGTGAAGGCAGGGTCTATAAAGCCCTTGTCCATTCTGATGGGGGGGGGGGGGGCAATTCAAGAAGTTTACCACAGAATCTTCTTCATAAGCATTGCCTTTATTCTACATTTTGTCAAGAGTAAATATAGATGTGATAATATAAGAAAAAATGGAGAATATTTAAGATAAGATGAAGAGTGATGCTACATAACCAAGTAGCTATAAATGTAAGTACATCGATACAGGCAAAAGGTACAGCCAAGAGCAATGCAGAGCTAAACTTCTTCAGTACCATCGGTGTTATCCAACCTTATGGTAAGAGTAAATATAGATCTTATGTGTAGAAAATGGAGGGCAAAGGAAAATAAGCTGCAGAGTGATGGTACATGAACAACTACGTGTCAATATAAGTACACTGATAAAGGACATCAGGTACTTACAAGAACAATGCAGAGCTAAAAAAATTCATTGCCATTGGATATATTCTACACTAATGTAACCATTCATACATATCAGATAATTTGGAGCGAACAATTGATAAGCAAGCTATCATGCATACTGCTGTCACATAATGAACCAGGTATGTATGCAAGTACAGTGATACAGGACAACAGGTACTAACAAGAGCAAAGCAGCGGGCATCATATTTGCGATATAATGTCGTTCTTTTCAAACCAGAATTCTTTTTCGAGCAGATTTCCTGCAAAAAAGATCCATAAGGCACATGCGGAAAAGCAGAAGTTCAAATTGTCATGCGATATCATAGACAATACCTCATCCTCGGAACGAGATGAGTGCATAACAAGGTTTTTCCATTCAATGTCTTCTAAATTTAGCACAGGAGACTTCACCAGAAATTTGTTTATAGACTTGCCATCAAAGTGTGATTTCCTCAGGTAACACCAATACTTCTGCAATGCTTCCTTAAAAAGCGCAAGAAAGCTTTGCTCGTCATGACTATCCAGATTGACCCTCGCCTACTTACAACAATGTAATGTAAATCATTGATGTGTTCAATCAGCAGAAAACAGGAAAATAATCACCATGAATAATAGCACTTACACGTAAGTGGGACAGGAAGATGTGAAAATGGTGTTTGTCTTTACTATAATCTTCCAATGATGGGAATATATGCATGTAGTCCCTAACAACATTGAAAACATTGTCTTTTAAACTGGGAATAACTGGAATGGGGTTCCAATCTGCAGGAATTGGTCGTCTCTGCAGTTGGGATAGGTCTTCGGCCGGTGGACTTGCTGTACTTTTTGCTGGAGTTAGATTTTTCTGTTGTACGACTGGTGCTATGGCAACTGAAATCGACATACCTTTTGCTGGAGTGTAGGTCCTGTGTGGTGGAGCTAGTGGTGTGGCCAGTGAAGTATGGGTACAGTCTGCTGGAGTCGGTCCTACGTTTTGTGTCAATGGTTGTACATCCAATATAAGTGGGATGATGTCTGATTTCTCCGGCACAACCACGTTTTCCAAGGACTTTGCTGGTGCTCCTTCAGGTTCGGCAATCACCCTCTTCCTTTTTGATGTCTGATGCACAAGAACATCATTTGAGTGGAAAAACATGGTATGATGACAGATGGAATATGTATTGATGATGGATGTGCATGGCATCTCGACATATATGATGAGTAAACTAAGTAGATGGCGGTGCAACAAAGTAGAAGAAATGCAAGACAACATATGCAAGATACGCGCAATCAATAAAACCTTGCCAAATTAGAGCAGTCACCTTGATGGGTGAACATGACAGGCCATCTGCCTTTGACTCCTCGAGGTTAGAATAGTCATGAGGATCATATTCTGAACAAGAATCTATAGGTGGGGAGCGTATGAGTTTCATTGCATCTAGAATGGCACTCAATCCCTTGGTGCCAATTTTGTAAGTCATTGTAGTGTTCTACAATATTCTTCTGTTGCGCGGATTCTGATATTCACTATAATTACGTTAATATCTGAGAACCATGAAAACATAAATAGTTGTGAGATTATCTTTGTAATGCAGAGGATACTCTAATATAGGGGCGCCCCTGTAAACACTTGTGTGCTATCACTGGATTCTGATGAGAGAGCTCATGTGTGCTGTAATATGGTGCATGCATTTATATAATCTGGCACAAGTACACAAAAAAATAGGCTCCAGAAGTAAGGATAGTTGGCAGATGACAGGTTCAAAATATATTGTATAGAGAGTTTATTGCCAAACCATGATAATAAGAGCACACAGCAACTAGGCAGATCATAGTGTACATAAAATAGGTACACCATAACCACTATTTATAAATCAGGAAAATGGAACTGGCTTGAAAATACGGTGTTATATTGCCGCTAGTAATTGAAAGCCTATCGATCAAGTACATGCCACCTCTATCAGCTGTTGACTGCAGATGTCCCCGCTCCCCTTCGTGCCAAGGAACATATTGTACGTACTAAATACATAATAACAAAAGAGGAACATGTTAAAGAATAGAAGAGGAAGCATATTCTTGAGGTTCCACTTAATTGCATACAATGTTGGTTGCCCACTCATGATGAATCACAGCGCCCAAAGAAATGCAATTCCATGCTGTCTCTCTATATGTGGCAATTTTGAACAAGAGTCATTAGGATCATATTCTGAACAAGAGTCAACAGGTGGGAAGCGTATGAGTTTCATTGCATCCAGAATGGCTCTCAATGCCTTGGTGCCAATTTTGTAAGTCATTGCGATGTTTAGCTTCAAGAGTGGACTACTGCTAGTGCGACACAAAGCAGCTACACAGATCATAGTGTAGATATAACGGGAAAGCCGTAAGCATCAAAGTAAAATCAGCAAAGTGGAACTTGCTGGAATATATGTGCTAGTATTGCCGGTACGGCTATAAAGGCTTCGGATACTAGCTCTCTTCAACTGAAGGTGCGGCACTGTTAATACCAGTGTAACTCTCAAAGGAGACACAGCTCCCCGCATTTCCTTGCTATTCTTATAGGATTCAAGTGGGCAGGCCACTACAAATCCTATTCCCATGTTTACAAAATCCTACGAATCAAAGAGGCCCGAAGAGTTCAAAGTGTCCATACCAACCGGCCGTATAGACCTCTACACTGCAAATGTCCCTGCTCATCTTCACTACAAGGAACATACTGTACTACTATCATACTCCCTTCGTTCCAAAATATAAGTCTTGGTAGAGATTTCCACGATGGATCACATACAGATGTATCCAGATACATTTTAGAGTGTAGATTCACTCATTTTGCTCCATATGTAGTCCATGGTGGAATCTTTACAACGACTTGTATTTAGGAACGGAGAGAGTACTTATTAAAGAAGAACGAAAGAGGAACACACTAAAGAAGAGCAAGCAGATTTTGGATAATAAATGTTCGTTGCGCAGTGCCCACACATGATGAACTAGAGCGCATTAAGAAAGCAACTCCCTGCTGTCTCTCTATATGTGGTGCACGTGCTTCTTCGAAAGTAAAGTAGGAACATTAGCTGACCAATTAAATGTTACTTGTTTTAGTAATATCAGAATCATATCAGATTCGTACTTGAGCAACAAGTTTGGAATTATGAGTGGCACGTTGTTTAGCTAGATGGATTCAGGAGCAGTGCTAAGCAGGTACGATGATGGTACTAAATATAAAGGCATGTCTGCATGCAAGTCGCGTGACTTTTGTCATTTGGGTCAGTTGACCATTTCAGGCGGTTGGATGAAGATCCTATGTCTCCTAACCCTTCTTCTTCCTCGTCTCTGATTCTTCCCATACAGAACACCCCACGGGCCGCCGGCCGGACCATCGACCCCACCGCCTGTGTTCCTCCGCCACCCCCACCCCCACCCTCGCCCCACCCGCGTCGAGTTTTCTTCGTTCGGCAAGGCCCCACCACCGCCCCCCACACAACCAAAGTCCCCACCCGAGACCCTTCGTTCGCACCGGCAAACTTCGGCGAGCTCTGAAAAATCGACTAACCCAATTTTTAAATTTAGTCTACTGTGATTTAACTAGTGTGGAATATAAAAGGGGAAAACCATAAGCATTGGGAGTATAGTGTTGATCGTGCCATGGCGGATCTGAAGGTGCAAACCGGACAAAGGCAACTTTGCAACCAATGTTTGCTCTCAACTAGCAAGTAAGTGATGGACAAGAAATCAGAGTAATGCAGTGGCGATCTATTTTCTTGTTGTGATAAATAAGTTGAGCAGATACGAAAGAGTACTGCCTCTGGTGCGGCGCCGTGTATGCATCTGCTGAGAATTTGACGGTGTTGCGGTAGCGATGGCTGTCGGCGGCGTGGAAGCAGATCTAGGAGGGTAGACGGTGGCGACGAGGCGCGGTGGACGAGATGGTCGTAGGAGCGGCGCCGGTAAGGTGGACAATGGCGGGGATGAAGCGAGAGGAAGGGATGCAAGGATCCCAGTCCAAAGCCGTGGATGAGAGAGGTCGATCTCTTGTAATGGACGGCGGCGTCGGGGTATCAGCTCCGGCATGGTGGAGGAGGACGGCGGTGGATGGGGTGGCGGACGGAGGAGGCTGGGGTGGAGAGGGTGTTTTGGCGCCCACGGAGTACGAATGGGGAAATGGAGGTGGAGAGGAAGGGGGAACCATGTCTGCAGGGCACGCTTGTCTCAAATGCGAGGAAATTTACAAACTTAGCCCCCGTTTGAAATTTCCTACATCACAGCAATATTAGTCGGTTGGGGATAGGACGGTAATCTCGCATAAACAGAATATTTGCCGATGAGAGTTTGTTTGTGGCGCCCACCGTGTATGAATCGGGGAGGGAGTCGATTTCGGCCGAGGACACACTGTGTTTTGGCGCCCACCGTGTATGAATCTGGGTGAGAGGCGGTTATGTCACGTTTGAGTGAAATTACAAACCTACCCCTATCGAAACCTATAGAAATCGAGCAGATAGGCTTTGCGTGGCAGGGATAGGCACTAGTAATTTCCATCTCGCAGATTTTGGTTTCGGGCGCGCTTCGTTCAAATTTTGCAGAGTGCACATTTACCGTGCCAACTCAATTCGAATGCCGTTTGTATTCTATTTTTTTCGGGCGGGATCCATTTTTGATTGGAATAAAATTTTATATACATCATTTTTTATATATATACTTTCAAAAGCACAACACCCTTTATACATAAATATGGTTTACAAATGGCATGATCTCAGATTCATAAGGTTGTATCCATCAATTTGGATTTTCAAATATTGAAACCATTTTATGTTGAAATCCAATGTATCCATTCCTCGCTAACTGTCTCCAATTAATGTGTGTTTCATGCGGTTTTTTTTACTTCTCAAGCATGTATAATGTGTTTCACACATGCAACATATAGTGTAATCCCGTTTAGACATTAATTGCATACAAACCATGCATTGTTTCTAATTAAAGAATCTATGGATCACCAATATTGATAAGCTATATAACATTACACGTGTCCCCAAATTCGAATTAATATGCATGTTTGATACACCAATTTGCGTTAGATATTATCGATGTCATGATCTCCAGTTTAAATATTTGAATCCCATTAAATCCAGATATTCGTCTCATATAACTATCACTCATGCTTATATAGGACTATCTCTCTAACCTATATGCGTTCATCGTCTCTCGGGTAACTCTCGTGCTACGTGTATGTCGACAATCATCTTTTATCTTCGTAACACACTGACGGTACTCTCTCCCTCGACCTTCATCACTCTATCTCTCTCTACGTATATCTCGCTCCCTGCTATGTGTCTCTAACTATGATTCTCCATGTGGAATCTCTTTCTCTCACACAAACACAAAACTTTGTCTTTCGGGGTCTTATTTCTCTCTACTATTCCCCTGTGTGCCACTCGCACACCCCTCATACAGAGATGTATTTCTCTCCTTAGGTATGAGAACATACGACTCTTCCTCTTAAATATCTCTTTCTCACACACAAACACAAACTCTGTCTCCTAGGGTCTCATATTTCTCCACTGTTCTCTTGTATGTCACTCACACACACACTCTCTCCCTAGAGATATCTTGCGTTCCCTCATATGTTTCTCTAGCTATCACTCTCATTTTGAAATATCTTTCTCTCTCGCAGACACAAAACTCCATCTCTCGGGATCTTATTTCACTCTGATATTTATTTGTATGTGAGTCAGACGCACCCTTTCTTCATCTCTCTCACACCCACACCCATAACTCAGCCTTCTGATCCACTCGACTCCTATCTCTAATGCACACTAGCTAGCATCTTTATCTTTCTATTTATCTGTTTCTCCATCAACCTTCATTTATAGGTTGATCTCTTTTGCACAATCGTTGTGCCTCACTCCCTCTGCTCGCCATAGATGCATGCTCCAGCCCACGCCACTATCTCTTAAAGACAAAAACACATGCTCAATTGTCGGGCCTTCTTCCCTGCATTCTCGCATGCATGCATATTGTCATACCGATCCGTCTCTCCCATGTCGTTGATCTTAGCTTATGACTAATGTCTTCTTTCTTTTATCTCGATCATGCGCGCGCGCGCACACACACACATCCCACGTATACATGTATACCTCTCACACATGCACGTTGAAGGTCTCAATGTCCCCATACATAGTTAATTACCCTCAACCCTAACGCCACATTGAATCGTTCTCTTCTTATGTGCACATAACTTCCGCCTGGATGGGTAAAACACACACTCACACTTAACAATCTCCTTGTAGCAACCCCCCTCTCACTCTTCCCCTATATCCCTGAAACCAATAAGACCATCCCTTCGTTTAATTCCCGCCTACATGCACCATCAATATATAGTAGTCTTCCTCGGTGTCTCTCGAACAAACACGTTCTCTCGATGTCGACTACTCTCATGCGCACACACCTTCTCTTCCCTCTCTACGAGCATTTTCTTTCTCAAACCCCATCGTTGATGGCCTCTGCCATACACATCACTTCTCTATGATGAAGCCATGCACACTTAAATTACATCTGCCACCGAGGACCCTGCGACACACAC
>LR738715.1:597255210-597276864 GCA_902687465.1 Secale cereale | reverse complement strand
CACACACACACACACACACACACACACCCACGCACGCACACACCCACCCACCCACACACACACACACAAACACGCACACACACAGTAAGACTCCATCACACACACACACTAAGACTCCATCTCTCTCCCCCCACACACACTGAGACTCCATCTCACACACACATGCTCTAGGCGGAGCATTTGTTCCTAACACCCTTCATCCACCCTTACCCGTATGATAAACAATCACCTTAATTTACTTGTGTAACATGGACAAATTCCACTTTACTTGAGTAGTTAGCAAACTTATCATCTGTACCCTTATAAAAAACCAAGTTGGCGATGATGGTCTGCCTGCCATCCTGTAATATAGACCGTCTGATCTATATCTGACGGATAGAAAGCTAACTTTGATAATTTTACAAAAGATAGCCGCACCTCTCTCCACATCCTTATCTCCCACACCTCATTGCCGAGCAATTAAAAAAGAAAGTCTCCTGAAAAATCTAGCATGGTGGCCGCTGCCGCCTGCCGGCGCCGTCCATCCCCATGCCTCCGCCCATTCCGACCACCAGTCACCACCACGCTCCACTCCTCCTCACCTTATCTCTCATCTTTCATTGTTTCGATGACATTCTCGAGATACCAGTTTTCCGATAAAATAATCAAAATATCATTAGTTTTTACACATGGGATTACTCCTGCATGGGTAAATCACAACATGTGTTTTGTAAAAAAATGCATATTGATGGTCCGTGCAATGACGAGCATCTTGCTTGTAATTATATAACACAAATCACGAGAAGGAAGTGACATTTTTTACACAACCACGTTAACATGGCCACGTAGATCACTAGCTAAAGTAAATACAATTATTCTTATATCCCGATGCAAAAGGTTGAGTACATGTCTGAAGAGTACAGTCGCACACACGCACTCTGTCTCTCAGAATCTCTCTCACACACACACTAGTTACGTGACGCCCACTTAAGCACACATGTATGTTACAATTTGTGCACCCGTGGGTACACGTGATGCTGCGCATTTATTTAAGCCGGATGGCGAACCCAAACAGTAGTTGCATTCATTCCCCTCTCATCGCCTCTTCTCTGGTCGCCATCGCACGGAAGCCAAGAAATATGGTGATAGCGTGGGTTAGCCATGTACTAGTATGATGTAACTACACTGGGCTGCCTTGTTTCGTACTCTTCCAGTCCACTGTGGAGATGATTGGTTGATTTTATATTGCTGAGTAATATAAAATATTATGAGTGCAGACGCTCCACCCCGAGGTTCCTTGCTCCTTCTCGGCCGTCGGGAATCTATGTTCTTGCACTCTATTTTTTACGTGAGCTTTGTTCATCCTTTTGCCAACACGCGACACATCTAGCATCAAGGTGCACGTGTCATGCAAGGATCGTTCCATCTATATGAAGAACACGTGGGACTGGAACTACGAGACAGACATGTACCCAGGAGTGGACGTGCGAACCTATGTAACGTAGCGCAGTAAGTGAAGTAGAAAGGCACAAATAGTATGAACATGCTTGGCATATAGGCATTTGTCTCTTACTACCACTAAATATTGTACGTGCAATGCCCGGTGATGTTATGGAGTACGTGACTAAGTACTCTACTACTACTATATTAATTCGAGGCACATATTAGGTTTAATATTTGTTTACGTGTATGCCCCGAGAGCTTCCAACTAGACATGTCTTTCTCTCCGAGTCGCACTTTGTATCGTTCATACCACTAGTACAGTAGTACTACTACGTGTGGTCTCCGACCCAGAAGTGGAGACGTTCTACCACGCTATTCATGTCCCACTCCTTTCGCTGATGTGTGCGACATCCAGCATGTGTTGTGTGTTTGGCACTCCTTCGTCGTAAGATTTGAAACGCTAGCATTCATTAGAAATAAAAATTAAATATAAATCACCAGTGATACTATACCACGCGGTTTCCTTGATACTCGATATCGGAAAGAATACTTCCGCTCGCCGACATGTCGGACTTTGACCATCCTGGTCCACTTTCCATGCCCGTAGAACTCCAAGGGAGAGTCACCCCGGTCGTCGCGCCGTAGTAATTATTAATGAGCTATCAAATCACAGGCCCAACCTTACCCACTGTGAAGTTGCTCGGACGAAGGAACCATCATGACTTCGTAGAATTCCGCTTCTTGAAGAAAACTACAGTACCAGCAGTACTGCTAGCTACAGTAGTTACTCCAGCAGAGGCCTCCTTTGGCTTATATAGGATAGGAATTTTATAGGAATATGAAAATCATAGGAAGCGAGATGTCATGCACCTCAAACTCAAATCCTATAGAGAAAGAGATGCCATTTGATGCATAGGATAGGAAATTTTCCATTTAGTCTAGGCTAATGTACTGGTAATTTGCTCTAAAAACTACAGTAGTAACTAGTAGTACTGTTACATGCTCGTAATTAATTAAACAAACATGCGGGTGACACACACACTAACTACTAGTACTACTACTTCTCACATGCTAGCCAGACGTCGTTGTTCTCCTTCTCGGTTTTGTTCGCGACACCCCACCGTGCTTGGGTCTCCGCCGACCTCTCCGCAGTAGCGCGTGCGTCCTCTTCTTTCTTGCGACGGCGGGCCTCTCTTTTCTTGTGATTTTTCTGACGTTTCCGCAACCTCTGTGCGGCTTGGGCCGCCTCTTGCTCTACCGCCCATTCGGCCTTGGCAGCTTCAAATTCCGCCCACATAGGTGTGAGGTCGCGAGCGGCGATGAACTCGACACGGTAGGATGCCTACCATTCTGTGTGCGGTCGTGGGTAGCGAGGAACTCGACGCGGCGGGATGCCATCGCTTCCTTACCGGTTAGTGTGCGGCGCGGTGGCATGAACGACGCTTGGTGACAGCTCTGGGGTGGAGTGGCCGGACAACCGTAAAGTGCATTGGTTTGTCAAGAGATCAAGGACAGAAGACGAAGGAAATTTGGATTCCCCTTCAATCTTGGTCATTTATTACCGAGTAAAATGCATTGGCGGTCATTGAACTTGTCTTGCTAGCTCACTTTGATCATTGTATACGAGATATGGTGCTTATACGGTCACTGGCTCAGCGTATAGCTCCGTATTTGTCTAGTTGACCAGTCAAATAGTCCGCATGCGCCTCATCAGCTCGTGTTCTTTATCTATCTATCTATCTATCTATGCGGACCTACCTGTCAGCGGAGAAAGAAATAAAAACCAATATTATGTGTATGTGACATTACGATTTAGACGTTTGCTGGAGGCCTCCGCGAACACCGAGCATGTATTCACCTGGCTCAACACCAACAGTCATACTCGTGACTCGACGCCTTGCTCATGTATATCGTCCATCACAACAACAATCTATAAAACAACCTAGCTAGAGAGGGTACTATGGTGCGGAGTACTCCATGTACTATCGTGAGCAACCAATCACGGTGCCACTGCACACGAATGTGTGTCTGATCGATTCGTCCATTATTCATAAGTTATGTATGGTTGTGTGGTGGTCGTCGAATGCTAGCTGGCGACAAGAGCGGTTGCATGGACGCCTGGTTGTCAATACGTGCCGCATACGCTTCAAAGGCTTGTCATCTATGAGTTCACAATTTCCCACCACGCCAGTGTCTGACCGCCCTGGCCTACCGAAACCCCTTCCATCGCTAGCGCGCGCTTCCCGCCTAAAACGATCACCGTCTCTCCAGAACGTCAATGCCGCATTCACTGGCCTTAACAGTAGGTGTAGTTGGTTTGTCACTGACATGCGGACCTGATGCCCGTTGGGCCTACATGTCAGTGAGACAACGCACCTGCGATTAAGTCACTGAAGCAGCGTCCGCATTCACGCCGGACGCGACCTCTCACTAGCGCCAGCATTGCAGCAGCGTGACGGCCGAGAGAGCGCCACCCACGCGGCATCCCAGTGCAAGCGACTGCTCCGCGTTAATGACATCACAGCTGCCGACGAACCTACTCCGGTGCCACCCGTCCATCCGTCTGTCGCGTCTCATTGCCATTGGCCCGCTATATTAACTTGAGCCCCAGCTCCCAGCCATAGCTAAATACCCAATGGCCGGCTTTCTCGGGTTCATGGCCATACATGGTGGTCGGGGCCCGACGATCATTTAGATTAGGTTTGCAGTAGGTTTTAGTACGGTTTGTGCAAAATATGTAATGAATTTCGTCCAATTTTTAGGAAAAGTTCTCGAAATGTAATGAATTTCATCCGGTCAATTTGAAATTTGCTTTGTTTGCACGAATTTCGTCCGATTAGTTCATATAGTTGTCGAAAGGTATGCGGGCAGCATTGGATAGCATCCATCAGTGTCCTCGGACAGATGCCGGTGTAAATTTGAGGGCCAGCGCTGGAGATGCCCTAACTATCATGCTATAATCGCTAACAGTGCTCCATTATTTCGTAGGGAACAATCACCCCTCGATCAAAATCAGATCCGCCGTGTTTCGCACTCCTCCCACGTAAGAGTGTAGACTCTTGCTTACATAAAAATGGAGCAAGTGGACGATGTTGTAGCACATCATATCACTCAAACTAGCCCGCCTAACGCGCGGGAAATCACCGCCCTCGTCATTTTGTTCTGGATTTTTATCAATCGATCGCACAAAAATGTTACGCTTTGCAAGTTCAAAAGGAAAAGGCGGCCCACTTACAACTCGTACGCGTCGCGTTCATGTCGCACCCCCGACAGTCCGGCTCGCACACCGCTCACCAGAGGGGACACGCATTGTCTTGCATTTTCACTGACATGTGGGACTGCAATTGAATAAACCGTCGATAGCCGATATCAAATCACTCGGTGGGCGTTGGCTGAGAGGAGAGAGACGGGGGAGGGAGAAGAGATCACCCGCCCACTGTGCACGGACTCCAAGAAATATGTGGTTATAATGTGAGGTGGGCCATGCAGGAGTCCGCACCGCTTCCAAGTAGATGAGTCAACTTTGTACTACTAACTTTGAAATGGAGGGAGTACAAATCCTAGGTGGGCTAGTTTGCCCTAGTGGGTTTTAGTGATATGACGTGGTACAGTGCCGTCCAGTTTTCATGAAGAAGCGGAATTCAACGAAGTCATGATGGTTTTGTTGGAAATATGAGCAAATTACTATGACATTTAATCCGAATAAACATGAAATAAATCATGACAGTAGTAACACAGATTGTACTAAGCATGCTAACTAGCATAGCAGATGCACCGATCAAATCTAGGGCACATACTAAAAGCATGAATCATCAAATAAGCCCTGCTGATATGATAAGCAGTTCAAACTTACATCTAAGCATGCCATATTTACATCAAAAGCTGGTGAGGATACATCTGTTTCCATAACTCGGAGAGGGTTCGCACGATTCACTATCAAACAAAAGTAGCAAGTACCGTCCACACAAGACAGTGCACTAGCCCTAAGATGGTTTGATAACACGCATCGTTCTGGTAATTAAACACAGGGAAATGCAAACCACCCTGAAGGATTAGCGCAATCAACTATTTCTTGTCATTGATCTCTCGGGAAATGACCACAGCACAGACAGCGGCATGGGAATCGATCTCTGGGGCGAAGTCCATAGGACTGACCGCGACATCGGAATCGATCTCTGGGGCAATATCCACAGGATGGACATCGGCATCGGAATCGATCTCCAGGGCGATGTCAATAGGACGGACCGCGACATCAAAAACGATCTCTGGGGCGTTCTCCACAGGACGGGCCGCGATATCGGAATCATCAAGGACGTCCACCGGCACCTGCACAACCCTAACATATTAGCGAGCACATTGCAAATAATCAAAAACCACAACTTTCGGTAATAAGCCATTATTTTTTACCTTGTACAGCTCACCAGGGGATCCCATCCCTCCGGGGGCCATCTCCTCGTCCTCGATGGGGAACATCACCTTGCCAGGGGAATACTGCTTCTCAACGGCGACTATCTCCTCAAAATCGGCCTTGAGCCTCGCATAGGTGGCCATCAGAGTTTCCGGGGTAGGCACGGTGGGGCCCTTGCAGTTCTTCCAACTTTCTTTGAGGAGTTTGTCCGCCAACGTCGTCAACTCTTTGGCCAGTGCTAGTTTCTTGGAGTTCTTCGTCTCCATGGGTTGGCCCGCCAACATGGTCAACTCGTTGGTCGGTGCTCGCTTCCTGGAGATCGCTGTCCAGAGTGGGTTGTTCGCTGGCAACTATTTGCCTAGTGCTCCAGGATCCATCAATGAACTGACAAACAAAAAGCAATCAAAAGGAAACCACAATCGCAATGAAAATGGGAAAATAATAGGTTGTGAGAATCGGTCGGTGCTTCATGATAACCCACAAGTGTAGGGGATCACAACAGTTTTCGAGGGTAAAGTATTCAACCAAAATTTGTTGATTCGACACAAGGGGAGCCAAAGAATACTCTTAAGTATTAGCAGCTGAGTTGTCAATTCAACCACACCTGGAAACTTAGTATCTGTAGCAAGATAGTTTAGTAGCAAAGTAATATGATAGTGGCGGTAGCAGCAATAAAAGTAAAGATAGTGTTTTTTTAGTTTTTGTGATAGTAGCAGCGGAAAAGTAAATAAGCAGCAAGCAATATAGGTAAAGCTCGTAGGCACTGGATCGCTGATGGGAAATTATGTCGGATGCAATTCATCATGTAGAAGTTATAACCTAGGGTGACACAGAACTAGCTCCAGTTCATCAATGCAATGTAGGCATGTATTCCAAATATAGTCATATGTGCTTATGGAAAAGAACTTGCATGAAATCTTTTGTCCTACCCTCCCGTGGCAGCGGGGTCCTATTGGAAACTAAGGGATATTAAGGCCTCCTTTTAATAGAGTACCGGACCAAAGCATTAACACATAGTGAATACATGAACTCCTCAAACTATGGTCATCACCAGGAGTGGTCCCGATTATTGTCACTTCGGGCTTGCTGGATCATAACACATAGTAGGTGACTATAGACTTGAAAGATAGGATCAAGAACACACATATATTCATGAAAACATAATAGGGGTTCAGATCTGAAATCATGGCACTCGGGCCCTAGTGACAAGCATTAAGCATAGCAAAGTCATAGCAACATCAATCTCAGAACATAGTGGATACTAGGGATCAAACCCTAACAAAACTAACTCGATTACATGATAGATCCTATCCAACCCATCACCGTCCAGCAAGCCTATGATGGAATTACTCACGCACGGCGGTGAGCATCATGGAATTGGTGATGGAGGAGGGTTGATGATGACGATGGCGATGATCTCCACTCTCTAGAGTCCCGAACAGACTCCAGATCAGCCCTCCCGAGAGAGATTAGGGCTTGGCGGCGGCTCCGTCTCGTGAAACGCGATAATTCCTTCTCTCTGATTTTTTTCTCCCCGAAACGGAAGATATAGGATCTGGGGGTACGTCGGTGGAGCACCAGGGGGCCCACAAGGCAGGGGGCGCGCCCTAGGCAGGGGGCACGCCCCCCACCCTCGTGGACTTGCCCAAGGCCCCCTTGTGTGGATCTTCTTGTTGGTATTTTTTATATTTTCCGAAATAATTCTCCGTTGATTTTCAGGCGATTCCGAGAACTTTTTATTCCGCACAAAAACAACACCATGGCAGTTTTGCTGAAAACAGCGTCAGTCCGGATTAGTTCCATTCAAATCATGCAAGTTAGAGTCCAAAACAAGGGCAAAAGGGTTTGGAAAAGTAGATACGTTGGAGACGTATCAACTCCCCCAAGCTTAAACCTTTGCTTGTCCTCAAGCAATTCAGTTGACAAACTGAAAGTGATAAATAAATTTTTTGACAAACTCTGTTTGCTCTTGTTGTTGTAAATATGTAAGCTAGCATTCAGGTTTTCAACAAGATCATGAACTAACCACATTCACAATAACTTTCAGGTCTCAAGACTACTCACATCAATGGCATAATCAACTAGCGAGCAATAATAATAAACCTCGGATGACAACACTTTCTCAAAACAATCATGATATGATATAACAGGATGGTATCTCTCTAGCCCTTTCTGAGACCGCAAAACATAAATGCAGAGCACCTTTAAAGATCAAGGACTGACTACACATTGTAATTCATGGTAAAAGAGATCCATTCATGATCATACTCAATGCAAATTAATAGTAATACATGCAACGACAGAGGTGCTCTCCTACTGGTGCTCTTTGATAAGAGGATGATGACTCTGCATAAAAGTAAATAGATAGGCCCTTCGCAGAGGGAAGCAGGGATTTGTAGAGGTGCCAGAGCTCGATTTTTAAATAGAGATGAATAACATTTTGAGCGGTATACTTTCATTGTCAACATAGCAACCAAGAATCTTGATATCTCCCATGCTACGCACATTATAGGCGGTTCCCAAACAGAATAGTAAAGTTTATACTCCCCCGACCACCAACAAGCACACTCCACGGCTAGCCCGAAACAACGGGTACCGTCCAAACCAGCAACAACCATGGGGGAGTTTTGTTTAATTATTTATGATTTTGAGCATGGGACTGGGCATCCCGATTACCAGCCATTTTCTCATGAATGATGAGCGGAGTCCACTCATCGTGAGAATAACCCACCTAGCATGGAAGATATAGAAAACCCTAGTTGATATATGAGCTATTCGAGCATACAAAACAGAATTTCATTTGAAGGTTTAGAGTTTGGCACATACAAATTTACTTGGAACGGCAGGTAAATACCGCATATAGGAAGGTATAGTGGACTCATGTGGAATAACTTTGGGGTTTATGGAAGTGGATGCACAAGCAGTATTCCCGCTTAGTACAGGTGAAAGCTAGAAAGAGACTGGGAAGCGACCAGCTAGAGAGCAACAACGGTCATGAACATGCATTAAAATTAATCAACAATGAATGCAAGCATGAGTAGGATATAAATCACCATGAAAATAAATATCGTGAAGGCTATGTTGATTTGTTTCAACTACATGCGTGAACATGTGCCAAGTTAGATCACTTAAATTGCTCAAAGGAAGATACCACCCATCATACCACATCACAACCATTTTAATATCATGTTGGCATGCAAGATAGACCATTATAAACTCTTAGCTAATTAAGCATGGCATAAGCAGCTATGATCTCTAATTGTCATTGCAAGCATGTTTCATTCATAACAAGCTGAATATGGAATGACGAGCAATCATATTTAGAAAAACAAAAGAGGTCGAGTTCAAACCAGCTTTTCTCATCTCAATTAGTTCATCATATATCATCCTTATTGCCTTTCACTCGCACGAATGAATGGTGTGGATAATAATAATAGTGCACGTGCATTGGACTAAGCTGGAATCTGCAGACATTTAATACAAGAGAGAAGACAAGGTAATATGGCTCAAGGTTAAATCAACAATAAAGCATATGAGAGCCACTAAGCATTTTAATCATAGTCTTCTGCTCTTAACCCCTAAAGAAAATAAAAGAAACTATTTACACGGGAAAGCTCCCAACAAGCAAAAGAAGAACGGGCATTCTTTTTGGGTTTTTCATTTCTTAACTACTACTACAAGCGAGGAAGGTAAACTAGCTAGAAGCTACAACTAATATTTTTTTATTTTTCTAGGTTTTTCTAGCACACAAGAAAAAGACTAAGAAAAAGAAATTGAAACTAAGCATGGATGGTACAGTGAAAGAGTGTGAGCACCGACAGCTAGAATAAGTATGAACATGAATGTAAGTCGGTGAGAAACACGTACTCCCCCAAGCTTAGGCTTTTGGCCTAAGTTGGTCTATGGCCAGTGTTGGCCTGACGGATATCCGAAGTTGTAGTTGGGATCGTACTGAGACGCAGCAGATGCTGCATGCTGAGCTGCAGCTCAAAGGCGGGTTGCCTCCGTCATGTTATAATAAGCATTCGCCTCCTCCATAGTTATAGTGTATCTCCCTTTTTCCTGGAAGTTAAACAAAGTAGGGGTAGAAAGAACAATAGGGATGGCATACTGCCTGTTAAAGATTAGTCAATATTTGAGGTTTGATTATCCCACTCTATAAACCGGTGACTAGTCATAGCATGGCAGTCTAAATAAGCAGGAGGTAAAGGTTCATCATTCATGTGCACAGACACACCAAGATAGCGGGCTATGAGGGTAGCATAGATCCCACCAAATAAATCTCCATGCAAACCATTATGGTGTGGCCTACGTGCAATAATAGCTCCCAGGTTATATTGCCTATCACCTAGTATAGCGCTCCTGAGAACACTAAGATCAGGGACACACATATGACAAGCCTCATCCTTACTGTTTATGCATCTACCGATAAAGAGAGCAAAGTAATGAATAGCAGGAAAAATGTATGCTCCCCGTGGTAGCTTGTGTGACGTCCCTGGATTCCCCCACTGTAATACTAGCTAGGAATTCTCTAAATTCAGATTTGCGAGGATCACTCATACTTCCCCACTGTGGGAGCTTGCAGGCAACATTAAAATCCTCTAAATCCATGGTATAAGATTTATCATAAAGGTCAAACAGGACAGTGTGAGAATAACGTGAAGATGAAAATTTAAACCTTCTCACAAAGCTATCAGTTAAGCCACGGTATTGAGTGCACTTATCTTGCATGAAGTCCTCGAGGTCAGCGTTCCGCACGTATGCGTAAAATTCATCCTTGATACCAGCTTGACCCATGAATTCATCCGACGGCCATTCACAGGGCCGCACATCAGCATCCCTTGGTGGTTCATCGTTCGACTCACGGAACACGAGCCTCGGTACTTGCTTACTTGAAGGACCACCTTGGAAGTTTCTCCTAGACATTTTTCTGATTTTTTTAGTAACTCCAAAATAAAAGTTAACCAAACTCCACAAAATTATAGCAACAACTCCTATAAGTGCCTAGAGGCTATATCATGCATTAGAACTACTTGGGACCAAGAAAATTTGACATGCAAGCTCAAGAACAAGGTCACCACAGCAGCATAAATTTGCAACAAATAAAGCACTAGAACAAAAACTAATTGGACCAATGGAGGAGTCACATAGCAAGGAACAATCTCCCCAAACAGTTTGGTGAATGGTGCTTTGAGCAAGGAGATCAAAAATGGCAGCAAGATGAGCTAGAACTCGGGTTTGAGTTGGTTGGGGATTTTTTTGGCAGGAAGAAGAAGAGCATGGGTGCAGGAATAAGTGGAGGGGGCCACGTGGGGCCCACGAGGAAGGGGGCGCGCCCTGGACCCTCGTGGCCACGTGTTGGCTCCCCTCGCAGTGTGTTTAGTGACATATTTCCTCAAATATTCTAGAAAAAATCATATTTCATTTTCATGGCATTTGGAGAACTTTTATTTTCAGGGTATTTTTTATTGCACGGATAAGTCTAGAAACAGGCAGAAAATACTATTTTTGCCTTATTTATCCTAATTAATCAGAAAGTAAAAATAAGGTACAGAAGATTGTGCTATCTAGATTCACCTATCCCATGTTCATCAAAAGGAATCCATTAACAAGGTTGATCAGGTCTTGTTAATAAACTCTTTCCAAGTAACATGAAACCGGAGAATTTTCGAATAACACTAGGTTACCTCAATGGGGATATGTATGTCCCCAACAATAAGGATGTCATATGTCTTCTTGATAGTAGGAAGAGGAAATTCAAAACCTCCAATAGTAATAGTTGAAGTTTTTCCAATATAATTGATACTGTGGACCTGAGGTTGTTTCCTCGGAAAGTGTACCGTATGCTCATTACCATTGACATGAAAAGTGACATTGCCTTTGTTGCAATCAATAACAGCCCCTGCAGTATTCAAAAAAGGTCATCCAAGAATAATAGACATACTATCGTCCTCGGGAATATCAAGGATAACAAAGTCCGTTAGAATAGTAACATTTGCAACTACAACAGGCACATCCTCACAAATACCTACAGGTATAGCAGTTAATTTATTAGCCATTTGCAAAGATATTTCAGTAGGTGTCAAATTACTCAAGTCAAGCCTACGATATAAAGAGAGAGGCATAACACTAACACCAGCTCCAAGATCACACAAAACAGTTTTAACATAGTTTCTCTTAATGGAGCAAGGTATAGTAGGTACTCCTGGGTCTCCTAATTTCTTAGGCATTCCACCCTTAAAAGTGTAATTGGCAAGCATGGTGGAGATTTCTACTTCAGGTATCTTTCTTTTGTTGGTAATAATGTCTTTCATATACTTAGCATAAGGATTTGTTTTGAGCACATTCGTCAAACGCATACGCAAAAACATAGGTCTAATCATTTCAGCAAAGCGCTCAAAATCCTCATCATCCTTTTTCTTGGATGGTTTCGGAGGAAAAGGCATGGGTTTCTGAACCCATGGTTCTCTTTCCTTACCATGCTTCCTAGCAAAAAAGTCTCTCTTACCATAACGTTGATTCTTTGATTGTGGGTTATCAAGATCAACAGCAGGTTCAATCTCTACATCATTATCATTGCTAGGTTGCATCAGCATGAACATCATCATTAATATTATCACTAGGCTCATGTTCATTACCAGATTTTGTCTCAGCATCAGAAACAAATATATCATTGGGATTCTCAGGTGTGTCAGCTATAGGTTCACTAGGAGCATGCAAAGTCCTATCATTTTTCTTTTTCTTCTTCTTAGAAGAACTAGGTGCATCTAAATTAGCTCTCTGAGAATCTTGCTCAATTCTCTTAGGGTGGCCTTCAGGATACAGAGGTTCCTGAGTCATTCTACCACCTCTAGTCACAACTCTAATGGCATTATCATTATTCTTACTATTTAATTCATTGAGCAAATCATTCTGAGCTTTAAGTACTTGTTCTACTTGAGTGGTAACCATAGAAGCATGTATACTAATAAGTTTCAGTTCACCTTTAGCTCTAGACAGATAATCACTCGAGCGTTCAATCATATAAGCATTGTGTTGTAATTGTCTACCAACATAAGCATTGAAGTTTTCTTGTTTCACAATAAAATTCCCAAACTCATCTCAACATTGGCTAGCAGACTTATAATGAGGAATATCACCTTCATCAAATCTATAAAGAGAATTTACCTTTACTACCCGTGTCGGGTTATCAAGACCATGTATTTATTCAATAGGTGGTAAATTCTTAACATCTTCAGCTTTAATACATTTTTCTTTCATAGATTTCTTTGCCTCTTGCATATCTTCAGGACTGAGAAATAAAACACCTCTTTTCTTCGGAGTTGGCTTAGGGGCTGGTTCAGGAAGTGTCCAATTATTTTCATTGGCCAACATATTATTCAATAGTAATTCAGCTTGTTCAACTGTTCTTTCCCTAAAAACACAACCAGCACAACTATCCAGGTGGTCTCTGGAAGCATCGGTTAGTCCATTATAAAACACATCAAGTATATCATGCATCTCTAGAGGATGATCAGGCAAAGCATTAAGTAACTGGAGAAGCCTCCCCCAAGCTTGTGGGAGACTCTCTTCTTCAGTTTGAGCAAAGTTATAGATTTCCCGTAAGGCAGCTTGTTTCTTATGAGCGGGAAAATATTTAGCAGAGAAGTAATACATCATATCTTGGGGACTACGCACACAACCAGGATCAAGAGAATTAAACCAAGTCTTAGCATCACCCTTTAACGAGAAAGGAAATAGCTTAAGGATATAGTAATAACGAATCTTTTCATCGTTGGTAAACAGGGTGGCTATATCATTCAACTTAGTGAGATGTGCCACAACAGTTTCAGACTCATAGCCATGGAAAGGATCAGATTCAACCAAAGTAATTAACTCAGGATCAACAAAGAATTCATAATCCTTATTAGTAACACAGATAAGTGAAGTAGCAAAAGCAGGTTCATGTTTCATTCTAGCATTCAAGGACTTTTCTTTTAGCTTAGCTAATAACTTCCTAAGATCATATCTATCATTGCAAGCAAGAAAGTCTCTAGCAGTTTCTTCGTCCATAACATAACCCTCATGCACAACAGGCAATTCATATCTATTGGGAGTAGTTTCATCATCACATTAATAAATATCATCAGTTTCAACATTTGCACTCTCCCTAACCTTAGCAATTTGTTCATCTAGAAATTCACCTAGTGGCACAGTATCAGGCATAGAGATAGTTTCATCATACATAGCAGAAGTAGCATCATCAAGAACATACGACATATCAGATTCAATAGCAGGAGTAGGTGTCGCAAGTTTACTCATAACAGAAGGAGAATCAAGTGCAGAGCTAGATGGCAGTTCCTTACCCCCCCTCGTAGTTGAGGGTGAGATCTTGGTTTTTGAGTCCTTCAAATTCTTCATAGTGATAAACAGATATAAATCCCAAGTGACTTAAAGAATAGAGCTATGCTCCCCGGCAACGGTGCCAGAAAATAGTCTTGATAACCCACAAGTGTAGGGGATCGCAACAATTTTCGAGGGTAAAGTATTCAACCCAAATTTTTTGATTCGACACAAGGGGAGCCAAACAATACTCTTAAGTATTAGCAGCCGAGTTGTCAATTCAACCACACCTGGAAGCTTAGTATCTGCAGCAGGATAGATTAGTAGCAAAGTAATATGATAGTGGCGGTAGCAGAAATAAAAGTAAAGATAGTGTTTTTGTAGTTTTTGTGATAGTAGCAGCGGAAAAGTAAATAAGCAGCAAGCAATATAGGTAAAGCTCGTAGGCATTGGATCGCTGATGGGAAATTATGTCGGATGCAATTCATCATGTAGAAGTTATAACCTAGGGTGACACAGAACTAGCTCCAGTTCATCAATGCAATGTAGGCATGTATTCTGAATATAGTCATACGTGCTTATGGAAAATAACTTGCATGACATCTTTTGTCCTACCCTCCCATGGCAGCGGGGTCCTATTGAAAACTAAGGGATATTAAGGCCTCCTTTTAATAGAGTACCGGACCAAAGCATTAACACATAGTGAATACATGAACTCCTCAAACTATGGTCATCACCGGGAGTGGTCCCGATTATTGTCACTTCGGGGTTGCCGGATCATAACACATAGTAGGTGACTATAGACTTGCAAGATAGGATCAAGAACACACATATATTCATCAAAACATAATAGGGTCAGATATGAAATCATGGCACTCGGGCCCTAGTGACAAGCATTAAGCATAGCAAAGTCATAGCAACATCAAACTCAGAACATAGGGGATACTAGGGATCAAACCCTAACAAAACTAACTCGATTATATGATAGATCCCATCCAACCCATCACCGTCCAGCAAGCCTACGATGGAATTACTCACGCACGGCGGTGAGCATCATGGAATTGGTGATGGAGGAAGGTTGATGATGACGATGGCGACGATGTCCACTCTCCGGAGCCCCGAACGGACTCCAGATCAGCCCTCCCAAGAGAGATTAGGGCTTGGCGGCGGCTCCGTCTCGTGAAACGTGATAATTCCTTCTCTCTGATTTTTTTCTCCCCGAAACGGAAGATATAGGATCTTGGGGTACGTCGGTGGAGCACCAGGGGGGCCACGAGGCAGGGGGCACGCCCCACCCTCGTGGACTGGCCCAAGGCCCGCTGGTATGGATCTTCTTGCAGGTATTTTTTATATTTTCCGAAATAATTCTCCGTTGATTTTCAGGCGATTTCGAGAACTTTTTATTCTGCACAAAAAACAACACCATGGCAGTTCTGCTGAAAACATCGTCAGTTCGGGTTAGTTCCATTCAAATCATGCAAGTTAGAGTCCAAAACAAGGGCGAAAGGTTTTGGAAAAGTAGATACGTTGGAGACGTATCACTTCATAAAAAGAAGATTCTTGGAATGAAAATATAGCAGCATCATTGATTCACCCACCTTTCCTTCGTCGGTACAGAAGAAAAATGGCAGAAGTGAGTAGCCTGGAGTGAGGTTTTCTTCAAGAAAGGGGAGAAAGGGCTTCAACGAGCGTTCCAGTGAAATGATTGTTGCTTTGTCCAGTCCAGCTTCGAGCCACTTTACCACTGCTGGTAAAGGTGTGGGTTTTGTGATATGACGGGTCATGACGGCCAAACCGGGGTGATCGGTGAGTTTCAACTGTAGCACCTCGCTTTGATTTGGTGGATGGCACGTGGGCCCAGATGCTTTGATGTCCCGCATGTAGATAGAGCGACTAGTCATATTGGAGTGGTCAATATTGTGCACCGCGACCAAGGCGGAGAGGAAAACGAGAGAACTACGTAATTAATGCATTAGTTTAATTAGGGTAGTTTTGTAAAGTAAGAGATACATTCCTCCAATCGCAAAATGCCTTGGTTGATGAGATTTGAGATTTGAGCCCTATAAACCGGAAGGGAGATTTGAGATACTGCACGCGGTGTAGTCACTTGTTGGAATCTCTAGAAAGACTTATACCGCATGATTCTTTGCTTCTTCTTACTACTACGTACTACTTCGTCGACATGTGGGACAACCAGCAGCATCCGGGTCAACGTAATACGTGTCATGCACCAGATTAGAGTGCGGAACGGAAGGGGGCATCACCCCGGTCGTATCGCCTGGCCTTGTTTGGATACTCTAACTCAATTAAAGGTTAGAGTTAGATTTTTTTGGGTTCATTGAGTTCAAACTAACCCAAACTAACTCTAACACATGGATCCAAACAGTAACCCAAACTAACCCTCCTGTTTGGATATTTTTGGGCTAGTTGAGTTCAAACTAACCCAAACTAACTCTAACACATGGATCCAAATAGTAACGCGCCATCAAATCGCACAGTTCGATCTTTCTAGCAGTAAGTAAGTCGAATCCGCTACTCCCTCACCCTCCTCGCCTCTGTGCCAAACCGCCTACGTGAAAACTGCCGTGCGTACTGCCCGGGAAAAGCCCCGCCCTCAAATTTTAACTACGCGAAAATAATTCGAGCTTGTTCGTTCTATATAAATACCAGTACTCTATGTTTATTCACCTGTGGGGCTGTTCAATGAATGGAGGGCCGGGGAGCACAAGTGAACAATACTACTACTAGTAGTAAGTAGGAGTCGTACAGGTAGTCACCTTAAATAGAGAGTTTCTTTTCTTTAATGCCACGTACACAAATTGAAACGCTTGTTGTGGAGAGAAAAAGATAATCACTCTGCTATATATGTACGCAGGGGCCTGAGCGCTTGCTTTACTAGCGTTGCTCTCTTCATTCTCTCATCCTCTCCAGATCTAAACAAGACAGCAGTAGTGACATTTTCTCTCTGCTCACCGCTGGTCATAGATCCGGCCAGATCCCTTCGGCCGGTGTGTGTACTGGACTAAAAGGTGCATCGTTCACGCGGTCATTGCCAGCGAGGGAGGAAACCCACAGCTGCTGGAGGGGCTCGATCCTCTGCCCATGTCGTTCTCTCCGACACAGCACCGGCTCGGGAGGTCCTCCGACCCTTCTTCCTCCCTGCCGCATTGTCCGCAGATCCGACCTGCCGCCGTCGACATCCCGATGACCCTCAGGTATAAGTTCTTCGAAAGCGGCCTTGCTCTACTCCCCAGCTCCCCACGTGTCTGCATGTGCATCTTTTTCTACTCCCATCAGCTCTTCCAAAGCCACCTAAATTTTTAGTATTATTGGAGGTAAAGCTACTTCATGCATTCAAATCCAGGGCTTTGTTCAAACAACGAAGAAAGGGGGGAAAGTTGTAGCATGAATCTAGGACTTGATTCAAAGAGGAAATAATATGGTGAAAGTAGTAGAGACCGGATACCCAACCGGTCTCTTGGTTGAAAAGGGAAATAATGGGAAAACACAGTACAAACTGGATAAGGAACAGATCTATTATTGGTTGAAAAAGGGATAGAAAGTGGCGGCTGGTGGACAAGTTAATAGAGTAAAAGGTCTCAGGATTAGATTTGCTGCCCTCACATAGTAAAAGGTCTCCAGGATTAGAATTGCTGCCCTCACATAGTAAAAGGTCTCGGGATTAGATTTGCTGCCGTCACATAGTAAAAGATCTCCAGGATTAGGTTTGCTGCCCTCACATAGTAAAAGGTCTCCAGGATTAGATTTGCTGCCCTCACATAGTACAAGGTCTCCAGGATTAGGTTTGCTGCCCTCACATAGTAAAAGGTCTCCGGGATTAGATTTGCTGCCCTCACATAGCATGAACAAACTCAGCATCACCACTTTATGCCTCCTTGTAGGTACATTGTGCTGATGCGTCCACTGTCGCATGTCCTTATACCAACCTTTTGCTGTTGTTAATGTAAGGGCGCATGTAAAATGAAGCGATCACACTGTTACCCTAGGGACATGTCTAACCAGTGTTATTGTTAATCTAATGCCTCTAGTGATAAGATGCAATTAAACTGTGTTACAAATGGCACTCCTGCTGTTTTCCCCAGTATGATAAGTAAGTTGCTCCTTTACGCTGCTGAGTGTCCTGGTGTCCCCACGGTCCCATACCCTTAAACCAACTCTTCAGCTATTGTTGATTTACTGTATCTGGTAAACAAGCAATGCCACCATTAAAGTAATCCCATATTTGAGTAATCTCATTGTTGATCGTAATGCTTCTGGTAACATGAAGCATTGTTGACGTTTTAAAATTTCTACTGTCCTTGTGTGATTGCCATGAACATAATTAAGATGCTTCTTTTCATTTCGTATATGTTTCGTATATTCTTATTGACCAGCAACTGTTTACTTTCTATCTTTTTGTGCAGATAGGGATATCCATTTCACCTTGTTGCTATTGTGATCTATTGGTGAACTGCACGAAACACTTTTTTGGAATGAGTGTCTTGTGCAGTTCAACTAAAATGTCACGTGGGCAACATCTCTCAATTTTGGTGGAACTGCACAAATTTGTGATTGGAGTTTCCAAAATCTCCGTCAAATTCTGCTAGTAATCTCGTGCAACATTTTATTAGTCTTTGCAAGATCGCTGTCACCACAATGGCACTTCTTGCTAGTACTTCTTGCTAGCTCAATGATGCAATCTTTGCTTCATTTCAGGTGAACTGCACAAAAAGGCGCATGAATTGAATCATTTATTTGCAGGTTGGATTTGCTGGTTCACCACATCGAGTCGTGGCGGCACAAGGGCCCTCACACCGGTCAGTACTGTCCTTTATCAACATGATTGTGCTTTGTCATATTGTCTAATGTTCTATTTCTTTTAATTAAAGCTATTCTATCGCAAACTTTTCTCGTTTTGGAAATACAGTTTGCTTCAACTAGTGCCACTATTATAGTAATCATGCTCTTTCTTATCTGTGCAAACAAGAATACTCAATTACAGATGTTGTGATGGTCAAGAGCATTCGCCAAGTTCTTGGGTTGTATGACACGGCTAGCCAAGATGGATTTAATCCCGATATTCACTTTATCAAAAGGCTCTAATGGGTTGGTTCTGAATATTGCAAGCTGGGAATCAATGAGATGTGTAGGCATCTTATTTGTACTTATTATTTGGATCTTATTTGTTGGTTCTGAATCTTGCAAGCCGGGAATCAATGAGATGTGTAGGCATCATTGTTGTACTTATTATTTGGATCTTATTTGTTGGTTCTGAATCTTGCAAGCTGGGAAACACGGCATGATGATGTAGAGGACAACAACCATAATAAACAGTTCAAACTTGGTAGTATTATATTTGTGAAAGTGCCACAAATGTGTTGATCGTGTGCGTCCTGATAATAATAATTCTAATTGTTGTGCATATTGATCCTGTGGCACTGATAGAACGAGCCAATGCATTGCTTGTTTTAAGTACAAATTTCTATTAAAGCTAATTAAATTTAAGTAAAGTGACCACTAACTCCTGTTATTACAGTACCAATACAGACCCGCTCGTGAACCGGCGTGTGGTCGGAGTAGGTGTTTCTTAATGGAGGCGTTTGAATGCGCCGAGGGTGCATCTTCTGCCGGGCGTGCAGCGAACGAGGGAGGGGTAGTAACTGTTGTCACCTGTACACAATTAGTTTACTGTTGAATCCAGTTCCCCATGAGCCGAAAAACGAACTGCTGCCACCGCCTACACCTCGTTCACTTGAAGAGACTCCAATGGCGATCCGAGGGGTGAGCCTGCTGGATATGGACTTCAGCAAGGAGTTCCCCTTTGAGTTCGCCGTTCAGTCCTATAGCTGCACCAAGTTGAATGTGATGTACACCAACGATCCAAACTCGGTGAAGCTCTGCCTCGCCGATTTCAAGCAGTACTTACAGGACGAGAAAGCACAAGGTGCAGGACTAGACCTTGTGCCCATCCATTCGTATCCTGACATGGACCAGCGGATCGCCGTGGCCAAGGTATGTGTGCGGGACGCGGTTCTCATCTACCACTTCTGTAGGGCCATCAGAGGTTCTGGAGCATTCGCCCGTTTCATCGGCAGCTCCAACTGCACCTTCGCTACGATGGAGAGAAGGAAGAACGCGACGATTCGGCCATCTGGTGCAACAAGCTTGTCGACATCCAGAAGCAATACAAGATCATCAGCAACAGGCAGGAGAAGGACTCCGTGGTTGACCTCGCCGAGACCATCATCGACCCGTGTTACGCCGACATGAAAGAAGACAATGATACCAATGACCTGAACACGTGGGAGGTACCTCTGAATCTAGCCTACATAACCTACGCGGCCAGGAGGGCATGGGAGGTACCTCTGAATCCACCCTGCACCTGAACAAGTCAACCCTCGTACTCCCCTCCACCTGTGTCTTCCCCCGCTCCGGTTCATTCGGTCCGAGGTCTCAACGTTGTCCTCCGCCTTGGTGCTCTAGCCGCGGCGCCGCCGTCTGTCGTTCCCAACATGGTCAGCAAAACAAGAGGAATCGGGAGACAACTATTCGTCGAGAGGCCGACAGTGCCGGGCCCACCAGGTCCATGGCCTAGGTTTTGTTGTTTAACATGGGCAGCCCACGACATGTTTCAACATTTTTTGGATCCAGCAGGTATCAAGCGGCCTCTGGGCCTCCCAACCTAGTTTGTCTATAACATCAGCAGCCCAAGTTATGTTTGTTTTTTCAAGATGATGCACATCTCAGTTCTATTTTTCGTTTTCATTAATCCTATATCTGAATTTTCTCCCACTTTCTTTCTCGATGTAAACTGAGTTTTCTCCTAGTACCTTTCCCTAGAACCAACTCAACTGTCCCACGTCTAGCCTAAAAAATAATAATACCCCACGTACTATTAACTCATCAAATTTAAATGATATTTTATTTCGTAAGTTTTTTTTGCGAGGGATTTTATTTTATTTCATAAGTTGAAAGTTTCTTACGAAAAAATAATAATAATTGTTTATATATAACTTGGCAAGTTAACTCCTAGTGATTGCGTACATAAGCTTGCAAAGATTTTACTGACCAATGCAGTAATAGACGTGCAATCATGTGTTTATGTTTTTATAACATTTCTCCGTCTAGCCCAACATGATATTTTCACCCAGCCCAGCAAGTCCGCAGATTTCGAGAAAAATGCAAATGGACTTTAAATTCTACCATATATATATATATATATAAACGGGTTGCATAGATGCTACATCATTGTTTCAGCCAGCCCACCAAATGGACTAAAAAAACAAATGCACAGGCTGACATGGCCTCGACGTCGTCCATCGCCTCGGTGCGCTCGGCGCAGCGTGGTCAACATACGAGAGTCATCAGAAGAGGACTGTACGTGGAGAGCCTGACAGCTGGGACCCACGAGGTCCATGGTCGCACGCAAGGAAAGTTCCTCCTTATTACGCACTGTACATGGACTGTACGTGGGAAGGGCTTCTGTATTTCGCGAAAAAAAT
>LR738715.1:597236685-597255087 GCA_902687465.1 Secale cereale | reverse complement strand
CCACCAGCTATATCTTCGCACGCAAGGAAGTGCCTCCTTATTACACACACAAAAATGAATACCCCCCTGTTAGCTCGGGGCTGACTTGTGGGCCTACTAAGTTGACGGGGACGGAGGGCTTTGTCAACTTAGTCAATATGGACGATTCTGGCTCCAGTGACCGTACGATGTCCATCTAACGGCCATAGTGCTTCTTCAACCTCTGGTCTTCTTCCTCCAGCCGCCCAAAGCAGTGACGGTCGTGCCGCGTGCTCCTACCTCTCGTGGCCGGCTATGATGCCGCGGAGGCCTCACCGCCCCCTACTACTCCCACCGCTGGCCAGGGCATCCCTCTACTCACCCACACCCCCTGTTATTCTACGGCGACGGCAGTCTCACGCCGCAGCCGAACCAGTGAACCCTCGTACTCCTCTCCGCGTGGGCATCCACTACCGCGTCTTCCCCGGCTCCGCGTCGTCCCCTTCCTAGGCCTCACCGTTGCCACCGCCTTGGTGCTCTCGGCACAGCGTGGTCAATGTGGTCAATGACGGACTTCCATCGGAAGAGTACTGTACGTGGAGAGGCTGACAGCTGGGTCCACGGCCACAACCCAGTTTTTTTGCGATTTGCCAAGTAAGTCGCTTTGTCAGGCCTGTTGGGCTGCAAATCTTTCAAGAAGAGGAGAGCTTCATCGGGCTGGCCGACAAAATGGTCTATCAGTAATGAGAAATGGGATGTACATTTTTAAAACACATCAAACCGGCAATTAGTTTCAAATTTCTTTTTTGTCATTTCGAGATTTTAAATTGCAATGATTTTTATGCGTGGACAATTTGTTGGATTTTATATTGATATACATTTATTTTTAAAATTAGTTTGAATGTGACTCAAAATTTCGGGATTAAACAGTTCGGATCACACCGAAATATGCAAAATTTCATATAATTTTTTAACCGTGGCCACAATATGGGCTGTAATGCTAACAAAAAGAATATGGGCTCCAAAAAAAGCTTAAGAATTAGCAAATGGGCTGTAAATTATTATTAATAATGGCAGATGGGGTGTATGATGTTTTCCACAGATTTGAGGCTTTCCTAAAAAAAGGTTGACGCACAAGCAGTGACTGTTGGATGTCCATCCAACGGCCGTCGTGCTTCTTCAATATATGCTCTTCCTGCTCCAGCCGCTCAAACAAGCGTCGGCGGGACTGCCTGCTCTCTCCTCCCCGCGGACGACTGTGCTGTCGCGTAGACCTCACCGCCCCACTGTACTCCCATCACTGGCCTAGCCATCCCTCTACTCACCCACACCTGTTGTTTTCTCCGTGGATGGTAGATGAACCAGTAAACCCTCGTACTCCTCCGCGTGGGAAACAACTTCGGAGTCTTCCCTGGCTCCGTGTCGTTCCCTTCCTAGGCCTCGCCGTCGTTCACCGCCTTGGTGCTCTCGACGCGGCCTGGTCAACGTGGTCAACGACCGACATGCATCTGAAGTGGACTCTACATGGAGAGGCTGACAGCTGGGTCCACGGCCGCATGCAAGGAAATGCCTCCTTATTACGCGCAAAATAATGATTCCTCCACCTGAGATCTGGGACCCACCGAAAGGGCCTCTGTATTTCACGAAAAAAATGTTACCGCCGCTGACAGCTCGGACCCGCCAGCTATATCTTCGCACGTAAGGAAGTGCCTCCTTATTACACACAAAAAATGAATACTCCCCCTGTTAGCTGGGACCCAGTATAGTGGCGGGCTGACTTGTGGGACTACTAAGTTGATGGGGACGGAGGGCTTTGTCAACTTAGTCAATATGCACGATTCTAGCTCCAGTGACCGTACGATGTCCATCCAACGGCCGTAGTGCCTCTTCAACCTCTGGTCTTCTTGCTCCAGCTGCCCAAACCAGCTAGCAAACCAGCGCCAGTCGTGCCTCGTGCTCCTGTCTCTCGTGGCTGGTTGTGCTACTGCGGAGGCCTCACCGCCCCCTACTACTCCCACCGCTGGCCAGGCCATCCCTCCACTCACCCACACCCCCTGTTATTCTGCGACGACGACAGCCTCACACCGCAGCCGAACCAGTGAACCCTCGTACTCCTCTCCTCGCAGGCTTCCACTGCCGCGTCTTCCCCGGCTCCGCGTCGTCCCCTTCCTAGGCCTCGTCGTCGTTCACCGCCCTGGTGCTCTCGGCGCGGTGTGGTTAACGTGGTCAAGGAACGACTTCCATCGGAAGAGTACTGTACGTGGAGAGGCTGACAGCTGGGTCCACGGCCGCAGCAAGGAAGTGCCTCCTTATTACGCGCAAAATAATTATTCCTCCACCTGACATCGGGGACCCACCAGACAGGCCACCATATTTCGTGAAAAAAACATATCCCCCTGACTGCTGGGACCCACTAGCTACATCTTCGCACGCAAGGAAGTGTGTTTGGGCAAAAAAAAAACGATTCGCCCCCCTGACTGTTGGGACCCACCAGCTACATCTTCGCACACAAGGAAGTGCCTGACAGTCGGGACCCACCTGGTCAAAGCGTAAGTAGCATTGTCATTCTGGTCGCAAACGTGTACGTACAACCTGGTCGATGTAGAGGCGCGCACGTAGCATGTACACGTACGTACAGCAGCCAGGATGCAAGAAATAAAATACGGTCACGTATGTACATACGGGCGGGGTCTTGAACGCCTACTCGCGCGTACGTACGGCCAGGGCTCGTGTACATGGCTGGGTCGGAACGGAGAAACAGCGTCGTCGTCATGTTCATGGGGAGCCAACCGGCTGGGTCGAAACGGAATGCGTTGTCGTGTTCATCTGGAGGGCTTGGACGGAATAGCCGATGGAAACGAGGTGTGGCGTACCGCAGAACGAAGGAAATGGCCTTGTGTTCGACCGGCCACGTTCGAAACGGGATCCTGTTCATCCGAAGGGGTCTGGCGTACCGCAAAACGTAGGAAACGGACCTCCTACAGTCGAAATGGGGGTCCTGTTCATCGGGAGGGGTGTGGCGTACCGCAAAACAGAGGAAACAGACTTGTGTTGGAGCGCTACGGTCGAAACAGGGGTCCTGTTCATCGGGAGGGGTGTGGCGTACCGCAAAACAGAGGAAACAGACTTGTGTTGGAGCGCTAAGGTCGAAACGAGGGTCATGTTATTCGGGAGGGGTGTGGCGTACCACAAAGCGGGACTCCACAGGGGTACTGTTCATCACCACCGTCGACCCCCTCCAGCCTCCCCGGGCTACTGTTCATCCACCGTCGACCTCCTCCAGCCTCCACCTGCGACTGTTCAGCCTCCACAGCGCGCTACTCCACCGGCTACTGCTCAACCAGCCCTCTCCACGGGCTCCTGTTCAACCACCCCTCCACGGGCTACTGTTCATCCAGCCCTCCACCGTCTACTGTTGTTGCAGCCCTCCACGGGATGGTCCTATTCATGCAGCCCTCCACGAGGTCCTGTTCATGCAGCCCCAACCGGCTCGATCGAACGGGGTCCTGTTCATGCAGAGGCAACACCACGGGGTCCTGTTCAGCCACCCCCACCGGGAACTGTTCATCCAACCCCCCTCCCCCCAGCAACGCTCACTATTCATGAAGAGGCAGCATCGATCGGCTTCAGTTAGCAGCAGTAGCGAAGGAATCGCTCGATCGGGTTCAGTTAACAGTCACCGATCGATCGCTCGGGATCAGTAACGTGTAGCCTGCAGTGCAATCACTCGGGTTCAGTTAGATCCCAACGCCTCGCTCGGGTTCAGTTAGAGCCCAATGCCTCGCACCCACGCGCGTGTGTGTATGAGAGAAACGCGCATCGCTCGGCCCCGATCACCCACCGTAACCGGGAACAGCCCGATATTTTCCTCGCCCTCGCTTCTACCACGGTTTTTTCATCATGGACGGCCCAAAGAATGTCATGCAGCTGCGTCTCCGGCCCGCCAAGGACGAAAAGCCCATTTTCTATCATGATTTTTTGGCATAGAAGTAGGACCCCACCACATCTATGATGATATCGTGTTTTGTCACAATTATTGTCATAGAAGTGTCATAAGTATGACAAAAAAAAGTTTGTTCGGACCAAAATGTCACGGATGTGTCTTTTTTTTGTAGTGTGAGGAACATTCTTTGAAGCAATTGCGGCAGTGTCTTGTGTTGCAGAATCATCATTGGTGGAATAGGATGCAGCTTTGTGAATCTGCCCATCCAAGGGACGAGTTCCTTCATCAATGATTACAGCTTTGCCTTTTCCGTTAACTGAGGAAATTGTCCGTTTGAGGACTTCAAGTGGATGCAGACAACTAAGATGATTCTGAAAGTCAGCCTTGTATGCAATTGAAGACCTTGCTCTGATGAATCTCATAATCCAGGGAGCATAAGGCTTCAATTCAAAAGATGATAGTGCAACATTTGCCAAAGTTCTCATGAAGAAATCATGATAGTTGATGGGAATCCCATGCACGATACTGAGCAACAGATTCTTCATGATGCCAACAACATCTTCTTCTTCAGAGTTGTGGCCTTTGATGAGACTGAGGGTTTTGGCGAGTATGCGATAAATTGTCCTTGGCGCATATTGCAAATCCTTCACTAGGAAGGTTGTTCTTGGAGGGTTTCTAGCGTTCAAAGGCTTCATCAGCACTTGCATCAGATGATTTGGAAGTTCAAGTTCCTCATATATCAATCTTGCGCCTTCAGCTAGAGGGTGAACTGGGATGGCATGAAGCAATTCAGAAACGGGAGCTTTGTAGTGAGTGTTGTCAGTCATCCAGTCCAGCAACCATGAGTTGATGTCAGCAACATTACCAGTTAGGTGCAAGGTTGCATAGATTTGAAGAATTAACTCTTCGTTCCAATCACATATGTCGAAACAGAAGCTCACAAGCCCAGACTCATGAAGCAATTTCAACACAGGCTCAAAGCAAGGTATGGACTCCCTGTCAACATGAGGAACTTGACGATGCTCAAATACCTTATCCTTGTTCAAAAGCAGTGAAGAATAGTGGTTCGTCTGAGTGGTAGTCCAGAACCGCTTGCGGTGAAGTCTTTCTGAGTCATACGGATTGAACTCTATGAAGATTATGTGTTCAACAAAGAAATCATCAGCCTTGAACTATTGCTTTGTAACATGGGGGTTCTTCTGCTTGGGCTGAAGATTTGATAATGAAGATTTTGCAGCCTCTTGAGTTATGACTTCTGGAGCTGCTGCCTGAGGAATTTGAGCTTCAGGTTCTTCAGCAGCATTGGGCTGAGCTTGTTCTTCAGCTGATGCAAATGGAGCTTGTTCGGGGAAGGACAAAAGTGGGATGTGAAGTTCTTCAGAGCCCATTTGAATTTCTTCAGTTTGAGCAGGGGACTGAGGAACTTTCTGCAGTGGTGTGGTCAATGAGGAATTTGGATGAGTCATCTCCCAATAATCATCATTGAGCACTGGTGTTGGAGACCCAATGTCCACATCCCCATCTTCTTCCAATTCCTCAATGTCGGCCTCTTCTGTAGTGAACTGAGGCATGGGCAATGATACCAGAGGAGTTGAAGGAGAGCATCCACTTCAATTTCTTCATCCAACTGCTCTGAAGAAGAAACAAAAGGATTTTCTTCAGCATTGTCATCAGGAATTTGATAATCCTCACCAAAGGGAACAATATACTTTGATGGCACAATGGAGATTGGAACAACATTAATGGGATCCGTGGCTGGGCTTGAAAAAGTCCTCACTTTCTTGGGAGCCGAGGATTCTGCAGTTGATGATGCTTTCCTTTTCTTCACGGCTGCCTTCCCTGCAGCCTTTGTCTTCTTCACTTCTGATACAGAAGGAAGTTTGATAGTATTCACAGGTGAAGACTTTGTAGGAGGTGCTGATGACATATGTTCAGTTTCTTCAGGCACGACTATTGCAGTCGCCCTGGCATTCTCAGTTTCTTCAGGCGCTGCTTCAGCTTCTTCAGCAGCCCTGGGTTGTTCTTCAGGCGCAATATTGAAGGTTGCCCTGGCAGTTTCTTCGGCGACTGGAATTTCTTCATCAATCTTGGCACGTTCAGTTTCTTCAGCAGTGACATAGTCAGTTGCGCTTTTAGTTTCCTCATAAGTATTAATTGGTTCTTGTGAGAAACTATCACCACCAAGCTTGAGTGACTTGGAGAGCTTGACGAATCTGACTTTGGCTCCTAGCCAATCAGCACGATATCTGTCAAATTCATCACTGAGGTCTTTGATCTCTGATTGCAGTTTCACAAGATCCTCAGGAGACATGTTCACAATGTTTTTCCTCAGAAGACGCTTCTTCTTGTACCGATCTTTCTTTGCCCTTCTGGCTTGTTCAAACTTCCATTTTTTCTCATCAATGAAAGCAGCCAACATGTAACTTTGACCAGGTGTGAGATTCATGTCAGGGAGAGGAGTGTCACGATTCTGATGCCAAAGATCAATGTAGTCTAGGATCTTCTTAGGATCCAACATGAGAGGCACATAACTTCCCTTGGCTCTAGCAGCCTTAATCTGTCTATCCTTGATGATAGCAGCGAGTTCTTCGTCATCAGCTTCATTGTCATCAGACGGAACTTGAAAGGCCACCTTCTTCTGAGGACTTGGCCTGTTCCAACGGCCTGCAGTGGTCTTCTCTTTCATCACGGCTGAACCAGGTGAAGATTTTGGTGGAGCTGATGAACTTGCAGAGGCTCCTGGAGCAATTGAGAACCCCGCGGTTCGCTGACATGTTGCAAGGTGCATAGGAGTTGAGGATTTTGCAGCTGCAGCTGAAGATTGCGCAGCAACGGAGGGAACTTAGGCGGCCCTTGAGGAAGTTGCCTGTGGAATATGTCCAGACGACTTTGAGTAACTTGGCCTTGAGGCCATAGCTGTCAAGGAATGTGGCTTGACGGACGATTTCTTCAGCATGGCCTTCTTGGGCTTACTAGGAGAGGCCCCATCAGCAGAGTCTTCATTGAATTTACTCACTGCATCTCTAGCTGCGCGTTGAAGCTTTGCTTGACGCTCGTCCCATTCCTTTGGAAATTCCTCACCACGCCTGATGCTTGAGGGATCTGCAACTTGGCCTGGTGCCAGATGAGGTCTTGTGCATGGAGGGTTCACAATGATTTTTTCATGTACTTTGGAGTCACATATCGGTACTCCCTCCACTCCTTGGCCCATCTTCTCTCAATCCTCTGAATGCGCACTTTGCGTTGATTCTTGTTTTCTTTCCCGTGAGTCTCCTCATCTGCTGTGCAATATTCTGCATAGATGTCTTTAGGGGTCTCAAAAGCAGTGTTCATCTCAGGTCTCTTCCCTCCCTTCTGTTGTAACGCCCGGGTAATCAAGCTACAGTAACCCTTTGGTAATGATGCCACGTCACCACGATTCTGTTACCAAACTCGCTTCGGTTCGAAACCGGTTCAAATTCAAATTTCAAAACAAAGTCAAAATAATAATTATCCATATAGCAAAACAAAAATGTTCGTCTTATTCGATACATTCCCTAGTCGATTGTCATCTTGAAACCAACTTCATTGAACCTGTAAATAAGTTCCTAGGAAATTAGTAAATGGTCCAGTAACAAATAAAGTAGCCTTTTTGAAATAAACGGTTATCCATTTAACTCCATTTGTAGGGATGGCACCCGCAGGTTATGGGTATGGGTGGAGCCACCCCATACCCTTACCTGTCCCCTTTGAGCTGACCCATCACCCATACCCATACCCGCTACTTGGTACAATTTTTTCCCATACCCGTCACCCGACAGGGTAAATGGGTACCCGCGGGTAAAAATACCCATCTTTGAATAACATTAATTTGTAATGCCCCGGATGTAATACTTTCCCTTTTGGGGAATATATAATATCTCTGGCTTCATCAATTCCATTCCGGGTTCTTCGTCTTTCGGGTTTTCGTCTTTTGTCGTGTGCGTGTGCATTCATTCATATCATGTAGTCATGTGCATTGCATTGCATTTGTGTTGTCATTTGCATCTGGTCCCACTTGTTTCTTTCCGTTGTCCGTTTCGAGTTCCGGAGCTCCCTCACGTGTCCGTGGCATCCCCGAGGCCTACTTTGGTGGTTGGCCGTGTAACGTTTCCGTTTTGGTGTGAGACTTGTCGTGCGATGTTGTTTTGTTGTGTGTAACCCGCCTGTCGAATCTCGTCGCGTTTGGAGTTCGTTTGAGGCTCCAACAGTTATTCTCGTGGGCTGAAAGTACCCCCTCTTTGAGGCCCAAGACACCCCTCCAACAGCCCACCAAAACAACCCAAACCCCTCCCTTCATCTAGGCCATCCAATTCTGATCATGTGGCTGAAAACCTCACCTCATTTGGACAACCCTAGCTCCTTGTGCCTATATAAACGTCCATCTCCCCCAATTTTCGCGTGTGAAACCCTAATGCTTCCACAGTGCGCCACCGATGCTTCCACCGTTGAATCCCGATGCTTCCACCGTTGAGCCACCGTGCTTCCGACGTCCCAGAAAAACCGTGCTTCCGAGCCGCAGCTGTGCTTCCGTAGTGCCTTCGCCGTGCTTCGGATCCGACGTGTGGGCCCCGCAGGGTCTTCTTCTACCTCCGCGCCGGCCCTCCTCTAGCTCGCCGGAGGAGCTTCCCACCACCGCCGGGCTCCCTAACCGCCACCTCGCCGCTCCTCCGCCTCACCTCTCCCTCTGCCGCCGCGCCATCTCGCTCGCCGCCACCCTCCGATCGCCGTCCCGCCCCCCCCCGTCACCGCTCCCCGCCGGCCCCGGCCAGGCTCGCCGCCGCCGCACCTTGCGCGCTGCCCCGCTCCTCCGCGCCGTGGCCCGCCTCCAGCTCGCCGCCCCGCGGGCTCGAGGGAGAGCTGCCGCCGCCGCTTCGCCGATCGGGATCGGATCCCCGATCCGGTACTCCTCACTATCGGGCCGGGCGAACCCGTTAGCCTGTTAGCCGATCCCTAGCGGGCCGAAGCCCGTTTCAGATCCGCGTTGACTTCACCCGGTTGACCGACCCGTTGACCAGATCTGACCTTGAGGTAGTCTCGTTTTTCCACTAAGTCCCCAGGATTTACTTGTCTGATGTTGTTTTGTTTTGATGATAACTTTTTGTGTGATGGTCCGATTTGAGCAAATGATATGTCAAAATGATCGTGGAGACATGTACTACGTTTTGTTCCATTGTGCCATGCATGTTTGAGGTCATCTAGATGCTTAAATATCTGTTGGATGAGTGCTACTTGTTATAAACTGCTGTTAGTAGTTGATTTCATGCCATCTTTGCAATGTGAGAACTTGGTGCATGTTTATCCAAATGAAGCAAATGATATGTCCACATGTTCATCATGAAATGCTCTACATGTTGATTGCTTTATCTTGCATTATAGATTTCATCTTGCCATGTTTATCTCCTTTGCAAAGTGCTATGTGGCTGTTATGTCGTTAAATTTGTTACGAGATGCCTAGTTGAGGAGCTCATTGCTATTGATGTGTTTGTCCTCTTGATGCATGCTTAGATATTTTGGATTCACCATCATGTGTACTTTGCTGTGGTGCTTACCACTTGCCATGCCATGGTTTGAGGTGACTTAAACTTGCTCACAAAGATGCCATGATGTTACTACTGTTTTAACACTTAGTGAAATTTCACTAAGTCTGGAATCTGTAATTTCCAGATGCCATGTTTGCTTGTAGTTCTAGGCAAATCCATGATAGTTTTGGAGTGATTCTTGGTGATTCCTTGTTGTATAAGTTGTTGACTATCCATTCATGTTCTCACATGCTTATTTGGGTGGTTGTAGCATATTTAACTCTTTCTCCCAAGTTGCAACAAATTACTGCTGTCAGGTTTTTGTTGTCAAGTTCAATATGTCAAAGCTTGTTGTTATTGATCCATGGCTCCTTTGGAGATGCTCAATTGGAATTGTTTGCTGTAGGATATGTCTAATTTATGTCCATGTTCATTGCCATGATGTTTGAGTGCTGTAGACTATTTATCTCTTGCCCCGAAGTTGCTATCTGGCTGTTATTTTTCAGCTTGTGCATGTTTATTGTTTCGGGTGTAACTTTTAGTCTGTTGCTCCGTTTTGAGCAAGTCCTATATGTAACTTGTGTGTTTTTGAATGTAGATTCATATTATGCTATTGTTATCATGTTTTGAAGCATTTTGCTTGATACATATTGTTGTGCTGTAACACTGTGCTTCCTAAGTAGACTTTATGTGCTTCCATAGTGCATCTGTTTTGCTTCCATAGTGCATCAGTCATGCATCCAGTAATTTTTCTGTGCATTGCATCTTGTTTGATTCGTTGCCTTGTGTTCTTGTGTTTGAGTAGAGCCGGAAGCTGAGACCGAGTACGAGTACGAGCACGAGGTTACTACCGAGGTTGAGAACGAGGACCCCTCTTACGATCCCATCGACAACTCTTCAGGCAAGATGAGCGAACCCCGATAACATTACTATCTTTGCCTATTGCTAGAAGTATCGATCTATAGTTTTGCCTCGATGCCCATGTTTTCATGTCAGCCTCCTATTGTAACCATGAACCTGTCTAACCACCCTACCTATGCAAACCTTTGATTGGCTATACGTAGGCTTCGCTCAGCCCCTCTTATAGCATTGTTAGTTGCTAGAGAAGATTGAAGATTCTTGCTTCTTGTTGAAGCTTGTTGGGATATCACACTATATTAATTATTAAATGAAATCATCTATATATTGGTAATGGGTGGAAGGCTAAGCCTTTTGCTTGGTGATTTGTTCCACTCATGCCGCCCTAGGAACCGTATAAACCGGTGTTATGTTCCTTGATTATGCGTTCCTCACACGGTTGGGGTTATGGGACCCCCTCGATAAACCGCTAAGTGATAAGTCTTTTCCAGCAAGTCCCAACATTGGTACTTTTTGCCTAATAACTAAAAACTTGCATAGGGAGTAATTAACCCTCTTCTTAATCAACAACCCCGGGCCAGTGCACCACATGAGTGTTGGCCCGAAACGGGGAGCCTGCGGGGCCACCATGGGGAAACCCGAGGTCTGGTAAAAACCCGTAGCTTCACCCATCTGGTCGTGGCCTGAGACTAGATACGCGCGGCTATTGTCAGGGTGTCAGCACGCCGGGAGGATTTGCTGGATTAGCCTTACCTTAGTCGGAGTATCTTGAGCACGGGATTCCGAGAATACTCGGGTCTTCCCACCTTGGAGTTGCGACTCCGCGGATTGTGGGCTTGTCATGGGCCAAGTTGGAACACCCCTGTAGGGTTATGAACTTTCGAAAGCCGTGCCCACGGTTATGTGGCAGATGGGATCTTGTTAATATCCGGTTGTAGAAAACTTGACACCATGTTCCAATACACTACCAGCGTGAGTACCGTGATGGTCATTTTCCGAAAGGGATTCGGGAAGTGAACACGGTGGGGTTATGCTTGACTTGCGTTAGTTAGGATCACTTCATGATCAACTCTCGACCGAGGCACCTTCTCTTCTCGCTCTCATTTACGTAAGCTAGGCTAGTGCTGCTGCAGACTTTTGTTCTTTCTTCAGCCTTGTTCCACACCCAAGGCTTGAATAGTCGTGTTACCCGGGAACGGGATTGCTGAGTCCTCTGTGGCTCACAGTTACTTCAACACACCAGATGCAGGTACGATGGTGAGCTACACAGGTGATGGCACTGAGCTAGACTGGGAGTACGACGAGGAGCGTAGCCGTTACTATGTGAACTATCCGGTTGATCGGTAGAGCTTCTACTAGGATTCGATCTAGACCTGTGGTTTAACGTTATGTTTGGTATCTTGTCATTTGGATCTTTACCCTTAGATGGGCTGTGATGTTTATCTGAATGATGTTTGAACATGTAATGTATTTGGGTGACGTGGCGAGTGTAAGCCAACTATCTTTTCAGTTTTCCATCCCTATTTTTACATGATATGTGCAAAGGTACCAAACTTGCGATCATTCTAGAATGGGCTTATATCTTTAAGTCGTGCCTCGACACGTAGGAGATATAGTCCCATCCTGGGCATTACAAGTTGGTATTCAGAGCCTTCTGCGACCTAGAAGCCCACACTGTTTGATCGAATCGTTGACGGTTGAGTCTAGGCACACACTTAAAATGTTTTGAGTCCTATATTTATATCGGAGAGTAGGATTTCTTTTGCTCCACATCTCTTTTCATTCTGGTGAGGACTCCTGACGACTACTCTTGCCTCTTCTACTTTCAAAATTGCACCAATTTTTTTTAGGAATCTCGCGAGTATTGTTGGATTGTTTCGATGTCTTTGTGACGAGAATATTGTTCTCGATGCCTCCTGACATTAGGGGTTGTGGCAGTGTCCCGGGGAGTTGAGCTTCGGGCTATTGTCGTCACAAACATATCGTGGCAGTACTAGAATACTTAAGACGGCCGACATCGAAAACTCTCCTATACGGTTAGTGGCAAGATAACCCCGACATCACCCAGTACTGGGGAGGTAGTTCGGGAGTATTGCCATAGATTTGTATAGTGGATGCTTTTCGAAGGTCCGAGGTAGACGGTTTCCGAGAACAACTGGTTATGTGTTGAAGGATGGATACAGCTGGATGTAGGATTAGAGTTGATTGCGCGGTGCTTCCCCTGTATCCCCAACACCTGATTGCATAACTGGAAACTTTCGGAAATTAATAGGTGGGTTCATCTAGTAGATCGTAGGCATTCTTCCAACGAATGCAGGTTATGGAGTTCGGGGTTCTACATTGAGTGAAGTGGTTTTATGGCCGATGTTCCGATCGGGATTTTCATCTTAAAGGGTCCTTGGCTATGCTGATCCGGGGATTGCAAAACCCTTTCGTAACACGTTCCATAAGCCTTCAGAACAAAGATGTCGAACGAAGCTCCTATCTTGTGTTTGTTCCATCTGTACCTTGTGTTTTTCTTATTTACCTTTTGTCTCCAAGTGGCTTCTCGTGAAGATCGTTGTTATCATTAAACTGAGAATTTCATTGGTTCCTCTTGTTCGAATGATTCTTGTGAAGACTATGTTGCATTCTATCTGTTGTTTCAGCTTATGTCTTCTTTCAATCAAATTGCTGATTGGTGGTCATCTCTTTCAGGATGGCTCCGAAAAGGGTTCCCAACGCTAACCCAGAGGGTGAAGAGGTTCCAGACCGTCCTCCTTCCCCTCCTCCTCTGTCTGAGGCCTGGAGAGCGATTATGCAAACTACAAACCAGAACACCCAAATGCTTATGCAGATGATGCAGCAGATGCAAGCAAATCAAGCAAATCAGGGTGCTCCAGGGAACCAAGGCAATTTCTTCAACCAACAGCACCATGCTACGCTCAACCAGTTCTTGGCCAATCAACCAAAGGCTTTCAATTACTGTGTCGACCCTCTTGATGCTGAAGATTGGATCACTGATATCAAGAAGCATTTTGAGTGCAGCAACGTAAGGCCTGAGGACTATGTGAAGTTTGCAGCCTTCCAACTCAAGGACCAAGCAGCTGACTGGTGGCAGCAGTACAAAGACTCCAGAGAAGGGCTTGTGATCTCTTGGGATGATTTCTGCAAGGTCTTTCGCTCTCACCACATTCCAACAAGTGTCATCGAGGGTATGCGTGAGCAATTCCGCAACCTGAAGCAAGGCTCTATGATTGTCTACTAGTATAATGTCAAGTTCCAAAATCTTGCCCGCTATGCTAAGCAAGACATCCCAGATGCCAAGAGCAAGATCTATCAGTTCCGTGGAGGTCTGAAAGATGAACTTCAACTTGCTCTCACCCTGTTCGAGCCTGATGAGTTTGACAAATTCTATAACATGGCGCTTATGCAAGAGGCAGCCCAGCTCAAGATGGAGGCTTGCAAAAAGAGGATTCGAGATGCTGTTCACTCCTCCTCATCTTCTCAAGTGGTCGCGAAGCAACATAAATTTTGGCTTCCACCTCCTCCTATGATCCGAGCTCCCTACAACAACAACAACAACATCAACAAGAACTCTGGTGGTCGTGGTTCCTCCCACCCACACAACCAAGGCAATCTGTTTCAGTCTCAAGGTTCCAAGTCAAGTGGTTCTCATTTCCGTCCTCTCTCAGAAGTGGTCTGCAGCAAGTGCACTCAGAAAGGTCACTATGCTAACAAGTGCCCCAACCCAAGGCGCCTTCCGCCTCCTCCACCTGTCAGCACAGCTATTGTCAAGCATAATCCCAAGCAAGCAAGGGTGAATCTGATGAATGCAGCGCAAGCGGAGAATTCTTCTGATGTGATTTTGGGTAACCTTTCAGTTAACTCTTTTCCTGCTAAAGTATTGTTTGATTCGAGTGCTTCATGTTCTTTCATGTCTCAACCATTTGCATCTAAGCATAATGTTGACGTCCAAAGTCTGCCTCAGAAGTTGCAAGTCATTTCTCCGGGGAGACGTATGACTTCTAATATTTTTGCTCCGGATGTTTCTATTCGTATGGGTGATTATCGCTTTCTGGCTAAACCGGTGGTTCTCGGCAATTCCGACATTGACCTCATCCTCGGGATGGATTGGCTTTCTCAGCATGATGCTCACATTGACTGTGCACAGAAGGAAGTCAAGATTACTCATTCCGATGAGGATGTGATTATCTTCGCCTCTCGGGATAACACAATCAGACTTTTCTCTCTCAATGACAAGGGCGAGATGAATGCCATATCTCAAATTCCGGTGGTAAACGAATACGAAGACGTCTTTCCTGAAGAACTTCCAGGCATGCCTCCACACCGTCAAGTGGAATTCGTCATTGAACTCGAGCCGGGTACTGAGCCAGCATGCCGGCGTCCATACAAGCTCTCTCCTAAAGAGTTGAAAGAGTTGAAGAAACAGCTTGATGAACAGGAGCGTATGGGTCTGATCAGGCCTAGTACGTCTCCTAGGGGCTGTGGTGTCTTATTTGTCAAGAAAAAGGATGGCACGGAGCGCCTCTGTGTTGATTACCGGCCTTTGAACAAGAAGACAATAAAGAACAAGTATCCGGTCCCCAACATCAATGAACTGTTCGAGCAGCTCAAAGGAGCTAAAGTGTTCTCTAAGCTCGATCTCCGAATGGGCTATCACCAGATTCGCATTCGAGAAGAAGATATCCCCAAGACTGCCTTCGGAACGAGCTACGGCTCATATGAGTATACAGTCATGTCCTTTGGTCTCGCTAATGCTCCACCTACCTTCTCGAGAATGATGCACTACATTTTCAACCCCTACACCGGCGAGTTTGTGCTTGTGTATCTGGATGACATTTTGGTATTTTCCAAGAATGAAGAGGATCACGAAAAGCACCTTCGTCTGGTTCTCGACAGACTCCGTGAACATAAGTTCTATGTCAAGTTCTCCATGTGCGAATTTTGGCTCGATAAGGTCTTGTATCTGGGCCATATCATCTCCGCTGACGATATTGCGGTAAACCCCGAGAAAGTTGAAGCAATTGTCAACTGGGAACCTCCTCAGAACGTCAAGCAACTCCGAAGCTTTCTTGGTCTTGCCAGCTATTGCAGAAGGTTCGTTGAGAACTTCTCCAAGATTGCCAAGCCTCTTTCCAACTTGCTGCAGAAGAATGTCAAGTACTACTGGTCTCCAGATTGTGAAGTGGCGTTCAAAACTCTCAAAGAAAAGATCGTCTCTGCTCCAGTTCTTACTCCTCCAGATGAGTCCAAGCCCTACGAAGTATTCTGTGATGCTTCTCTTCAAGGACTTGGTGGTGTGCTTATGCAGGACAAGAGAATTGTGGCATACACTTCTCGTCAACTGAAGCCAAGTGAGAAGAACTACCCCACACATGATCTTGAACTAGCAGCTGTGGTACATGCTTTGATTACGTGGAGACACCTTTTGTTGGGCAGAAAAGTCGACATCTTCACCGATCACAAGAGCTTGAAGTACATCTTCACACAGCCGAATCTGAACCTCCGCCAGACTCGTTGGGTTGAAATGATCCAAGAGTATGATCCCAGCATCGAATACACACCTGGCAAGGCGAATGTGATTGCAGATGCTTTGAGCAGAAAGGCATATTGCAACAGCCTCCTTATCAAGCCGTTCCAGCCGGAGCTTTGTGAAGCATTCAGGAAGCTAAACCTCCAAGTTGTTCCGCAATGCTTTCTTGCAAATCTTCAAGTTGCTCCTACCTTGGAAGATCAGATCCGTGAGGCTCAACTCAGTGATGCTATGGTGCAAAAAGTGAAACATGGTATTGCAAAGGGTACTCCTAAATACAAGTGATATCGCATTGATGAGAGAGATACCTTGTTCTTTGAGGACAGACTTGTGGTTCCCAAAGGTGATCTCAGGAAGCTCATAATGGAAGAAGCACATGATTCCCTCCTTTCCATTCATCCTGGCAGTTCCAAGATGTACCAAGACCTCAAGCAATCTTACTAGTGGACTCGCATGAAAAGGGAGATTGCCCAATTCGTGAATGAATGTGATGTCTGCAGAAGAGTGAAGGCAGAGCATCAACGTCCAGCCGGTCTTCTCCAACCTCTTCCTATTCCCGAGTGGAAATTCGACCACATTGAAATGGATTTCGTCACTGGTTTTCCTAAGTCCAAGAGAGGGAATGATTCTATCTTTGTGGTGATTGACAAGCTTACCAAAGTCGCTCACTTCCTTCCAGTCAAAGAATCAATCAATGCAGCTCAACTGGCAGAATTGTACACTTCCAGAATTGTGTCTTTACATGGCATTCCTCAAGTTATCTCCTCAGACCGTGGAAGTTTGTTCACTTCCAAGTTCTGGGACTCCTTTCAGTCTGCCATGGGCACTAAGATCAGGTTCAGCACAGCTTTTCACCCTCAGACTAGTGGTCAAGTCGAGAGAGTGAATCAGATTCTAGAAGATATGCTCAGAGCCTGTCATATCTTTTGGCATGAAATGGGAAGATTGCCTTCCATTTGCCGAGTTCTCTTACAACAACAGCTTCCAAGCAAGTGCAGGCAAAGCTCCGTTTGAAATCCTCTATGGCAGAAAGTGTCGTACCCCTCTCAACTGGTCCGAGACAGGTGAACGTCAACTTCTTGGCAATGACTTGATCTCGGAAGCCGAAGAAATGTGCAAAGTCATACGTGAGAATCTCAAGGCTGCTCAGTCGCGTCAGAAGATCTACTATGACGGCAAGCATCGTGATTTGGCCTTCAACATTGGGGATCATGTCTATCTCCATGTTTCTCCCATGAAAGGCACCCAAAGATTCGGTATCAAAGGAAAGCTTGCTCCTAGATACGTCGGGCCTTTCAAGATCCTTGGCAAAAGAGGCGATCTAGCCTATCAACTTGAGCTCCCTTCCAACTTCGCCAATGTTCATGATGTGTTTCATGTGTCTCAACTCCGCAAGTGCTTCAAGACACCTGAACGCACCATTCCGTTTGAGGAGATTGATCTTCAACAAGACTTGTCTTACCGAGAGCACCCAGTTACTATTCTCGAAGAAACCGAGCGCAAGACCCGCAACAAGTCCATCAAATTCTTAAAAGTCAAGTGGTCAGACCATACCGACCGAGAAGCTACGTGGGAACGAGAAGATCACCTTCGTTCCGAGTACCCTTCCTTTTTCCAGTCCTAGATCACGGGACGAGATCTTTTTGTAGTGGAGGAGAGTTTGTAATGCCCCGGATGTAATACTTTCCCTTTTGAGGAATATATAATATCTCTGGCTTCATCAATTCCATCCCGGGTTCTTCGTCTTTCGGGTTTTCGTCTTTTGTCGTGTGCGTGTGCATTCATTCATATCATGTAGTCATGTGCATTGCATTGCATTTGTGTTTTCGTTTGCATCCGGTCCCACTTGTTTCTTTCCGTTGTCCGTTTCGAGTTCCGGAGCTCCCTCACGTGTCCGTGGCATCCCCGAGGCCTAATTTGGTGTTTGGCCGTGTAACGTTTCCGTTCTGGTGTGATACTTGTCGTGCGATGTTGTTTTGTTGTGTGTAACCCGCCTGTCGAATCTCGTCGCGTTTGGAGTTCGTTTGAGGCTCCAACAGTTATTCTCGTGGGCTGAAAGTACCCCCTCTTTGAGGCCCAAGACACCCCTCCAACAGCCCACCAAAACAACCCAAACCCCTCCCTTCATCTAGGCCATCCAATTATGATCATGTGGCTGAAAACCTCACCTCATTTGGACAACCCTAGCTCCTTGTGCCTATATAAACGTCCATCTCCCCCAATTTTCGCGTCTGAAACCCTAATGCTTCCACAGTGCGCCGCCGATGCTTCCACCGTTGAATCCCGATGCTTCCACCGTTGAGCCACCGTGCTTCCGACGTCCCAGAAAAACCGTGCTTCCGAGCCGCAGTTGTGCTTCCGTAGTGCCTTCGCCAGGCTTCCGATCCGACGTGTGGGCCCCGCAGGTTCTTCTTCTACCTCCGCGTCGGCCCTCCTCTAGCTCGCCGGAGGAGCTTCTCACCGCCGCCGGGCTCCCTCGCCGCCACCTCGCCGCTCCTCCGCCTCACCTCTCCCTCCGCCGCCGCGCCATCTCGCTCGCCGCCGCCCTCCGGTCGCCGCCCCCCCCC
>LR738715.1:597173391-597236597 GCA_902687465.1 Secale cereale | reverse complement strand
CCCCCCCCCCCCCCCCCCCCCCCCCCCCCCCCCCCCCCGTTCCCGCTCCCCGCCGGCCCCGGCCAGGCTCGCCGCCGCCGCACCTTGTGCGCTGCCCCGCGCCGCCCTTTGCGGCTCCGCCGCGCCGTGGCCCGCCTCCAGCTCGCCGCCCCGCGGGCTCGAGGGAGAGCTACCGCCGCCGCTTCGCCAATCGGGATCGGATCCCCGATCCGGTTCTCCTCACTATCGGGCCGGGCGAACCCGTTAGCCCGTTAGCCGATCCCTAGCGGGCCGAAGCCCGTTTCGGATCCGCGTTGACTTCACCCGGTTGACCGACCCGTTGACCAGATCTGACCCTGAGGTAGTCTCATTTTTCCACTAAGTCCCCAGGATTTACTTGTCTGATGCTGTTTTGTTTTGATGATAACTTTTTGTGTGATGGTCCAATTTGAGCAAATGATATGTCAAAATGATCGTGGAGACATGTACTACGTTTTGTTCCATTGTGCCATGCATGTTTGAGGTCATCTAGATGCTTAAATATCTGTTGCAAGAGTGCTACTTGTTATAAACTGCTGTTAGTAGTTGTTTTCATGCCATCTTTGCAATGTGATAACTTGGTGCATGTTTATCCAAATGAAGCAAATGATATGTCCACATGTTCATCATGAAATGCTCTACATGTTGATTGCTTTAGCTTGAATGATAGATTTCATCTTGCCATGTTTATCTCCTTTGCAAAGTGCTATGTGGCTGTTATGTCGTTAAATTTGTTACGAGATGCCTAGTTGAGGAGCTCGTTGCTATTGATGTGTTTGTCCTCTTGATGCATGCTTAGATGTTTTGGATTCACCATCATGTGTACTTTGCTGTGGTGCTTACCACTTGCCATGCCATGCTTTGAGGTGACTTAAACTTGCTCACAAAGATGTCATGATGTTACTACTGTTTTAACACTTAGTGAAATTTCACTAAGTCTGGAATCTGTAATTTCCAGATGCCATGTTTGCTTGTTGTTCTAGGCAAATCCATGATAGTTTTGGAGTGATTCTTGGTGATTCCTTGTTGTATAAGTTGTTGACTATCCATTCATGTTCTCACATGCTTATTTGGGTGGCTATAGCATATTTAACTCTTGCTCCCAAGTTGCAACAAATTACTGCTGTCAGGTTTTTGTTGTCAAGTTCAATATGTCAAAGCTTGTTGCTATTGATCCATGGCTCCTTTGGAGATGCTCCAATGGAATTGTTTGCTGTAGGATATGTCTAGTTTATGTCCATGCTCATTGCCATGATGTTTGAGTGCTGTAGACTATTTATCTCTTGCCCCGAAGTTGCTATGTGGCTGTTATTTTTCAGCTTGTGCATGTTTATTGTTTCGGGTGTAACTTTTAGTCCGTTGCTCCGTTTTGAGCAAGTCCTATATGTAACTTGTGTGTTTTTGCATGTAGATTCATATTATCCAATTGTTATCATGTTTTGAAGCATTTTGCTTGATGCATATTAGTTGTGCTGTAACATTGTGCTTCCTAAGTAGACTTTCTGTGCTTCCACAGTGCATCTGTTTTGCTTCCATAGTGCATCAGTCATGCATCCAGTAATTTTTCTGCGCATTGCATCTTGTTTGATTCGTTGCCTTGTGTTCTTGTGTTTGAGTAGAGCCGGAAGCTGAGACCGAGTACGAGTACGAGCACGAGGTTACTACCGAGGTTGAGAACGAGGACCCCTCTTACGATCCCATCGACAAATCTTCAGGCAAGATGACCGAACCCCGATAACATTACTATCTTTGCCTATTGCTAGAAGTATCAATCTATAGTTTTGCCTCGATGCCCATGTTTTCCTGTCAGCCTCCTATTGTAACCATGAACCTGTCTAACCACCCTACCTATGCAAACCTTTGATTGGCTATACGTAGGCTTCGCTTAGCCCCTCTTATAGCATTGTTAGTTGCAGAAGAAGATTGAAGATTCTTGCTTCTTGTTGAAGCTTGTTGGGATATCACACTATATTAATTATTAAATGAAATCATCTATATATTGGTAATGGGTGGAAGGCTAAGCCTTTTGCTTGGTGATTTGTTCCACTCATGCCGCCCTAGGAACCGTATAAACCGGTGTTATGTTCCTTGATTATGCGTTCCTCACACGGTTGGGGTTATGGGACCCCCTCGATAAACCGCTAAGTGCTAAGTCTTTTCCAGCAAGTCCCAACATTGGTACTTTTTGCCTAATAACTAAAAACTTGCATAGGGAGTAATTAACCCTCTTCTTAATCAACAACCCTGGGCCAGTGCTCCACATGAGTGTTGGTCCGAAACGGGGAGCCTGCGGGGCCACCATGGGGAAACCCGAGGTCTGGTAAAAACCCGTAGCTTCACCCATCCGGTCGTGGCCTGAGACTAGATACGCGTGGCTATTGTCAGGGTGTCGGCACGCCGGGAGGATTTGCTGGATTAGCCTTACCTTAGTCGGAGTATCTTGAGCACGGGATTCCGAGAATACTCGGGTCTTCCCACCTTGGAGTTGCGACTCCGCGGATCGTGGGCTTTTCATGGGCCAAGTTGGAACACCCCTGTAGGGTTATGAACTTTCGAAAGTCATGCCCGTGGTTATGTGGCAGATGGGAGCTTGTTAATATCCGGTTGTAGAAAACTTGACACCATGTTCCAATACACTACCAGCGTGAGTACTGTGACGGTCATTTTCCGAAAGGGATTCGGGAAGTGAACACGGTGGGGTTATGCTTGACTTGCTTTAGTTAGGATCACTTCGTGATCATCTCTCGACCGAGGCACCTTCTCTTCTCGCTCTCATTTACGTAAGCTAGGCTAGTGCTGCTGCAGACTTTTGTTCTTTCTTCAGCCTTGTTCCACACCCAAGGCTTGAATAGTCATGTTACCCGGGAACGGGATTGTTGAGTCCTCTGTGGCTCACAGTTACTTCAACACACCAGATGCAGGTACGATGGTGAGCTACACAAGTGATGGCACTGAGCTAGACTGGGAGTATGACGAGGAGCGTAGCCGTTACTATGTGAACTATCCGGTTGATCAGTAGAGCTTCTACTAGGATTCGATCTAGACCTGTGGTTTAACGTTATGTTTGGTATCTTGTCATTTGGATCTTTACCCTTAGATGGGCTGTGATGTTTATCTGAATGATGTTTGAACATGTAATGTATTTGGGTGACGTGGCGAGTGTAAGCCAACTATCTTTTCAGTTTTCCATCCCTATTTTTACATCAGATGTGCAAAGGTACCAAACTTGCGATCATTCCAGAATGGGCTTATATCTTTAAGTCGTGCCTCGACACGTAGGAGATATAGTCCCATCCTGGGCATTACATAATTTGAGCATAACATAATTATAAACAATGATATATAATCACAATTTATAAACAATAAAACATAATAACATCAATACATACTTATAAACAACAACACATCCTAAAAAAACAACATATTCTATAAAAATCAAACACTTGTAAATAAAACATCAAGACATGGTCATAAAAAGTAGCACATATGCATACATTTTAAATTTACAAACTCACAAGAAAGTATAGAGGGAATTTTTCCATATTCGTTAGATTTTATGAGGGTTCATGCGTACGCGGGTATGGGTTATGTGATCCCATACCCGTACCCGCTCTACCCGGTGGGTTTGAGATTTGCCTATTTATATACCCATGGGTAACGTTTTGTCTCATACCCTTACCCTAATAGGGCTTTTACCCGCAGGGTACATGGGTAATGGGTACCCATTGCCACCCCTATCCATTTGCCTCCAAACTTTGTGGGCAACTCCTAAATATTACCTAATATTTATTTACAAAGTTTCGTATAAAACTAAAATCATTTGGCGGTTCAAATAAGTACAAAAAGTAGCTAAAAGATAAAACCAGTGGCTTAAAAGGAAAATGACCTATTATACTGCGCACTTTGGCCCATCCTCTAGAAATGGCTGGCCCGGCCCAATTGGGGCATCCCCAATCTCCTGCTACACAGAGGCAGGGGGATCGTGGCGGCCATCCGCCGGCCATGGCCGTGCCATGTCGTGCGTGGCGGCCATCCCTGACATCCCCAACACCCTATAAAACGCCGCCGGACGCCCTTGACCGAACCCTAACCTCCTTTTCCCTCCCAGGCGCTGTTGTTCTCGCCCCCGCACAAGCCTGAGCTCCATCGTTGCCAAGGTCTTGTCATTCTCGTGGCCCTCATCGTCCCCGCGCTGATCTAGCGTCTCCAGGAGCATCACCGTCTTCGTCTTCGTCGCCTACGCCACCGGATCGAGCCCGGGGAGCCGTCCCACCGATGCCCGCGCCATCTTCCTCACCTGCAGCCGCCACACTGCCTCGCCGCGGATCCGCACCTCCAGCCGCCCCCGACCCCTCCTGAGCGTGCCATAACTCCTCCTAGTGAGCTCTGCTCCCGTTCCCCCCTTTTACTCCCATCGTCACCGTTGCCGTAGGACCGCCGACCCACCATGGCCGAGCTCTCTATGAGCTCATGCTCCCCACGCGCCCGCGTGCAGCCGTAGCTGCCCGCTGTCGTGGCTGCTTGTTGACGCTCTGCTTCTGCGCCGCCTCTGCTAGCGCTGCCGCAGCTTTGCTCGTTTGCCGCTGCGCGTACTGCCGCCGTGCCGCCCATGTCCCTCGCCTGCTACAACCACCACCGCCACGCGCCTCTGGCCGTCGCCGCCTACTGCCGGTCGTGCCCCTTAGCCACTCCGACCCTCGTGCACGCCTCCCGGCCCTCCACCCCGCCGGACGTCACCCCCGGCTCCAACCGCCGGCATCCGCTCTCCAGCGCCGGCCACAGCCACCGGCACCCTCGCGGCGCGCGCCGGCGCAGATCCGCGACTGCCCACAGCCGCCCGCGTGGTTGCGCCCTCCCCCCTCCCCACTCTCCCCCTCCACTCGCCGGCGACCGCGCCCAATCGGGCCGGTCCGCGCCTAGCCGCGGCCATAGACTGGGCGGGTGCCCAGTCGGGCGGGTGCCCGTCTCCCGTTGCGCCTGGCGCCCGTTATGGCCCCTGTGCCTATGGCACGTGGGGCCCGCCCCTTAAAAAGTTTTTTAATATAATAATAAAAATAAATATAAATAAATAACTAATTAATTAACTTAATTAATCTTGTTTAATTAAACTAATTACTAAATTAGTCCAATTAAACTGTTAAGTTTAGCTAACACTCTATGACAGTGGGCCCCACTGCCCTATTGACCCAGTCAACCTGTTGACCGCTGATGTCACCTCTACATCATGATGACGTCATCCCGTGCTGTTTTGGATAATGTTTGATTTAAATAATTAAATAGATCCAGAAAATGCTTTAAACTATGGAAAATCATATAAAAAAATTCGTAGCTCGGATGAAAAAGTTCTATATATGAAAATCACTCAGAACGACGAGACAAATCTGAATACGCCATTCGTTCGTCCGCCACACATCCCTAGCATAGAGAACATGCAACATTCCCCCTCTGGTCATCTGTCTGACACATGTCCGGAACCGGGAAAGCATTCCCGGTTGAAATCCCCCTTCACCTATATCGCATAGCCATACGTTAGGTCACACCCGGCACAACATATTGCCATGTTATGCTTAGTGATATATCTGTTTGCTTATATTCATTGTTTCTTCCCCCTCCTCTCTCCGGTAGACTTCGAGACTACCGCTGATGCTACCTCGATGATCGACTCCATCGAAGACGACCCCTCCGTCTTGCCAGAGCAACCAGGCAAGCCAACCCCCTTTGATCATTCTGATATCGCCCATTCCCTTCTCTCTTATGCTTGCATTAGAACTGCTACTGCTTTTTCTATGATCCTATTCTAATGCATAGCCTGTTGTTGATACCCGCTTTCATACCTTACATGTTTATACTAAACTGCTTAGTATAGGCTGGTTAGAGATCCACCAGTGACCCCCCCCCCCACATTGTCCTGACTGCCCCGCTGGATTATCAGAAGACCCGATCAACGGGATCGAAGACCAGGCCCCGACACCGCACATCACTTCCCCCCTTAGTTGCTCGACAATACTGGGTTACTATCGAGTGCCGAGGGTGACACCTCAGCAGCACTTCTGATGTTAACCTTGTAGGTTAGTTCATCGGTTATGGTCATCGAGGGTGATTCCTCTTTCTCCACTCACGATAACGACACTGTCGTGCAACTCCTCAAGAGTGGACCTCGAGGGTGACTCCCACCTTGACGGTAAACATCAGGTGGAATTCCATCGAGGGTGATTTCCTCAGGTTTCCCTTTGGTGTCAGACACACAGTTACTATGGTTACTATGACTTTACATTGAACCTGGTTACTAAAGACGGGTCGACCCTGAGGGGTACCCGCGTGAGCTTAATTGCGAGTGATGTGTAGTCGGGTTGACCTGGAAGGTGCCCGCGAGATAAATATGAGGCGTGGCCGGGCACTCGCCCTTGCCGCAAGTTCTCGAGACGGGGCGATGGGGTCACATGATCGTGAGTCTCTACTCGTTACCGCGCGTTCCCAAGACACTAAATGGTTTGGATATTTGATCCAAGGGGCCTCTGGCCTGATAGCGCTAACCATCACGTGGGCATAGTATGGGCGTTCTATGTCGTATGCATCAGCCGAAGCTTAACTGACGTCATTGCGACTGAGCGACGCGCCCCGGGTTGGACTGCGTAAGCACCTACCTTCTTAAGGAGGTAGCCCAGGTCTGCTCACCGTTCGCGTACGCAACGTGCAGGAGTTCCCGGGGCGATTGGCCCATGACCCCTGGTGGCATAGGGTTTAGTCCGGCATGCATGACCTCTCTATTAAGCCTAGGTCGGGTTGCGGCGTATTGTTTGGCCGAGGGCGGGCATGACCTGATGGTGTGTCCGGTCGGAGTTAGGCAAGCGTGTTGGGTAAGTTGGTGCACCCTGCAGGGAAGAAAACATATATCGATAGCATGTCCTACGATAACGGATACTTGGAGTTGTATCCCGATCGCTACAACTAGAACTAGATGTTGAGGCATTGTTTGGATATGTTGCTTCGGGAGTCGAGAAAGGATCCCGGAGCGTTGGAACAACAACATAAATATGACTTATGTTACACTACTCTACTTCCCCCTCTTGCTGCAAGACGGTGGTTTCCATAAGATGCTAGTCTTCAATAGGACTAGCTTCTCTCCCTCTTATTCTGGCATTCTGCAGCTTAGTCCAAGGATACTACCCTTTTCATTGATACCGATGCATATGTAGTGTAGATCCTTGCTTGCGAGTACTTTGGATGAGTACTCACGGTTGCTTTGCTCCCCCTTTTCCCCCTTCTTTCTTCTTGCTGGTTGATGCAACTAGATGGTGGATTCCAGGAGTCAGATGTCACCCTTGACGACTGCTACTACCCCGACGGAGCCTACTACTACATGGAGACAGCTGACGACCAGGAGTAGTTAGGAGGTCCCAGGCACGAGGCCTTGCCTTTTCGATCGTTGATGTTTTGTGCTAGCCTTCTTAAGGAAAACTTGTTTAACTTATGTCTGTACTCAGATATTGTTGCTTCCGCTGAATCTTGTGTATTCGAGCCCTCGAGGCCCCTGTCTTGTAATATAAAGCTTGTATTATTTTAATTTGTGTCTAGAGTTGTGTTATGATATCTTCCAGTGAGTCCCTAATCTTGGTCGTACATGTTTGCGTGCATGATTAGTGTGCGGTCAAATCGGGGGCGTCACATCTGTGGTCTCTTGCCTTCAGCCATTTTCCTCACTTAAGGATTTTGAACAGTTGAGGTCTGAGGAAGTATGTAACTTTTCTTCGAAGAATGCTGCAAATTAGTGATATGTCTCTAACGTATCTATAATTTTTGATTGTTCCATGCTATTATATATTTTGTTTTGGATGTCTAATGGGCTTTATTATACACTTTTATATTATTTTTGGGACTAACCTACTAACCCAAGGCCCAGTGCAAATTGCTGTCTTTTGCCTATTTAAGTGTTTCGCGGAAAAGGAATATCAAACGGAGTCCAAACGAAATTAAACCTTCGGGTGAGTTATTTTTGGAACCGTATCTACCCAGAAGACTTGGAGTACACGTGAGGGAACGAGAGAGGTGGCCACGAGGGTCCAGGTCGCGCCCAGGGGGGCAGCCGCGCCCCCCACCCTCGTGGGCCCCCTCTGGCTCCACCGATGCCCTCCTTCCTCCTATATATATATCCATGTACCCTGAAAACATCGAGGCAACAGAGAAAACCCTAATTCCACCGCTGTAACCTTCTTTTCCCGTGCGATCCCATCTTGGGGCCTGTTCCGGAGCTCCGCCGGAGGGGGGATCCATCATGGAGTGCTTCTACATCAACACCATAGCCTCACCAATGAGTTGTGAGTAGTTTACCACAGACCTTCGGGTCCATAGTTATTAGCTAGATGGCTTCTTCTCTCTTTTTGGATCTCAATACAAAGTTCTCCTTGATCTTCGAGGAGATCTATTCGATGTAATCTTTTTGCGGTGTGTTTGTCGAGATCTGGTGAATTGTGGGTTTATGATCCAGATTATCTATGAACAATATTTGATTATTTTCTAAAATCTTTTATGTATGATTATAATATCCTTGCAAGTCTCTTCGAATTATTGGTTTGGTTTGGCCTACTAGATCTATAGTTCTTGCAATGGGAGAAGTGCTTGTCTTTGGGTTCAATCTTGCGGTGTCCTTTCCCAGTGACAGTAGGGGCAGCAAGGCACGTATTGTATTGTGGCCATCGAGGATAAAAAGATGGGATTTATATCATATTGCTTGAGTTTATCCCTCTACATCATGTCATCTTGCTTGAAGCATTACTATGTTCTTATGAACTTAATACTCTAGATGCATGCTGGATAGCGGTCGATGTGTGGAGTAATAGTAGTAGATGCAGAAGCGTTTCAGTCTACTTGTCACGGACGTGATGCCTAGATATTCTCATAACTATGCGCTTTTCTATCAATTTCTCGACAGTAATTTGTTCACCCACCGTAGAATTCTGCTATCCTGAGAGAAGCCACTAGTGAAACCTATGGCCCCCGGGTCTATTCTCAACATACTAATCTTCCATCTACTTTACTTTGCTTTATTTACTTTATGTTCTTATAGCAAAAATATCAAAAATATTATACTATCATATCTATCAGATCTCACTTTCGTAAGTGACCGTAAAGGGATTGACAACCCCTTATCGTGTTGGCTGCGAAGTTTTTATTTGTTTGTATTGGTGCGAGGGACTTGTGTGTGGTCTCCTACTGGATTGATACCTTTGTTCTAAAAAATTGAGGGAAATACTTACGCTACTATGCTGCATCACCATTTCCTCTTCGAGGAATACAACGCAAGCTCGAGAAGTAGCAAGAAGAATTTCTGGCGCCGTTGCCGGGAAGATCTACGCCAAAGTCAAATACCAAGTACCTATCACAAACCCTTATCCTTCGCACTACATTATTTTCCTCTCGTTTTCCTCTCCCCCACTTCACCCTTGCCGTTTTATTCGCCCTTCTTTTTCCATGTGTTTACCGTTCGCTTTGCCTTGCGTCATGGCTAGTCCCTTATCCTCTCCTTTGTCTCCTGAGTTTGAAGTCCTTCACTTCAGACAAAAGCAAGGATAAAACTTAAAAGATGCTTGGTTTAGGATGATGGAATCTTATCGTAATTGCACCTTAGAGGTGAATTTTAGAATTCTACATCGCAATTTTTATGTTGGACTAAATATGTCTCATAGACAACTCTTGGATTGCGTTGCCAAAGGGAATTTTATCGAAACTGATCCTAGTATTGCGCGTGAAATTATAGAGGGAATAGTGGGAACACTACCTCAACAAAAAGGGTTACATCAGGCCCAGGAAGAGACACAAGTTTTTGAGAAAATTTGTGAAGTAACGAAAATATTACAAAAGTCTCTTGAACCTCTTAAGAGTGTTAGTGGAAATCTCCACCGCATGAATATGTTGATTACCCTTTGCAATAAGCGGTTGGATTCGTTAGATCTAAAGATATCCGAATATGAAGGGAAACGTAAAGAACCTCCCGGATTCGAGCTTGACACCGCCAAAAGGATAAAGACCAAAGATGGCAATACCTAGATCTATTCTTGTATCATGCCTAGCTAGGGGCGTTAACCGATAGCGCTTGTTGGGAGGCAACCCAATTTTATTTTCTTTGTTTTTGCTTCTGTTTAGGAATAAATATTGCATCTAGCTTCTGGTTAGAGGTGGTTTTGTGATTTAATTAGTGTTTGTGCCAGGCAGAACCTTTGGGAACACTTGTGTGAAGTTTGTATGATCATGCTGTAAAAAACAGAAACTTTAGCGCTCACGAGATTGGCTGTAATTTTTTACTGGAGAGAGCTATTTAGTTGATTCTTTTTGCTGATGATTAATAGACAAATTCCTTAGTTTACCAATTTATTTAAAAAAAATTGGAGTTACAGATTACTATGGACTGTTCTGTTTTTGACATATTCTATTTTTCGTGTGTTGTTTGCTTATTTTGATGAACCTATGAGTAGTATCGGGGGGTATGAATCATGGAGAAGTTGGAATACAGTAGGTTTAACACAAATATAAAAAAAGAATGAGTTCATTACGGTACCTTTGAGTGGTGGTTTGTTTTCTTATACTAACGGAGCTCACGAGATTTTTGGCTAAGTTTTGTGTTGGGAAGTTTTCAAGTTTTGAGTATGCCTTTGATGGACTATGGAACAAAGAGTGGCAAGAGACTAAGCTTGGGGATGCCCAAGGCACCCCAAGGTAAAATTCAAGGACAACCAAAAGCCTAAGCTTGGGGATGCCCCGGGAAGGCATCCCCTCTTTCGTCTTCATCTATCGGTAACTATATTCGAGACTATATTTTTAGTCACCACATGATATGTGTTTTGCTTGGAGCATCATGTATAATTTGAGAGTCTTTGATTTTCAGTTTGCCACAATCATCCTTGCTGGACACACCTTTTGAGAGAGATAAATATGAATTAGAACTTATTAGAATACTCTATGTGCTTCACTTATATCTTTTGAGCTAGATAGTTTTGCTCTAGTGCTTCACTTATATCTTTTAGAGCACGGTGGTGGTTTTATTTTGAAGAAATTATCGATCTCTCATACTTCACTTATATCTATTTGAGAATCTTTTAGAACAGCATGGTAATGTCCTTTGGTTATGAAACTAGTCCTAATATGACAGGCATCCAAGGTGGGTTTAGTAAAAACTTTCATACAAGTGCATTGAATATTAGGAGAAGTTTGATACTTGATGATTGTTTTGAGATATGAGGATGGTGATATTAGAGTCATGCTAGTAGATTAGTTGTGAATTTGAGAAATACTTGTGTTAAGGTTTCCATGTCCCGTAGCATGCACGTATGGTAACCATTGTGTGACAAATTTGAAGCATGAGGTATTTCGTTGAGTGTCATCCTTTGTGTGGAGGTCGGGATCGCGCGATGGTTAACTCCTACCAACCCTTCCCCTAGGAGCATGCGTGTAGTACTTTGTTTTGATGACTTGTAAATTTTTGCAATAAGTATGTGAGTTCTTTATGAATAATATTGAGTCCATGGATTATACGCACTCTCACCCTTCCACCATTGCTAGCCTCTCTTGTACCGCGCAACTTTCGCCGGTACCATACATCCACCATATACCTTCCTCAAAATAGCCGCCATACCTACCTATCATGGCATTTCCATAGCCATTCCGAGATATATTGCCATGCAACTTTCCACCATTCCGTTCATGTGACACGCTTCATCATTGTCATATTGCCATGCATGATCATGTAGTTGACATCGTATTTGTGGCTAGGCCACCTGTAATGCCCAGGATGGGACTATATCTCCTACGTGTCGAGGCACGACTTAAAGATATAAGCCCATTCTAGAATGATCGCAAGTTTGGTACCTTTGCACATCTCATGTAAAAATAGGGATGAAAGCTGAAAAGATAGTTGGCTTACACTCGCCACGTCACACGAATTCATTACATATCCAATCATCATCCAAATAAACATCACAGCCCATCTAAGGGTAAAGATCCAAATGACAAGATACCAAACATAACATAAACCACAGATCTAGATCGAATCCTAGTAGAAGCTCTACTGATCAACCGGATAGTTCACATAGTAACGGCTACGCTCCTCGTCATAGTCCCAGTCTAGCTTAGTGCCATCGCCTGTGTAGCTCACCATCGTACCTACATCTGGTGTGTTGAAGTAACTGTGAGCCATAGAGGACTCAGCAATCCCATTCCCGGGTAACACGACTATCCAAACCTTGGGTGTGGAACAAGGCTGAAGAAAGAACAAGAGTCTGCAGCAGCACTAGCACTAGCTTACGTAAAGAGAGCGAGAAGAGAAGGTGCCTCGGTCGAGAGATGATCACGAAGTGATCCTAACTAGCAAGTCAAACATAACCCCACCGTGTTCATCTCACGAATCCCTTTCGGAAAATGACCGTCACGGTACTCACGCTGGTAGTGTATTGGAACATGGTGTCAAGTTTTCTACAACAAGATATTAACAAATTCCCATCTGCCACATGCCCGCTGGAACGGTTTTCGAAAGTTCATAACCCTGCAGGGGTGTTCCAACTTGGCCCATGACAAGCCCACGATCCGCGGAGTCGCAACTCCAAAGTGGGAAGGCCCGAGTATCCTCGGAATCCCGTGCTCAAGATACTCCGACTAAGGTAAGGCTAATCCAGCAAATCCTCCCGGCGTGCCGACACCCTGACAATAGCCGCGCGTATCTAGTCTCAGGCCACGATCGGATGGGCGAAGCTACGGGTTTTTACCAATCCTCGAGTTTCCTCGTGGTGGCCCCGCAGGCTCCCCGTTTCGGACCAACACTCATGTGGAGCACTGGCCCGGGGTTGTTGATTAAGAACTCGGGTTTGCAAGACCCTATGCAAGTTTTTAGTTATTAGGCAAATAGTACCAATGTTGGGACTTGCTGGAAAAGACTTAGCACTTAGCGGTTTATCGAGGGGGTCCCATAACCCCAACCGTGTGAGGAACGCATAATCAAGGAACATAACACCGGTTTATACGGTTCCTAGCGGCATGAGTGGAACAAATCACCAAGCAAAAGGCTTAGCCTTCCACCCATTACCAATATATAGATGATTTCATTTAATGATTAATATAGTGTGATATCCCAACAAGCTTCAACAAGAAGCAAGAGTCTTCAATCTTATCCTGCAACTAACAATGCTATAAGAGGGGCTGAGCGAAGCCTACGTATAGCCAATCAATGGTTTGCATAGGTAGGGTGGTTAAACAGGTTCATGGTTACAATAGGAGGCTGACAGGAAAAACATGGGCATCGAGGCAAAACTATAGAGCGATACTTCTAGCAATAGGCAAGGATAGTAATGGTATCCGGGTTCGGTCATCTTGCCTGAAGAGTTGTCGATGGGATCGTAAGAGAGCTCCTCATTCTCAACCTCGGTAGTAACCTCGTTCTCGTACTCGTACTCAGCTTCCGGCTCTACTCAACACAAACACAAAAGGCACGAAATCAAACAAGATGCAATGCGTAGAAAAATTACTGGATGCATGACTGATGCACTATGGAAGCAAAACAGATGCACTATGGAAGCACAGAAAGTCTACATAGGAAGCACAGTGTTACAGCACAACAATATGCATCAAGCAAAATACTTCAAAACATGATAACAAGAGGATAATATGAATGTACATGCAAAATCACACAAGTTACATATAGGACTTGCTCAAAACGGAGCAACGGGCTAAAAGTTACACCCGAAACAATAAACATGCACAAGCTGAAATTAACAGCCACATAGCAACTTCGGAGCAAGAGATAAATAGTCTACAGCCCTCAAACATCATGGCAATGAGCATGGACATAAACTAGACATACTCTACAGCAAACAAATCCATTGGAGCATCCCCAAAGGAGCCATGGATCAATAGCAACAAGCTATGACATATTGAACTTGACAACAAAATCCTGACAGCAGTAATTTGTTGCAACTTGGGAGCAAGAGTTAAATATGCTACAGCCACTCAAATAGGCATGTGAGAGCATGAATGGATAGCCAACAATATATACAACAAGGAATCATCAAGAGTCACTCCAAAACTAGCATGGATTTGCCTAGAATAACAAGCAAACACGGCATCTGGAAATAACAGATTCCAGACTTAGTGAAATTTCACTAAGTGTTAAAACAGCAGTTTCATCATGGCATCTTTGTGAGCAAGTTTAAGTCACCTCAAGGCATAACACGGCAAGTGGTAAGCACCACAGCAAAGTACACATGATGGTGAATCCAAAACATCTAAGCATGCATCAAGGAGACAACCACATCAATAGCAACGAGCTCCTCTACGAGGCATCTCGTAACAAGTTTAACGACATAACAGCCACATAGCACTTTGCAAAGGAGATAAACATGGCAAGATGAAATCTATCATGCAAGCTAAAGCAAACAACATGTAGAGCATTTCATGATGAACACGTGGACATATCATTTGCTTCATTTGGATAAACATGCACCAAGATATCACATTGCAAAGATGGCATGAAAACAACTACTAATAGCAGTTTATAACAAGTAGAACTCTTCTCATGAAGATTAAGACATCTAGATGACCTCAAACATGCATGGCACAATGGAACAAAACGTAGGACATGTCTCCACGATCATTTTGACATATCATTTGCTCAAATCGGACGACCACACAAAAAGTTATTAGCAGTACAAAACAGCATCAGACACTAAAAATCTACAGGACTTAGCAGAATTCTGGGGGGAAAAATGATGGGCGCTAGATTATTAAATGGTGCACGGGCGAGATTTAGAGGGGTGGCTCACCACGAGCCTGGCCCAGATCGTGGAGAGGGGAGGAGGCGGCTGGGCCTCGGGGCGGCGCGCCCAGATCGGGCCGGCCCAGCGGCCCACTAGGGCTTCGGCCACCCGGGTAGATCGGATCGAGGGAGCCGGCTGCTCCCCTCGAGCGCCTGCCTGCGGCGGCTGCTGGGGCCTCGAGCGGTGGCCGGCGAGGCGAAGCTGGTGACCGGCGGCGGGAGGTGGCCCGGCGGCCGGGAGGCGGGGCGGCGGCCGGTGGAGGAGCGGCGAGGTGCGGGCGCCGGCGGGAGGAGGCGGCCGGCGGTGGAGGGGCGGCGCCGGCCGGTGAGGCCCGCGGTGACGGCGAGGCGCGGCACGGCCGGCGGCGGTGACGAGAACGGCGGCGGCGGCGGGTAGCTCCAGCGAGGTGAGGTTGAAGATGACCCCACGGGCTCGGGCCCGCGCGTCGGATCGGAAGCACAACTCCGGTACTATGGAAGCACGGACGTGGTGCGGTGGAATCACGGCTCGCTGCACGTCGTAAGCACAACGGTACAGCGGTGGGAGCACCGCAGATCAACGGTGGAAGCACCGGCGGCGAACTGTGGAACCATTAGGGTTTCAGACGCGAAAATTGGGGGAGATGGACGTTTATATAGGCACAACGAGCTAGGGTTGTCCAAATGAGGTGAGGTTTTCGGCCACGCGATCACAATTGGATGGCCTAGATGAAGGGAGGGGTTTGGGTTGGTTAGGTGGGCTGTTGGAGGGGTGTCTTGGGCCTCAAAGAGGAGGTACTTTCAGCCCACGAGAATAACTGTTGGAGCATCAAACGAACTCCAAACGCGACGAGATTTGACAGGCGGGTTACACACAACAAAACAACATCGCACGACAAGTCTCACGCCAAACCGGAAACGTTACACAGCCACACACCAAAGTAGGCCTCGGGGATGTCACGGACACGTGAGGGAGCTCCGGAACTCGAAACGGACAACAGAAAGAAACGAGTGAGACTGGATGCAAACGACAACACAAATGCAAATGCGATGCACAAGACTACATGATATGGATGAATGCACACACGCAACACGACAAAACAACGAAAGCCAAAAAGACAAAGAACCAGGAATGGAATTGATGAAGCCAAAGATATTATATATAGCCCAAAAGGGAAAGTATTACATCCGGGGCATTACAAACTCTCCTCCACTACAAAAAGATCTCGTCCCGAGATCTAGGACTGGAAGAAGGAAGGGTACTCGGAACGAAGGTGATCTTCTCGTTCCCACGTAGCTTCTCGGTCGATATGATGTGACCACTTGACTTTCAAGAATTTGATGGACTTGTTGCGGGTCTTGCGCTCGGTTTCTTCGAGAATAGCAACTGGGTGCTCTCGGTAAGACAAATCTTGTTGAAGATCAATCTCCTCAAACGGAATGGTGCGTTCAGGTGTCTTGAAGCACTTGCGGAGTTGAGACACGTGGAACACATCATGAACATTGGCGAAGTTGGAAGGGAGCTCAAGTTGATAGGCTAGATCGCCTCTTTTGCCAAGGATCTTGAAAGGCCCGACGTATCTAGGAGCAAGCTTTCCTTTGATACCAAATCTTTGGGTGCCTTTCATAGGAGAAACACGGAGATAGACATGATCCCCGATGTTGAAGGCCAAATCACGATGCTTGCCGTCATAGTAGCTCTTCTGACGCGACTGAGCGGCCTTGAAATTCTCACGTATGACTTTGCACATATCTTCAGCTTCTGAGATCAAGTCATTGCCAAGAAGTTGACGTTCACCAGTCTCGGACCAGTTGAGAGGGGTACGGCACTTCCTGCCATAGAGGATTTCAAACGGAGCTTTGCCGGCACTTGCTTGGAAGCTGTTGTTGTAAGAGAACTCGGCAAATGGAAGGCAATCTTCCCATTTCATGCCAAAAGATATGACACATGCTCTGAGCATGTCTTCTAGAATCTGATTCACTCTCTCGACTTGACCACTAGTCTGAGGGTGAAATGCAGTGATGACCCTGATCTTAGTGCCCATGGCAGACTGAAAGGAGTCCCAGAACTTTGAAGTGAACAAACTTGCACCGTCTGAGGAGATAACTTGAGGAATGCCATGTAAAGACACAATTCTGGAAGTGTACAACTCTGCCAATTGAGCTGCATTGATGGATTCTTTGATTGGAAGGAAGTGAGCGACTTTGGTAAGCTTGTCAATCACCACAAAGATAGAATCATTCCCTCTCTTGGACTTAGGAAAGCCAGTGACGAAATCCATTTCAATGTGGTCGAATTTCCACTCGGGAATAGGAAGATGTTGGAGAAGACCGGCTGGACGTTGATGCTCTGCCTTCACTCTTCTGCGGACATCACATTCATTCACGAATTGGGCAATCTCCCTTTTCATGCGTGTCCACCAGTAAGATTGCTTGAGGTCTTGGTACATCTTGGAACTACCAGGATGAATGGAAAGGAGGGAATCATGTGCTTCGTCCATTATGAGCTTCCTGAGATCGCCTTTGGGAACCACGAGTCTGTCCTCGAAGAACAAGGTATCTCTCTCATCAATGCGATAGCACTTGTATTTTAGAGTACCCTTCGCAATACCATGTTTCACTTTCTGCACCATAGCATCACTGAGTTGGGCCTGACGGATCTGATCTTCCAAGGTAAGAGCAACTTGAAGATTTGCAAGAAAACCTTGCGGAACAACTTGGAGGTTGAGCTTCCTGAATGCTTTACAAAGCTCAGGCTGGAATGGCTTGATAAGAAGGCTGTTGCAATATGCATTTCTGCTCAAAGCATCTGCAATGACATTCGCCTTGCCAGGTGTGTATTCGATGCTTGGATCATACTCTTGGATCATTTCGACCCAACGAGTCTGGCGGAGGTTCAGATTCGGCTGTGTGAATATGTACTTCAAGCTCTTGTGATCGGTGAAGATGTGAACTTTTCTGCCCAACAGAAGGTGTCTTCACGTAATCAAAGCATGTACCCCAGCTGCTAGTTCAAGATCATGTGTGGGGTAGTTCTTCTCGCTTGGCCTCAGCTGACGAGAAGTGTATGCCACGATTCTCTTGTCCTGCATAAGCACACCACCAAGTCCTTGAAGAGAAGCATCACAGAATACTTCGTAGGGCTTGGACTCATCTGGAGGAGTGAGAACTGGAGCAGAGACGAGCTTTTGTTTGAGAGTTTTGAATGCCACTTCACAATCTGGAGACCAGTAGTACTTGACATTCTTCTGCAGCAAGTTGGAGAGAGACTTGGCAATCTTGGAGAAATTCTCAACGAACCTTCTGCAATAGCTGGTAAGACCAAGAAAGCTTCGGAGTTGCTTAACGTTCTGAGGAGGTTCCCAGTTGACAATTGCTTCAACTTTCTCGGGGTTCACCGCAATACCGTCAGCAGAGATGATATGGCCAAGTATAAGACCTTATCGAGCCAAAATTCGCACTTGGAGAACTTGGCATAGAACTTATGTTCGCGGAGTCTGTCGAGAACGAGACGGAGGTGCTTTTCGTGATCCTCTTCATTTTTGGAGAAAACCAAAATGTCATCCAGATACACAAGCACAAACTCGCCGGTGTAGGGGTTGAAAATGTAGTGCATCATTCTCGAGAATGTAGGTGGAGCATTGGCGAGACCAAAGGACATGACTGTATACTCATAGGAGCCGTAGCTCGTTCTGAAGGCAGTCTTGGGGATATCTTCTTCTCGAATGCGAATTTGGTGATAGCCCATTCGGAGATCGAGCTTTGAGAATACTTTAGCTCCTTTGAGCTGCTCGAACAGTTCATTGATGTTGGGGTGCGGATACTTGTTCTTTATTGTCTTCTTGTTCAATGGCCGGTAATCAACGCAGAGGCGCTCCGTGCCATCCTTCTTCTTGACAAATAAGACACCACAGCCCCAAGGAGACGTACTAGGCCTGATCAGACCCATACGCTCCTGTTCATCAAGCTGCTTCTTCAATTCCTTCAACTCTTTAGGAGAGAGCTTGTACGGACGCCGGCATGTTGGCTCAGTACCAGGCTCGAGTTCAATGTCGAATTCCACTTGACGGTGTGGAGGCATGCCTGGAAGTTCTTCAGGAAAGACGTCTTCGTATTCGTTAACCACCGGAATTTGAGAGATGGCATACATCTCGCCCTTGTCATTGAGAGAGAAAAGCCTGATTGTGTTATCCCGAGAGGCGAAGATAATCACATCATCATCGGAATGAGTAATCTTGACTTCCTTCTGTGCACAGTAAATTTGAGCATCATGCTGAGAAAGCCAATCCATTCCGAGGATAAGATCGATGTCAGAATTGCCGAGAACCACCGGAGAGGCCAGAAATCAATAATCACCCATGCGAATAGAAACATCCGGAGCATACACGCTAGAAGACATACGTCTCCCCGGAGAAATAACTTGCAACTTCTGAGGCAAATTTTTGGTGACAACATCGTGCTTGGATGCAAATGAATATGACATGAAGGAACATGAAGCACCCGAATCAAACAAAACTTTTGCAGGGATAGAGTTAACTGGAAGGTTACCCAAAATGACATCAGAAGAATTCTCCGCTTGCGCTGCATTCATCAGATTCACCCTTGCTGCCTTAGGATCATGCTTGACAATAGCTGTACTGACAGGTGGAGGAGGCGGAAGGCGCCTTGGGTTGTTGCACTTGTTGGAATAATGACCCTTCTGGCCACACTTGTAGCAAGTGACCTTATAAAGAGGACGAGCAGGAGGAACACTTGGTCTAGGAGCTTGGAACTGCGACTTGGACTGCTTGCTTGGGTTGGGTAGGTGGGAGAAACAACGACCACCAGCATTCTTGTTGTTGTTGTTGTAGGGAGCTCGAGTCACAGGAGGAGGTGGAAGCCAAAACTTCTGTTGCTTCGCGACCACTTGAGAAGATGAGGAGGAGTGAACAGCATCTCGAATCCTCTTTTTGGAAGCTCCCATCTTGAGCTGGGCTGCCTCTTGCTTAAGTGCCATGTTATAGAATTTGTCAAACTCATCAGGCTCGAACAAGGTGAGAGCAAGTTGAAGTTCATCTTTCAGACCTCCACGGAACTGATAGATCTTGCTCTTGGCATCTGGTATGTCTTGCTTGGCATAGCGGGCAAGGTTTTGGAACTTGACATTATACTGGTAGACAGTCATAGAGCCTTGCTTCAGGTTGCGGAATTGCTCACGCATACCCTCAATGACACTTGTTGGAATGTGGTGAGAGCGAAAGTCCTTGCAGAAATCATCCCAAGAGATCACACGCCCTTCTCTGGAGTCTTTGTACTGCTGCCACCAATCAGCTGCTTGGTCCTTGAGTTGGAAGGCTGCAAAATTCACATAGTCCTCAGACCTGACGTTACTGCACTCAAAATGCTTCTTGATATCAGTGATCCAATCTTCAGCATCGAGAGGGTCGACACAGTAACTGAAAGCCATTGGTTGATTAGCCAAGAACTGGTTGAGCGTAGCATGGTGCTGCTGGTTGAAGAAATTGCCTTGGTTCCCTGGAGCACCCTGATTTGCTTGATTAGCTTGCATCTGCTGCATCATCTGCATCAATATCTGGGTGTTCTGGTTTGTAGTCTGCATAATCGCTCTCCAGGCCTCAGACGGAGGAGGAGGGGAAGGAGGACGATCTGGAACCTCTTCACCCTCTGGGTTAGCGTTGGGAACCCGTTTCAGAGCCATCTTGAAAGAGATGACCACCAATCAACAATTTGATTGAAAGAAGGTATAAGCTGAAACAACGGATAGAAATGCAACATAGTCTTCACAAGAATCATTCGAACAAGAGGAACGAATGAAATTCTCAGTTTAATGATAACAACAATCTTCACGAGAAGCCACTGGGACAAAAGATAAATAAGAAAAAAACACAAGGTACAGATAGAACAAACACAAGATAGGAGCTTCGTTCGACATCTTTGTGCTGAAAGCTTATGGAACGTGTTACGAAAGGGTTTTGCAATCCCCGGATCAGCATAGCCAAGGACCCTTTAAGATGCAACTCCCGATCGGAACATCGGCCATAAAACCACTTCACTCAATGTAGAACCCTGAACTCCGTAACCTGCATTCGTTGGAAGAATGCCTACGATCTACTGGATGAACCCACCTATTAATTTCCGAAAGTTTCCAGTTATGCAATCAGGTGTTGGGGATACAGGGAAAGCATCGCGCACCCAACTCTAATCCTACATCCAGCTGTATCCATCCTTCAACACATAACCAGTTGTTCTCGGAAACCGTCTACCTCGGACCTTCGAAAAGCATCCACTATACAAAGCTATGGCAATACTCCCGAACTACCTCCCCAGTACTGGGTGATGTCGGGGTTATCTTGCCACTAACCGTATAGGAGAGTTTTCAATGTCGGCCGTCTTAAGTACTCTAGAACTGCCGCGATATGTTTGTGACGACAATACCCCGAAGCTCAACTCCCCGGGACACTGCCACAACCCCTAATGTCAGGAGGCATCGAGAACAATATTCTTGTCACAAAGACATCGAAACAATCCAAACAATACTCACGAGATTCCTAAAAAAAATTGGTGCAATTTTTGAAAGTAGAAGAGGCAAGAGTAGTCGTCAGGAGTCCTCACTAGAATGAAAAGAGATGAGGAGCAAAAGAAATCCTACTCTCCGATATAAATATAGGACTCAAAACATTTTAAGTGTGTGCGTAGACTCGACCGTCAACGATTCGATCAAACAGTTGGGCTTCTAGGTCGGAGAAGGCTCTGAATACCAACTTGTAATGCCCAGGATGGGACTATATCTCCTACGTGTCGAGGCACGACTTAAACATATAAGCCCATTCTGGAATGATCGCAAGTTTGGTACCTTTGCACATCTCATGTAAAAATAGGGATGAAAGCTGAAAAGATAGTTGGCTTACACTTGCCACGTCACACGAATTCATTACATATCCAATCATCACCCAAATAAACATCACAGCCCATCTAAGGGTAAAGATCCAAATGACAAGATACCAAACATAACATAAACCACATGTCTAGATCGAATCCTAGTAGAAGCTCTTCTGGTCAACCGGATAGTTCACATAGTAACGGCTACGCTCCTCGTCGTACTCCCAGTCTAGCTCAGTGCCATCGCCTGTGTAGCTCACCATCGTACCTGCATCTGGTGTGTTGAAGTAACTGTGAGCCATAGAGGACTCAGCAATCCCGTTCCCGGGTAACACGACTATCCAAACCTTGGGTGTGGAACAAGGCTGAAGAAAGAACAAGAGTCTGCAGCAGCACTAGCACTAGCTTACGTAAAGAGAGCGAGAAGAGAAGGTGCCTCGGTCGAGAGATGATCACGAAGTGATCCTAACTAGCAAGTCAAACATAACCCCACCGTGTTCATCTCCCGAATCCCTTTCGGAAAATGACCGTCACGGTACTCACGCTGGTAGTGTATTGGAACATGGTGTCAAGTTTTCTACAACCGGATATTAACAAATTCCCATCTTCCACATAACCGCGGGCACGGCTTTCGAAAGTTCATAACCCTGCAGGGGTGTTCCAACTTGGCCCATGACAAGCCCACGATCCGCGGAGTCGCAACTCCAAAGTGGGAAGGCCCGAGTATCCTTGGAATCCCGTGCTCAAGATACTCCGACTAAGGTAAGGCTAATCCAGCAAATCCTCCCGGCGTGCCGACACCCTGACAATAGCCGCGCGTATCTAGTCTCAGGCCACGACCGGATGGGCGAAGCTACTGGTTTTTACCAATCCTCGAGTTTCCTCGTGGTGGCCCCGCAGGCTCCCCGTTTCGGACCAACACTGATGTGGAGCACTGGCCCGGGGTTGTTGATTAAGAACTCGGGTTTGCAAGACCCTATGCAAGTTTTTAGTTATTAGGCAAATAGTACCAATGTTGGGACTTGCTGGAAAAGTCTTAGCACTTAGCGGTTTATCGAGGGGGTCCCATAACCCCAACCGTGTGAGGAACGCATAATCAAGGAACATAACACCGGTTTATACGGTTCCTAGCGGCATGAGTGGAACAAATCACCAAGCAAAAGGCTTAGCCTTCCACCCATTACCAATATATAGATGATTTCATTTAATGATTAATATAGTGTGATATCCCAACAAGCTTCAACAAGAAGCAAGAGTCTTCAATCTTCTCCTGTAACTAACAATGCTATAAGAGGGGCTGAGCGAAGCCTACGTATAGCCAATCATTGGTTTGCATAGGTAGGGTGGTTAAACAGGTTCATGGTTACAATAGGAGGCTGAGAGCAAAAACATGGGCATCGCGGCAAAACTATAGAGCGATACTTCTAGCAATAGGCAAGGATAGTAATGGTATCCGGGTTCGGTCATCTTGCCTGAAGGGTTGTCGATGGGATAGTAAGAGAGCTCCTCGTTCTCAACCTCGGTAGTAACCTCGTTCGCGTACTCGTACTCAGCTTCCGGCTCTACTCAACACAAACACACAAGGCACGAAATCAAACAAGATGCAATGCGCAGAAAAATTACTGGATGCATGACTGATGCACTATGGAAGCAAAACAGATGCACTATGGAAGCACAGAAAGTCTACATAGGAAGCACAGTGTTACAACACAACAATATGCATCAAGCAAAATGCTTCAAAACATGATAACAAGAGGATAATATGAATCTACATGCAAAATCACACAAGTTACATATAGGACTTGCTCAAAACGGAGCAACGGGCTAAAAGTTACACCCGAAACAATAAACATGCACAAGCTGAAATTAACATCCACATAGCAACTTCGGAGCAAGAGATAAATAGTCTACAGCACTCAAACATCATGGAAATGAGCATGGACATAAACTAGACATACTCTACAGCAAACAAATCCATTGGAGCATCCCCAAAGGAGCCATGGATCAATAGCAACAAGCTATGACATATTGAACTTGACAACAAAATCCTGACAGCAGTAATTTGTTGCAACTTGGGAGCAAGAGTTAAATATGCTACAGCCAATCAAATAGGCATGTGAGAGCATGAATGGATAGCCAACAATATATACAACAAGGAATCATCAAGAGTCACTCCAAAACTAGCATGGATTTGCCTAGAACAACGAGCAAACACGGCATCTGGAAATAACAGATTCCAGACTTAGTGAAATTTCACTAAGTGTTAAAACAGCAGTTTCATCATGGCATCTTTGTGAGCAAGTTTAAGTCACCTCAAGGCATAACATGGCAAGTGGTAAACACCACAGCAAAGTACACATGATGGTGAATCCAAAACATCTAAGCATGCATCAAGGAGACAACCACATCAATAGCAACGAGCTCCTCTACGAGGCATCTCGTAATAAGTTTAACGACATAACAGCCACATAGCACTTTGCAAAGGAGATAAACATGGCAAGATGAAATCTATCATGCAAGCTAAAGCAAACAACATGTAGAGCATTTCATGATGAACACGTGGACATATCATTTGCTTCATTTGGATAAACATGCACCAAGATATCACATTGCTAAGATGGCATGAAAACAACTACTAACAACAGTTTATAACAAGTAGCACTCTTCTCATGAAGATTAAGACATCCAGATGACCTCAAACATGCATGTCACAATGGAACAAAACGTAGTACATGTCTCCACGATCATTTTGACATATCATTTGCTCAAATCGGGCAACCACACAAAAAGTTATTAGCAGTACAAAACAGCATCAGACAGTAAAAATCTACAGGACTTAGCAGAATTCTGGGAAAAAAATGACGGGCGCTAGATTATTAAACGGTGCACGGGCGAGATTTAGAGGGGTGCCTCACCACGGGCCTGGCCCAGATCGTGGAGAGGGGAGGAGGCGGCTGGGCCTCGGGGCGGCGCGCCCGGATCGGGCCGGCCCAGCGGCCCACTAGGTCTTCAGCCACCCGGGCAGATCGGATCAAGGGAGCCGGCTGCTCCCCTCGAGCGCCTGGCTGCGGCGGCTGCTGGGGCCTCGAGCGGTGGCCGGCGAGGCGAAGCCGGTGACCGGCGGCGGGAGGTGGCCCGGCGGCCGGGAGGCGGGGCGGCGGTCGCCGAAGGAGCGGCGAGGTGCGGGCGCCGGCGGGAGGAGGCGGCCGGCGGTGGAGGGGCGGCGCCGACCGGTGAGGCCCGCGGCGGCGGCGAGGCACGGCGCGGCCGGCGGCGGTGACGAGAACGGCGGCGGCGGCAGGTAGCTCCGGCGAGGTGAGGTTGAAGATGACCCCACGGGCTCGGGCCCGCGTGTCGGATCGGAAGCACAACTCCGGTACTACGGAAGCACGAAGTGAAGGAAATATGCCCTAGAGGCAATAATAAAGTTTTTATTTATATTTCCTTATATCATGATAAATGTTTATTATTCATGCTGGAATTGTATTAACCGGAAACTTAGTACATGTGTGAATACATAGACAAAACAGAGTGTCCCTAGTATGCCTCTACTAGACTAGCTCATTGATCAAAGATGGTTATGTTTCCTAACCATAGACATGAGTTGTCATTTGATCAACGGGATCACATCATTAGGAGAATGATGTGATGGACAAGACCCATCCGTTAGCTTAGCACTATGATCGTTTAGTTTTACTGCTATTGCTTTCTTCATGACTTATACATGTTCCTATAACTATGAGATTATGCAACTCCCGAATACCGTAGGAACACCTTGTGTGCTATCAAACGTCACAACGTAACTGGGTGATCATAAAGATGCTCTACAGGTGTCTCCGAAAGTGTTCGTGGTGTAGGCATAGATCAAGACTAGGATTTGTCACTCCGAGTGTCGGAGTGGTATCTCTGGGCCCTCTCGGTAATGCACATCATAATAAGCCTTGCAAGCAAAAGACTAATGAGTTAGTCACGAGATGATGTATTACGGAACGAGTAAAGAGACTTGCCGGTAACGAGATTGAACTAGGTATTGAGATACCGACGATCGAATCTCGGGCAAGTAACATACCGATGACAAAGGTAACAACGTATGTTGTTATGCGGTTTGACCGATAAAGATCTTCGTAGAATATGTAGGAGCCAATATGAGCATCCAGGTTCCGCTATTGGTTATTGACCGGAGATGAGTCTCGGTCATGTCTACATAGTTCTCGAACCCGTAGGGTCCGCTCGCTTAACGTTTGATGACGATCGGTATTATGAGTTTATGAGTTTTGATGTACCGAAGGAGTTCGGAGTCCCGGATGAGACCGGGGACATGACGAGGAGTCTCGAAATGGTCGAGACGTAAAGATCGATATATTGGACGACTATATTCGGACATCAGAAAGGTTCCGAGTGATTCGGGTATTTTTCGGAGTATATGGGCCTTATTGGGCCATACGGGAATAGAGGAGAAAGGCCAAAAGGAAAGAGGCGCGCGGCCCCCCTCTGGTCCGAATTGGACAAGGGGTGCAGCCCCCTTTTCCTTCTCCCTCTCCACCTCTTTCCTTCTCTCCTACTCCGGAAAGGAAAGGGGAATCCTACTAGGACTTGGGAGTCCTAGTAGGACTCCCCACACTTGGCGCGCCCCCTCTAGGGCCAGCCTCTCCCTTGCTCCTTTATATACGAGGGCAGGGGGCACCCTAGGACACACAAGTTGAATTGTTTTAGCCGTGTGCGGTGCGCCCCTCCACAGAAACACACCTCGGTCATACCGTTGCAGTGCTTAGGCGAAGCCCTGCGCCGGTAGATACATCATATCCGTCACCACGCCGTCGTGCTGACGAAACTCTCCCGTGAAGCTCAACTGGATCAAGAGCTCGTGGGACGTCATCAAGCTGAATGTGTGCTGAACACGGAGGTGCCGTACGTTCGGTACTTGATCGGTTGGATCGCGAAGAAGTTCGACTACATCAACCGCGTCACTAGACGCTTCCGCTCCCGGTCTACGAGGGTACGTAGACACACTCTTCCCTTCGTTGCTATGCATCTAGTAGATAGATCTTGCGTGATCGTAGGAAATTTTTGAAAATACTACGTTCCCCAACAGTGGCATCATGAGCCAGGTCTATGCGTAGATGATATGCACGAGTAGAACACAATGAGTTGTGGGCGATACTAGTCATACTGCTTACCAGCATGTCATACTTTGCTTCGGCGGTATTGTGAGATGAAGCGGCCCGGACCGACATTACGCGTACGCTTACGCGAGACTGGTTTCACCGTTATGAGCACTCGTTGCTTAAAGGTGACTGGCGGGTGTCTGTCTCTCTCACTTTAGCTGAATCAAGTGTGGCTACGCCCGGTCCTTGTGAAGGTTAAAACAGCACATACTTGACGAAACATCGTTGTGGTTTTGTATGCGTAGGTAAGAACGATTCTTGCTAAGCCCGTAGCAGCCACGTAAAACTTGCAACAACAAAGTAGAGGACGTCTAACTTGTTTTTGCAGGGCATGTTGTGATGTGATATGGTCAAGACATGATGAGTTATACGGTTTTGTATGAGATGATCATGTTTTGTAATGTTATCGGCAACTGGCAGGAGCCATATGGTTGTCGCTTTATTGTATGAAATGAAATCGCCATGTAATTGCTTTACTTTATCACTAAGAGGTAGCGATAGTCGTAGAAGCAATAGTTGGCGAGACGACAACGATGCTACGATGGAGATCAAGGTGTCGCGCCGGTGACGAAGGTTATCATGAAGGTGCTTTGGAGATGGAGATCAAAAGCACAAGATGATGATGGCCATATCATGTCACATATTTTGATTGCATGTGATGTTTATCTTATTATGCTTCTTATTTTGCTTAGAACGACGGTAGCATTATAAGATGATCCCTTACTAAATTTCAAGGTATAAGTGTTCTAACTGTGTATGCACCGTTGCGAAAGTTCGTCGTGCCGAGACACCACGTGATGATCGGGTGTGAAAAGCTCTACGTTCAAATACAACGGGTGCAAGCCTGTTTTGCACACGCAGAATACTCGGGTTAAACTTGACGAGCCTAGCATATGCAGATATGGCCTTGGAACACTGGAGACCGAAAGGTCGAGCATGAATCATATAGTAGATATGATCAACATAAGATGTTCACCATTGAAACTACTCCATCTCACGTGATGATCGTGAAGGAAATATGCCCTAGAGGCAATAATAAAGATGATTATTTGTATTTCCTTATATCATGATAAATGTCTTTTATTCATGCTAGAATTGTATTAACCGGAAACTTAGTACATGTGTGAATACATAGACAAAACAGTATGTCCCTAGTATGCCTCTACTAGACTAGCTCATTGATCAAAGATGGTTATGTTTCCTAGCCATAGACATGAGTTGTCATTTAATCAACGGGATCACATCATTAGGAGAATGATGTGATGGACAAGACCCATCCGTTAGCATAGCACTATGATCGTTTAGTTTTACTGCTATTGCTTTCTTCATGACTTATACATGTTCCTATGACTATGAGATTATGCAACTCCTGAATACCGTAGGAACAGCTTGTGTGCTATCAAACGTCACAACGTAACTGGGTGATCATAAAGATGCTCTATAGGTGTCTCCGAAAGTATTCGTGGTGTTGGCATAGATCAAGATTAGGATTTGTCACTCCGAGTGTCGGAGAGGTATCTCTGGGCCCTCTCGGTAACACACATCATAATAAGCCTTGCAAGCAAAAGACTAATGAGTTAGTCACGAGATAATGTGTTATGGAACGAGTAAAGAGACTTGCCGGTAACGAGATTGAACTAGGTATAGAGATACCGACGATCGAATCTCGGGCAAGTAACATACCGATGACAAAAGGAACAACGTATGTTGTTATGCGGTTTGACCGATAAAGATCTTCGTAGAATATGTAGGAACCAATATGAGCATCCAGGTTCCGCTATTGGTTATTGACCGGAGATGAGTCTCGGTCATGTCTACATAGTTCTCGAACCCGTAGGGTCCGCACGCTTAACGTTTGATGACGATCGGTATTATGAGTTTATGAGTTTTGATGTACCGAAGGAGTTCGGAGTCCCGGATGAGACCGGGGACATGACGAGGAGGCTCGAAATGGTCGAGACGTAAAGATCGATATATTGGACGACTATATTCGGACATCGGAAAGGTTCCGAGTGATTCGGGTATTTTTCGGAGTATATGGGCCTTATTGGGCCATACGGGAATAGAGGAGAAAGGCCAAAAGGAAGGAGGCGCGTGCCCCCCCTCTGGTCCGAATTGGACAAGGGGTGCAGCCCCCTTTTCCTTCCCCCTCTCCACCTCTTTCCTTCTCTCCTACTCCGGAAAGGAAAGGGGAATCCTACTAGGACTTGGGAGTCCTAGTAGGACTCCCCACACTTGGCGCGCCCCCTCTAGGGCCGGCCTCTCCCTTGCTCCTTTATATACGGGGGCAGGGGGCACCCTAGGACACACAAGTTGAATTGTTCCAGCTGTGTGCGGTGCCCCCCTCCACAGAAACACACCTCGGTCATACCGTCGCAGTGCTTAGGCGAAGCCTTGCGCCGGTAGATACATCATATCCGTCACCACGCCGTCGTGCTGACGAAACTCTCCCGTGAAGCTCAACTGGATCAAGAGCTCGTGGGACGTCATCAAGCTGAACGTGTGCTGAACGCGGAGGTGCCGTACGTTCGGTGCTTGATCGGTTGAATCGCGAAGAAGTTCGACTACATCAACCGCGTCACTTGACGCTTCCGCTTCCGGTCTACGAGGGTACGTAGACACACTCTTCCCTCTCTTTGCTATGCATCTGGTAGATAGATCTTGCGTGATCGTAGGAAAATTTTAAAATACTACGTTCCCCAACAGTGGCATCATGAGCCAGGTCTATGCGTAGATGATATGCACGAGTAGAACACAATGAGTTGTGGGCGATACTAGTCATACTGCTTACCAGCATGTCATACTTTGCTTCGGCGGTATTGTGAGATGAAGCGGCCCGGACCGACATTACACGTACGCTTACGCGAGACTGGTTTCACCGTTATGAGCACTCGTTGCTTAAAGGTGACTGGCGGGTGTCTGTCTCTCTCACTTTAGCTGAATCAAGTGTGGCTACGCCCGGTCCTTGTGAAGGTTAAAACAGCACATACTTGACGAAACATCGTTGTGGTTTTGTATGCGTAGGTAAGAACGGTTCTTGCTAAGCCCGTAGCAGCCACGTAAAACTTGCAACAACAAAGTAGAGGACGTCTAACTTGTTTTTGCAGGGCATGTTGTGATGTGATATGGTCAAGACATGATGAGATATACGGTTTTGTATGAGATGATCATGTTTTGTAAAGTTATCGGCAACTGGCAGGAGCCATATGGTTGTCGCTTTATTGTATGAAATGCAATCGCCATGTAATTGCTTTACTTTATCACTAAGCGGTAGCGATAGTCGTAGCATCAATAGTTGGCGAGACGACAACGACGCTACGATGGAGATCAAGGTGTCGCGCCGGTGACGAAGGTGATCATGACGGTGCTTTGGAGATGGAGATCAAAAGCACAAGATGATGATGGCCATATCATGTCACATATTTTGATTGCATGTGATGTTTATCTTATTATGCTTCTTATTTTGCTTAGTTCGACGGTAGCATTATAAGATGATCCCTTACTAAATTTCAAGGTATAAGTGTTCTCCCTGAGTATGCACCGTTGCGAAAGTTCGTCGTGCCGAGACACCACGTGATGATCGGGTGTGATAAGCTCTACGTTCAAATACAACGGGTGTAAGCCAGTTTTGCACACGCAGAATACTCGGGTTAAACTTGACGAGCCTAGCATATGCAGATATGGCCTCGGAACACCGGAGACCGAAAGGTCGAGCGTGAATCATATAGTAGATATGATCAACATAAGATGTTCACCATTGAAAACTACTCCATCTCACGTGATGATCGGACATGGTTTAGTTGATTTGGATCACGTGATCATTTAGATGACCAGAGGGATGTCTATCTAAGTGGGAGTTCTTCAAGTAATATGATTAATTGAACTTTAATTTATCATGAACTTAGTCCTGGTAGTATTAGCATATCTGTCTTGTAGATCAATAGCTCGCGATATAGCTCCCCGTTTATTTTATATGTTCCTAGAGAAATATAAGTTGAAAGATGTTAGTAGCAATTATGCGGACTAGGTCCATGATCTGAGGGTTATCCTCATTGCTGCACAGAAGAATTATGTCCTTGATGCACCGCTAGGTGACAGACCTATTGCAGAAGCAGATGTAGACGTTATGAACGTTTTGACAAAAAGCTCGGTATGATGACTACTTGATAGTTTAAGTGCACCATCCTTTACGGCTTAGAACCGGGACTTCAAAAACGTTTTGAACGCCACGGAGCATATAAGATGTTCCAAGAGTTTAAATTAGTATTTCATACTCATGCCCGTGTCGAGAGGTATAAGACTTCTGACAATACTTTGCCTACAAGGTGGAGGAGAATAGCTCACCCAGTGAGCATGTGCTCAGATTGTCTGGGTACTACAATTACTTGAAACAAGTGGGAGTTAATCTTCCAGATAAGATAGTAATTGACAAAGTTCTCTAGTCACTATCACCAAGTTAGTACAACTTCGTGATGAACTATAATATGCAAGGGATGACGAAAGGAATTCCCGAGCTCTTCGTGATGCTGAAGTCGGCGAAGGTAGAAATCATGAAAAAGCATCAAGTGTTGATGGTTAACAAGACCACTTGTTTCAAGTAAAGGGCAAAGGGATAGAAGGGGAACTTCAAGAAGAATGACAAGCAAGTTGTCACTCCCATGAAGAAACCCAAAGCTAAACTCAAGCCTGAAACTAAGTGCTTCTACTGCAAAGGAAAAGGTCACTGGAAGTGGAACTACCCTAGATATTTGGTGGATAAGAAGGATGGCAAAGTGAACAAAGGTATATTCTATATACAGATTATTGATGTGTATTTTAATAGTGTTCATAGCAACCCCTCGGTATTTGATACTGGTTCAGTTGCTAAAGAGTAGTAACACGAAATGGGAGTTGCATAATGAACAGAAACTAGTTAAAGGTGAAAGTGTGTTGGAAGTGGTTCCAAGATTGATATGATCATCATCGCACACTCCCTATACTTTCGGGATTAGTGTTGAACCTAAATAAGTGTTATTTGGTGTTTGTGTTGAGCATGAATATGATTTGATCATGTTTATTGCAATACGGTTATTCATGTAAGTTAGAGAATAATTGTTGTTTTGTTTACATGAATAAAACCTTCTATGGTCATACACCCAATGAAAATGGTTTGTTGGATCTCGATCGTGTGATACACATATTCATAATATTGAAGCCAAAAGATGCAAGGTTAATAATGATAGTGCAACTTATTTGTGGCACTGCCGTTTAGGTCATAATGGTGTAAAGCGCATGAAGAAACTCCATAGTGATGGACTTTTGAAATCACTTGATTATGAATCACTTGGTGCTTGCGAACCATGCCTCATGGGCAAGATGACTAAAACTCCGTTCTCCAGAACAATGGAGCGAGCAACAGATTTGTTGGAGATCATACATACAGATGTCTGTGGACCAATGAGTGTTGAAGCTCGCGGCAGGTATCGTTATTTTCTGACTTTCACTGATGATTTGAGAAGATATGGGTATATCTACTTAATGAAGCACAAGTCTGAAACATTTGAAAAGTTCAAAGAATTTCAGAGTGAAGTGGAGAATCATCGTAACAAGAAAATAAGAGTTTCTACGATATGATCGTAGAGGTAAAATATTTGAGTTAGCGAGTTTGGCCTTCAGTATAAACAATGTGAAATAGTTTCACTACTCACGCCACCTGGAACACCACAGTGTAATGGTGTGTCCGAACGTCATAACCGTACTTTATTAGATATGGTGCGATCGATGATGTCTCTTACCGATCTACCACTATCGCTTTTGGGGTTATGCATTAGAGACAGCTACATTCACGTTAAATAGGGCACCATCTAAATCCGTGGAGATGACACCGTATGAACTGTGGTTTGACGAGAAACCTAAGCTGTCATTTCTTTAAGTCTGGGACTACGATGCTTATATGAAAAAGTTTCAACATGATAAGCTCGAACCCAAATCGGAGAAGTAAATCTTCATAGGATACCCAAAAGAAACTGTTGGGTACACCTTCTAGCACAGATCCGAAGTCAAGGTCTTTGTTGCTAAGAGTGTATACTTTCGAGAGAAGGAGTTTCTCTTGAAAGAAGTGAGTGGGAGGAAAGTGGAACTTGATGAGGTAATTGTACCTTCTCCCGAATTGGATAGTAGTACATCACAGAAACTGGTTCCAGTGATTCCTACACCAATTAGTGAGGAAGCTAATGATGATGATCATGAAACTTCGAATCAAGTTACTGCTGAACTTCGTAGATCAACCAGAGTACGTTCCGCACCAGAGTGGTACGGCAACCCGGTTCTGGAAGTCATGTTACTGGACCATGATGAACCTACAAACTATGAGGAAGCGATGATGAGCCCAGATTCCGCAAAATGGCTTGAGACCATGAAATCTGAGATGGGATCCATGTATGAGAACAAAGTGTGGACTTTGGTTGACTTGCCCGATGGTCGGCAAGCCATCGAAAATAAATGGATCTTCAAGAGGAAGACTGACGCTGACAGTAATGTTACTGTTTACAAAGCTCGACTTGTTGTGAAAGGTTTTCGACAAGTTCAAGGAGTTGACTACGATGAGACTTTCTCACCCGTAGCGATGCTTAAGTCTGTCTGAATCATGTTAGCAATTGCCGCATTTTATGAAATCTGGCAAATGGACAATAAAACTGCATTCTTTAATGGATTTATTAAAGAAGAATTGTATATGATGCAACGAGAAGGTTTTGTCAATCCTAAAGGTGCTAACAAAATGTGCAAGCTCCAGCGATCCATCTATGGACTGGTGCAAGCATCTCGGAGTTGGAATATACGCTTTGATAAGTTGATCAAAGCATATAGATTTATACAGAATTGCGGTGAAGCCTGTATTTACAAGAAGTGAGTGGGAGCACTACAACCTTTCTGATAAGTATATGTGAATGACATATTGTCGATCAAAAATGATGTAGAATTTTCTGGAAAGCATAAAGGAGTGTTTGAAAGGAGTTTTTCAAAGAATGACCTTGGTGAAGCTGCTTACATATTGGGCATCAAGATCTATAGAGATAGATCAAGACGCTTGATAAGACTTTCGATGAGTACATACCTTGATAAGATTTTGAAGTAGTTCAAAATGGATCAGTCAAAGAAGGAGTTCTTGCCTGACTTGTAAGGTGTGAAGTTGAGTAAGACTCAAAGCCAGACCACGGCAGAAAAATATAGAGAGAATGAAAGTCATTCCCTATGCCTCAGCCGTAGGTTCTATAAAGTATGCCATGCTGTGTACCAAACATGTTGTATACCTTGCCATGAGTTTGTCAAGGGGGTACAATAGTGATCCAGGAGTAGATCACTGTACAGCGGTCAAAATTATCCTTAGTAACTGGATGACTAAGGAAATGTTTCTCGATTATGGAGGTGATAAAGAGTTTGTCGTAAAGGGTTACGCCGATGCAAGCTTTGACACTAAATCCAGATGACTCTAAGTATCAATCTGGATGCGTATTGAAAGTGGGAGCAATTAGCTAGAATAGCTCCATGCAGAGCATTGTAGACATAGAAATTTGCGAAATACATACGGATCTGAATGTGACAGACCCGTTGACTAAACTTCTCTCACGAAGCAAAACATGATCACACCTTAGTACTCTTTGGGTGTTAATCACATAGCGATGTGAACTAGATTATTGACTCTAGTAAACCCTTTGGGTGTTAATCACATGACGATGTGAACTATCGGTGTTAAATCACATGGTGATGTGAACTAGATTATTGACTCTAGTGCAAGTGGGAGACTGAAGGAAATATGCCCTAGAGGCAATAATAAAGTTGTTATTTATATTTCCTTATATCATGATAAATGTTTATTATTCATGCTAGAATTGTATTAACCGGAAACTTAGTACATGTGTGAATACATAGACAAAACAGAGTGTCCCTAGTATGCCTCTACTAGACTAGCTCATTGATCAAAGATGGTTATGTTTCCTAACCATAGACATGAGTTGTAATTTGATCAACGGGATCACATCATTAGGAGAATGATGTGATGGACAAGACCCATCCGTTAGCTTAGCACTATGATCGTTTAGTTTTACTGCTATTGCTTTCTTCATGACTTATACATGTTCCTATAACTATGAGATTATGCAACTCCCGAATACCGTAGGAACACCTTGTGTGCTATCAAACGTCACAACGTAACTGGGTATCATAAAGATGCTCTACAGGTGTCTCCGAAAGTGTTCGTGGTGTTGGCATAGATCAAGACTAGGATTTGTCACTCCGAGTGTCGGAGAGGTATCTCTGGGCCCTCTCGGTAATGCACATCATAATAAGCCTTGCAAGCAAAAGACTAATGAGTTAGTCACGAGATGATGTATTACGGAACGAGTAAAGAGACTTGCCGGTAACGAGATTGAACTAGGTATTGAGATACCGACGATCGAATCTCGGGCAAGTAACATACTGATGACAAAGGGAACAACGTATGTTGTTATGCGGTTTGACCGATAAAGATCTTTGTAGAATATGTAGGAGCCAATATGAGCATCCAGGTTCCGCTATTGGTTATTGACCGGAGATGAGTCTCGGTCATGTCTACATAGTTCTCGAACCCGTAGGGTCCGCACGCTTAACGTTTGATGACGATCGGTATTATGAGTTTATGAGTTTTGATGTACCGAAGGAGTTCGGAGTCCCGGATGAGACCGGGGACATGACGAGGAGTCTCGAAATGGTCGAGACGTAAAGATCGATATATTGGACGACTATATTCGGACATCGGAAAGGTTCCGAGTGATTCGGGTATTTTTCGGAGTATATGGGCCTTATTAGGCCATACGGGAATAGAGGAGAAAGGCCAAAAGGAAAGAGGCGCGCGGCCCCTCTCTGGTCCGAATTGGACAAGGGGTGCAGCCCCCTTTTCCTTCTCCCTCTCCACCTCTTTCCTTCTCTCCTACTCCGGAAAGGAAAGGGGAATCCTACTAGGACTTGGGAGTCCTAGTAGGACTCCCCACACTTGGCGCGCCCCCTCTAGGGCCAGCCTCTCCCTTGCTCCTTTATATACGAGGGCAGGGGGCACCCTAGGACACACAAGTTGAATTGTTTTAGCCGTGTGCGGTGCGCCCCTCCACAGAAACACACCTCGGTCATACCGTTGCAGTGTTTAGGCGAAGCCCTGCACCGGTAGATACATCATATCCGTCACCACGCCGTCGTGCTGACGAAACTCTCCCGTGAAGCTCAACTGGATCAAGAGCTCGTGGGACGTCATCAAGCTGAATGTGTGCTGAACACGGAGGTGCCGTACGTTCGGTACTTGATCGGTTGGATCGCGAAGAAGTTCGACTACATCAACCGCGTCACTAGACGCTTCCGCTCCCGGTCTACGAGGGTACGTAGACACACTCTTCCCTTCGTTGCTATGCATCTAGTAGATAGATCTTGTGTGATCGTAGGAAATTTTTGAAAATACTACGTTCCCCAACACGAACGCGGTGCGGTGGAAGCACGGCTCGCTGCACGTCGGAAGCACAATGGTACAATGGTGGGAGCACCTCGGATCAACGGTGGAAGCACCGGCGGCGAACTGTGGAAGCATTAGGATTTCAGACGCGAAAATTGGGGGAGATGGACGTTTATATAGGCACAAGGAGCTAGGGTTGTCCAAATGAGGTGAGGTTTTCGGCCACGCGATCACAATTGGATGTCCTAGATGAAGGGAGGGGTTTGGGTTGGTTAGGTGGGCTGTTGGAGGGGTGTCTTGGGCCTCAAAGAGGAGGTACTTTCAGCCCACGAGAATAACTGTTGGAGCATCAAACGAACTCCAAACGCGACGAGATTTGACAGGCGGGTTGCACACAACAAAACAACATCGCACGACAAGTCTCACGCCAAACCGGAAACGTTACACGGCCACACACCAAAGTAGGCCTCGGGGATGTCACGGACACGTGAGGGAGCTCCGGAACTCGAAACGGACAACGGAAAGAAACGAGTGAGACCGGATGCAAATGACAACACAAATGCAAATGCGATGCACAAGACTACATGATATGGATGAATGCACACACGCAACACGACAAAACGACGAAAACCCGAAAAGACAAAGAACCCGGAATGGAATTGATGAAGCCAAAGATATTATAGATAGCCCAAAAGGGAAAGTATTACATCCGGGGCATTACACCACCATGCATAATTTTTCGTACATTTCACTCTTGATTCATTGCACATCCCGGTACACCGCCGGAGGCATTCATATAGAGTCATACTTTGTTCCAGTATCGAGTTGTAATATCGAGTTGTAATATCGAGTTGTAAATCAATATAAGTGAGATGATCATCATTATTAGAGCATTGTCCCAAAAAGAAAAAGGAAAGAAAAAAAGAAGGAAAGGCCAAGGAAAAGAAAAAAGAAAGGCCCAAAAAAATAAGAAAATAAGAAAAAAAGGGACAATGGTACTATCTTTTCCACACTTGTGCTTCAAAGTAGCACCATGATCTTCATGATAGAGAGTCTCTTGTTTAGTCACTTTCATATGCTAGTGGGAATTTTCATTATTAGAACTTGGCTTGTATATTCCAACGATGGGCTTCCTCAAATGCCCTAGGTCTTCATGAGCAAGCAAGTTGGATGCACACCCACTTAGTTTCTTTTGTTGAGCTTTCATACATTTATAGCTCTAGTGCATCCGTTGCATGGCAATCCCTACTCACTCACATTGATATCTATTACTGGGCATCTCCATAGCCCATTGATATGCCTAGTTGATGTGAGACCATCTTCCTCTTTTGTCTTCTCCACAACCACCACTCTATTCCACATAGTGCTATGTCCATGGCTCACGCTCATATATTGCGTGAAAGTTGAAAGAGTTTGAAAAAAATAAGTATGAAACAAGGGCTTGGCTGAAACCGGGGTTGTGCATGATTGGAATATTTTGTGTGACGAAGATGGAGCATAGCCTAACTATATGATTTTGTAGGGATGAACTTTCTTTGGCCGTGTTATTTTGAGAAGACATGATTGCTTTGTTAGTATGCTTGAAGTATTATTATTCTTATGTCAATATGAACTTTTATCTTGAATCTTTCGGATCTGAACATTCATGCCACAATAAAGAAATTACATTGAGAATTATGTTGGTTAGCATTCCACAACAAAAATTCTGTTTTTATCATTTACCTACTCGAGGACGAGCAGGAATTAAGCTTGGGGATGCTTGATACTTCTCTAATGTATCTATAATTTTTTATTATTCCATGCTATTATATATTCTGTTTTGGATGTTTAATGGGATTTATTATACACTTTTATATTATTTTTGGGACTAACCTACTAACCCAAGGCCCAGTGCAAATTGTTGTTTTTTGCCTATTTTAGTGTTTCACAGAAAAGGAATCTTAAACGGAGTCCAAACGGAATGAAACCTTCGGGAGAGTTATTTTTGGAACCGTATCTACCCAGAAGACTTGGAGTACACGCGAGGCAACGAGAGAGGCGACCACGAGAGTCCAGGGCACGCCCAGGGGGGCAGGCACGCCTCCCACCCTCGTGGGGCCCCTCTGGCTCCCCCGATGCCCTCCTTCCTCCTATATATATCCATGTACCCTGAAAACATCGAGGCAATAGAGAAAACCCTAATTCCACCGTCGTAACCTTTTGTTCGTGTGAGATGCCATCTTGGGGCCTGTTCCGGAACTCCGCCGGAGGGGGGCTCCATCACGGAGTGCTTGTACATCAACACCATAGCCTCACCAATGAGTTGTGAGTAGTTTACCACAGACCTTCGGGTCCATAGTTATTAGCTAGATGGCTTATTCTCTCTTTTTGGATCTTAATACAAAGTTCTCCTCGATCTTCAAGGAGATCTATCCGATGTAATCTTTTTGTGGTGTGTTTGTCGAGATCCGATGAATTGTGGGTTTATGATCAAGATTGGTTTGGCCTACTAGATCTATAGTGCTTGCAATGGGAGAAGTGCTTGGCTTTGGGTTCAATCTTGTGGTGTCCTTTCCCAGTGACAGCACGGGTAGCAAGGAACGTATTGTATTGTTGCTATCGAGGATAAAAATATGGGGTTTACATCATATTGCTTGAGTTTATCCCTCTACATCATGTCATCTTGCTTAAAGCATTACTCTGTTCTTATGAACTTAATACACTAGATGCATGATGCATAGCGGTCGATGTGTAGAGTAATAGTAGTAGATGCATAATCGTTTCGGTCTACTTGTCACGGATGTGATGCATATATATATATATATATATATATATATATATATACCCCTAGATATTCTCATAAGTATGCTCTTTTCTATCAATTGCTCGACAATAATTTGTTCACCCACCATAGAATTCTGCTATCATGAGAGAAGCCACTAGTGAAACCTATAGGCCCCGGGTCTATTCTCAACTTATTAATCTTCCATCTACTTTACTTTGCTTTATTTACTTTCTATTCTTATACCAAAAATACCAAAAATATTCAGATCTCACTTTCGTAAGTGACCGTAAAGGGATTGACAACCCCTTATGGTGTTGGCTGCGAAGTTCTTATTTGTTTGTACAGGTGAGAGGGACTCGCGTGTGGTCTCCTACTAGATTGATACCTTGGTTCTCAAAAACTAAGGGAAATACTTACGCTATTGTGCTGCATCACCCTTTCCTCTTCGAGGGAATACAATGCAAGCTCGAGAAGTAGCAAGAAGAATTTCTGGCGCCGTTGCCGGGGAGATCTACGCAAAAGTCATATACCAAGTACCTATCACAAACCCTTATCCTTTGCACTAAATTATTTACCTCTCATTTTCCTCTCCCCCACTTCAACCTTGTCGTTTTATTCGCCCTTCTTTTTCCGTGTGTTTACCGTTCGCTTTGCCTTGCCGTCATGGCTAGTCCCTTATCTGCTCCTTTGTCTCCTGAGTTTGAAGTCCTTCACTTCAAACAAAAGCAAGGAGAAAAATTAAAATATGCTTGGTTTAGGATGATGGAATCTTATCGTAATTGCACCTTAGAGGTGAATTTTAGAATTCTACTTCGCAATTTTTATGTTGGACTATATATGTCCCATAGACAACTCTTGGATTGCGTTGCCAAAGGGAATTTTATACAAACTGGTCCTAGTATTGCGCATGAAATTATAGAGGGAATAGTGGGAAATCTACCTCAACAAAAAGGGTTACATTAGGCCCAGGAAGAGACACAGGTTTTTGAGAAAAATTGCGAAGTACCAAAAATATTACAAAAGTCTCTTGAACCTCTTAAGAGTGTTAGTGGAAATCTCCACCGCATGAATATGTTGATTACCCTTTGCAATAAGCGGTTGAATTCGTTAGATATAAATATTTCCGAATATGAAGGGAAACATAAAGAACCTCCCGGATTCGATCTTGACACCGCCAAAAGGATAAAGACCAAAGATGGCAATACCTAGATCTATTCTTGTATCGTGCCTAGCTAGGGGCGTTAAATGATAGCGCTTGTTGGGAGGCAACCCAATTTTATTTTATTTGTTTTGGCTTCTATTTAGGAATACATATTGCATCTAGCTTCTGTTTATATGTGGTTTTGTGTTTTAATTAGTGCTTGTGCCAAGGAGAACCTTTGGGAAGACTTGTGTGAAGTGTATATGATCATGCTGTAAAAAACAGAAACTTTAGCGCTCACGAGATTGGCTGTAATTTTTTACTGGAGAGAGCTATTTAGTTGATTCTTTTTGCAGATGATTAATAGACAAATTCCTCACGTTTACCAATTTATTAAAAAAAATTGGAGTTACAGAAGTATTCGAAAGTTACAGATTACTACACATTGTTCTGTTTTTGACAGATTCTGTTTTTCGTGTGTTGTTTGCTTATTTTGATGAATCTATGAGTAGTATCGGGGGTATGAATCATGGAGAAGTTGGAATACAGTAGGTTTAACACAAATATAAAAAAAGAATGAGTTCATTACAGTACCTTTGAGTGGTGGTTTGTTTTCTTATCCTAACGGAGCTCATGAGATTTTTGGCTAAGTTTTGTGTTGTGAAGTTTTCAAGTTTTGAGTATGGCTTTGATGGACTATGCAACAAAGACTGGCAAGAGACTAAGCTTGGGGATGTGCAAGGCACCCCAAGGTAAAATTCAAGGACAACCAAAAGCCTAAGCTTGGGGATGTCCCGGGAAGGCATCCCCTCTTTCGTCTTCATCTATCGGTAACTATACTCGAGACTATATTTTTATTCACCACATGATATGTGTTTTTCTTGGAGCGTCATGTATGATTTGTGTCTTTGCTTTTTAGTTTTCCACAATCATCCTTTCTGGACACACCTTTTGAGAGAGATAAATATGAATTAGAATTTATTAGAATACTCTATGTGCTTCACTTATATCTTTTGAGCTAGATAGTTTGGCTCTAGTGCTTCACTTATATCTTTTAGAGCACGGTGGTGGTTTTATTTTGAAGAAATTATTGATCTCTCCTGCTTCACTTATATCTATTTGAGAGTCTTTTAGAACAGCATTGTAATGTGCTTTGGTTATGAAACTAGTCCTAATATGATAGGCATCCAAGATGGGTTTAGTAAAAACTTTCATACAAGTGCATTGAATATTAGGAGAAGTTTGATACTTGATGATTGTTTTGAGATATGAGGATGGTGATATTAGAGTCATGCTAGTAGCGTAGTTGTGAATTTGAGAAATACTTGTGTTAAGGTTTGCAAGTCCCGTAGCATGCACGTATGGTAACCGTTGTGTGACAAATTTGAAGCATGATGTATTTCATTGAGTGTCATCCTTTGTGTGGAGGTCGGCATCGCGCGATGGTTAACTCCTACCAACCCTTCCCCTAGGACCATGCGTGTAGTACTTTGTTTTGATGACTTGTAAATTTTTGCAATAAGTATGTGAGTTCTTTATGACTAATATTGAGTCCATGGATTATACGCACTCTCACCCTTCCACCATTGCTAGCCTCTCTTGTACCGCGCAACTTTCGCCGGTACCATACATCCACCATATACCTTCCTCAAAACAGCCACCATACCTACCTATCATGGCATTTCCATAGCCATTTCGAGATATATTGCCATGCAACTTTCCACCATTCCGTTCATGTGACACGCTTCATCATTGTCATATTGCCATGCATGATCATGTAGTTGACATCGTATTTGTGGCTAGGCCACCATGCATAATTTTTCATACATCTCACTCTTGATTCATTACACATCCCGATACACCGCCCGAGGCATTCATATAGAGTCATACTTTGTTCTAGTATCGAGTTGTAATATCGAGTTGTAAATCAATATAAGTGTGATGATCATCATTATTAGAGCATTGTCCCAAAAAGAAAAAAAAGAAAAAAATGAAGGAAAGGCCAAAGAAAAAAAAGGCCCAAAAAAGAAAAAAAAGGGACAATGCTACTATCTTTTTCCACACTTGTGCTTCAAAGTAGCACCATGATTTTCATGATAGAGAGTTTCTTGTTTAGTCACTTTCATATGCTAGTGGGAATTTTCATTATAGGACTTGGCTTGTATATTCCAACGATGGGCTTCCTCAAATGCCCTAGGTCTTCGTGAGCAAGCAAGTTGGATGCACACCCACTTAGTTTCTTTTGTTGAGCTTTCATACATTTATAGCTCTAGTGCATCCGTTGCATGGCAATCCCTACTCACTCACATTGATATCTATTAATGGGCATCTCCATAGCCCATTGATATGCCTAGATGATGTGAGACCATATTCCTCTTTTATCTTATCCACAACCACCACTCTATTCCACATAGTGCTATGTCCATGGCTCACGCTCATATATTGCGTGAAAGTTGAAAGAGTTTGAAAAAAATTAAGTATGAAACAAGTGCTTGGCTGAAACAGGGGTTGTGCATGATTGGAATATTTTGTGTGACGAAGATGGAGCATAGCCTAACTATATGATTTTGTAGGGATGAACTTTCTTTGGCCATGTTATTTTGAGAAGACATGATTGCTTTGTTAGTATGCTTGAAGTATTATTATTCTTATGTCAATATGAACTTTTATCTTGAATCTTTCGGATCTGAACATTCATGCCACAATAAAGAAATCGCATTGAGAATTATGTTGGTTAGAATTCCACATCAAAACTTTTGTTTTTATTATTTACATACTCGAGGACGAGCAGGAGTTAAGCTTGGGGATGCTTGATGCGTCTCTAACGTATCTATAAGTTTTGATTGTTCCATGCTATTATATATTCTGTTTTGGATGTTTAGTGGGCTTTATTATACACTTTTATATTATTTTTGGGACTAACCTACTAACCCAAGGCCCAGTGCAAATTGCTGTTTTTTGCCTACTTTAGTGTTTCATAGAAAAGGAATATCAAACGGAGTCCAAACGGAATGAAACCTTCGGGAGAGTTATTTTCGGAACCGTATCTACCCAGAAGACTTGGAGTACACGCGAGGGAACAAGAGAGGCGGACACGAGGGTCTAGGGGGCGCCCAGGGGGCAGGCATGCCCCCACCCTCGTGGGCCCCCTCTGGCTCCCCCGATGCCCTCATTCCTCCTATATATATATCCATGTACCCTAAAAACATCGAGGCAACAGAGAAAACCCTAATTCCACCACCGTAACCTTCTGTTCCTGTGAGATCCCATCTTGGGGCCTGTTCTGAACCTCCGCCGGAGGGGGGATCCATCTCGGAGTGCTTCTACATCAACACCATAGCCTCACCAATGAGTTGTGAGTAGTTTACCACAGACCTTCGGGTCCATAGTTATTAGCTAGATGGCTTCTTCTCTCTTTTTGGATCTCAATACAAAGTTCTCCTCGATCTTCGAGGAGATCTATTCGATGTAAGCTTTTTGCGGTGTGTTTGTCGAGATCCGATGAATTGTGGGTTTATGATCAAGATTATCTATGAACAATATTTGATTCTTTTCTGAAATCTTTTATGTATGATTATAATATCCTTGCAAGTCTCTTCGAATTATTGGTTTGGTTTGGCCTACTAGATCTATAGTTCTTGCAATGGGAGAAGTGCTTGGCTTTGGGTTCAATCTTGCGGTGTCCTTTCCCAGGGACAGCAGGGACAGCAAGGCACATATTGTATTGTTGCCATCGAGGATAAAAAGATGGGGTTTATATCATATTGCTTCAGTTTATCCCTCTACATCATGTCATCTTGCTTAAAGCATTACTCTGTTCTTATGAACTTAATACTCTAGATGCATGATGGATAGCGGTCGATGTGTGGAGTAATAGTAGTACATGCAGAATCATTTCGGTCTACTTGTCACGGATGTGATGCCTATATATAATGATCATGCCTAGATATTCTCATAACCATGCACTTTTCTATCAATTGCTCGACAGTAATTTGTTCACCCACCGTAGAATTCTGCTATCATGAGAGAAGCCACTAATGAAACCTATGGCCCCCAGGTCTATTCTCAACATATTAATCTTCCATCTACTTTACTTTGCTTTATTTACTTTATATTCTTATACCAAAAATACCAAAAATATTATACTATCCTATCTATCAGATCTCACTTTCGTAAGTGACCGTAAAGGGATTGACAACCTCTTATCGCATTGGCTGCGAAGTTCTTGTTTGTTTGTGCAGGTGCGAGGTTCTCGCGCGTGGTCGCCTACTGGATTGATACCTTGGTTCTCGAAAACTGAGGGAAATACTTACGCTACTGTGCTGCATCACCCTTTCCTCTTCGAGGGAATACAACGCGAGCTCGAGAAGTAGCAATGAGTTAAGTTGATGAGAACCTAGAGATTCATCAGCAGACATTTGTACCTGTGAACAGAGTTAGGTGCAAAGAATTTGGTGAGGTCATATGTGTTCTCGGAATTTTTTCAAAAGTATCAAGTTTGAGGAAATTGACCATGGGAGTCTTGAATACTTTCACTAAGTGTTCTTGCTTTAGGTTCCAGAGTTATATAGATTAGAAAATCCACACAATTGAGGAATCATGAAGAAAAACTCATCTTAGAGAAACAGATCAAGAGCAGACAGATTTTAGGTGTTCAAGTAGTGGGGAGTTGAAGAATAAACACCGTTTGAAGAAATTGTGAAAACATGAGAATTCACAAAGGCAGTAAAAGTAGCTTTTAATTACCCTTGACGAAGAACACGACGAACTATGAATAGTAGATTTGAAGCTCGTTGGTTCAGATCTTCCACGCCCTAGCTTGGCAGAGGAAGACAGCTACGGCGGCGGCGGAGTGAAGAAATCCGCGGCCCGCGTGAGTATGACGGCGACGAGGTCGAGGCAACGAAGCTCTTCCTCACCGGCGATGATATAAGTAGCAGCGGCGCTAGAACGAAGTGAGGAGGGTGAGGGGGTATTTATAGCCAAGGTAAAAAAAATGGTTCGCCCGAGCAAAGTGGACAAACGTGCCCCTGACCCTTCTCATCCATGCGACATGTGTCACCCATGTATAGAGAGGTGGAGATCGTGTGAGATTGTGGGTGAATAGATAAGTCATATAGTGGAATGTGGAACGGTTTGAGCGGCAAAGCCGAAAATTTAGATAGGAAAATTTTAACGTCTCGTTCGCAAATACTTCAGCTGACAAGGACACAGTGAAGATTTTGAACGGGTTTCAAATAGAACGCACATGAAGAATTTGTGAACAGATTGGGTTGAGTTTAGCATAGAGGGGGACGGGTCCGATCACATTCACTTAGCAGAAAACAACCTGAAGAATATATATATAGTCAATGAAGAACAACATTGGAAAGCGTGAAGACATTGCAAAGTTGAAGAAATTGAACAGTTGAGGAATTTCAAAAACTGCAAAAAAAACTCAAAATTGAAGATTTTCAACTTTCGTTGGTGGCGTGACCCACCGTATAAGAATGATGATTTCAGACACTACAATTCTCGTAGGGCTCTGAGAATCAGTTTCTTCATTAATTTATTCACACTTAGAGGATTAGTCTTCATTGATTGAAGAAAAACGTTACTTCGTGTGTTGCGCATCAAAGTCATCAATTTTGCATAAGAGTTAGGATGTGTGTCATTTCAAAGAACATTAGAAGATTCTAAGATATTTAGCTCATACCGCAACTTGCAAAATCTCTTCTCATCCAAGGGCTTAGTGAAGATATCTGCTAGCTGGTCTTCAGTCTTCATGTGGTAGATGGAAATGTCGCCCTTGAAGACATGATCACGAAGAAAATGATGACGGATCTGGATGTGCTTTGTCCTTGAGTGCTGAACTGGGTCGTGAGCAATCTTGATGGCACTCTCATTGTCACAATAGAATGGCACATTCTTCATGTTGACGCCATAGTCCTTGAGGGTTTGCTTCATCCATAGTAATTGAGCACAGCATGACCCAGCAGCTATGTACTCAGCTTCAGTAGTGGAGAGTGATACACATTTCTGCTTCTTCGAGGACCAACATACTAAGGATCGTCCAAGGAAACGGCATGTGCCGGATGTAGACTTGTGATCCACTCGATCACCAGCATAGTCAGAGTCAGAATATCCAATGAGATCAAAATCAGAGCCCTTGGGATACCATAATCCAAGTGTTGGAGTGTGAGCTAGATATCGAAGAATATGCTTCACAGCATTATGGTGTGATTCCTTTGGTGTAGCTTGAAATCGGGCACACATGCAACACTAAGCATAATATCTGGCCTAGATGCACATAGATACAATAAAGAGCCAATCATGGAGCCGTATACCTTTTGATCGAAGTCTTTACCATTTTCATCGGTGAACAGTTGGCCATTTGTGGGCATAGGGATTTTGATGCCTTTGGAATCATGGATGCTGAATTTCCTCAGAACATCGTTGAGGTATTTCTCTTGAGATATGAAGATGTCATTGCGTTGTTGACAAATTTGAAGGCCTAGGAAGAATTTCAGCTCTCCCATCATGGACATTTGATATTCTTCACGCATCATGTCGCCAAATTCGTCACTGTAACGTTCATCAGTACAGCCAAAGATAATATCGTCCACATAGATTTGACACACAAATAATTCATCATCATATGACTTAGTGAAAAGAGTTGGGTCAAGTGAACCGGGTTTGAAGCCTTTCTTCCCGAGGAATTCCTTCAAAATATCATACAACGCCCGAGGGGCCTGCTTGAGGCCATAGAGGGCCTTGTTGACTTTGAAGACTTTGCAGGATGTTTAGGATCTTGAAAACCTGGGGGTTGAGCAACATATACTTCTTCCTCAAGATTACCATTGAGGAATGCACTTTTCACATCCATTTGATAAAAGATGATATTATGATGGTTAGCATAAGCAAGTAGTATGCGAATAGTTTCAAGTCTAGCAACAGGAGCAAAAGTTTCATCGAAGTCAATTCCTTCAACCTGTGTGTAGCCTTGAGCTACGAGTCGAGCCTTATTCCTCACAACAAGGCCATTTTCATCTTGCTTGTTTCGATAGATCCACTTGGTGCTGATGATATTGTGCTTCCGAGGATTTGTTCGCTTGACAAGTTCCCACACATGGTTGAGCTTGAATTGATACAATTCCTCTTGCATAGCTTGAATCCACTCAGGTTCCAGAAATGCATCATCAACTTTGGTGGGCTCTGTGATAGAGACAAAAGCAAAGTGCCCACAAAAGTTAGATAAGTGTGAAGCTCTTGAGCGTGTGAGAGGACCTGGTGCATTGATGTCGTCGATGATTTTATTGATATGCACTTCTTTTGCTACACGAGGATGAGTTGGTTGACGACTTTGGTCTGGCTGAGCATTTTCTTCAGCAACAGTTTGTTTAGGAGCACCAGAATGATTTTCTTCATTGTTAGGAATAACTTCTTCAGCTGATTCTTACAACTCATATGCTTCATTGTGAATAATATGACATCAATTTCATCAGAATGAATTTCATAAATAAGAGCAATTATATGAAGAATGAGGACGTGAGAAATGAATGAATCATTTATGAATGATTAGCTTGCGTCCTTTCAAGCATTTTCAGGTCTCCAACAAATTCTTCGGACGTTTAAGTTCGTTTGGAGACCTGACCCTGCATAAGAGATTAGGTCTTTTTCTTCACCACCCACATCTGGAGGGGTGGCAAAGAGTTCCTCATTTGACGAGCACCAATTGAGAATGGTGGCATTGAAGCAAGTGCACTTCATTTCACAGGAGAGGGGTTAGAGTATGAATATGAGTAAGTAGAGAAATTCTTCGAGGACTTATGAACATAATGATTTGAAGAATAATGCACATATTCATAATCCTTCTTTCCCTGCGAAATAGATGTGTTAGCACGATGATGATCATATGAGGAATTTGATCCACTTGAGGAATTTGTTCCATATGAGGATTTGGATCCATATGAAGAATTCGATCTGGGGTTCCTGTTCCTCACAGGAGGTGTCATGAGGACATTCACTTGAAGATTTTTAAGGTGCCTCTTAGGGACCCAGATTTTCTTCATAGGGGGGCCATTTCTGCAGTTAGTTCCAACATATCTAGCAAATACTTCATCATTCTGATTTTCGAACAGTTTATAGTTGGAGTCAAATGACTCATCAGAAGAATGTGAAGTTTCACAAGTAAAGCCAGATAAGGTAGATGGATCTACGGGAGGTCCTTTTCCAGCAACCCATGAAGTTTTGGGATACTACTCAGGGTTTTCCAGTAGGTCCCATCAACATTGAGTTTCCTCTCAAAGGCAATACCCTCTTTCCTAGGGTTCCTATCTAGAATCTGCTTTTTAAGCACATCACACAGAGTCTGATGACCTTTGCGGCTTTTGTACATGCCTGTCACATACAATTCCTTCAACCCTGCATTTTCGTCAGTAGCATCGGTGTTTTCCTCAGTTGAGGAAATTGTCACCACAGAAACAGTTGAAGAACTTGTAACTGTAGAAGCATTTGAAATTTCAGGTGAAGAATTAGCAGTTTCACGTTCAATGCATTTAAGACATGGGGGAATGAATTCCTCCTGAGCAGCGCTGATCTATTGAGCAAGTAATGAATCTCGTTGCTTCTGAAGATCTTCATAACTCTCCCTTAGCTTCTCAAGATCTTGCTTTCTTAGAAGAAATTCATAGGAAAGCTTCTCATGATCAAATAAGAGAGTGTTATGATTATCCAGAAGGTTATCATACTTGGACTGAAGTCTCTGAAGATTTTCAGTCAAGATTTTAGATCGATGCATTTCTTCACCCAACAGATCATCACTTCTTTCTAGCATATTTTGAACCTTATCAAAGGATTTTTGCTGTTTTATGGCCATTTTAGCAAGTTTGGAATAGCTAGTTTTTAGGTTTTCTTCAGATTCATCTTCACTAGAATCAGACGTGGAACGGTTCAGTACCTTGGCACCTTTTGCCATGAAGCAGTAGGTGGGAGCGTAGTCATTGTTTCCGTCGTTAGCAGTGTCGGGGAAGTCTTTTTCCTCAGTGTTGAAGATGGACTTGCTGGCGAATGGGGTAACGAGAGCCAGGCTTGCCACACCAGAGTTTGATTCTTCATATTCCTCATCTTCCTCATTTTCTTCAGATTCAGCTGAGTCCATTTCCTTGCCAATGAATGCCCGAGCTTTCCTGGAACTGCTCTTCTTGTTAGAGGAAGACTTCGAGGATTTTGATGATGAGGACTTTGAAGATTTGTTCTTTTTCTTCGAGTTGTCTGAGCTGTAGTCCTTGTATTTCTTATTCTTTGATTCCTTTGCCCGATGAGGACAATCACTGATAAAGTGACCAAGTTTCTGGCATTTGTGGCAGGTCCTCTTCTTGGGATCGCGAGATGAAGAAATGGTTATTAAGTCATCACCTCTTGAAGATTTTACAAAGCGACCACGTCTTGAGAACTTCTGAAATTTCTTCAAGAGCATTGCTAGCTCCTGACTCAGTTCTTCAGGATCGCCAAGGGTGCTATTAGAATCTTCACCTTCAGATGAGGAAACTGCCTTCGCCTTTAGTGCACGTGATCTACGATAACTTGGACCATAGAGATCTCTCTTTTCGGCAAGTTGGAACTCATGAGTGTTTAGCCTCTCAAGTATATCAGAAGGATCAAGTGACTTGTAGTCTCCACGCTCTTAAATCATCAGTGCGAGAGTGTCGAATGAGGAATCAAGTGATCTCAGCAGTTCTTCACCACCTCGTGTCTGTGATGTCCGTAGTACCAAGTGCTTGTAGCTAATTTGAGATATCAGTGAGGCGATCGAAGGTTTGCTGAATATTTTCATTGTCAAGTCTCTTGAAGCGGTTGAAGAGATTGCGAAGCAACTCGAGAGTCACATTGAGTTGAGACTCCTTCGTTGACCTTGGACAGCCTGTCCCAGAAAAGCTTTGCAGTCTCCAAATCACCCACTCTGCCATACAGCCCTTTGCTCAGCTGGCCACATATGATATTCTTCACTTGTGAGTTGAGTTTCTTGAATCTCTTCACATCAGCAGCGTTCATGGAAGGTGAGACAGAGGGAACACCAGTACCATAGATCATTGTCATTTGCCTCAAGATGCATGCGCATCTTGTTCTTCCAGTAGGGGTAGTCCGTCCCATCAAAGGTAGGACACGAGGCCGAGACATTGATCATACCTGTAGTCAACATAACTAAAACTCCAGATGGTTAAACCAAATCACATAGAACAAAGGAGTACCTTGCTCTAATACCAATTGAAAGTGTGTTATATCGACTAGAGGGGGGTGAATAGGTGATTTTAACAAATTCGTCGCTGAGGAAATTCTATCTGAGGAATTTCCTAAGCAACGAACTACTTAGCAGCGGAATAGATACTCAGGTGCAAGCATAACAAAACAGTACAAGGTCATCATGATGAAAATAAAACAAGCACAGAGTACAAGTAGAGTGTAAACAGGATAAGCAGGCTGAGGACTGAAGACTGAAGAAATTGGGTTGAGGGAATTGGGAATGTCTTCAATCAAAGTCTTCAAACAGTACATGTCAAGTTCATCAACACATGAATGAGTAAATGGAGGGGTTGATGAAATAGAACCAGTAGGCTTGATTAAGACAATGATTTATTAGAACAGTTCCAACTGCTGTGACAGTTGTACATCTGGTTAGGGCGGCTAGGTATTTAAACCTGAGGACACACAGTCCCGGACACCCAGTCCTGGACACACAGTCCAAAACACCAAGTCCTCACCGTATTTCCCTTGAGCTAAGGTCACACAGACCTCGCCCAATCACTCGTGGTAAGTCTTCACAGGTGACTTCCAAACCTTCACAGACTTGGTCACCTAGCGATCCACAATTCCTCTCGGATGCTCTAGACCATTGATGCCTAACCGTCTGGAAGATCATAGTCTTCAAAGGTAACAAGCGTCGGTTCCACATAGGAACAATCTCTTCAGTAATGCTTAATCACTTTTGGGTTTTAGGTGTTTGGGTTTGGGGTTTTTCCTCACTTGATGATTTTCGCTCAAAGTCCTCGGAGGATGGGTTGCTCTTATGACAAGTGTCAGTTTCTATCGGAGCAACCAACCAGCTAGTGGTTGTAGGGGGCGGCTATTTATAGCCTAGGGAGCAGCCTGACATGATAATACATAAATGCCCTTCAATGATATGACCGTTAGGTGGGTAGATATTTTGGGACAGCTCGCGCATAGCACAGCAACGATCGAATTTGAGTATCAAATTCCTCAGGGCTATCATGTTCCTCACTTGTAGGCAATCCGCACTGGCGAATTCCTAACTCCTAGTCAGAACAAATTCCTCAGAGACCAGAAGAACTTCGTCTCTGTCACTGAAGAAATTGACTGAACTGGATGCGATTTCCAATGGCTTCGCTCGAAAGGATTGGTACACTACTGGAATCAGGATCTTTGCCGTCAGCCAGCTCTTTGCTGTCCGCTGGCTGACGGTAAAGAATGTCTTTACCATCAGTTTGAGGAAAGCTGACGGGAAACAGAGAGCTGACGGCAAAGGACATGTTTGATGTCGGCCAGCAAGAGTGTGGGTGGCCCACTAGTGAAGACCACCTAATGGCCACTTTCGTTGCCATCTGCTAGTGGACGGCAAAGTTTCAGCAAACGGCAAAGAGAATGGCCAAAGTAACGTCCATTAGCTAGGCTCTTTGACGTCGCAGCGCCGCCCCGGCCGCCCGGGCGAGCCCCTACTCCGCCCCGCGCCACCCCCCTCGTCGCGTCGCCTCGCCCCGCCCCCGTGCCCGATCCGCCGCGGCCCCGCGACGCCCCCCTCCTCCACCCCGGCACCGTCCTTCCCCCTCCGCCGCCGCCGGGTATACCGCCCCCTCTTCCAAGATGTCCAAGCGAGGTGCGGTGACAAATTCCCCCTTCCTCCATTTCTTTGCAGCATGATTTGTTCCTATTATTGGTGCGAATTTTGTGGTGGTTTAGAGATGTCGGTGGTTCATATGTGGTGTAGAATATGCTTAGGAATGGAGTTGTACTAGTGTTTTTAGTATCAGTTAGGTAGAAACAACACAGTTAGAATTCAGATTATATTAAGTGAATAGTGTGGCTAGCTGTAAAATTCATGTTGTATATTGTGTGAACTAGGATTGTTACAGAATATTGAGTGTGAATCACTTGTGTTTTGCGTACTGTGATCATTGTAGCATGGTAATCTTGCTCATATAGTTAGTTTACAACTATGGTGATAATTGGAAAGAAAGATCTTACTGGGTTATGGTGATACACTTTTTGTTTTAGTCAAATCCCATGCCTAATTTTAGTGAGAGTCTGAAGAATTATTCACATGCAAAGGTTGCCATTTTATGGAACATTCAAGTAAATATGCACAATCTAGAACATAATAATTCTTGGTCAATATTACTACATTTATCCTCTAATGATTTTTTGGTGATGACCACAATATTACTGCTAATGTACCTATGATCAATTTATCTATGATCAATTTGAAACATGAGCATTACTAATTGGTCTCTTCTGCTGCTTATCAGAGATGGGGGAAAGCCACCACCGCAGGCTCCGCTCAGCCACACCGGAGTACGAGTTGGATGCTTTCGAGTTCTTCAGTATCATACTTGGGACTTCCTCCAGGAGGCAGGTATATTAAAGGAGAGATGTCCCCTTCACCCATCTCATTATGATAACTCTGTTGTTTGCTACATCATTCCTTGTCCCAAACTGCAGAGGCTGCCTAACACTTTTATGAAGATGTTGGATGGCCATTACCCAAAGAATGTGAAGCTGCGACAGGCCGGCAGCGGGCTTCGCAGGCATTGGGACGTGGAGTTGGTGATCAAGTATGGCCACATGTACCTATGTCGTGGCTGGGAGCAGTTCTACCGTGCCTACGGCCTGCAACACAGGTACTGCTACTTCTCGAGCTTGCGTTGTATTCCCTCGAAGAGGAAAGGGGGATGCAGCACAGTAGTGTAAATATTTCCCACAGTTTTTGAGAACCAAGGTATCAATCTAGTAGGAGACCACGCGCGAGTCCCTCGCACCTGCACAAACAAATAAGAACTTCGCAGCCAACGCGATAAGGGGTTGTCAATCCCTTTACGGTCACTTACGAAAGTGAGATCTGATAGAGATGATAGTTTATATTTTTGGTATTTTGATTTATAAGAACAGAAAATAAAAGCGATGAAATTAAAGTAGATGTAGATTGATATGTTGTGAATAGACCCGGGGGCCATAGTGTTCTCTAGTGGCTTCTCTCATGATAGCGATATTCTACGGCGGGTAAACAAATTACTGTCAAGCAATTTATATAAAAGCAAATATATGAGACTATCTAGGCATGATCATTGTATATAGGCATCACGTCCGAGACAAGTAGACCGACTCCTGCCTGCATCTACTACTATTACTTCACACATCGACCGCTATCCAGCATGCATCTAGTGTATTGAGTTCATAAGAACAGAGTAACGTCTTAAACAAGATGACATGATGTAGAGGGATAAACTCAAGCAATATGATATAAACCCCATCTTTTTATCCTCGATGGCAACAATACAATACGTGCATTGCTGCCCCTACTGTCACTGGGAAAGGACACCGCAAGATTGAACCCAAAGCCAAGCACTTCTCCCATTGCAAGAACTATAGATCTAGTAGGCCAAACCAAACCAATAATTCGAAGAGACTTGTAAGGATATTATGAGCACACATAAAAACTTCAGAGAAGAACCTAATATCTTTCATAGATAATCTTGATCATAAACTCACAATTCAACGGATCTCGACTAACACACCGCAAAAAGATATTACATCGAATAGATCTCCTCGAAGACCAAGGAGAACTTTGTATTGAGATCCAGAGAGAGAGAAGAAGCCATCTAGATACTAGCTATGGACCCGAAGGTCTGTGGTAAACTACTCACAACTCATGGTGAGGGCGATGATGATGATGAAGAAGAACTTCGTGATGGATCCCCCTCCGGTGGAGCTCCGGAACAAGCTCCAAGATGGGATCTCACGGGAACAGAAGGTTATGACGGTGGAATTAGGGTTTTCTCTCTGTTGTCGAAGGTTTCGGGGTACGTAGACTTATATAGGAGGAAGGAGGACACCGGGGGAGTCACGGGGGCCCCACGAGGCAGGGGGCGCGCCCTGGGAAGGGGGGCGCGCCCCCCACCCTCGTGGGCCCCTTGTGGCTCTTCTGACGTGGTTCTCAAGTTCTCCGTGCGTGATTTTCTCCAAAAATATCTCTCGCGAAGGTTTCATTCCGTTTGGACTCCGTTTGATATTCTTTTTCTGCAAAACCCTAAAACAGGCAAAAAACAGCAATCTGGACTGGGCCTTTGGGTTAGTACGTTAGTCCCAAAATTGATATAAAAGTGTATGATAAAGCCCATTAAACATCCAAGACTTCATAAATAATAGCATGGAACAATAAAAAATTATAGATACGTTGGAGGCGTATAAAGCATCCCCAAGCTTAATTCCTGCTCGTCCTCGAGTAGGTAAATGATAAAGAAAGAATTTTTGATGTGGAATGCTAACCAATATAGTTTTTCAATCTAATTCTCTTAATTGTGGCATGAATGTTCAGATCTGAAAGATTCAAGACAAAAGTCTATATTGACATAAGAAATAACAATACTTCAAGCATACTAACAAAGCAATCATGTCTTCTCAAAATACTATGGCTAAAGAAAGTTATCCCTACAAAATCATATAGTCTGGCTATGCTCCCTCTTCATCACACAAAATATCCATATCATGCACAACCCCGATTTTGGCCAAGCACTTGTTTTCATACTCTATGCTTTCAAACCTTTCAACTTTCACACAATACATGAGCGTGAGCCATGGACATAGCACTATGGGTGGAATAGAGGTGGTTGTGGAGAAGACAAAAAGGAGGGAGATAGTCTAACATCGACTAGGCGTATCGACGGGCTATGGAGATGCCCATCAATAGATATCAATGTGAGTGAGTAGGGATTGACATGCAGCGGATGCACTAGAGCTAAATATGAATGAAATCTCAACAAAAAGAAACTAGTGGGTGTGCATCCAACTTGCTTGCTCACGAAGACCTAGGGCATTTGAGGAAGCCCATCGTTGGAATATACAAGCCAAGTTCTATAACGAAAAATTCCCACTAGTATATAAAGTGACTAAGCAAGAGACTCTCTACAATGAAGAACATGGTGGTACTTTGAAGCACAAGTGTAGAAAAAAGATAGTAGCAATGGTCCCTTTTTTCTTTTCTTTTTCTCCCTTTTGGGGCCTTTCTTTTTTCTTTGGCCTTTTTTTTGCGGAGGGGCTTTATAGATTCAGCCTTTCCTCCCATGGGACAATGCTCTAATAATGATGATCATCACACTTTCATTACAACTTGATATTACAACTCGATACTACAACAAAGTATGACTCTATATGAATGCCTCCGGTGGTGTACCGGTATGTGCAATGAAACAAGAGCGACATGTATGAAAAATTATGCATGGTGGCTTTGCCACAAATACGATGTCAACTACATGATCATGCATGGCAATATGACAATATGATGCATGTCATATGAACGGAACGGTGAAAAGTTGCATGGCAATATATCTCGGAATGGCTATGGAAATGCCATGATATGTAGGTATGGTGGCTGTTTTGAGGAATAATATGGTGGCTGTTTTGAGGAAGGATATATAGTGGGTTTATGGTACCGGCGAAAGTTGCGCGGCACAAGAGAGGCTAGCAATGGTGGAAGGATGAGAGTGCGTATAATCCATGGACTCAACATTAGTCATAGAACTCATATACTTATTGCAAATATCTACGAGTCATCAAAACAAAGCAATCAATGCATGCTCCTAGGGGGGAGGTTGGTAGGAGTTAACCATCGCGCGCCCCCGACCTCCACACAAAGGTTGGTACTTTACAAATACCTCATGCTCTAACTTCGTCACATAGCGGTTCACCATACGTGCATGCTCATATCTCAAAACAATTATTAAGCATCCAACATCTCATCATATTCAATCACTTGGTGTGAATTTTTTTACTACATTGACATTGGATGTCTATCATGTCAAGACTAGTTTCTTTAGCCTAAACACATTACCATGCTGTTTTAATAGACTCTCAAATAAAAATATCATGTGAAGCCTAAACACATTACCTATCATGTCTATCATGTGAAGCATGAGAGTTCAACAATTTCTACAAAATATTACCACCACCGTGCTCTAAAAGATATAAGTGAAACACTAGAGCAAAAACTATTCAACTTAAAAGATATAAGTGAAGCACATAGAGTGTTCTAGCAATTCCTAGGCCATATTTAACTCTCTCAAATAGGTGTGTCCAGCAAGGATGATTGTGACAACTAACAAGCAAAGACTCAAATTATACAAGACGCTCCAAGCAAAACACATATCATGTGGCAAATAAAAATATAGCTCCAAGTATAGTTACCGATGGATGAAGACGAAAGAGGGGATGCCTTCCCGGGGCATCCCCAAGCTTAGGCTTTTGATTATCCTTGAATTCCTTGGGGTTCCATGGGCATACACAACCTTAGGACTTTGCTACTCTTTGTTCCATGGTCCATCAAAGAAATACTCAAAACTTGAAAACTTCACAACACAAAACTTAGACAAAAATTCTCGTGAGCTTCGTTAGTATAAGAAAACAAATCACTACTCAAAGGTACTGCAATGAATTCATTATTTGTTTATATTGGTGTTAAACCTACTGTATTCCAACTTCTCTATGGTTCATACCTCCAAATATTACTCATAGATGCATTGAAACAAGCAAACAACACACGAAAAACAGAATCTGTCAAAAACAGAACATACTGTAGTGATCTGTAGGTTTCGCATACTTCTGTAACTCCAAAAAATTCAAACTAAATTGGTAAATTTGAGGAATTTGTCTATTAATCATCAACAAAAATAATTAACTAAATAGCACGCTCCAGTAAAATCTGAAGACCACTTTAGCGAGCGCTAACGATTCTGTTTTTCACAGCAAGATCACATAAACTTCACACAAGTCTTCCCAAAGGTTATACTTGGAACAAACACTAAACAAAACATGAAACCACATCTAATAAGAGGCTAGATGAAATATTTATTCCCTAACAGCAACAAAAAAAAAAAATTGGGTTGCCTCCCAACAAGCGTTATCATTTTACGCCCCTAGCTAGGCACGATACAAGATAAATCTAGGGAATGTCGTAATGATACGATATGTCACGAAAGCTCATCTCATATTCCCTACGTTCAGCAGCAAGCTTCCTTTGTGGCAAGCAAAAGTAATCAAAAGGGCTAAATTTAATGGGACAAAAGTCCCCTACATCAATCTCAGGAGGAATAGGTTCCTCTTTAGGCCCTTTGTAGTGGACAACAAATTCATCATTATAGGCATTCTTTTGGCAGAAGGTCATAAGCCTTCGCTCAAGGGAGAAGCCTAACCCATTATTTTGAACAGCAAAATCATCATTCATCTGAGAAATTCTATCAATCAAGACATCAATAGGAACCTTTTTTCTAAGGTTTTCATTAAAGCAACATGATCAGGAGATCGTAACCGCATTATGTCTTCTTGATTGAACAAGATAGCCTCTATGGGAGGTCAACCGACATCTACTCCGTAATGAGCAAAGATTTCTTTGGCCTCTTTCATGATAAATCTAAATTCATGGGACAAAAAGATAGTAGCTTCATGCTTAACAAAAGAATTCTCAATATTGGAAAATTCCAAAAAAAATCTCTGAATACAGGGATGCATATGGATATATTGCCTTTCAATTTCTACTATAAGCATAGATACAGCATTTGCAAGGCTACTAGTTCTTTGAAGAATAGAGCCACCCATAGTGGGCAAAGCACCGGCACAAGTAAAGAAGTCTTGAAGAACTCCTTTTCCAATGATATTACCACTACCGACCCGGAACTTCTTAATATGTAAAGTGGTAGCTTCATTCGAGGGTCAACATAGACGTTGCCCTCGACATTACTACCCTTCTCGATAGGATCGTCCCCCATCTCAGACATGAGGGCAATCAGGCAAGCAAACAGCACACAAGAAAATAAGAAGCAAGTGAACGATAAACACACGGCGGAAGAAGGGCAAATAAAACGGCAAGGGTGAAGTGGGGGAGAGGAAAACGAGAGGAAAATAAATGTAATGCGAAGGATAAGGGTTTGTGATAGGTACTTGGTATATGACTTTTGTGTAAGCCTCCCCGGCAACGGCTGTCGGATTCAGGTCTCCGCACAACCCAATAAGTTCTATCACAGGGGCGTGAACGAAGATCTCTCCCACTCACGTCTACCTAGCGCCTCGCTCTCATCTCGGTGGGGGGATTCAAGAAAACAACAGACAGAACACACAAGGGTTTATCCAGGTTCGGGCCACCGTGTGGTGTAAGACCCTACTTCCTGCTTTGATGGATTAGCTTCGGGCGAACTAGAATATGAGCTAGTACAATGGTTCCTGGGCTCAGGAAGTGAGCTCAGGAGGGTCAGGAGGCAAGTGTTCTTGTTCCTTGTGTGGTGGCTGAGTGTATGGATTGATCCCTTTTACAATGGGAATCCTAGCTACTTATATAGGCGGCCACGGTCCTCTTTGCCCGAAATGTTTAGGCGGGAAGGGATTCCACAACGGCCATTTTTGAGCGGGAACACAAGGACATTCCTACCCTGACAAAAGCAGTCTTTGGCTGAAAAAGGACCAGGCGATGACGCGGTGGTGGGCTCGACGGTGACATCCTCCTTATCGTCCTTGCGGTCTTCGGTCTTGTTGCGCCAATGGGGAAACCTTTGCCCCACTCCTTGGGAACTTGCGGCTGCGTTATCCCCCTTGCACCGAAATGGTAACTGCGCCGCTGGCGAGCACTGGCACCCGCTGGCGCAATGCGTCACTGCTGACATCGCTGCCTCCCCCTGAGGCAGGCTTGGCCTTGGATTCTCCACCCCTCCGGAGCACCTTGTTGAGGCTGCTCCTGAGGAGGTCTTGACGTCGTTCTCCTCGCGAGGCTTAGCTCCCTCGCGAGGGTCTTGGGCAGCTGGTTGATCAGCTGGGCCGTACCAGGCCGTAGTAGGAGCGCATCGCGGCCCGCAGACAAGCAAGTCTGGGTACCTTGGTTCCCAGTACGCCGACAGTAGCCGCCAGGCCCAAGGCGCGCGCGGAGTTGGCTTCGGGGCGAAGCCTTAGTCGAGGACGAAGTGCCACGGGCCCTAAAGGTTGCGGGCCAGGCCGGCGTGCGACTGTTGGATGGGACGTGGCGGCTCCGCTTCTGACGCAGCCTCGGTGATCGTGCGACTTGACAACTCCTTAGCACAGGCGACGGGGGTGTAATGGCTGTGATGCCAGTGGCTGGCGGTTGGGCTCCTCCACCCTATAAATGGGACTAGGGGGAGCCCCCAAGCCGTTTCCAAGCCAGCGTCGTCTTCCCCTTGCTTGTTCTTCGCTCTCTCTCTTGTCGCGAGATCTCCATGGCACCGCCGAGGAAGCCGTCCGTCGCGGAGAAGGGGAAGGCCCCGAAGGATCCAGTCCCACTGCCGCCAAAGAGGGGTCGTGGTCGTCCCCGCAAGTATGCCGCTGCGCCTGGAGCGACTTCTCGGGAAGGCGGGCGTGGCCTTCTGAATTCTGTCGCGGCCGCCGATGGACGGCGCGGGGCGTCCTCCTGTGGTGAAGGTGGTCGTGGCCATGGAGGAAGAGGAGGCGCGCAACGGTGCCTGTCGGTCGCGCGTCCTCCACGCCCGCAGCTCCATTCCTTCGACCTGTCGTCGGAGTTCATGGTGTGGGTAGAGAAGCCCGGCGGCCCAAGGCTCAGGCTTCCCCGCTCGTTCGGCGACGTGTTACCAGTCGGAGGCCTCGGCGGTATCTGGCTGCAGGCTGACGGTTGCTGCAGTGGTGCGTCCTGGGTGGAGGTTGATGTGGCTCCTTCGGGCGACGTGTTCCTGGAGCGCGGTTGGCAGTCGTTTGCTCGCGCATGTCTGCTGCTGGGGAGGTGTGCGCTCCATTTTAGGTACGATGGCGTCTCCACGCTGTTCGTCAGGGTCTTCTCGGAGGAAGGGAGGCGCCTTGGGTGTTGTCCCGAGGCTGATGACGAGGAGGATGACGGGGAAGGTAGCCGGAGGAGCAGCTCCTCCTCCAAAGATGACCTCAGTCCTGGGGGCGCCATGGGTCCCCCCTCTGTGGCAGCAGCAGCTCCTCCAGTAGCGGCGGCCGTGATGAACCACCACGCCGCCGAGCTCGGCCCAGCGAGGGGAGGGGGTTGTCGCGACGCTGTGGCTCACTGAAGCCGGAGGAACTGGAAGACTCCGACTAAGTGATAGTGGCTTCTGCTTCTTCTCCTTTCTTTTCCTTCGTGCCCTTTCTGCATCAAAATTTCAAGTTGCCGAGGCGTGTAATGGGTTGTGATATATGTAAGAAGCGAGAATTCGCTGTTATGTTTTTGTTGCCTTGGTGAAATCACTTAGCTTTTATGCGTCGTGTCGTCCTGAGGTGGAGTCCTCCTGACTCTGGCGTCATGAGCCCCATCGGGTCGTGACGGGGTGGTCGAACCTGAAGGGCTCGTGCAGCCCCCGAGCGGGGGTGAGCCACTAAGATCTGCTGAGAGCGCTGAGCGCGGGTTAGAGCACCAAATCATGAGCCGGCTCGGTAGGATAGATTGCGCGGACCGAGAAGCCCGGTGCCAGAGCCTGAGCAGGCTTGGCCAGGCGAGGTCACGGGGCCACGGCGGACGAGGGCCGGTGACCGACCGTGCCCCAGCCCCCACGCGCGAGGCGCACGAAGGAGAGCAAGTGGCGCAGCTAAACTTAAAACCGGCGAGAAAGATCCCAACACAAAACTCTCAACAAAATGCAAGAAGCGCGAGAAACACGAGAACTTCATAGCATGGGGTAGAGGAAGGGCTGATAGCCAAGGAGTAGAAAAGGCTGACAGCCAAACACCAAGCAAAAAGGAAAAAAGGTCGCTTCCGACCCCTACACTATGCCTTCTTCCCAGCACGGAGCTAAGGACTACCACTGGGGCGTGGGTGGGAGACCCGTCTGAGGGCCCGTAGGCAACGCACAGGAGACTTCGAGGCGTGTACAGCCCCAACTCATTATTACGTGAGAGTGTCATGGGCGGAGACCTTCACGGGCACGGAGCCTTGATTATGGATAGAACCTCCTGAGGTGTTCGATGTTCCAGGAATTCTGGATAGGTATCCCATCCTGTGTCTCCAGGCGCACAGCACCAGGCCTAGAGACACGGGCGATTCTGAACTGGCCCACCCACATGGGCGAGAGCTTTTGCAGCCCCTCACGGGAGAGGACCCTCCTCAGGACCAAGTCACCAACTTCAAGTGTTCTTGCGCGGACGCCGCGGCAGTGGTACCGCCGCAGCGCCTGCTGATAACGTGTCTCCCTGAGGGCAGCTCGGCGGCGGCCCTCCTTGCCGCGCACGAGGTTCATCCGTCAGGCGGTGTCCTAGCATTCCTCATTGAAGGCCAAGACCCGTGGGGAGCGATGCTTGACCTGGTGAGGGAGGACCGCCTCCACCCCACAGATGAGAAAGAAAGGAGTTTCCCCCATAGGTTTGGTGGCAGTGGTTTGGATTGACCACAGCACGGACTGTAGTTCATCGATCCAGCCGCTGCCGCAAGCCTCAAGCTTCTTCTTAAAGTTGCGCGTCTTGAGGCCATACAAGACTTCCGCGTTGGCGCGCTCGGCCTGGCCGTTGCTCCTGGGGTGAGCCACCGAAGCGTAGCAGATCTGTGTTCCAAGGTTAGCACAATATGACCTGAAGAGATTACTTGTGAACTGCGAACCGTTATCCGTGATGATGCGGCTGGGGACCCCGAATCGCCTCACGAGGCCCTGGATGAACTTGACAGCCGACCCAGCTGGGATCGCACGAACAGGCTCCACTTCCGCCCACTTGGTGAATTTGTCGATGGCAACGTATAGGAAGCGGTAGCCTCTGCTATCCAAGGAAATGGACCCAGGATGTCCAATCCCCAGACCGCGAAGGGCCAGGAAAGCGGAATAGTCTGGAGGCCTTGCTCTAGCCGGTGGATCTGCTTGGCATGAAACTGGCATGCCTCGCAAGCTCGTACGACCTCCATGGTGTCGTTGAGCGCCGTGGGCCAGTAGAAGCCGTTGCGGAAGGCCTTGCCCACGAGAGTGCGGGACGACGAGTGATGTTCGCAGTCTCCACCGTGGATATCAGCCAGCAGCTCACGCCCTTGCTTCCTCGAGATGCATTTCAACAAGACGTCGTTGGGGCGCCGCCTGTAGAGTTCTCCATCTTGGATGCAGTAAGCTGAGGCTTGTCGGACCACACGCTCTGCGTCTTCTTCCTTGTCCGGCAGGGTATCGTGTTGCAGGTACATCTTGAGTTCTTGGGTCCAGCCACCCTCCTCGGGCTCAGCGGCGAGTAGCAGGCAGGTTCCGGAGGGTGGCCCGCTGGGCGGGGCGCCATCGGGAGGCTCCGCTGGTAACCCCTACCGAGGGGAGGCCGGCTCAGGGGCTGGTGGTGCCGCCGACGGCTTGAGTAACCGTTCCTCAAAGACACCCAGCCTTTGAGGTTCTCATATGGAGGCTCGTTTGGCAATGTCGTCTGCTTCTTTGTTGGTACCTTTTGGTACGTGCTACACCTCCAGCCCTTGGAATCGCTTCTCCATCCTACGCACCTCCTCCAGATATGCCCCCATGTGCTCGTCCTTGGGCTTGTATTTCTTGTTGGAGAAGTCAACGAGGAGTTGCGAATCGCCCCTGATGGTGAGGCGCTTGACCCCCAGCGCAGCGGCGGCCTTGAGCCCGGCAATTAGGCCCTCGTATTCGGTGATGTTGTTGGAGACCTTCTCGCCCTGCTGAAAGCAGAGCTGCACGGCGTAGTACAATTTATCCTGAGTGGGAGATACCAACACGGAGCCAGCCCCCGCGCCGAGGTGTGAGAAGGCGCCGTCGAAGTATACTACCCATCCGTTTGGGGCTTCATCACCAGGGGCCAGTGAGCGGTCTTCGCTGACCCCC
>LR738715.1:597148077-597173355 GCA_902687465.1 Secale cereale | reverse complement strand
CCCCCGCTCCGGCGCATCAGTCCACTCCGCCACAAAGTCTGCCAGAGCTGCTCCCTTGAGCACCCGCATGGTGCTGAACTCCAACTAGAATGCTTGAAGCTCGATGTTCCACTTGGCGACCCTCCCGACGACATTCGAGCCCCGCAGCACCTTCTCGAGAGGATATGACAAAACAACCTTGATGGGGTGGCCTTGGAAGTAGTGCGCAGCTTCCTGGAGGCGACGACGAGCGCCAGGAGCAGCTTCTAGGGCATCGGGTAGCGCGAACGTGCATCGCACAATACTATGCTGACGAAGTACACCGGGTGCTCCACGAGGGTCGGCGCAGCAGGGTCCGCTGGCGCCTCAGGAACCTTAGGAGCTTCTTGCTGTGTGGTGGGGCCGTCGATGCTCGTGCTCGAATCTGCCCCTGAGGCCGCATCAGGGGGCGGCGCGGGCCCTGAAAGTGCTGAGCCGCCCGGTGGCCTTGGGCTCCGGAGCCTTTCCTCGCGCTCCACGACTAGTGCTGCGCTGGCGGAATGAGGCGTTGCGGCGAGGTAGAGTGTCATGGGCTCTAAGGGTCGTGGTGCTACCATAACCGGCGAGCTGGTGAGGTATTCCTTGAGATCCCGAAAGGTGGCATTGGCCTCGGGAGTCCACTCAAAGGGCCCTTTCTTCTTCATGAGCTTGAAGAACGGAAGGGCGCGTTCCCCAAGCTTAGAGATGAAGCGCCCCAGGGATGTCACACATCCGGCGAGCTTCTGCATTTCCTTCAGGTTTGTGGGCGGCCTCATTCTCTCGATGGCCTTGATCTTCTCCGGATTAGCCTCGATGCCCAGGTGCGAAACCAGGAACCCTAGCAACTTGCCGGAGGGTACGCCGAACACGCACTTCTCTGGGTTGAGGCACAGCTTCACCTTGCGCAGGTGGGCGAATGTTTCTTCTAAGTCCTGGATGAGGGTCATGGCCTCCTTGGTTTTAACCACGATGTCATCGACGTAGGACTCTGCATTCCTTCCGAGCTGAGGGCCGAGGGTGATGTGCATCAGGCGCTGGAAGGTGGCGCCCGCGTTCCTCAGCCCAAAAGGCATGCAGGTGTAGTAGTAGACCCCACATGGGGTCAGGAACGCCGTCTTCTCCATGTCTTCCACCACCATCTTGATTTGGTGGTAGCCCGAGAAGGCGTCAAGGAAGCAGAGTAAGTCGCACTCAGCCGTTGAATCCATGATTTGGTCGATGCGCGTAAGAGGGAAGGGGTCCTGAGGGCAGAACTTGTTGAGGCTCGTGAAGTCGACGCACATGCGTTCCTTGCCTCCTTTCTTCGGGACGATGGCGGGATTGGCCAGCCACTCCGGGTGCCATACTTCCCATACGACACCTGCTTCCTCCAGCTTCCTAACCTCCTAAACGATGAAGGCCTGCTTCTCCGGGGCTTGTCTACGCGCCTTCTGCTTGATAGGGCGCACATTGGGGCACACCGTGAGGTGATGCTCAATGACATGCCTAGGCACTCCGACCAAATATGCGGCCTTCCAAGCGAACACGTCCTTGTTGGCCATGAGGACGCTAACCAGCGCCGCCTCTTGCTCCGGATCCATGCCCGTGCCGACGGTGAAGGTGGCTCCTGAGCCTTCTTCATCGGCGGGCACTTGCTTCGTCTCGGTGGGGTCCTGAGAAAAGAGCTGCTTCTTCTTGGTGGGCGCGGCCTCCGGAGCCTCCGGAGCCCCCTTCGCCCCTGGGTGAGCTGCGGCAGCGGCCCTGTAAGCACGCCTGAGGACCTGAAGAACGGCCTTGGGGTCCCCTTTGATGGTGATGACGCCGCTGCTCCCGGGTATCTTGACGGTGTTGTAGCCCGGGTGAGTCACCGCCATGAATTTTGCCAAGGCTGGGAAACCGAGAACGGCGTTGTAAGGCAGGTGGATGGGTGCAACATCAAAGTCGATGAGCTCAGTCCGGTAGTTAGCCGGTGTGCCGAAGGTGACTGGGAGGCGGATCTGGCCGAGCGGAATGGCCGAGCCCGCGACCCTCGAGAAGGGCTTGGTGGGAAGGAGCTGCCTCTAGGACACATGCAGATGACCGAAGGATTCGGGAGAGAGGATGTTGAGGCCGGTGCCGTCGTCGATGAGGATTCTTGTCACGGCCACCCCACAGATGGCGGGCGTGCATACCGTGGGGAGAGCGCCGGTGCTGGCCGCTTCGGAGGCGAGGTCGCCGGGGCCAAAGGTGATGGCGGGCCCCGGCTCGCTCTGCGCCTGCAAGGCCTCCCGTGGCTGGGCGGCAGCCCCAACCTACCGAAAGTGCGACTTGGCGTGCCGGGCAGACGCCGCTGCTTGGGACCCACTGAGGATGCAGGCGACCCCACGGCAAGGTCGCTCCCTGCAGGCAATGCCCCGCAGCTCACAGCTGCGGGTTGTCGGTGTGCCGCGATTCTCGGCGGGCGGCCGGAGCTGGGCCCGCCATCGCGCCATCAAGAGCGTGACCGGCGAGGCCACAGGAGGCGGGAGTGGCGGTGCAGGACGTCTTCCGGTGGCCTGGTCGGTAGGAGCGTCGTCAAGGAAGGAGGAGGAGCGCCCATGGGTGGCGCGGTCCGCTGATATTGCTCAGTCGACGGGGAGGGAGCCAGCCCCCGCGCGGCTGTGGCAGGCCGCAGCCATCGTAGCGGCGCTGAACTGGAGAGGGGAAGCGAGGTCGTCCGAGAGGCGAGATTTCGACACGCCCACTACCTGGCGCGCCAAATGTCAGATTCAGGGCTCCGCAAAACCCAATAAGTTCGAACACAGGGGCGTGAATGAAGATCTCTCCCACTCACGTCTACCTAGCGCCTCGCTCTCGTCTCGGTGGGGGATTCAAGCAAACAACAGACATAACACACAAGAGTTTATCCAGGTTCGGGCCACCGTGTGGTGTAAGACCCTACTTCCTGCTTTGGTGGATTAGCTTCGAGCGAGCTGGAATATGAGCTGGTACAATGGTTCCTGGGCTCAAGAGGTGAGCTCGGGAGGGTCAGGAGGCAAGTGTTCTTGCTCCTTGTGTGGTGGCTGAGTGTATGGATCGATCCCTTTTACAGTGGGAATCCTAGCTACTTATATAGGCGGACACGGTCCTCTTTCCCCGAAATGTTTAGGCGGGAAGGGATCCCGCAATGGTCATTTTTGAGCGGGAACACAAGGACGTTCCTACCCTGACAAAAGCAGTCTTCGCCTGCAAAAGGACCAGCCGGTGACGTGGTGGTGGGCTCGACGGTGACATCCTCCTTATCGTCCTTGCGGTCTTCGGTCTTGTTGCACCAATGGGGAAACATTTGCCTCACTCCTTGGGAACTTGTGGTTGCGCTGTCCGCCTCGCACCGAAATGGTAACTGCACCGCTGGCGAGCGTTGGCACCCGCTGGCATGATGCGTCACATCTGACATCACTGCCTCCTCCTGAGGCAGGCTTGGCCTTGGATTCTCCACCCCTCCGGAGCACCTTGTTGAGGCCGCTCCTGAGGAGGTCTTGACGTCGTTCTCCTCGCGAGGCTTAGCTCCCTTGCGAGGGTCTTAGGCAGCTGGTTGATCAGCTGGGCCGTACCAGGCCGTAGTCGGAGCGCGTCGCGGCCCGCACACAGGCAAGTCTGGTTACCCTGGTTCCCAGTATGCCGACAACAGCGCCAGAAATTCTTCTTGCTACTTCTCGAGCTTGCGTTGTATTCCCTTGAAGAGGAAAGGGAGATGTAGCATAGTAGCATAAGTATTTCCCTCAGTTTTTGAGAACCAAGGTATCAATCCAGTAGGAGACCACGCGCGAGTCCCTTGCACCTGCACTAACAAATAAGAACTTCGCAGCCAACGCGATAAGGGGTTGTCAATCCCTTTATGGTCACTTACGAAAGTGAGATCTGATAGAGATGATAGTTTATATTTTTTGGTATTTTGATTTATAAGAACAGAAAATAAAAGCGATAAAAGTAGAGTAGATGTACATTGATATGTTGAGAATAGACCCGGGGGCCATAGTGTTCTCTAGTGGCTTCTCTCATGATAGCGATATTCTACGACGGGTAAACAAATTACTGTCAAGCAATTGATAGAAAAGTGAATAATTATGAGACTATTTAGGCATGATCATTGTAAATAGGCATCACGTCTGAGACAAGTAGACCGACTCCTACCTGCATCTACTACTATTACTCCACACATCGACCGTTATCCAGCATGCATCTAGTGTATTGAGTTCATAAGAACATAGTAACGCCTTAAGCAAGATGACATGATGTAGAGGGATAAACTCAAGCAATATGATATAAATCCCATCTTTTTATCCTCGATGGCAACAATACAATACGTGGCTTGATGCCCCTACTGTCACTGGGAAAGGACACCGCAAGATTGAACCCAAAGCCAAGCACTTCTCCCATTGCAAGAATTATAGATCTAGTAGGCCAAACCAAAACAATAATTCGAAGAGACTTGCAAGGATATTATGAGCACACATAAAAAGTTCAGAGAAGAACCAAATATCTTTCATAGATAATCTTGATCATAAACTCACAATTCATCAGATCTCGACAAACACACCACAAAAAGAGATTACATCAAATAGATCTCCTCGAAGACCGAGGAGAACTTTGTATTGAGATCCAGAGAGAGAGAGAGAGAAGAAGCCATCTAGATACTAGCTATGGACCCGAAGGTCTGTGGTAAACTACTCACAACTCATGGTGAGGGCGATGATGATGATGATGAAGAACTCCGTGATGGATCCCCCTCCGGTAAAGCTCTGGAACAGGCTCCAAGATGGGATCTCACGGGAACATAAGGTTACGGCGGTGGAATTAGGGTTTTCTCTCTGTTGTCGAAGGTTTCAGGGTACGTAGACTTATATAGGAGGAAGGAGGACACCAGGGGAGTCACGAGGGCCCCACGAGGCAAGGGGCGCGCCCTGGGAAGGGGGGCGCACCCTCCACCCTCGTGGGCCCCTCGTGGCTCTTCTGACGTGGTTCTCAAATTCTCCGTGCGTGATTTTCTCCAAAAATATCTCTCGCGAAGGTTTCATTCTGTTTGGACTCCGTTTGATATTCTTTTTCTGCAAAACCCTGAAACAGGCAAAACCAGCAATATGGACTGGGCCTTTGGGTTGGTAGGTCAGTCCCAAAAATGATATAGAAGTGTATGATAAAGCCCAATAAACATCCAAGACTTCATAAATAATAGCATGGAACAATAAAAAATTATAGATACGTTGGAGACGTATCTGGTACTTCCTTCTCTTCAGGTACGATGGCGACGCCATGCTCACCGTGAAGGTGTTCAACACGACTATGTGTTGCATGCGCTACCAGGACGACGATGATGCCAGTACGTTCTGCCTCTTCTTCCTCTACATTTGGATTTGTCTCGCATCGATTGTTAACGGTCATTGTTGCATTTGGTCAGGCAATGGGAGCAGCAGCAGTGACTCTGGCTATAGCCAAAGCAGCAGTGACTCTGGCTGCAGCAAAAGCAGCAGCGAGGATGATCTGGAATATAGTGGGGAAGAAGAGGAGCAGAGTGAGGATGAGGAGGTGCGGGCTGACGATGGGCAACAGATGGTGGTGGCTGAGGATGACCCAGCGATGGTGGTGCCTGACGATGGGCAAGAGATGGTGGTGGCTGAGGATGACCTCGCGATGGTGCTGCCTGAAGATCGCCTCACGATGGTGGTGGTGCCTGACAATGACCTCGCGATGGTGGTGGCGCCGGCGATCCCACAGTCGGGCGACATGACCATGCCAATTATGGTAGAAGACTACATCCCACTGCCTCCACCGCCTCACCGCTCTTGGCGCATCTGGATGAGGAAGGAGAAGGAGAATAAGAAGGAGGAGCGAACTATGTCAGGTATGTCAAATCTCCAAATGCTCTATATATACTTAGCTTTGTTTCCCCCGAAATGACATAAGTTAGCTCTAATGGCCAAGTTTACCTACGTTAGCTCCAAAATGACCAAGTTTACCTAGGTTAGCTCCAATATGATCCATTTTAGCTAGGTTAGCTCCAAATTTACTTATGTTAGCACAAAAATGACCTATACTTACCTTATTTTCCTCCAAATTGACATAATAAGCTTAGTTAGCTAAAAATTGGCATAATTACCTTTGTAAGCTCTAAAATGATACAAATATGGAATAATAAGAAGAAAAACATGGAAGAGGAGAAAAAGAAAGAATAGAAGAAGAAAGAGAAGAAAAAGAAAGAATAAAAGAAGAAGAATGAGATAGGACAAGGGTAAAAACCTTCTTCTTCTTCTTCTAGTCTTCTTCTTCTTCTTCTAGTCTTCTTCTTCTACTACTCTTCTTCTTCTTGTTGTAGTCTTCTTCTTCTTCTTCTTCTTCTTCTTATTATTATTATTATTATTATTATTATTATTATTATTATTATTATTATTATTATTATTATTATTATTATTATTATTATTATTGTCTTCTTCTTCTTCTTCTTCTTCTTCTTCTTGTTCTCCAAAATGAACTAAGTTAGTTGTAATATGCTTAGTTACCTAGGTTAGCTCAATAAAGACCTATACTTAGTTGCTTTATATCAAAAATGGCATAATATGTTTAGTTCACTCAAAGATGGCATAATTAGCTAGGTTAGCTCCATTTTACCTAAGTATGCTTACTTCTTCTTCTAGTCTTCTTCTTCTTCTTCATTTTCTTCTTCTTCTTCTAACTCTCTTGTTTCCCATTTTGCAGATTTCATTTAATTCACAGAAGCTTGCATGGATGGAGTGCTTCTTTTCCCTTTCGGCTTTTATTTTGTATCGATGAACTTGCATGGATGGAACTTTTTATATGGATGGATGGATAACGGTGTTGGATGAACAATGTGAAACTTTTGTAATATGTATGGATGGAACTATGTGTTGATTATGTATGTATGTATGATGAAACTTGTGTGTTGGATATGTCTTCTGTGAAATTTCTGTGATGAAACTTGTGTGTTCAAATTGAATGAATTTAAGAAAAAATAGAAGAAAAAAAACAGGGGCTAGACAAGATCTTTGCCGTCCGCTGGCAGACGGCAAAGAGACTTGCCGTAAGCCAGCAGACGGTAAAGATGCCACATGGCAGCTACCTGTACAACCTGGGGGCTGGCCTATTTGGTTACTTTGCCGTCTGCTGGATGACGACAAAGGTGCAATGGTCTTTGTCGTCTGCCAGTGGATGGCAAAGCGCACCGCTAGCCCCCTAACGGCGGTAAGCTGCCATGTGTGCCATCCAGGACCTTTGCCGTCGGCCGGTTGACGGTAAACACCATTTCATCTTTGCCGTCCACCGGCGGACGGCAAAGAAGCCTTCGCCGTGGCCTATTCAGCCAGACCTGTTGCCATCTGCTGATGGACGGCAAAGTGCCTGATTCCTGTAGTGGTAGGTGTAGGATTTTGAGTTGAGCATCACTTGGAAATATGTTTCCTTAGATTTACCTCGACCCCCTTTAACAGTACGGTGTTTCCTATGACTCAAGAAAGAGAAAATGAAATTACGAAAACAATAGTCTCCACGCTTTATAATCCTCGCATGAATATCCAAGTCTTCAAGATCACACCAATTTCCTCACTTTCAAAGTCTTCAAGAAAACCAAAGTCTTTAACTGAAGACATACATTTTTAGGGGTCGACTTTCATCGTAAATATCAAACTCCTCATAGACTTATAAGACCTATGTACACTCAAAAGCACATTAGTCCCTTAACCTATAAGTCTTCAATACACCAAAATCACTAAGGGGCACTAGATGCACTTACAATCTCCCCCTTTTTGGTGATTGATGACAAATAGGTTAAGTTTTCAATGGGGATAAACATATGAAGTGTAACAACTGATATTGAGGAATTTGTTTACAAGATATAGAAGAACTCCTCCTAAAGATGTGCACTTTTGAGGAATTTGCTTGAGCTAGAAAATGCACATTATAGAGTAATATCATGGAGATCTCCCCCTATATCTTGTAATTCATACACGCATTTAACATATGATATGAAGAATTTGAAATGCATGATGAAATATGGCGTCTCGCGAAATTCAGCATGCATGCATTAAGGTATTGAAGAAATAAGCATGCAGAAAGCAGTTCAAAAAGTGCTAGACCACCATAGGACTTTAAGTTTACAACTCATCAGAGCAAACACTTCAGAAGAACGAGAGTTGTAACTTAACGAAAAAATAGCCCATAATAGAGACCCGCTTGAAGACTAACTCAAATTTATCTCCCTTTGTCATCAGATGACCAAAAGGGACGGAAATGAGGACTAACGCCCTGAAGAATATTATCATGAAGTTGATGGAGGAGCACCAGCGTTGTTGGGGTCGTCCGTTGAAGTAGGGCCTGCTACAGTGTCGTCCAAGTCTTCAGCTTCATCCGTCGCGCGCGATGAATAAAATGAGCTTGTGACGAGCTGAGGAACTTTGACCTTCTTGAATTTCTTATAAGGTGGCTGAGACCAGTCAAAGTCCTGTTGGAATTCCATCTCCTTGAGTTCTTCAACATTGAAGTGATGTGAAAGAATAGCCCAAGTGTGGTCGAAGATCTCATGTGCATGGTAGTGATTCTTCTTCACAGTGTTCTGAGTGACAGTCATGTTTTGAAGAATTGCAGCAAACTGGCGCTTGTCACACTTGTGATTTCTATCAACTTTCTGATGCAGACTGAGGAGAAGCTCACGATCAGTCATCACACGAGGAACAGTAGCTTGAGGAACATGCTTTGAAGCATTTGCTGCAGTGTCTTGAGTTGCAGAATCATCATTGGTGGAATAGGATGCAGCTTTGCGAATCTGCCCATCCAAGGGACGAGTTCGTTCATCAATGATTGCAGCTTTGCCTTTTCCGTCAATTGAGGAAATTTTCCATTTGAGGACTTCAAGTGGAGGCAGATAGATGAGATGATTCTGAAAGTCAGCCCTGTATGCAATTGAAGACCTTGCTCTGATGAATCTCGTATCCAGGGAGCATAAGGCTTCAATTCAAAAGATGACAGTGCAACATTTGCCAAAGTCCTCATGAATAAAGCATGGTAGTTGATGGGAATCCCATGCACGATATTGAACAGCAGATTCTTCATGATGCCAAAAACATCTTCTACTTCAAAGTTGTGGCCTTTGATCGGACTGAGGGTTTTGGCGAGTATGCGATAAATTGTCCTTGGCACATGTTGCAAATCCTTCACTGGGAAGGTTGTTCTTGGAGGGTTGCCAGCCTTCAAAGGCTTCATCGGCACTTGCATCAGATGATTTGGAAGTTCAGGTTCCTCATATATCAATCTTGGGCCTTCAGCTGGAGGGTGAACTGGGATGGCATGAAGAAATTTAGAAACGAGAGCTTTGTAGTGAGTGTTGTCAGTCATCCAGTCCAGCACTCATGAGTTGATGTCAGTAGCATTACGAATTAGGTGCAAGGTTGCATAGAATTGCAGAATTAGCTCTTCATTCCAATCACATATGTCAGAACAAAATCTCAGAAGCCCAGACTCATGAAGCAAATTCAGATCAGGCTCAAAGCAAGGTAAGGACTCCCTGTCAACATGAGGAATTTGACGATGCTCAAATACATTATCCTTGTTGAAAAGCAATGAAGAATAGAAGTTCATCTGAGTGGCAGTCCAGAATCGGTTGCGGCGAAGTCTTTCTGAGTCATACGGATTGAACTCTGTGAAAAATATGTATTCAGCAAGGAAATCATCAACCTTGAACTTTTGCTTTGTAGCATGGGGGTTCTTCTACTTGGGTTGAAGATTTGATAATGAAGATTTTGCAGCCTCTTGAGTTATGACTTCTGGAGCTATTGCCTGAGGAATTTGAGCTCCAGGTTCTTCAGCAGCATTGGGTTGAGCTTGTTCTTTAGCTGATGCAAATGGAGCTTGTTCGGGGAAGGACAGAAGTAGGATGTGAAGTTCTTCACAGCCCATTTGAATTTCTTCAGTTTGAGCAGGGGACTGAGGAACTTTCTGCAGTGGTGTGGTTAATAAGGAATTTGGATGAGTCATCCCCAATAATCATCATTGAGCACTGGTGTTGTAGACCCAATGTCCACATACTCATCTTCTTCCAATTCCTCAACGTCGGCCTCTTCTGCAGTGAGCCGAGGCATGGGCGATGATACCAGAGGAGTTGAAGGGATAGCATCTATTTCAATTTCTTCATCCAACTACTCTGAAGAACCAGCAGAAGGATTTTCTTCAGCATTGTCATCAGGAATTTGATAATCCTCACCAAAGGGAACAATCTCCTTTGATGGCACAATGGAGATTGGAACAACATCAATGGGATCCGTGACTGAGCTTGACAAAGTCCTCACTTTCTTGGGAGCTAAGGATTCTGCAGTTGATGATGCTTTTCTTTTCTTCACGGCTGCCTTCTCTGCAGCCTTTGTCTTCTTCACTTGTGATGCAGAAGGAAGTTTGATAGTCTTCACAGGTGAAAACTTTGTAGGAGGTGCTGATGACATATGTTCAGCTTCTTCAGGCACGACTATTGCAGTCGCCCTGGCATTCTCAGTTTCTTCAGGCGCTGCTTCAGCTTCTTCAGCAGCCCTGGGTTGTTCTTCGGGCGCAATACTGAAGGTTGCCCTGGCAGTTTCTTCAGCTACTGGAATTTCTTCATAAGTCCTGGCACGTTCAGTTTCTTCAGCAGTGACATTGTCAGCTGCGCTTTGAGTTTCCTCATCAAGATTAATTGGTTCTTGTGAGGAACTATCACCACCAAGCTTGAGTGACTTGGAGAGCTTGATGAATATGACTTTGGCTCCTAGCCAATCAGCATGATATCTGTCAAATTCATCACTGAGGTCTTTGACCTCTGATTGCAGTTTCACAAGATCCCCAAGAGACATGTTCATAATATTTTTCTTCAGAAGACGCTACTTCTTGTACTGATCTTTCTTTGCCCTTCTGGCTTGTTCAAACTTCCACTTTTCCTCACTAATGAAAGTAGCCAACATGTGACTTTGACCAGGTGTGAGATTCATGTCAGGGAGAGGAGTGTCAGGATTCTGATGCCAAAGATCAATGTGGTCTAGGATATTCTTCGGATCCAACATGAGAGGCACTGTGATAACCTGGCTTATTAGGGATGATAGACTACTCATATCAATAAGGAATTCCTTCTTTTCCAGGAGCCCATTCAGACAGAACTCCAAAGTCAAACGTGCTCAGCTTGGAGTAATTTCAGGATGGGTGACCGACCGGGAAGTTGCTCCCGGGTGCGCACGAGTGAGGACAAAGTGCGCAGAATAGACTAGTATTGATATGTGAGGCCAGTCTAGATCCCGCCAGGAGTAACGACCATAGGAGGGTGTGTCCGGGGCGTTACAAGTTGGTATCAGAGCCGACCCTCGCGGTTACACGGATGTTTGTGGACAGGTTCTCGGTCATGTTATTCATGACGTTTGCGACCCATCGTGGCACATGTGTATCGAACTGGATGCACAGACGTTTGTGCCAAGAGGGAACGTTCATGTGGCCCGACGAGGACGTCGGTTCCTCTAAGTGGGGGTGTATGTGATAGCCTGGCTTATTAGGGATGATGGACTACTCATATCAATAAGGAATTCCTTCTTTTCCGGGAGCCCATTCAGATAGAACTCCAAAGTTAAGCGTGCTCAGCTTGGAGTAATTTCAGGATGTGTGACCGACCGGGAAGTTGCTCCCGGGTGCGCACGAGTGAAGACAAAGTGCGCAGAAAAGACTAGTATTGATATGTGAGGCCAGTCTAGATCCCGCCAGCAGTAACGACCACCGGCAGGTGTGTCCGGGGCGTTACAGAACTTCCCTTGGCTCTAGCGGCCTTCATCTGTCTATCCCTGATGATAGCAGCGAGTTCTTCATCATCATCAGACGGAACTTGAAAGGCCACCTTCTTCTGAGGACTTGGCCTCTTCCCACGGCCTGCGGTGGTCTTCACTTTTAGCACGGCCGGACCAGGTGAAGATTTTGGTGGAGCTGATGAACTTGCAGAGGCTCCTGAAGCAATTGAGAATCCCACGGTTCACTGACATGTTGCAAGGTGCACATGAGTTGAGGATTTTGCAGCTGCAGCTGAACATTGTGCAGCAACAGAGGGAACTAAGGTGGCCCTTGAGGAAGTTGCCTGGGGAATATGTCCAGACGGCTTTGAGGGACTAGGCCTTGAGGGCATAGCTGTTGAGGAATGTGGCTTGATGGCCAATTTCTTCAGCATGGCCTTCTTGGGCTTACTAGCAGAGGCCCCAGCAGCAGAGTCTTCATTGAATTTCCTCACTGCATCTCTAGCTGCGCGTTGAAGCTTTGCTTGATGCTTGGCCCATTCCTTTGGAAATTCCTCACCACCTCAGACGCTTGAGGGATCTGCAACTTGGCCTGGTGCTAGACGAGGTCTTGTGCATGGAGGGTTCACAGCGAATTTCTTCATGTACTTTGGAGTCACATATCGGTACTCCCTCCACTCCTTGGCCCATCTTCTCTCAATCCTCTAAATGTGCACTTTGCGCTGATTCTTGTTTTCTTTCCCATGAGTTTCCTCATCTGGTGTGCAATATTCAGCATATATGTCTTTAGGGATCTCAAAAGCAGTGTTTGTCTCAGGTCTCTTTCCTCCCTTCTGTGGTCTCTTGCCTTCAGCCATTTTCCTCACTTGAGGATTTTGAACAGTTGAGGTTTCTGATGAAGTATGTAACTTTTCTTCGGGGAATGATGCAAATGAGTTAAGTTGATGAGAACCTAGATATTCAGCAGCAGACATTTGTACCTATGAACAGAGTATAGGTGCGAAGAATTTGGAGAGGTCATATGCATTCTCAGAAATTTTTCACAAGTATCAAATTTGAGGAAATTGACCATGGGAGTCTTGAAGACTTTCACTAAGTGTTCTTGCTTTAGGTTTCAGAGTTGTATAGATCAGAAAATCCACACGATTGAGGAATCATGAAGAAAAACTCATCTTAGAGAAACAGATCAAGAGCAGATAGATTTTAGGTGTTCAAGTAGTGGGGAGTTGAAGAATAAACACATTTTGAAGAAATTGTGAGAATATGAGAATTAACAAGGGCAGTAAAAGTAGCTTTTAATTACCCTTGACAAAGAACACGACGAACTGTAAATAGTAGATTTGAAGCTCGTCGGTTCAGATCTTCCACGCCCTAGCTTGGTAGAGGAAGACAGCTACGGCGGCGGCGGAGTGAAGAAATCCGCGGCCGGCGTCAGTACGACGGTGTCGAGGTCGAGGCAGCGAGCTCTTCCTCATCGGCGAAGATAGAAGTAGCGGCGGCGCTAGGTTTTGAGAGCTCGAGCAAGGGAGTGGAGGTGGAGCGGAGTAAAAACGAAGTGAGGAGGGTGAGGGGGTATTTATAGCCGAGGTAAAATAACTGTTCGCCCGAGGAAAGTGGATGAACGTGCCCCTGACCCTTCTCATCCGTGCGACATGTGTCACCCATGTACAGAGAGGTGGAGATCGTGTGAGATCATGGGTGAATAGATAAGTCATATAGTGAATGTGGAATGGTTTGAGCGGCAAAGCCGAAAATTTAGGATGGGTCTATTCTCATAACACCCTTTAAGACCTTATTCTCATAACACCCCACCTTGCTACTACTACTACCTACAACCACCATACCCCACCCCGACCCAGCCTCCACGCAGTGCCGCCCCCACCACAGCCACCAACCACCCCACCCCACCCCTGTCGACACCACCCATCCTTCTTCACCGGCACCTACCCCCGTTGACGCCCCACCCCCCACAACCCACCTTCTTCCTTGCAGCCCCCCGCACCTCCCACCTTCTTCCCCGCTGGCACCGGCCACCGTGGCCTCCACCACCACCTCCACATCCATCGTTGGCCGCCCAGAAGCGCTGCATCGCCGGCCGCCCTTCCTACCCCAGCGCGAGCCCTTCCCCTTCCCTATTCCTCTGTCTGGACTCCGGCAACCGACGGATCTGAGGCCCCCTGCCCTCCCGTGCCTTCTCCATGGCCTCCTCCCCTGTCGGTGGACGCGCTCGTCAAGCTCGACCTCGCCGGACTCCCGCGGCGAGCCCCGACCCCGACGGGGGCCTACCCACCTCCAGTGGCTCGGGCCACCATGCCCCTCGCCGGATCTGACGCGACCACGACCCCTCCCCGCCGGATGCGAGCGCCGCAACCTCCGACGAGGTCCCTCGTTGTCAGATCCGAACCACGGCGAGCCACCATGGTTCCGCCGCGCCGCCGTGCCGTCATGGTTCCTTCGGTGTCGTCGGTGGTCGTCCCTTCATCATTGCGAGTCGTTGCAGTCCGCCGGTGACGCGCTTGCAGCTCGCCGTCCTTGCAAATTGTCCATTTTTTGTTTGAGGATTTTGTGTATAAAAATTACAGGGACTCATTTTGTGTTTACGATGAGACTATTCAAAAAATACAGTTTCAGGTATGTGCACATGCAGTGCAGTCGGTGCTTTTTGTGCTTGGGGACTTTACGTAAATCATGAAAACTGCAGTGACTCATTTCATTGCAGTTCCGGGGGAAACATGGTGCTGTTGATACTTTAGCATGCAGTTTAGACCGTGTGGACATGCAGTGCAAAATGGTGTTTTTATGTGTACGATGATTTTCCAAATGCAGTGTGCTGGTCAACAACCCTTCAACTTGATACCCTCACGCCCGAGTGGTATTTTAGTTTGTTGAAAAAATTGTCGAGAAAAACAAATTCAGCAAGCCCTTGTTGACAAAAAAAATATAGAACGCAATGTAGTGCACTTGCCTCGTCTATGCACTCCGCACACCTTGACAAAAAATAATGAGGAAAGACAAAACGAATCATGCAGTACAGGTGTCTCGTGTTTGCAGTCACGAAACATTCATGAAAAATAAGAAAGAAAGGCAACAAGTAATACTGCAGTTCAATAACCTCAACCGTGCAAACTTAAAAACGTTTTGCCAAAAAGAAAAATTACAGTACACTATATTTGCGCATGCAGTAAAGAGGAAATAGAAAAAAAATATGGAGTCCACTCACTGAGCCCTCTCGTCCACTCTCCCGGTGCACGCACATAAAAAAACAAACCGTTTTCTTGCGTCTGATGCAGTGCGGTTTTCAGTTTGAAGGGATGCGCTTTTCTGTCCGATGCAGTGCACGCGTCGATTTTGTTGTCGTGAAAAACAGAGTGTCCGCGTTTTTGTATTTTCAAAACTGCTCTTAAACCGTAATGAATTAGAGGGAGTGTTCTACATGAAAAAGTAGCGTATCGACGATATCTTTCCAAAGGTGTATCATTTGGATCATTTCAGCCAACGTTTTGTAAAGAATTCACGAAAAAACGGCCGCTGCCCTTCGAAGTCAGCCGCACGATTTTCAAAATTAACTAAAAACCGTAAGGAATCACAAAAACATTTCAACATATGAAAGTTGCGCCTCGTTCGTAGCTTTCCAACGGCGTATCACACGCCTCGTTTCGACAAACGGTTAAAAACTGAAGCTAAAACAGTACCGAAAATTGCAAAAAATTCGAACAAACATAATTCCGCGATTTGTTAAATTCAAAACTGCTCTTAAACCGTAGCGAATTAGAAAAAAAAATAGATATGAAAAAGATGCGCGCCGATGATACCTTTCGTACGGTGTATCATTTGCTTCATTCCGACGAGCGGTTTAGAAAAAAACGCTCGCTGTCATTCGTTATGAGCCGCACGATTTTCGAAACTGCTCTTAAACTATGATGAATTTTGGAAAGTGTTCAACATGACGAAGTTGCGTCTACTCCATAGCTTTTCAACGGTATATTACACACATAATTCTGATAAACGGTTCAAAAACTAGAGCAAAAAAGGTACACAAAAAACAACACGTACAGTTTTTTCGAAACGAAAGTTTACCTTTCGTTGTGTTGCAGTGCTCTCGCGTTGTGCGTGCAGTGCCCTCGCGTTGTGCGTGCAGTGTGGAAGTGTTATGAGAATATTATTCTCATAATGTTATGATAATAGACCGGCTATATATATATATATATATACATATACATATATATATATATATATATGGTGGGTCTATTCTCATAACACCCCTTAAGACCTTATTCTCCTAACAACCCTCCTTGTCCACTCCCCGCTTCCTAGCGCCAGAGGCCCGACGCCCGCATCCTCCCCCACCCCTCCCCGCCTCCTAGCGCGGGAGCGCCCCGGCCAGCGTCCTCCCCCACTCCTCCCCCGCCTCCTAGCGCGGGAGCGCACGGCGGCCGGCGGCAGGCGTCCTCCCCCACCCCTCCCCCGCCTCCTAGCGCGGGAGCGCACGGCGGCCGGCGGCCGGCGTCCTCCCCCACCACTCCCCCGCCTCCTAGCGCGGGAGCGCACGGCGGCCGGCGGCCGGCGTCCTCCCCCACCACTCCCCCGCCTCGTAGCGCGCGCGGAGCACGAGCCAAAGCGGTCGGCGATGCAGTCCGTCGGGGACGAAATTTCTGCGGCGACGTTTAGGAAGCGACGCCGCACCTCACCTTCGCCCCAACACCACCTGGAGGATCCGCCCCTGAAGCATCCAACCTCAGCCATGCATGACAGGGGGGAGCGAACTGCAAGTTTGACTACTACATCGCATTCGTCGTGGATGCGAACTGCAATGGTGCACGTCCAGCCTTCTCCCGCAACAATGGCGAAGGTGGAAAAAGCGCATGAGTTCCTGCAGCGGAGGTGGACTGCACGACAACAGCAGCAAGAGCTGCATCTGCAGAAGGAGGGAACTGCATATAAGGTAAGAAAATCAACATACCAAGCCCCCACATCCAGTTTGCAGTGCCGTTTTTATACCCATGCAGTCCCCCATATTGCGTCGACTGTAGTCACATGTGTCTCCAAGTGGAAAAATAGAAAAGGATACTTCGAAAAATAAAAAACGTTGTATGGATCAAAATTGCAGTCCACAATGACTAAAAATGTAGAGCGCTGTTCCTAGAGCTGAAGTGCATTGTTTCTTCACGTTAACTAACAGTTCCCCTGCTGTAGAATGACAAATTGAAGTGCAAATTCTTACCGTTTGCAAAAATATAATGATATATAGTACGAAAGATGCAGTTCATTTCATTGTTGACGTGCATAAAAAAAAGCTTTGGCTTAATAACCTGCAGGAATTTACTATGCCTCAAAAACAGAAGATGCCTCGAATCATTAACGACCCCGAGCCCCTGAACTGCATTGGAAGAGAAGAGTGGGAGATGCCTGGATGGATAACACCTGAATTACCTAGGGGTTTCTTTAACACAACAAACAGAACTGCCTACTCCGTGGAGGAAGATGTAGAGGATAAAGATGTAAACAGTGAACCAAACATCATTCGAGATGGAGAAGGCAGTGAAACAAAAAACCCGCAGGATGACGAGGAGGACGACGACGATCTGGTCTTCATGGGGGAACACGCGCAGAAAAATGATGAGGAGGATGATGACGAAGAGCAAATCATAACAGTTATGCAGCCAAGGTACACGCGTGTCTTTGAAACATTTGTTCAGCAGATCAGAACGGATGATATAGCACCTCCAGAAGTCGTTGTTGAAACCCAGCAAGTTCGGCAGGTCCATGTGCAAACGATTCATCGACAAAGGGATAATGTTTGCTTATGTAGCGTTAGTTTGCTTGATGGTGTACTATGTTAATTATGAGCGCAGAACCGTGGTTTCTATCTATCAACTATATGCAGTTCTAAGTAGTCTGTTTTCCGTATGTATATTGCTTCAAAACTGCTGCTGTAGCTAGGATACACATAAAAAACAAAACTATCAGAGCAGTTCACATAGAGTATTCTTTCAAAAAACTGCTGCTATTAAGAAGGTTGATGCAGTCCTCTTTTATTAAAAAAAACTCTAGTTCCGTATCTGGGTTAAAAAAAAGGAAAAACTCGGTGGGGGTTTCCAGTATGGATGTTCTTCAACTGCTGCTGCTGATAGGATGCACATGAAAACCTATATGTCAAAAAAGCAGTTCACTTATACTCAGAATTCTCATAAAGAAAATACACTAGAAGCAACGCAAAAAATGTCAAATTATTACAACAAAAATGTCTCATGCTGCTGCTGCTCAAGCAAGACTGATCTAAAGCAAATTTAACTTGATTTCCAAACACTTTGCATGCCTATAAAACATAGCCATCACAACATCCCCAGCCTGAAGACCGGCTTCCTCCACAAATTCCTTCCAGCCATCTTTGAGAACCAAACAATCATCAGAGCCAACAGAATACATAACATCAACATCATGATATCCATTCTTGCTAACCAAGACCAAATTAACACAGCTTTCTGTTACCCTGACTAGACCAGAAGGGAATTTCTGCAAGCAAAACAACAAAGAACAGAAAAAAATAAGAACAAATAAGAAAAAGATTACAATCTTTCAGAAACTAAATTGCTGCTACAATCTTCATAAAAAATATTGATGTCAACACATAATAATATTGACTAGACAAAATTGCTGCTGCTCCTACAATGTTCATAATAAAACTTTTGTGTGAAAAAAGCAATTCACTTATACTTAGTGAAAAAAAAATTCTTCAGAAACTAATACTACTACAAAAATTCAGATAGTGTTAACTACAAACAACACATGAAAAAGAATATGCGAGAAATACATACCCATGAAACACTGACATCATCGTCAGTCATTTGATGGACGAATGGAGCCCGAAATCCAATACCTGAAGAATATAGAAGGGAACAGAGCGCGCTGTGCCGCTGCCTCTGGTTCAGAACCAAAACTTCGGAAAAAATGCATGTCTCCAGCATCGGCTCCAACCTTGCCAGGCAGCCGCACGCGCAATCCATTGCTAGGCGAAAAACAGATCTGGTTGGGAGAAAAATAGATCGAGGAGGAAGAGTGGCGCCGCCACGGATAAGGTGAGATGGGAGCCGCCAGGGATAAGGTGGGAGGGGAGCCAATTGACCCACCAGTATATATATATGTAAAGGAAACAACATAAAAAACGACAAATAAAGCAGTGCGGTTACATAACAATGTGCATTTCGCATTGCGTATTACTGCAGTCCACCGCGCTTGACCAAGCAAAAAAAATTATCAAACTAGCCCCCCCACACCCCCGTGGCTGTAATGCAGTTGATACAGGCTTGCATTGCATATTAATGCAGTTCGTCGCACTACAAAAAATTACCGCGCATTTGCGTATTACTGCAGTCCACCGCTCTTGACCGCGATTCACAGACGAAAAACACAGCCTGCAATGCAGTTCTAACAACTATATAATGCAAAAAAATCTCAAAAAACATCTCTGAGAAACGACCAGAGCCAGTGCCGCCGCAAAAAACGTGGACAAAAAACTTAAATTCTTCAAAATTAACAACTTAAATCCGCTCCAATTCATACGGATAGATCAAAAGGCAGCCCGTAATGGCCGAAAACAACAGAATATTACATACAAAACGCAACAAATTCGATCCGGACGAGGAAGAACAGAGAACAGAGGTTTTTCCGCTAGAACAGAGATATAGCCGACAAATTATACTGAAATTTCAATCCTATTAGCAGATTAATCTGTCGCGGAATAACACAAACATCAACGCGATAATGGCAACACGCTACGACCGCGCTATAAAAATAGAATACGAACAGCCAACAGCAAGATCCGAAACACCTGAACCAGCGGAAGAACCGCCGCAGATCCGCCAAAATCAAAGGATTTCAATCGTTTTCTCGCTGATTTCAGTGCTTAACCACATATTAAATCAGCGCACGCACAAATAAACCAATAGAAATCGATCAAACTAGCCAGAAACGCTGCTACATGAAGATTTACTGCTGCACCTCTATGTGGTTCGCGACAGAATAAGGAAGCAGTGCGCATAGCTTTCCAATGCAGTTTTTCAATGCAGTTCAGAAGTGTTATGAGAATATTATTCTCATAATGTTATGAGAATAGACCGGCATATATATATATATATATATATATATATATATATATATATATATATATATATATATATATATATATATATATATATATATATATATATATATATATATATATAAGACCTTATTCTCCTAACAACAGCCTTATTCTCCTAACACCCCTCTCCCTCCCCTACAGACCTCCTAGCGCAGAGCGCCCCGGCGGCCACCAGCGAGCGGACTCCCCTCCCCTACCGACCTCCTAGCGCGGGAGCGCCCCGGCGGCCGGCGGCCAGCGGCGACCCCCCTCCCTCCCCGCCTCCTAGCGCGCCAGCGCCCCGGCGGTCGGCGTCCTCCCCCTCCCCTCCCCGCCTCCTAGCGCGCCAGCGCCCCGGCGGCCGGCGGCGACCCCCACCCCTGCCCGCCTCCTAGCACGGCTGCGCTCCGGCGGCCGGCGGCGACCCCCACCCCTCCACGCCTTCTTCCGCGCCCAGTACCGCAGAGCGCGCGTCGAGCGGCCGGCGATGCAAACCGTCGGCGAGGAAATTTCCGCGACGGCGTTTAGGAAGCGACGCCGCACCTCACCTTCGCCCCAACACCACCTGGGTGATCCCCCGCTGGAGCATCCAGCCTCAGTCATGCATGACAGGGGAAAGAGAACTGCAAGGATGACTACTCCATCGCATTCGTCGTGGATGCGAACTGCAATGGTGCACATCCAGCCTTCTCCCGCAACAATGGCGAAGGTTGAAAAAGCGCATGAGTTCCTGCAACGGAGGTGGACTGCACGCCAACAGCAGCCACAGCTGCATCTGCAGAAGGAGGGAACTGCATATAATGTAAGAAAATCACATACCCAACCCCCACATCCAGTTTGCAGTGCCGTTTTTATCCCCATGCAGTGCCCCCCTCTTGCATCGACTGCAGTCACATGTATCTCCCAAAGTAGAAAATAGAGAATAGGATACTTCAAAAAAATAAAAAATGCTACATGGCTCAAAATTGCAGTCCACCATGACTTACATATGTAGAGCACTGTGCCTAAAACTGAAGTGCATTGTTTCTTCATGTTAACTAATAGTGCCCCTGCTGTAGAATGACAAATTGAAGTGCAATTTCTTACAGTTGCAAAAATATAATGATATATAGTACGAAAGATGCAGTTCATTTCACTGTTAACGTGCATAAAAAAGCTTTGGCTTAATACTGTGCAGGAAATTACTATGCCTCAAAAACAGAAGATGCCTCGAATCATTTACGACCCAAAGCCCTTGAACTGCATTGGAAGAGAAGAGTGGGAGATGCCGGGATGGATAACACCTGAAATACCTAGGGGTTTCTTTAACACAACAAACAGAACTGCGTACTCCGTGGAGGAAGATATAGAGGATAAAGATGAAAACAGTGAACCAAACATCATTCGAGATGCAGAAGGCAGTGAAACAAAAAACCCGCAGGATGAGGAGGAGGACAACGATGATCTGGTCTTCATGGGGGAGCACGCGCAGAAAGATGATGAGGATGATGATGATGAAGAGCAAATCATAACAGTTATGCAGCCAAGGCACACGCATGTCTTTGAAACATTTGGCCAGCAGATCAGAACGGATGATATAGCACCTCCACAAGCCAATGTTAAAACCCAGCAAGTTCGTCAAGTTCATGAGCAAACGATTCGTCGACAAAGAGACAGTGGAATTCCACCAAGGCCGCCCACTGCCCAACAAAAGAATCAGAAGCAGAATCAAGGAGAGCCGCAAGCAACCAAAAAAGTAAAGTTCTCAACACTCCCGCCTCCTTGCGATCCTAAATTACACAGATCTGTTGTCACCCCTCCATGCCCAATAAACATCGGTGAGCTACAAACACCGTTAGAAGAAAAATAGTACACGCATGTAAGCATCCTTGCCTAACTACTGCAGTTCACTTACGCATTCTTTTCAGCTTGTGCATTCTCATTAACAAAAAAAACATTCCATATTGTGTGTGTGCAGGATGAGAACATGCTCCCAGACCTTGTGCCTGTGAAAGGTATGCAATTCACATCACAAGATGCGGGGCGAGAATTCTACAACACGTATGCGAGGCATGCAGGCTTCGGCACACGCAAAAACGGCGGATACAGAACAAACAGATACATAGTGTGCTCAAAGGAAGGCAGAAGCAAAGAAACTGTCACTGATTATGACAGAAAGCGAGAAAAAACATCAAGGAGGACTGGCTGCAAGGCGGGAATGAGATTGAAAAAAATCAATGATGTGTTTGTGATAGCAGAGATTGAGCTCAATCACAACCACAAGCTGATTGACAGCCCGGCTATGCTTCTGCACATGCACTCGCATAAGACGGATGATCCGTTACTCGATAAACTAGTGAAGGACATGCAGAGCGACAACCTCACGCACACGCAGATGATGTCAACCCTGTCAAGGATGTCAGGAGGGCTGCACTTTATGGGGCGCACTAGCCGTGACTGGGTGAACAGGTACGTTCACTAAAACAAAAAACGATATCTCATCTATTTCATGCAATTCGCTTTGTGCATTTTCTGTATGTCCCTAATGCTGCAAGTATATTATTATTTCGAACTGCAGGAAGCACCAATTCGCGAGGGAGGAAACAGAGGACGACGTGAAGAAACTCCTGGCTTTCTTTGAGAAGATGCAGCAAATAAACCCGGAGTTCTTCTATGATTACGACAAAGATGTCGATAACCGTGTGCGGAACATATTCTGGGCGAACGCGAGCTGCAGGGGATCGTACGAAGATTTTGGAGATTGTGTCACATTTGACACGACCTACAAGACCAACAAGTTCCACATGCCTCTGGTCGTCTTCGTTGGAGTCAACCACCACCTCCAAAGTACAATATTCGTTGTGGCTCTCATCAGAGACGAAACAATACCGACTTTCGAGTGGGTGTTCCGAACGTTCTTGCGTTGCATGAACAACAAGCGGCCAATCTGCATACTTACAGGTATGCTGGAAAAAAAAATGGGTTAAATAACAATGCAGTTCACTGCCGAGTTTTGTAGTCCATTTCTTCCTTCCAATGAAAAAAAAGCAGAAAAAGGATATGCAGTTCTCTCAATAACTCACTACTTGGTTTTTTTCAAAAACATGCAGATCAATGCCCCTCCATGGATGCCGCGATAAAAAGTACGCTAATAGGCACGCTACACAAGTTATGTCGTTGGCATATACTGAAAAAATACAAGGATCACCTGCCCTTGCTGTACAAAGTGTATGAGAAATTCAAGGATGAGCTGACCTCCGTTCTCAATCACCCGCTGATGCCATCCGAGTTTGAACGCGCTTGGCATGAGCTCATGGACAAGTATAACCTGCAAAATGATGAGATTATGAAGGCGCTCTGGACAGACCGTAAAGAATGGATATCGGCTTACTACAAGGAGGTGTTCTGTGCACGGATGACGTCGACACAGAGAAGTGAAAGCATGAACCGTATCTTGAAGAGGAACTTTGTCAAGGAAAGACACGACCTACACATCTTTGCGTCGCAGGTGGACAGGTGCATCCAGACAAGGAAGGGCGTCGAGCACGCGGAGACCATAGCTAAAGAGGTATATAACCAGAGCAAAGTTTTTAAGCTGGATGATCAATTAATAAAAACACTACTTGCTTTCTTGATTTTTGCTGCGAAAAGACAACTACTTAACTGGTTTTCTTTGTTTCGCAGACGGAAATAAAGACTACTACTCAGTTTGGTTTCGAGGTTCAGCTCTCCAAGATTTACACCAGGGCGGTCTTTGCTGACTTCAAGCAAGCTCACTACCGCAGCACTGCATTCAGATCAGAGCAGTCCACTGACAACCCGACGAAATATTTGGTGCGCCACTACAACCGGTCTGATGATTATGATTGGGCAAGACACGAGTTCCAGGTAGTTGTTGATGTGATGAACGGTATCTACGAATGCGAATGCAAGCTGTGGACACACACAGGTAAGTGAGACAGGAAAACAAAAAAATAAGCAAACAGAAAACATAATGAAGTTTACTTATTGCTGGTAGCAAAAAAGAGATGAAAACAAAAAAAACTTAGTGAAGTTCACTAGAGCAGCAGACCCAGGACCTATTTATAATGCAGTTCACAAAACCAAAAATTGAAAAAATGTTGTGTATTTATGTGAAGTTTGCTGGCACGAATAACCCAAAAAAATTCTTTTGCTGCAGGCCTGTTGTGCGTGCACATCATTTGCATGTTGGATCAGCTGCGGGTGGACAAGATACATGAAGAGTACATATTGAAGAGATACACACGGAACGCACGCCAAAATCCAACTTTTGACCGCAGAGACTATGAGCAAACTGCTCCAGATGGGAGTTCGATGTTCTGCCGTAGGAGACTACTTGCAGAAACTGCCATGGACCTGGCGAACAGGGGTGTCAAATCGGATAGAGGGTACAACAGAGCTTTAGCTGGGATGAGAGAACTCATACAAGAAGTGAACGTAATAAATGAAGAAGAAGAAGAGGCAGAGAAGATCATGGATGCGCGGGGTGAAGAACAAGGAAAGGAGCGCGAACATGCTGCTGATGGTGTAGTTCATAATATGGATGACACAATTCTTCCCCCGCCTGTTTCAAACACAAAAGGGAGGAAGAAAGAGAGCAAATCAGCCAATAAAAAAGCTGCAGCAAATGAAAAAAGCCCTGAAAAAAATAGCAGGCCTGAGCCAGAACTGGACAGCGGAGGAAGACCACTGGGGGTAAGGATGTGTAAATCATGCAATAAGATTGCGGGGCACAACTCAAGAACATGTAAGGAGAGGCTGAAACAAATCCAGGCTGAAAATGCCGCCACAAATCACCGAGCTCACCAACAAGATGATACGACAAAGAGAAGACTATGTAGCGTCTGCAACAAGAGAGAGAAGCATAACGCGAGAACTTGTCCAAATAGAACAGAAGAAAAAGATGAAGAAGATGACGAAGAATATGCTGACAGAGAAGAGAACGAGTAAGCGAGCGAAGCTGATGAAACCGAAGAGGAAGATGAGGAAGAAGAAGAAGAAGAAGAAGAAGAAGACGAGGAAGAAGAAGAAGAAGATGAAGACATCGAACAACCATCATCAAAAACGAGGGGGAGAGACAGAATGTAGAATACAGCACGTAGGCAAGCATCGCAGTTACACGGTCGTGTTACGAGGGGTAATGCGAACAACAAGAGCAAGACAGAAGCAGCAACAACCATTGAAACAAATGCAGTGCACAATCTGAGAAGAAGCAGCAGGAAAAGGACGTAGATCGACACATATGCAGTTTTACATTTAAAAAAATATATTAACTTCATCCTTTATATATATCATATCGTATATAATATATATAGCTTGTGTTCAGTGGACTGCAAAAAAAAGAATTCAACATGTAATACTGAAGTTCAAAAATGAATAGATATAACATATGCCATACATACTTTGTGACCAATGTGCTGCGGGGGG